>OY998269.1:41765974-42394820 GCA_963922045.1 Persicaria maculosa
TAGTTTACTTCCTTAAAATGTGGATATTTTGAAAACTTTGAGCATTTGAGTCTAGAGTTTGCAAAATTATGCAACACCCCATCACACATAGATCGAATATAATGATTTAAACCATTTTCAGATTTGTGTTCTAAGTAAAGATAATGGATCTAAGAGGATTTCGCATATATGCGGGTCGTGTCTCTTAGGACTACGATTCTTTTCAAGGCTAAGATCGAACGCTCCTACAATGCATCAAAATTAAGTTTGAATCAACATATTATGAGAAGGCTTTTCCTACGTACTTAATGTGTTTATTTTTCTTAGGTGGGTGCTCTTATATCTTTCTTGGATGCTATCTAGGGTGTGTTTGGCAACGGGATGGGCAGGGTGGAGAAGATGGGTGTTTGATTTGGGGAAGCGTGTCCGCGTGTTTGGTAACGGGATGGAGGGGATGCGAAAGGCGGGATGGAACCGTGAGATTTCCCCACCTTGTAGGAGGAGGATGGAGGGGTTGGGGAAGGACGGGGTACTTTTTTGCCCTTCATTTTCTTCCCTCTCCCGAAAGCAAATTCCCGTCTCAACCACTGCCCACTGGTGTCGACTTCTTCCCTGACTTCTCCGACGACGACAAGTCTTCTGCCGCCACCTCTCTCCTCATAAGTACTTCCCATCCTTAAGCAGGACACTGGAAGCACCGCCAGAGACGTAGATCGCCTTACACCCTCTGTTGGTGCTCGCCACCAGGCAACCCTCCGTCATCGCCATCGGAATCGAGTATTCCTTCCCATAGAGAAGCAGAGGGCCGGCGATCCCCACCGGAATCTGGACGTATCCAACCGACATTTCGCAGCACTGCCCTAGAATTGACTCGTAATCGAATCCTTCTAATGGCAATCCCTCGAGCGACCTCCCCGTTGTCCTCTGAAGCGCCTCACGCCAGATCGTGGCCACTCTCCAGGAGTCACCAAGCCTCGATTCGAGAGAGTAGGACAGTGTCGCACCGGACATCACCGATTTTATGATCTCCTCGTTGTCTTGTGAGAGAGGAACGACGCTAACAGTTGACTTACTGTGAGTCGCAGGCGGTCCTTGTTGGATGATAAATCGGTCAACGGGAGTGTCGCTCCTCTTCTTGAGTGTCTGTCCGGCAGCCTCCGGCAAGCTCCTGGGATGACGGACTGGACGGAGCTGCTGGGGCTGCGTCTGAGAGATGATGGAAGAAGATGAAGTTGGGTTTTTAGGGTATTTGGGAGGGGCATTTTCGTCATCTCAAGTGGGTTAGTGGGGGTAATTTGTACCTTTTTCGTTTCTCCGTCCGCCAAACAATCAAAATGCAACTAAACACAAATAAGATTAATTTTACCAAAAATCTCCATCCCGTCCATCTACAAAAATAATCTCCATCCATTCCATCCCCAAAATCCATCCCCATCCACTAAAATCCATCACATTGCCAAACACAACCCTAGTCCTTCTCCATTTTAGGTAAAAGATGAGAAATAGTTGAAACTTAAACGCTTTCATTGCTGAAAATGAAAGGGGTAGTATACAGTAACAACGAATATTATACTTGTAGGTGGAGATTATTAGTTGAGATACGAAGAAGAGGTAATATGGAGAGCGAGAGGAGTGCGTTTCCGGCTGGGGTGCAGACGGGCTTCCGGCCACCTGGAGATCCGCCGGATAAAGCTGGTACATGGAAAGATAGGGTGATCGGTAGTTCCAGTCAAGAAAGACACAAGGTAGATGCGGGGTTCTTTGAAGAAAGAGTGAAGGTGTCGTTTCTGGGTGGAGTTGAAAGTGATCCGGTAATTACGATTCCACCAGAGGTTATTTCGGCTCTTTCGGTCGCTTGGAAGTCTTCGATTGTGGTCAAAGTGCTTGGAGGTTTCGTTCCATATGCTGCAATGGACAGGAAACTGAGGGAGATTTGGAAGCCTGTTGGGAGATTAATGCTGGTGGATTTACCTAAGGGATATTACGTGGTTCGCTTTGACAATGAACAGGATTATCTCAAGGCGCTCACAGGAGGTCCTTGGATGGTGTTTGGGCATTATCTGATCGTCCAGGCTTGGTCCCAAAATTTCGATCCGGAGATGGACGCGATATCTACTTCACCAGCTTGGGTGAGGATATCGAATCTTCCCATCGTACTCTATGAAGAAGGAGTACTTATGAAGATCACGTCAGATATAGGGAAGCCTTTAAGGGTTGATAATCGAACGTTGTTTTCAAGTAGAGGAAGGTATGCCAGAATTTGTGTGGAAGTCGATTTGCTCAAACCACTCAAAGGGATTGTGACGATCAATGATCGGGTGTATTTTCTGGAATACGAAGGGCTTCATTGGATCTGCTTCAAGTGTGGTATGTTCGGTCATCGGGCTGCACAATGCCCTAAAACTAAGGGTGCCCAGACTGGTAGTAAGGAGAAGGAGCAAGGGGTCGGAGGCCAGTCCAGTAAAAAGGGGTTGCAAGAGACGCCGATGGAGATGGATGAACAGAACAATGAAGGAGGAGGGAGACACGGGCCTTGGATGGAAGTTCCACGAAGGCGCCGAGGCAACAAAGGGAAGAGTAAGGTCGTCGGTGATGTGGAAAGTCCAAAAACAGCCACCGGAGAGATAGGATCGGAGGTTGTGGCCGGCGGGGAGGTTAGTCCGTCTATGATTCAGTTTACTAACGGTCATGGAATGCAAAAGGGCGGCAGTTCGGATGCTGAGCAAACGAAAGGAGGGGAAGTTATTGCGGAATTAATGGGGAAGAATAATAATGAGGGGAATGTGTTGATTGGAGGTGTCTTCAATAGTAGCGAGGGATCCAAGGTGGCAGTTCAATCACTGAGGGAGAAGAATAAGGAGGTGGTGTTTGAGATAGGTACGAAGTGGACTAAAAATAATAAGCAAAGAAAAGAAGTTAAGAAGAGTAATACTAGAGTTGGGCCCAAAAGTTGTGATCAAAGGTTGACTGGCCCATCTAAGAGGCCAAGGGTGGAAGACCAAGTTCTTACTTTCAGCCCACGTGGTGTGTATAGCCCAGATCGAGGATGGAATTAGGCCTTCGGACACACAAGAAAGTTTGACGGTGATTAGTGAAGAAATTAAGAAAGGGGCAGAGAAGGAGGATTGCTATGTTGATCATCCTGAATCGCCGGCGGTGGAGGGAACTGGTTTGGTTACCAATGATGATCAGGTTTATGGTTCCGATCAATCTGTGGAGGTCATGGATGTGCCGAATATGGAGACAGAGATCTGCAGACAAAAGGAGGGTGAAGGGGATGTTGAGATGGGGATTGACCGATCTTGTTAAGGCCGGTGGTTCGTGTCTTCTTCCACTTGTTTATGATGAATTTTATCTTTTGGAATTGTTGCGGAGCCAGTCGTGACGGGTTTCGTAGGTCTGCCAGATACTTGATTAAGAAGCACAAAGTGGGTGTGTTGGTTGTGTTTGAGCCTAAAGTTTCGGGATTGAGGGCTGAACAAATCTGTGACAGCATAGGTTTTCCCAACAGATCTCTGGTGGATGCAGTGGGTTACAGAGGTGGGGTGTGGTTATTGTGGGATGGTGGGAAGGTAGATTTGGCTGTGATATCTTCCCATGAAAGGTTTATTCTTGCCAAGATCAATGTAGGTACTAGTTACATTCATGTTATTGTGTTGTACACTCAGCCGCGGGAAGGGGAACGAAGGTATCTCTGGGAAAGTTTGAATGAGGTGATTGACGGTGTTGAAGGGTCGATATTCATTGGAGGGGATTTTAACTGCATTGCCCATGATTGGGAGCGGGATTCTCACGGTCCTATTCCAGCCACTGATAGGTTTGTTGAATGGATTGACAGGAATGGACTGATTGATATGGGATTTGTAGGGCCGACGTTCACATGGTCGAGGGGTCGAACGTCGGACACCTACATTGCGAAGAGACTGCACCGAGTGATGTGCAATACGGAGGGTCGTTTGGGGTGGCCGGAGGCTATGGTTAGGCATTTGCCTAACTATGGCTCTGATCACACGCCCTTGTTATTAGTTCTGGATGCGCCGCCGAATTTGAATAGAAGAAGGAGACCGTTTCATTTCCAAGCAACGTGGCTCTCCCATCCGGAGTTTGGGAGCTTTGTAAAGGAGGTGTGGAAGAGGGACTGTGAAGCAAATGCTGCGCTGAATCATTTGCGGAATTGTTTAGTGAAATGGAATCGTGAGGTTTTCGGCAATATTGTTGAGCGAAAACAAAAGCTGGAAACTGAGTTGGGAAGGATTAAAGCTGAGTTGGAGAGAGAGCCTACCGATCAACTTATTGATCAAGAGGTGAAGGTGCAGAGTGAACTGGATGAGACGCTCAGGCAGGAGGAGACGTTGTGGTTTTAGAAATCGAGGGAGAATTGGTTGCGAGCTGGGGATAGGAATACTTCCTTTTTTCACATGTCGACCATGGTCCGTCGGAATCGGAACAGAATTCGAATGTTAAAAGGGGATGATGGGGTGGAGATTGTTGATAGCCAGGTTATTGAGCGTACGGTTTCAGATTTTTTCCAAAAGCTGTATACTTTGCCTTCGGAGGAATGTTACCCGATTACCATTGGAAGGGGTGGTTTTCCGGTGCTTCCTCAGATGTGCTGGGAGAGGCTGCGCAAACCAGTTACAAACTTGGAAATATATTAGGCTGTGAAGAATATGGATCCATACAAAGCCCCAGGAATTGACGGATTCCAAGCTGTGTTCTTTCAAAATTGTTGGGAGACTACAGGGCCGACAGTGTTGAGATTTGTCAAAGAGTTCTTTCAGTCGTCGTCGTTACCGGAGGGTGCTAATGAGACTTTAATCGTCCTGCTTGCTAAGGTTGCTCGGCCGGAGTTGGTTTCTCAGTTTCGCCCGATTAGCTTGTGCAATGTGGTGTATAAAATCATAACTAAGGTTATGGACAACCGCATCAGGGATTTGTTACCACAGCTCATTGGACCTATGCAAGGTAGTTTCGTGCCTGGTCGGCTGATTACCGACAACATAGTTATTATGCAGGAGGTGGTTCATTCCATGAGGAAAAAGAGGGGAAGAAAAGGGTGGATGTTGTTGAAAATTGACTTGGAAAAGGCTTACGATAGAGTTCGGTGGGACTTTATCGAGGATACATTGGTGGATGCCGGGTTTCCTAGGCAGTGGGTGAGATGGATCACTGAGTGTTTTAGTACTGTGAATACAATAGTGCTTATCAATGGCGAAATGACGGGGGCTTTCAAGCCGACGAGGGGGATTCGTCAAGGAGACCCAATTAGTCCCTATCTATTTGTGTTGTGCGTTAAAAGACTCAGTCAGTTGATCAATGGTGCTGTGAGTAGAGAGGACTGGAAACCTATCAATTTGACTAGGGATGGGCCGAAATTATCTCATATGTTATTTGTAGATGATATTATTTTGATGGCGGAAGCATCCGTTGATCAGCTTAGAGGAATCAAGAGGGTTCTGGATGAGTTCTGTCGGAGCTCGGGTCAACGTGTTAACACTGGCAAGTCCAAGCTATTTGTGTCGGCCAATGTGGGGGAGAGTGTAGTGATGGAGTTGCAAGCAGAATGTGGTTTTGAGGTTACTACCAATCTTGGTAGCTACCTTGGAATGCCAGTTTTACACAGGAGGGTGAATGGAGAGACTTTTGCTGGGGTGATGGACAAAATTGGCAGCAGACTAGCTGGGTGGAAGGGAAGGCATCTCAGTTTGGCCGGCCGGATTACGTTAACTAAGTCGGTTCTGTCGGCCATCCCGGTCTACTCAATGGCGTCGGTGGTGATTCCTAAAGCGACTTGCGCTAAAATTGATAAAATGTGTAGAAATTTTATTTGGGGAGATACGGAAACCCAACGGGGGATTCATCTTGTGGCTTGGGAAGATTTGTGTAGACCCAAGAGGATGGGAGGGCTGGGAATCAAAGCTATGGATACGTTGAATATAACGTTGGTGGGGAAGCTTGCTTGGCACTTCTTGAATGATAAAGAGGGAAGTCCATGGTGCGAAATTTTGAAAGCCAAATATAATAGGAATAATGTGGTGAGCGCGCAGAGAGGGTCGGCAGTATGGGAGGCCGTGAGGAGAGGGGTGAAGATGGTGCAAAGGTTCTTGTCCAATGGGAAAAACCTCCTGTAGGATGGATGAAAGTTAATGCCGATGGCTCGGTGGATGGTTCAGGCATAACCACTGCGAGCGGGGTCATTCGGAATGATAATGGTGATTGGGTAGGAGGTGTGGTTGTTGCGATAGGATGTGGAACGATTTTAATGGCTGAAATCAGGGGCATCCTGGAGACAATGAAGATAGCTTGGGACCTTGGCATTCGAAAAGTCATCGTTGAGTCCGATTCAAGAAGTGCGCTGAAGTTGGTGCAAAGTGAAGTGGAGGACTGGCACCCATTATCAAGCCTGGTGCGACAATGCCATGGCTACATCACTCGAGATTGGGAAATCCAATTTTGTCATGTCTTTAGGGAAGCGAATCTTGTCGCCAACTCCCTTGCATTCGTAGCTCGTAATTTTCCTTTAGGTATTAATTTTATTTCGGAGCCGCCTTTGGACTCTATTGGTTTTATCGAAGACGATGCTAGGGGAAGGACTACTCCCCGCCTTATTCCTGTGTAGTCCTAGTAGTTGAGTAGTTATATATTCTAGAGAGCTTTGCTCTCGTTGGTTGACCGAAAAAAAGGCCAAAATGCATAAAACCACCCTTTATTCACCTTTGTTTTCAATTAACCACCCCTTATTCAAAAATTTTCACTGAACCACCCGTTATAACAAACTGTTTGCAAGTAACCACCCATCCTCCTATTTTTCTATTTTTCTTTAAATTCAACTTAAAAGTAAAAGACGAAAATGCCCCCAAATTCGGTTTTATAGTTTTTGTTTATTATTATCTATACAAAATTACCATTAATGTATGCAAGTTGTGCAACTGGAATCTAGTTTTTGAGCTTCAAATTGAACTAGCCTCGGACTTGCTAGAATTTTGAAGGGATTTTCAAATCCATGTTTAGAACACATACTAAGCGGCAAGCGCCCACCTCTACTAGTAGGTCAGATGTAGTCATACCTCTTTCGATCATCGACACTTTGTTTGCACCCTCCTCTAGCATTGCTTGATAGAGATCTAGGTGGAGGTTGTTCATAGGGGTGGGCACAAATCCCGCAAATCCCGGTCCCTTCTCGATCCCGGTTGGATTTCGAAGAAAAAATAGTGAATTTCGTCCCGGTCCCGTCCCGTAAAAATTATGCGGGATGAGACGCGGGACGACGCGTTCCAATCCCGCAAATCCCGTCCCGTCCCACATATATATTAGTTTATTATAAATATTGTTTATATATTTTAAATTAGATTACAATATATATATATTACGTTATTATAGTATATCATATACAATGTTTACATGTACATATACACACTGTTTCGATTAAAAAAAACATATATACACTGTAATATATACTAATGTTATACACTGTATCGGTGTATATATATATATATATATATATATATATATATATATATATATATATATATATATATATATATATATATATATATATATATATATATATATATATATATATATATATATATATATATATATATGGAACCCGTACGTAAAATATAAAAAAATATAGAACTATATGTGTTACGTCTTTGAAAATCGCAAAATATATAGAATTTTTTTTATTTTTTATAATCTTTTTTATTTGAGGGACGAGGCCTATCCATCCCGTCCCACGAGAGACACAGTCCGTGCGGGATTAAAAAAAAGAGTGAATCTCGTCCTGGTTCCGTCCCTTAAAAATAATGCGTGACGGGACGCGGGACAACCTCCGTCCCGTCATGTCCCGTCCCGCGCCCACCCCTAGTTGTTCGTGCTTCGCCTTGAATGTGTTTATGCCTACCTTTGATTTATTTCTCATGACTATAAAAATAGGAAAATAATAGTAATGTACTAAAAACACATTTAGGGGCATTTTAGTCTTTCACTTTCAAGTTAAATTGTGGAAGTTTAAGGGAAAATGAGATGATGGGTTGTTACTTGTAAAATACAACTAAACACAAATGAGATTAATTTTACCAAAAATCTCCATCCCGTCCATCTACAAAAAATAATCTTCATCCATTCCGGCCCAAAATCCATCTCCATCCACTAAAATCCATCACATTGCCAAACACAACCCTAGTCCTTCTCCATTTTAGGTAAAAGATGAGAAATAGTTGAAACTTAAACGCTTTCATTACTGAAAATGAAAGGGGGTAGTATACAGTAATAGCGAATATCAATTATATATAATAAAGGAGAAGTCGTCTGAGACACATGACGGCTTCTCCTTAATCGTAGTCGTATGAACCAATCACAAATTTTTGAATTAATCAATATATTCATAAGATAAAATTTTATTCTTACTCTATTTAATCAATATATCAATATATGTCTAAGATAAAATTTGACCCAATTTGATTAAATATGGATATGTTTTTAGAAGATATTAACTAATTTTAAATTATATGCATAAGATAATTTTTTTTACGAATTCTATTTAATCAATATATCTATATATGCAATTGATAAAATTTGACCCAATTTGATTAGATATGGATATATTTGTAGAAGATACTCCGTATTAACTAATTTTAAAGACTATTATATAAGATAAGATTTTACCTATTTTCACTATATATGAACAAATTTTTAGAAGATAATGACTTTATCAATATATTACATGGACATACTAATTAAATAACTTTATCAATAACTTCATCAATATGAAAATATTTTTAGAAGATAAAAAAGTTTTGACGAAATTGAAATAATACTTAGTATGGTCATAATAATTAAATAAATTTATCAATAACTTTATCAATATGAAGAAGATAAAAGGTTTTGGGTAAATTGAAAAAATAATACTTAGCCGTGTAAAAGTTATCAACTTATGGAATTCAATCAGAAATAAAATTTTCCTATATATCTTGAAGGTATTGATATATTTATGAGATATATTTTTGGATTTTATACATATATAATTATTGATAGATTTTTAGATTTTGACTTATATATAGTTTAGATTGTTAATGTTATTTCACAAACGTTGACGTATTTTCCCTTCTTTTTAGTATTGTTATTGCAGGTTATTTATGACTTTGTTTACGATTTCCTTTGTAAGCTTTTCGAACTAATGTGCTGATTAGTTACAAGGTATGTTATTTTGTCGTTTCCACTAATATTTACTAGCTTTTCACATATTGTTTCATATATTGTCAATAAAGTATGAATTCATTCATATTTGAGAAATTATAGCTTTTCATATGTTGTTTACACTAATATGCACTAACTAGCAAGGATTAAGGAGTAAGACCGTAGTAAGGAGAAATTAGATTTTATACTAATTAATTATAAATTCATTCAGATTTGAGAAATCAGAAATATGGAAGAAATTAATTAATCGAATAAAAGGGTTTTATATTAAATTTATTTAAATTAAAAAAACCGCACACAGTGCGGGTACTAAACTAGTTATACTTGTATGTTTTCCTACTTTCATATTATTATACTGTATAATTTATACAGAGTAATGTTTAAATTATGATACCCTTTGAAGTTGTTATTATGCTGTTGTGTTATTTTGTAAAATATAAAAACCTGCAGTTTTTTTTAGAATAGACTCAACAATAAATCCACCGTTTCTATTAGCAAATTTCCTCCTAGCCATATCCCATGGCTAATAAATCCATATATAAATTTGAATTTTGGCTATATTGCTAAACTCTTCCATATTATTGACTATTCGAAAAAAAAAATTGCACATTTATAGGATATTTTTCTACCTTGCAAGGGATCTGAAACTGTTAATCTATGTATATATATCTATCTATATACTTATACTAAAATCGATTCTAGCGTCCCATGTGACGCGTTGTGGTTGATTCTAAAAAACAATTAATAAAATAATATATTTTCATAGTTTATAAAAAGTTATATAAGTCATATCTATATACTCCATCCGTTCGGCAAAACATGTCGTTTACTATTCACGCACGTTTTTTAAAAATGATAAAAACTATATAAAATATTTATTTTTTATAAATTTTTTTAAACAATTTTGTACTTATTAATAATAACTACGAAATTGTTAAAAAATTATTAAAAACTAGATATTTTATATAGTTTTTATCTCCTAAAAAAGCGTGCGTGAATAGTAAAGTGACATGTTTTGCCGAACGGAGGGAGTATATTTTAGTTAATTGAAAAAAATATAAATAAATAAATAAATATATATATATATATATATATATATATATTTCATATTCATACTTACCAAAAATATTAATAGACAAATATGTAGTATTTGATAAATTGTATTTTGTTTATCGATTTTTCTATCCTATGCTCCCAGGGCATATGATAAGATCGAGTCCAAATTTAGAATTATATTTCAAATTTTAATTGCTTTAGTTTTTCTTTTAATTAGATTCTTAGGGTCGATAATTTTTTTGTTAGGGAATTTTTTCCAATATGCCCTAAGGGCATAAAGACCGTTCATTTATATGTAGATTATTTTTTGGTGGAAAGAATTAATAAAAATAATATTAAAATATTTTTAAAAATCAATTATCTGTTAAATTACACGAGATTCAATTAATGGTAGATTAGAAAAAAAAATTTTACCTTATAAATGTGAATTTTAATTATATTTTGAGAGAATCTAAATAAAAGATATTTAAATTATATAATTTATCGAACTAATTTTATTTATATCTATATTATTTTTTGGTGCAAAATAATTTATATTTAGATTATTATTTTTATTATTTATTAGAATCCATCTAAATTATTTGTAATATTGTATTAATGTATTACATAAAAAAGGCTGTTTATGGCTATGATAATTCCCCTCTAGATGCCATGATAATCATGAAAATAGATGCTCAATTCATCAAAAGTCCATATTGCCTAACCGAATTGAAAATGATTTGGTTTCAAGCTCTCCAGGTGAATCAATTATATATATATATGTTAGGTGTGAAACCTAAATTATTTGGATTTTAGTCAGTCAGGACAGTGAAAGCAATTAAGTAGTTGGCCCGGCCCGGTTGATAAAACTCATTGTCTTTCTAATGTACGTACGTGCGTTTACCTTCAAACAATCAACAAACAGTTTATCCTTACACTTACACACTCCATCGAACACACAAGGAGCCTATGTTATCGAAATCATTCATACATTGCGATAATATATAAGATTATTCCACGCCGATTGTAAAAACAAACTAATACAGATTAGGATTTAAAAAACATCCTAAAAAATCAAAATGTTAGAGTAAGGTAATATATGAACAGAGTAGTTCGAACTTAACTTGAAATCACCTAAAAAAAAGCTCGATGAATTGAGTTGAATAGTTCGAACTTAACTTGAAATCACCTAGAACAAAAGTCTGACTTGAGCTCACTTTGTTATTAAACAAATCAAGTATACACGCTTTTTTTGATTTAAATCCAAATTTAATATAATATGAGTAATCAATGTTCGCTGGCCCCTTCAACTTGACTAAAATTCCTAATTTCATTGACAAATTTTAACTTCTTTTTTTGTAAGAGAGAGGAAAAAAAGTGGGTAAAAAACCTTCAAATCAAAATCAAAAGGGGAGGCATCAAACATCATTGTTAAACTCAGGAATCAAGATGGAAACAAAAAAAAAAAGAAAAAGTAGAAGCAAAAAAAGAGGGACGTAAATGAAGCACGTCGAAGGTATAGAAGAGAGCGGCACGCCTTCAAATTCCACAAAAGTAATCATAATATACCAAAAACCCAAACACTGAACAGAACACAGTCTTCCATCTCCATTCACCGACTCCGACCCACCCGATCCTAACTCTCCCTTTATTTATTTATTTAAGGAATTAGTTTTGGTGATAACCCACAAACAATGCAAGCAACGATCGCCAGGCGTGGTTTGGGTGTCACATCCGTGCATGCTTTGTCTGCGATTTGATACACTCCCCATCCTTCCTCCAGGCCGCCGGCCATTCTCAAGATTCTCCCCCCATCATTCACCCCAACTACTCATTTGCTTTACCCTCCAGCTTAATCTCGATTGATTCTGAGATGGTGGAATTTACCGCTAAAAGACTTTTTGATAATATTGAGAAATGTGAAGTCACTAAATAGTGTCGAACATTGAAAATGTGAACAAAACATATAAGCTTATTAGCTATTTTTTACGTTGTTAATTGATTTTAAAATGAAATCTCGCTCGATTTATACACTATGGTACTAGCGCATAAGCACAAGTACACATGATCCCGTGTAAGGTCCTTTTTAAATCACGAAAGTCATAATATCCAAATTAATTTGATTTAAATGATTGATTGTAATCCGACCTAAGCTGGTTGACTCTATACAATCCTACCTATAATTTAATGTGCGCGTACGTATTTGGCTTCCAATTGTATTCTAATTAAAAGTTTCAAATAGTCTTAATGATTGAATCTAGTTTGAAATGGCCCCAACTGATAATTATTAACTCATACTCGTAATTAGTCCGACTTGATTACGATTCATATTCGAGAGTTTAACGTAGCTAATCAGACCAACTAATGATATTCACCCGATTGGATACAAATACTAATATGGGGTTAATAGGGTATGTATGACTGATACTCCCTCCGTCTCAAAATACATGTTTTTTTAGGACTAAGCACGAGAAATAAGAAGTAGGTTAAGTGTAATGATTAGATTTAAAAAATAGGTTAAGTGTAATGATTAGACTTTGATATTAGAGTATTTGTTTCTTTTTTTCAATTTGTAAGAAGGAGAGTATGAGTGATATAAAAATTAAAGTAATGATTATATGTAAAAAGTATATTAAGTGTAATAATTAAATCTAAAAAGACATGTATTTTTGACAAAATTATATGGGCTAAAAAGACATGTATTTTTAGACTGATGGAGTATATGGGTAGTTGAATTAAAGGTAGAAGAGAAGTGTTTGGTGCAGAGGAATCTTCTACTTGGGTTTGAGTACTATGTGGAAGATTCCTCTGTTTTGAGGACTACAGTAGAGTGCAGCCTACAGAGGGGTTTGATGGCTGCTTCACTAGACTGCACTATCACCTGTCTACCTATACTAGCTTACCTCTTTATTCAGCTTTACCTACGGTTTTTTTTCTTTTTTTTTTAATAAAAAAGTAGAAAAATTACAAGGGTGGATCTTTGATCCATATGTGTACGGAGAATATATTAATACAATATTATAAATAATTTAGATGGATTCCAATACATAAAAAACAATAATCTAAATATAAATCATTTTTCCAGCAAAAAATAATATAGATTTAAATAAAATTAGTTTGAAAATTTATATATATTCTAAATATCTTTTATTTAGATTATCTGAAAATATAAATAAAATTCACATTTATAATACGCCACATAGGATAATATGCATCGATTTTAGTATATGTATATAGATATTATTTTTTTAATAATTAATTAAATGTAGAGATTTAATCCTACCCGTTGATTTGATCCCATGACTTAGATTAGTCTACTAGGTAATGATAAGGATAGTTTCGTTAGGAGAGGATCCTAATCCATATCATTTGTAATAAATTGGTTAATAAGGTGTTGGTTGGTTTTACTTGTAAATTTTACCCAACCTATAGAAACAAGAGGACTTTAGATTCCATGGAGTTGCTAAAATACTCTATGTGAAGTTTGTAAAATCTTAACCACTCAATTTCAAATAAGGGGTTTAGATTTAAATTAGTTTAGCCATTTTTTAATTTATTTTCTAGAGTCGATAAATTTCTATAACTCCACGAAGTTCAACTCTACTGTATCTTTACCCAAGAGAGAGATTGGAATCCGGAGTGAAATTCCCTTGTTCTTAAATTTGTCTCCCTTTCTGTTCACCAACCCTCTCTCCTCACCATTCTTAATTAAAAATAATAATAATAAAATAAATAGATTAAAAAAATGAGTTTTTGTTATACACCCAAAATCGTGCATAAGTGCTCAAAAAAAAAAATCGTGCATAAAATTTCAGCCCTAAAAGGCTAAAACGTCCCAATTGGAAACCATAGATTGCAAGCAAAGCCCAAAGCCTAAAACACTGCCCATCAGCCCATCGGATTACATAAATGCAAATTTGCCAAAAGTTTTCCCTTCAAATTGCATTTTTAACACGATTTTTCTATCCCACTATTTTTTTATTAAATTTGATGTGAAGATTAAAATCGTTTATTTAATTTTTTAAAATAAAATTTCTCAAACAATCACAAAAATAATAGGTTTTGTAAAGATTTAAGATATGAGGTTGAGAATTAATATAAATATTTTGATGATAAGATTTTATTGTTCAATAAATAATTAATTAATAATGAAATCTCATAATTAGATTTAATAAATTAAAATAATCAATCTTAATGATTAAAGATATGAAGGCAGAAGAAGCTGCCTTTAAGTCTTTAACGAGGTTGAATGGAGACACATCACAAGAGAGGGCAACAAGGTGACCCATGCTTTGGCAGCGGTCAGACCAGTGATAAACTCTTTGTTTTATCACTCTTTATTTTTTTTTTTGTTCAATTTTTGCATCCGAGTGTGTGTGCCTTGGTGTTGGATGATATGGTTTGAATGGAACTGATGTTTCTTCTAAAAAAACAAAAGACTAAAGATAAAATAATTCAAGGTACAATATTTATAAAATAACTTTTGGTAAAATAATAGATTTTGTAACTATTTAAGATATGAGATGGACACATAGGATGACATATGGATAAAATAAATGAGACCATTGTCTAATGTGAGTTAAATATATTGGATCATCATTAATTGACTTATTAAAAAATCAGGTTAGATTACATTAGATGAGACTTTAAGTCTCTACTTTAGTGTGTGTGTATATATATATATTTAGATAATGTAAAAGATGTTCTAAAGACATAGGAGTATATGGTAAGAAATTTTATTGTGAAAGATTCTTTATCAAATATATAACATCGATTTTAAGAGCTCGTTTGGTTGACATTCCAAAAACCCAGGAAGTAGAAATTTCCAGGAATTGGAGATAATACCAGCGTTTGGTTGGTTTTTTTGTTACAGAAAAACCCAGGAAGTTGAATTCCCGGGAATTTAAATTCCCCCATTTTGGAGGAAGTGCACTTACCTAGTCCCCCCTAGGTAAGTTCCAATTCCACCCTTTTTAATAGGAAAATTCTATTTTCTTATTTCAATTCCTATAATCCAAAATCCAAAACCAAACATAATTTCTCAATTCCCATGATTTTCAATTTACGGGAATTGAATTTCTAGGAAGTTAACTTCCCGGGAACTATACTTCTCACGTTTAACCAAACGAGCCCTAAAAAAGCAATTTTAAGATGTAATTGGGTAGAGGTTGAATACTTTTTGATCCAAGTATACGAAATACAAATAAAATGTAAAACTTTATAAAAGATTTCTCAACATACAAATGAGGTGATGAACATATTTAAAAATGTTAAAGTTATAATTTCAAAATAATACAATAAATCAAATCAACATAGTTAATAAAATTCTCAATGTACAAACGGAGAAACTAAATACACCACAAATCTACACGTTGGAATGGAAGTGCAAAGTTGAAGTGGACTAATTAATTGAAAAACTGTGCTAATTAATTAAAAAGAGTTTGCACGTTGGAATGGACGTGCACTTAATGCACGTTGGATTGGACGTGCACTTAAAGAACGAGATTTGCGGTGTATCTAACAAGACCCATGTACAAATCTACTTACAAATTTTCAAATGTGTTCTGATAGGTGTTGGGGTAGTGGGCAGTGGCGGCCGCGGGGGGTGCGCAGGGGGGCGGCCGCCCCTCCCTCTGGCGACGGAAAATGTAAGTTATGGGAAAAAAATAAAAATTAAAGGTAAAAAAAAATGTAGAAAGGTACACATATATATGTTGTTTAGTTTAGTTGATAAGGGAAGGAAAAGGAAACTCATTTAATGCAAAAGGTTATGAGTTCGAATCTCATTCTTTAGATTTTGCAACATTTTTTATTCTTATCAATTTTTCTTTATTACATATGGTATATAAATCAATTTTATAGTTTTCTTTTAATATTTTTAATTCGAGTATTCATTTTGCTACAAATATATTTTTTAAAAAATCTCCAAAGTTTTATTCCTATGAATTTTTTTACTATTAATGTCATGTTTAAAGCATAAGTTATGAGTTTTTTTACTTACTTTTCAATCGTATCAAATTTTTTTCCATTTACAAATGACATATTTTTTTAAAAATCTATAATTGTCTTTCAATATTTTTTAAAAAGTATTCATAATGCTATACATACACATATATATATAAATATTAAATTTTATTATATAAATTTTTGTAATAAAAGACCATATTTAAACCAAAATTTATTGTCTTTTTTTCAATATTTTTAAAAAAATTTCTTTATTATATATATTGAGAATTTTTTTTTCCGAAGCATAAATTTCACCCCCCTCTAGCTAATCATGCGGCCGCCACTGGTAGTGGGGGTGGGTTGGATGATGATGGGTGATTGGCCGAATTGTCAAAATTGGATATGTCTCGTGGTTTAAACTTGATAAAATTTGCGGTACAGACCACTTTTTTTATCTTTATTGGGGGAGTGTCCCCTATGCTTGTTTAATTAGCCTTTTGTCCATCTATAATTTTTTGGACAAAATTGCCCTCATGAGTCTAAACCTAATCTCATTCATCCCTCTCTCCATCTCTCCCTCGCCGTTTCAGGCTTTCAGCACACTAGCACAGCAACTTCGTTCTCTCGATCCCTTCCCATGGCTTCATCTCCGGCGAGAGGAAGTGGCCACCTTCCTCCGGCCTCGATCCGCCAGCAACGCCTTTGTCCTCCGGCAGCGGTAGCGACATTCCTCCCTCCTTCTCCGTTGGATCAGCGGCGCCGCCCTTCTCCTTCGTTAGTAGCCATGGATATGGAGGCGACCTTGGAGCGGATCTCCTCCTCCGCTTCCATGCTGGTGCCGATTGCACTACGAGGGATCGAGAACGCCATGGCAACTCGGGATCTGGCTTTGTGGCGAGCGGGCGACTAGGAGACCTTGGAGCGGCGTCGTAGAGATGAAGGGCGGCTTAGGTGGAGAAGGTCAAGGAAAGGCTGAGCGCGGTTTCGTACTCGGAGATTTGTTCCGGAGGCTGAGAGCGGTTTCGTCCCGGAGGCTGAGTGCGCGGTTTCGTCCCGGAGGCTGAGAGCGGTCCCGAAGGGCGGCTCAGGTGGAGAAGGTCAAGAAGAGGCTGCGCAGCCGTCGATCCACCTTGCGCCGTTGATCTTCTTCTGGTCAGTAATCGCCGTCGAATTGCTTTCAATAACTCTAATTTCTCAATTCCTGGTATCGAATTGATGTGTGTAGAGCTTATTTGCTTTCTCCGTCCTTCCAATCTCGATTCTATGCACCGGGTTTGTGATTTTTGTTGTTGTTGCTTGTGATCAATTAATTAATCTAGGTTTTGTGGGATGAGTTTGATGGAATCGCTTGTGATTTTTGTTGTTGTTGCTTGTGTCTCCAAGGGTCAGTTTCAGTTCAATTTTGTATTAGCTCTTGCCTAGGTTTTGATAAGTATTATCATTTCAGCTTATTGGAATAAGTTTCATTGCTCATTACTTTGCACTATGTATATGTAGTAAATCATTCATATATATTACTTGATCGATGTATATAGTATATATAATTATTATGTATATTAGATTAATTTATAGAAAAGTAATAAAATAACATAAAGAAGGTGGATTTGAAAGAAAACTAAGCCAAAGATAATGAGTATGTAAAGTTGATCGAGTAAATTCGGTATGAGCTAGTATATCTTACACACAAGCATATATTTCAACATTTTATCATTTCAGCATTTTTTGAAAAAAAAGTTTTTAATTAACATTTCAGCAACTTCGGTTTCAGCAACGCGCAAAAAAAAAAACTAATTTCAACAATTTCAACAACAATTTAAGCAACTCCGGTTTCAGCAACCCTGGTTTCAGCAACTCAGATTTCAGCAACTTAGGTTTCAGTAACGCGCGAAAAAAAAAACTATTTTCAACAATTTCAGCAACTTCGGTTTCAGCAACTTTGGTTTCAGCAACTTCGATTTCAACAACTTCGGTTTCAGCAACACGCGAAAAAAAAAACTATTTTCAACAATTTCAGCAACTTCGGTTTCAGCAACTTCGATTTCAGCAACTCCGATTTCGGCAACTTAGGTTTCAGCAACGCGCGAAAAAAAAAACCAATTTCAACAATTTCAGCAACTTCGGTTTCAGCAACGCGCGAAAAAAAAAACGTTGAAATAGGGTTTGCTGAAACCAAATGTGCTGAAATAGGAGGGGGGGCACAGGGGCGCGCGTGGGGGGGAAAAGGGGCAAGGGAAGGAAGGTGGACATTTTGCTAATTTAGGGGGAAGGGTGGACATTTTCCTAATAAAGGCCATAATTATGGCCTATAGCACAATTCCCCCTTTAAACTTTCAAGATATTGAGAGGGTCACGGGCTTGTATATTAATGTATTACTAGTATAGTACCCGTGCCATGGCGCGATTTTGTAAAAAATATAAAAAAATTAATATTATAAAATATTAATAAAAGTTAGGATAAAAATCATAAAAATAATTACCATAAAAGTATCACAGAAATAATTTTATATATATATTTTTTATAAATCATTTAAATTAGCATATATAAAAATTTATTGAAATTTTAAATCACTCTTATTTGTTAGAAAAATAATAAAAACATTGTAACTTTTTTTTAAAAATAATATCATTGTAAATTTGGTATTAAGAATTTATATGGATAGTTAGTAAATGTGTTAAAAATAAAAGAAAAAAATTAATATAAAGAGATACATGAAAGAAGAAGAAATAATTAAAGGAAAAAATATTTGATTGGTTTAAATAGCTAATTAAAAAAAAACGGAAAGGATAACATAGGCTAAAACTCCTATGTTTTAAGAATAAATATATAAATATAGGTATAGATATAAAGATTTACATATAGATTAATAGTAGGCATTAGACTGCATTCAAAAAAAAAATTAGATATTTTAATTACTATAATATATGCCATGTAATTAATATATAATGAAATAATACTATATAGTTCATATAGTTAATATTAACTTTACTAAAAAAAAGTTTTGAATTAATCCCATTGGTTAAAAATATATTATGAGATAATATTATGTTAATAATGTGTAAATAATATTAGATAGTTTAATTACCATAATTAAATGATATTGTGTAAATAATATCTTACAAAAATAACTTTGCGTGAGGGGACGACACGTGGCATAGGTGCTTTGGTTTTCATTAATATATAGATGGTTAAAAATATATTATGAGATGATATTATGTTAATAATTTGTAAATAATATTAGATAGTTTAATTACCATAATTAAATGATATTGTGTAAATAATACCTTACAAAAATAACTTTGCGTGAGGGGACGACACGTGGCATAGGTGCTTTGGTTTTAATTAATATACTAGTGTAGTTCCCGCGCCATGGCGCGATTTAAAAAAAAATAAAATTTTTATAATAAAATAAATTAATATTATACAATTAAATAAAATATTAGTTTAATATTTTGAATTAAACTTATAAGAACAAACTCATAAGAGAAGAGTATAATAGATTCATTAAAGATGGATTCTATTGTGATAATATATGAAGATTTACAAATAGATATAAGTTATATATTAATTTACTATTTTGAATTAAACCCATTAGTTATTTCAAAAATAAAAATTAATTTCAAAAAGGAAATAAATCCATTAAAATTCTATTGTGATAGTATATGAAGATTTACAAATAGATATAAGTTATATATTAATTTATTATTTTGAATTAAACCCATCAGTTATTTCAAAAATAAAAATTAATTGCAAAAAGGAAATAAAAAGGAAAGAGAAAAAAAGTGATTGGTTAAAAAGGAGAGGATTAAGGTGGGCGTGCCACGTAGGCAAAAACTCTTCTGTTTTAAGAGTTTATATAGATAGATATATAGATATAGATTAGTTATTTCAAAAATAAAAATTAATTGCAAAAAGGAAATAAAAAGGAAAGAGAAAAAATGTGATTGGTTAAAAAGGAGAGGATTAAGGTGGGCGTGCCACGTAGGCAAAAACTCTTCTGTTTTAAGAGTTTATATAGATATAAATATATAGATTAGTTATTTCAAAAATAAAAATTAATTGCAAAAAGGAAATAAAAAGGAAAGAGAAAAAAAGTGATTGGTAAAAAAGGAGAGGATTAAGGTGGGCGTGCCACGTAGGCAAAAACTCTTCTGTTTTAAGAGTTTATATAGATATATAGATATAGATATAGATTAGTTATTTCAAAAATAAAAATTAATTGCAAAAAGGAAATAAAAAGGAAAGAGAAAAAATGTGATTGGTTAAAAAGGAGAGGATTAAGGTGGGCGTGCCACGTAGGCAAAAACTCTTCTGTTTTAAGAGTTTATATAGATATAAGAACAAACTCATAAGAGAAGAGTATAATAGATTCATTAAAGATGGATTCTATTGTGATAATATATGAAGATTTACAAATAGATATAAGTTATATATTAATTTACTATTTTGAATTAAACCCATTAGTTATTTCAAAAATAAAAATTAATTTCAAAAAGGAAATAAATCCATTAAAATTCTATTGTGATAGTATATGAAGATTTACAAATACATATAAGTTATATATTAATTTATTATTTTGAATTAAACCCATTAGTTATTTCAAAAATAAAAATTAATTGCAAAAAGGAAATAAAAAGGAAAGAGAAAAAAAGTGATTGGTTAAAAAAGAGAGGATTAAGGTGGGCGTGCCACGTAGGCAAAAACTCTTCTGTTTTAAGAGTTTGTATAGATAGATGGTTAAAAATATATTATGAGATGATATTATGTCAATAATTTATAAATAATATTAGATAGTTTAATTACCATAATTAAATGATATTGTGTAAATAATACCTTACAAAAATAACTTTGCGTGAGGGGACGACACGTGGCATAGGTGCTTTGGTTTTAATTAATATATAGATGGTTAAAAATATATTACGAGATGATATTATGTTAATAATGTGTAAATAATATTAGATAGTTTAATTACCATAATTAAATGATATTGTTTAAATAATACCTTACAAAAATAACTTTGCGTGAGGGAACGACACGTGGCATAGGTGCTTTGGTTTTAATTAATATATAGATGGTTAAAAATATATTATGAGATGATATTATGTTAATAATTTGTAAATAATATTAGATAGTTTAATTACCGTAATTAAATGATATTGTGTAAATAATACCTTACAAAAATAACTTTACGTGAGGGGACGACACGTGGCATAGGTGCTTTGGTTTTAATTAATATATAGATAGATGGTTAAAAATATATTATGAGATGATATTATGTTAATAATGTGTAAATAATATTAGATAGTTTAATTACCATAATTAAATGATATTGTGTAAATAATACCTTACAAAAATAACTTTGCGTGAGGGGACGACATGTGGCATAGGTGCTTTAGTTTTAATTAATATACTAGTGAAATTCCCGCGCCATGGCGCGATTGCGAGAGAAAAAAAATAGAAAATAAAATATTATTGAATAACTAAATAACAATCTAAACAAATGTCTAAATGTCAATTTGAAATACCTACCTTTGAAGTATCGTAATTTAAAGGATATTCAATTAGAAATATACATTGTGAAGGAATTCAGAAGGAGAAACAATCAGTAGAGTTGATTCCTAAATACATAAATTAAAAGGGAAAATTTAACATTGTGATAAAAAGGGAATATAGAAAAAAGTGAGGAGATTAAAAAACAACAATTCTTAAGAGAGACTTAAAAAAACATAAATTAAAAGGGAAAATTCTGTAAAGGCCGAATATATTTTTATATTATTTTAATTAAATATACTATTATTTTATTCAATTTGTAAAAGTGGAATAAAAACCCGTCCCCGAGCATCAAGTTCGATTTAAAATCATTCTGGCATCAATTTAAATTAGGATTTTTGACGGGATTTGATTTTCGACTTCGAGTCCGAGTATTAATAAAGGTTAAATTAAACTCCGAGTTTTGATTTAAATTAATTTAATTTCCGTTATATTGAGATTAGTAAATTAAATTTAATTAAAATCGTTTTAGTCGGGATTCGATCGGGCGAGCGGGATTCGGGTCTTTTCCGCTAATTTGAATCGGGTATTGTTGGGACCACATATATTTTGATTTCTTTTCTTTTTCTTTTCTTTTCCTCTCTCTCTCCCCTCTTGGATTTTTGTTGAGTGTTTTACTGGTCCCCTCCATCCCTCTTGTCTTCTTCCCTCACACCCTCAGCTTTCCTCCTACACACCACCTGCAACTCCCCTTTTTTTACCTCATTTCTTCTGAATCCAAACAAGACCAACAAAAGCTCACGCATTACCTCCCCCATCTCCTGCCTTCTCTCTGCTCCTTCAAACCCACACAACACACTCCCTTTTTCTATTTTCTCTCTGTCTAATCTCCTAATCCCTGTCACAAACACCACCATTCTCCCCACCACACAACACCACCACTCCCATTTCTCCCTCTGTTCCACCGAGACTCCAACACCATCACCACCTTCCTCATGGTTGCGGCACCACAATACCACCATCACCACATTCCCTCTTTTGCCTCTTCCAAATCCACAAACATCCCACCACCAAAAACCACCTCATGTTGGTCCTCCTCGTCGGCCACCACTACCACCACCGAATTCGAGCTCAAACCGAGCAACGGGAAGACTTGGGACTTGAAATGCAACGGGAAGACCCATAAGAAATGAGTGTAATCATCTAGTAACAAGAGGTAGTACTTGTGACCCTCCTTGCTAGGCACAGGAGAGGTCCATATGTCACTATGAATGATGTCAAAAGGGGCAAGGGTAGAGTTCAAGGACCGTTGAAACGGTAGTCGGGCATGTTTGCCTAACTGACAGAACGAACATAGACTAGAGCGTAGGTCTTTAGGACAGGTGACAAGACTTTGAGAACGGATGACATCTAGAACGACAGCACTGGGATGACCCAGGCGTGCATGCCAGAGGTTGGACGATGATGCCGAGAGGGCGACCGGGCATGACTGACTGGACACAGGAGGTGGTGTGACAGGGTAGAGCTCCCCGGTGCTGTTACATCTCATGCGAGTAACCCCCGTAGTAAGATCGTTCACAGAGAAACCAAATGAATCAAACGTAAGGGAAACGTTATGATCAGTAGTGAACCGACAGACAGAGATAAGGTTTTTGACAATCTTTGGGGCAATGAGGACATTGTTAAGGTGTAGTGGGTGGGTTGGGGTCTGTAGTTTGGTTTGGCCAATCCCTGAAGTAGCAAGACGACCACCATTGCCGACGATAATAGAGTGTGCAGGACCCTTAAATGAAATAGATGAGAGCTTACCTGAGGAGTTCGTCATGTGGGAGGTGGCACCAGTGTCCATGTACCAAGAAGAGTCGGGAGATGCCGGTTGCATAGAGGAGAAGGCGTGATGCGTAGCAGAAGCAGGCGGGGCATAGGCGGCGTTCCAAGGGCAAGGGCCGTGAGGCGACGAGTTGCGCGGCCGCAGCTAGTATCGGAGGCGAACATTTATTTTTTTTTTAGCGGCGCCGAAACCCTAAGGTGGGTAGGAGGTAGGGTTTCGCAAAGCGGAGAGAGAGAGGAGGGGGGTGGAGGCCGGTGAGGGAGGCCTAGAGGGAGAGAGAGAGAGAGAGTGCGGCGGCGAGGTGACGATGCCGGCGGCGGTAAGAGGAGGGGTGGGGCGGGAGGATCAAAGTAGGGTTCCGTGAGGAAGAAAAGGATGTGATACCATGTGAAAGTCCGACTCGGACCGATGACTGGGGGCCGTGTGCACGGGCGCACATGCGCTAGTAGCCTAGCACACAAGCCGAGTGAGGTTCCATTCTAAAACCAATTGGCAATAGAAGGAGTAGCCCACCGACTCATATACTAGGGCTTGCTATGTTCAACTTTCCGATGTGGGACACTTTTTGGTCACATTCACATCTCAACATATCAATGTCCGACTCGGACCGATGACTGGGGGCCGTGTGCACGGGCGCACATGCGCTAGTAGCCTAGCACACAAGCCGAGTGAAGTTCCATTCTAAAACCAATTGGCAATAGAAGGAGTAGCCCACCGACTCATATACTAGGGCTTGATATGTTCAACTTTCCGATGTGGGACACTTTTTGGTCACATTCACATCTCAACACGCCCCCGCAAGTCCAACTAGGAATGACCATCTAGTTGAGACTTGGACAACTGGGTAACCCAGACCAGGATCGACACGGGCCGTTAGGCTAACTGCTCTGATACCATGTGAGATTGTAAGATTGATGTAAAATCCTCCTTAGGGTTTCCATTTATTGATAAACATATAATATATATATATAGGTTACAAAGGTATTGAGTCTTATTGGGCCTTTGGGCCCACTATACATGATAAGACCTATGTAATCTATCAAATAATAACTTACAAAAATAACTTTGCGTGAGGGGACGGCACGTGGCATAGGTGCTTTGGTTTTAATTAATATATAGATGCTATTACCTAAACATATATGCTATGGAATGTTATGCCTTTAGTTGTAAATATTGTAAATAGGGGCACGAGTTTGTAAATAAGTGGAGTGAAGGTTGTTAATGGTGATTTTTTTTGGGCGAAACTAATTAAAATAACTCAACCTTTAAGGGAGTGTTAAAAATATATCTCCACTTTTCAAATGTAAGATAAATATCCCGACCTTTATAGGTGTTGTTAAAATAATATCACAACAATTTTATCTAAAAAAAATGATGACATGGTGAATACATGGCAAAAAATAATAATTTATAAAAGACAAAACTAATAAAAAATCAGCATTAATATAATTTTGTTAAACCATGGGTTTCTTAGATTATTCTTTTAAAATCAAACCTGGTTTTCTTAAACCGTTTTTTAATTAGTCTCCCTCGCGCCAACAATTAATTGGTGTTTGCTTGAATGAATCTGTGTTTGCTTTGACTAAGAAATTGAATTCAATATCTAGATTATTACAATTAAAAAGAAAAGGGATGAAATTCAACTAAATTTTACTGCTTTACCTAATAATCATATATTTTCTTAAGGAAACCGGGTTTAAGAAAATCGGGTTTGATTTAAAAAAAGTCCAAGAAACTCATGGTTTAACAAAATTATATTAATGCTGATTTTTTTTATTAGTTTTACCTTTTATAAAACAATAATTTTGCCATGTATGCACTATGCACCATGTCATCAATTTTTTTTGAGATAAAATTGTTACGATATTATTTTGAAAAAATTTGCAAAACAGGCACTTTATTTGGACAAATTAGGGAATTGTCCACCTTTTTGGACAAATTAGCAAAATGTCCACTATATATACTCTTTTCCAAATTGTAAAACTATTTCACACGCTCTCTCTCATCCTCGCCCTCTCGCTCGTCGCCGGATCTGGAGACGAAGCTTCGACGTCGCCGGCCATGGCACCTCATTCCCAGTCGTCTTCACCGATGAGGAGCAACACTTCACAGCGTGGCGATCCAGGGCCGAGCTCCTCGCTCCATCACCGTCTCCTCGTGCTCGGGAAGAGTCCTCGCCATTGGAGGCGCAATTGGACGACGAAGTTGCTCAGGATCCTCTCTCCATGTTCAGATAGGTTCCACCTCGGTCCGATGATAGCGTTCTGCACAATTTCCAGGTTAATTGACCTCCAATTTCATAATTCTCGTGTTGATTTTGGTTTAGTCGAGCCATGAAATCCGAATTCAATGTGCGTGGTTTATTTTAGGGTTTGTACTGAACCGAATCTTCGAATCCATTACCGTAGCCTCTCATTCCTCTTCCTCTCTGTCTTCGCTGACCTCTTTCTCTCTGCTGTTCGTGCTCTTCCTCTTCCTGCGACTCCTCGGGGACCTGGATATGGAGGTCCCGAGCCTGGACGATGAAATTTCTAACATTGAACTATGCATTATTTTTGCACTATTAAACTATGCATTAGATGAGCAAACCTGAAGCAATTTCACTTTCTGTTTCAGGTAGTTTGATATTTGACTGTACCTTCTGTTTCAATATATTCCTCCTGATTTCCTGAATACCATGAAGCTATAATATCTTTATGTTTCATAAACCTGTTCTGCAGCTGAGGAGTGTGCATTAGAAGCTGGACTCTGAACTTCAGTATTGTAATAAGCGACTTGCAGAGCTGCAAGGACAGTGTAATGCCCTGAAGAAAGGAACAGAGGATTCTGTAAGCATAGCTAGCTTCAATCTTCTCACCGCCATTACCGAAATTTCTTTCATTTGCATGATAAGTCATGTCTGATTTAATAAGATACTTGTGTAATTGTGTTGAAGGATGAGCGAGAGGAAGCTTTGTGTAGGCTAAAGTCTGTGGAGAATAAATACAATGAACTTAATGTTTCATGCTTTTCCCACCCTATTATTTCTTATCAGCATTCAGCATGTGTTTTCAGTTTCTAACTAGTACATGTTACTTTCATCTTATGCCCTTCAGGATGAGATTAAGCAGTATGCAGACATGATCCGACCGCCTTTGAAGCAATGAGTTGAGTTGCCTTTTAATTTGGCATGGGAACTTTTGTATGATTTTAATGCTTTTTAAACTTCTTAGACATGCATGTTCTAATAATTGTATATTAGAGTTTGCAGGAAAGGCAATCAATGTTGCTTATTCAGCTGCAAACAGATGGACATGTTGGATTGCAGAACATTCAAAAAACCTTTTATCAATGTGTTTTCCAATATTTTTTACGCACTTTATAATCTTGTTTTTGCACTTTATAATCATATCCTAGCACTAAGATCTATAAGCTCAATAGGAAAGAGCGTCTGGACAAATTATTGTTCAGGAGGTTGGTGGTTCAACTCTTGCATCATTTCTCTCCCAATACATGTACATTTGGTTAGGCATCTCCACCTCTTGCATCAAGTTTCTAATCTATAGATTGTAGCTTAGCTTTGTTTGATTTCGTTGTGTGATAATAATCTGGAGACTGTAGCTTAGCTTAGCTTTGTTCGATTTCGTTGACTGCACCTTCTTGGTGTCTTAAACAACTTTTTCCGATTCAGCTGGTCCGTCCTGTGCTTCTTCACCACCACCGGCTTCTCTCCTCCTGTAGCTCACCTTCGCAACTTTGTTCTCAATGTGTTCTTTGTCGTTCAGACTCATAGTCCTCCCGAATTTGAGTTTCATGGGCATGTTGCTGCTACTAGAAATATCAATGCCTTTTGTCTTGCTTTAGACGCTGCTTTCGTGCAATCACAAGCTATTACTTCTGCTTTTCATTTGATATAATGTGTTGATTTTTCTATTGCTTTCCCTTCCGATGTGATGAAAAACTAGCATGTACAACTTTCTGCTTCTTTAATTGGAAGCTTATAATGAGTGTAGATGGAGCTTTGCTAGAGTTAACTGTTTGTGATTGAGTACATGCCTTCATTGTGTTTGATAAAATGCAAAGAGAAGATTTTCATTAGAATTTGACTTATATTTTCACTTTAGCATTTACAAAGTACTATTGTACTGTCTAATTTAATTGATAGATGTGCTGGTCTTTTAGTGTTTTTGGTAACATTGTAATTTGCATTTTCTGTTTTGTATTTTCATCTCCTTCAATAGGTGTTGGCTGATGTGTTCACCAATCTCCCTCTCAGATTCACAGCCGGAAATCTACCTCCATTGCTTCCCGTCCTCGTCCCCGCCGCCGACTGCTTTGATGGCTCCTAGTTTCACGTCAGCAACGGAGATTGAAGGCGGTATCCGCACTTCTGAGTTCTGATGGTTGCTGCTGCTGGTACTGATCGCTTTTAATCTATCCTATCGTCGTTTTTTGTTTTTGATTTGAAATTGGAGCTGCTTGATGATTTGTTTTTTTTTGTTGGTTGAAGCAATTCGATGGCAATGGGATATTATTGCACAAAATTAGCACGAAGTTGGCTGCTGGATCTTACGGTGAAGCTGAACTTAAGCCTTATCCAAACGTAGTTCTCTTTCTCTTCTCTATCGCGTGCAATTTGCTATGGTTTTGAATTATCAACGCTTTAAATTGAACTCTTAAATAATGCTTATTTTCTTTATGTGAACTTAGAGTAGGAAGAATGATATTATGAACAATTAGTTATCTGCAGGGGCTGCTTTTATGATCGACATTGCCAATTTAAATGGAATTTTTATCTTACTAACAATATTTGTCTTCCAAGCTTCTACTATTTACTGCTGCTGCCTTGTGTCTCGTTAGGAGCACGATGAGATTTGCAGAAAGTGCTGACTGTTTTTGAGTTGTCATCTATGTAGGCTATTTTTGAGTTGCCAATTCATGGAGATTTCAAGTGCTGACTGCTCAAGTAACTGGCACATTCACTTCTAAAGCAAATACTGCACAAGCAGTAGCTGGTGCTTCAGATGTGCTTATCAATTATCATAAATAATGAGACGGGTAATTTACACTGCAGCTCTGTATAATTTTTGAATTAGCTATTTGGATGATTTTGGGAGGATACGCTGGTTAGCCTGGTCTATATTATGAATAGATGAGTCTTATGAATCAAATCTAGAATCATGAATCCCTGGCAGTTGTGGTGACACACTTTCATTTCAATTTGTTTGGGTTGCTGCATAAGTCTCCGCATGAGTCATGTGTCTTCTTTAAGTATTGTTCGTAAAGATTATCTTTCCTATTTTAAACTAGCCCAAATGTCCTTATCTGTAAATATGAGCATACTTTAAATTCTTATGTCACCTTTGTGTGCATGATTCCACCATAACTCACAAGACCACCACACTGCAGACAGATGAAGCTGCTTCTATCACTGAAGGCATCCAACATGATCTTCTTCCTACCAGTTTCTGCCAGGATTGATGCCTTGTAGGCCTCAAGTTCCATTGGTGAAGCTGAAAAGGTATCCGGTTTTGGCGATTGATCTTGCAGATGACACTGCTCAACTCTTTCAGGTTGGGCCTCAGCTATGGCACACTCAGCAACCAGCGAAGCCAGCTGATCAACTTCAGACGTAGCTTGCAGTTTTTTTTAGTAAAGTTCTCGTGCCCGCTGCAGGATCTGAACAACAACTCCATCCCCGCCCTTGGCTCTCATTGCCATTACCTCCTGTTTCCAACAAAAATGGGGAAAATCAAACTGTCAGTGTTCATTAGGCCATTGAATCATGAATTGGCAATGCAACTATGCAGTACTGTAGTTTACTCCTGCTTGTGTTACAATAGTAGGTGCTGGCTACTATTTGTTTCATTAACGACAAAATGATGTATGTCCCTTTGCTTTAATCAAATGTAAAGCTATGTTAGATGTCTTTTTTTTCTTGCCCAACAAACGTGATGTGATTTAAAGCCTATTAGCTCAAAATGATAGAGCGATGTGTCATGCACAAAGATGGGGGCTCAAATCCCGCATAGGCTATTTATGGTTGTTTTTTTTGTTCTTGTTCAAGAATAAGATTATAAATTGCAAGAATAAAATCATAAAGTGCATAAATAAGATCATGATAAAATGCAAAAAATAAAATGATAGATATGAATAATAAAATGATGGTGCAAGAATAATAATTTTACAATTGCACAACTGTATTTGAAAATCGCACAACTGTATTTGAAAGTTGCACAACAATTAAGTTATAAATTCCCAAATTTCTTTACAAAGCCGAGCTTGAACACAAGGTACTCGAGCTCGTTTGACTGTATATTAAGCCAAGAATAAAATCATAAAGTGCATAAATAGATTATTGCACAACATGGGGGATTAGTGTAAATTTGCTCAACATGATCTTATTTTTGATCAACAATAGATTATATTTGCACAACAACTGAGACTTGTGAAATTGTGCTCAACATGATCTTATTTTTGCTCAATATATTTTTATACTTTCTCAATAGATTATTGCACAACATGGTCTTATTTTTGCTCATCAATAGACTATAATTGCACAACATGAGGGATTGGTGGAATTTTGCTCAACATGATCTTATTTTTGCTCAACAATAGATTATATTTGCACAACAATCGAGATTCGTGAAATTGTGCTCACCGTGATCTTATTTTTTCTCAATATTATTTTATACTTGCTCAATAGATTATTGCACAACATGGTCTTATTTTTGCTCATCAATAGAGTAAAATTGCACAACATGGGGGATTGGTGAAAATTTGCTCAACATCATCTTAATTTTGCACAACAATCGAGACTTTGTGAAATTGTTCTCAACATGATCTTATTTTCTCTCAATATAATTTCATACTTTCTCAATAAATTATTGCACACCATGCTCTTATTTTTGCTCATCAATACTTTATTTTTGCACAACATTCGAGACTTGTGAAATTGTGTCTCAACATGATCTTATTTTTTGTAAATATAATTTTATACTTTTTTAATAGATTATTGCACAACATGGTCTTATTTTTGCTCATCAATAGATAATAATTGCACAACATGGGGGATTGGTGAAATTTTGCTCAACATCATCTTATTTTTGCTCAACTATAGGTTATTTTTGCACAACAATCGAGACTTGTGAATTTGTTTTGAACATTATCTTATTTTCTCTCAATATAATTTCATACTTTCTCAATAAATTATTGCACAACATGTTCTTATTTTTGCTCATTAATAGACTATGTTTGCACAACATGGGGGATTGGTGGAAATTTGCTCAACATGATCTTATTTTTGCTCAACAATAGATTATATTTGTACAACAATTGAGACTTGTGAAATTGTGCTCAACATGATCTTATTTTTTCTCAATATTATTTTATAGTTCTCAATAGATTATTGCACAACATGGTCTTATTTTTGCTCATCAATCGACTATAATTGCACAACATGGTCTTATTTGCACAACACAATATTATATTTGCTCAACATAAACTTATATTTGCACACCAATATAAAAATTCAAAAAGTGATGACATGGGAAAAAAGTGCAATTTTAGTTTATTGACAATAATAATAAAATGACAATTGCTAAATCATTCACCACCTAAATAAACTTTGGAATTAAAGAAGCTTGTGGAAGAAAAAGTAACATATACGATTGCTAAATCATTCTCCTTTGTCATATATCAGGAGATGGGCACGAGGTAAAATAATATGAAAGCTCGAGGGTACCACATGTCGTCTGCGGATTAACACATACGGGACCCATCATGGTTGGAGTGGGAGAGAGCTCAAACTAAAATTAGACAATCATTTCCATTCGAAAGTTGAAAGCAATAAGGAAACATGAACACAACTGTTAGTATACATACACATTTAGAAATCTGATCATATGGAGGAATACAAATCTTTCTAGTAGGCACAATTAGATAACACTGGAGATATTTATGATCACAACCAGATTACAGGACAAGTCGGAAGCATGGTAAAGGAAGCAACAGTATGTTCAACAGTATGAGAATGCAGCTTGACTAATCTAGTTGCTAGCTTTCTCGTACTACATAAGTCAAAGGCAAGAAATTGCCTTTTGTTTTAATTTGCAAATAAGCCAGCAGGTGGCTTCCGAGTGGGTTGGTGATGAACCATCCGGAACCGTCTCTAGACACGTCTCAAGGGTCTTGAAATCAACATACACACAAAGTAGCCTTTGAAGCTGGCTCCCTTGTCAGCACTTTTCAGTGTAATGAAACCCCTTGGGATAGTTGGATCAATTTCCAAAATAGTTGATTGTCACAAGCAATGAGCCATGATGAGATATCTCTTCACCCTATGTTTTCTGCATTGATAGAGATAAACACATAATGAATGTTAGATTCGGCAAAATTTGTAGAAAAATTGAAGATTGGATCACGAGTAGATCAGATTATTAAGTCTAATCTCTTCTTAGAGAAATGACACCTTCCGCTGCTTCCACATCTCAATGACCCATCTTACCCTTTTCCAGAGCACCTTTTTTTGTGTTGGCCCCAATTCTGATCATATGACTGTTCTGCCCCGATTAAACTGAAGCCATTGCTACTCATGTTTGTTACACTTCCATCCAAACTCAATGACAATATAAAGAGCCTAGTAGTTGTTGACATAGTCTTCGTGCAATTAGAGTTGTCAGAGTTTAGATTCACGCCACTGTTGCTCTTCGAGTACAAAATCTCAGTTGGATGTTAAGTTTTAGATGCTGTTGTTGAAGCAGCGTCCTTCATTGCAGAGCTGTTGTAGAAGAAGCTCCTGCTGTTTCTGTAACAACTATTGCTCTTTGGGTATCAAAAGCATCCAGGAACACTCTCCATAAAAAATAATATGATTTGGATCAAAAGCGCTTACGGTGTTGGTGGCCTTCAAAAGTCCTGATCAATAGCTACTGTTTGCACAATAGCTAAGTTGTCTTCCTTCCCTCTAGTGCTTTTTTCTTCAGCTTTGAACTGCTACGGCATGACAAAATATAAGGCTCAATAGCTGACCTCGCAATGGTAAATTTCCCAAGCAATGAACCACCTTAGCGAACTATATACAAAATTAAAACTAAAACAAAACTGAACTGATAATGATAGTTCTTTCTCAAAGTACCTTGCTCAAGAAAATAGTTGAGCAATCTGCTGCAGTATGCCATATTATCCCTTGAAACTTTTTTAGTTGGGCATTTGATAATAGTTATATTGTGAGATAAAAAAAATTCACAAACCTAGGAAGATCCAAGATCATGAGATGGAGAAACAAAATGAGTCCAAACTCCAAAGTGTTCATCCAACTGAAGTTTTAGCACCAAGAATATGATTACTAAGAATAGTGGGAAAAGATGCACAAGAAAGCAATTTAAACTGCACATGAAGAAAGAGATTCAGTAGAATGCATAGTAGAAACAAGCACTGTTCTACTCTCTTCACCTTTCAAGGTTTGAGAGGAAAGTAATGTAAAGACATATAAATTCATAAACATCAGTCCCAGCTCTGTCAGCAGCAAAATGTAACAAGCAAAGAAGCAAAGATATCAAATAGGCAGCATACATTTCAAATAGGCAGAAAATTAGAGCAAAGATATCAAATAGGCAGCATACATTTCAAATAGCCCTTGAATAGTATTCTTCGGCTCCTTTAAGGTCTTTCTTTGACTACATATACCATCCAACAGTGAATGAGCTTAGCTCGCATAAAATTCGAATGGAAACCAAGGCAAGGGCTCCATGAAAGCAACTGATTCACCTCATAAAGGAATTGTGCATAGTTCCTTAGAAACATGGCGTTGGATGGGTTTTTCTCAACCAACTGCCTTAGATGCTCTTCGACAAAGGTTCCTTCTTTCTTGCTTGTGCCTGATTTAGCGGCTCCCTTGCTCTTAACCGGCTTGAAAAACCAGTACGAAAACACCAGAGTTCAAAACCAATAAGAGAAAACCGAGTACCCGAGTTTTGCAAGATTCTATAAGAAATCAGTACCTTGGCATGTCCTTGTGCCTCTGCAACACTCTCAGTAGCAGTTTCCCAGACACGTCCTTGTGCCAAGACATGGCTGGAAAAATAGAGAACATTTAAACATTACCAAAGTGGAATATGTGTGTGATTAGTATAGATAGTCTCCCAACAGAAAAATGCACACCATTCTTTAGATGAGAGTTTCGCTGCACGCTCAAAGTACTCGTCCGCCCTCTCTTGATTGTGCTGAACCTCCCAAACCAGCCTAGCATACTGCGCCAATACCTCACCATCCTCGGGATCTGCTAAGGTTGCTCGGAAGAAGTACTCGCAAGCTCCTTCTAAGTTTCCTTTGTTCTGATATTCAAGATACGAAACCAATAAAATCCCTCAATGAAGCATATAGCTTCATCACTTGAATCAAACAGGGTGGAAGGGAGAAGAACTGAAGAACCTCACCTTGAGCAGTTCGGCATAGTTCCTCAGAAGCAATGGGTGACTAGGGAACTCTTCAACCATTTTTTCATAGTAAGCCTCGGCATCATCAGTCTCTTCTGAATTCATTCCGAAGTTCCCGCCACCAGCAATGAAATCAGCACCAAGCCCAGTTGCAAGGTACATTGGAGGACTAGCACTCGGATCGAATCCATCATCCTCATTCTCTCCTTCCCCTTCTTCCTCCTTGATCAGCCCCATATCCGCCTTCCCGAATGAGAAATCTGCATCAAGGGATTCAATCATATCCCCGATTGTTAGTGTGACGCCTTTGATTTGATATTGATGAATGTAAACAGGTGGAATAAAAACGAAAGAGGGGAAGAAGCATATATATAGCTGATGAGGTATGTCTTCTTATAATTAAATTATAACCATACAACAGTAAAAAGCAAACTTTATGTTTGTTATTGTCCATGGCATCAATGTGAAATCCAAATTGATTAGTGCAATCTGAACATACAGTCGGAAGCAAAAATCGAGTTCCTTATCAATCGATCTTTGATCGATTGATAAGGAAACCTCGACTCGTAAAAATACAGTCACTAGGCCTATCGGGGCATTTCATCAAACAGGTTATGTGCAAAACATAAAACAACATATTAATCACAAACATAAAACAACAAGGACAAGATTTCAGATTTCGTTCAGCAATTGCAGCCATCACAAACAAAATCGAGAATCGATTGATAAGGAAAACAATCGAAAGCAAAGATCGATTGATAAGGAAAACAATCGAAAGCAAAGATCGATTGATAAGGAAAACAACGAAGATCGATTGGTAAGGGAGATTCAATCGATTGATAAGGCTCGGGATGAGGAACTGCAGCAAATTCGGAGAGAGAAAGGGAGATGTACCTCAAGCCGGAGCCATCTCTATCAATCGTCATCGTCGCCTGGATCTGAGTCGCTCGCAGAGATGGACGGGAGAGAGAGCGCGCGTAGGAGGAGCGAGTAGGAAGGGTTTATATTGGGGACATTTCACCAATTTGTCCCAAAACGTGGACATTTCACCAATTAAGATAAGTTTTTTGGACATTTCACAAATTGCCCCTATTATTTTAACACCACCAATAAAGATCGGGTTATTTATCTTACATTTGAAAGGTAGAGATATATTTTTAACACCCCTTAAATGTTGGATTTTTTTTATTAGTTTCGCCTTTTTTTTGGGTCGGTATTAACGAGTTTGTAAATAAGTGGAGTGAAGGTTGTTAATGGTGATTTTCTTATCTAAGGAAAATGGATCTCAAAAACTACTTTGGGCCACTGAATATTGCAGACTGAGAACTCTCTCGGTTGAAGTCGATCTTTCTCGTTACATCTTATGCCTCTTCACAGCCCTTCACTCCTTTTCCTTGATCGATCAATTGGAGAGTTATAATAAGCGCAACTATATTTCATAATAAAATCAATTAATAATAATAAAAAGAATTCACCAACCAAACTTGTTACTATTTTTTTTTTTTTGATACGAGATAACCTCATTTTCTATCACTCTCTAATACAAAGTTGCACTTGACAACATGGGCTCAATTGGGACGCACCCCACAACATGTCTTAAAGAACAATAACCTTCCTAAATTGTACCTATTGGGTCAAGACGTGTACAAGTCTACATACTCGACAAATGCAATATATATAAGCACAACGAGATTTAATCATAAAAATCCAAGTCTACATGCTCGACAAGTGCAATGTAAAGCGATTACATTTGCCAAACATGTCACTTTTGGGGATGAAATTGGATAAGTGTCCACCAACCCATGACAATAAGCTAAATGTCCACCGACCCAATTGCCTTCCTCCTTGTGCCCCCTAACCTTAACCAATAACGATCGTCTTCCTCTTCCGCCGATCTGAGATTCCCTGCACCTCCATCTTCTCCGCCTCCTACTTTCATCCAATCCCCCTCAAATTCGTTCCTTTGTCAAATCAATTTATCCAATTGAGGTCAGCGATGGAAGCAATTGCGAACAGGGTAGGAGATCACTCACCTTTCGAACCAGCACTAGAAGCAAAGGAGACAGAGTCTCCGGCGCGGATCTGGGCTCCGATGAGCTCACACGTCGAGCAAATCTAACGACCACTGGCAATTCCGGAACAAGAAGCTGCAGGTGTTGAGCGCAATCTAGCTCTTCTAATCAAACAGTATATCTGGATACCCGTGGATGACGAGATTGTGATCGCCGTACTTGTCGAACGGGATCTCGAAGGTCATGTCTGTGAACATGGCGTCGCTGTCCATCCACCAGATCCACTCGATCTCCGGGTAGGAGAGCATCAGCTTGCGGATTAGCGAGAGCTTGGCCCAGTATCCGGCGAGCTCCTTCTCCAGGTGAGCGAGGTTGTAGACGATCTCGATGTCGTGGAGCCTGCAGTAGTTGATATTGTCCTTGATGCCTTTGAGGAGATAGTATGCCTTCCGAATTTTCTTATGCCTTCTAATTTGCATCATTTCTCCAGAATCTAGGCATGTGCTCGCAATTTGATTTCAGAGCCACTTTAGTATGCCTTCTTTTTTGGTTTCAATCTACTGTTGCTTAAATCTACGCTTCTTTCCTGCCAGTGCTTGTTCAATCTAGTCCCGACATCTGTTTTCTTCTTTCTACTTTCCTGCTCTTTTCCTTCTAAATTACTTGTTCAGTCTACTGTTTATACTCCAATGACGTCTCCAATGGCTTGTGGCTTGTGTTTAATTAGGGGAAATATGAGCTTTAATTTGCATGGTTTCAACAATTTGTGGTTAGTTTGCTACTGTGATCGCGTTTTTGATATTTTCAGCAGTTTTTTTTGTCTTACTGAAACTTTTGGAGAGCTTTATTGGTTTTTTGATTTTTTGTGCGATCTGAAATGCTGAAATTAATTCTTATTAGCAAAATTCGTTATGCTGAAATGCTGAAATTAATTCTTATAAAATTTTATGAGCTCATATATCTTACACACAAGCATATATTTCAACATTTCATCATTTCATCATTTTTTTAGCATTTCAGTATTTTTTGAAAAAAAACTCCGGTTCGGCAACTCCGGTGTCGAAGTGGTGACGCGAAAAAAAAAGAAAAAAAGCAACTCCGGTTTCAGCAACTCCGGTTTAAGCAACTCTGGTGTCGAAGTGGTGACGTGAAAAAAAAAGGAAAAAAAAGTAACTCTGGTTTCAACATCTCCGATTTCAGCAACTTCGGTTTCAGCAACGCGCGAAAAAAAAGCAATTCCGTTTCAACAACACGGTTTTAGCAACGCGAAAAAAAAACTAATTTCAGCAATTACAACAACTTCGGTGTCGAAGCGCTGACGCGCGAAAAAAAACACTGAAACAGGGGTTGCTGAAACCAAAGGTGCTGAAAAAGGAGGGGTGGCATAAGGGGTGCACGTGGGGGGGCACAAGGGCAAAGGGGGCAAGGGAAGAGAGGTGAACATTTTGCCAATTTGAAAGAATGAGTGGACATTTTCCTAATAAAGGCCCTAATTATGGTCTATTGCTCAATTGACCCTAAAGCACAATGAGATTTAATCATAAACCCAATTGATTAAAAAAAAACAGAAGAAAAATAAGTCTATATTATTTGCATATTATTGAATATATTTACCTCTTTTTAGTTTTCATTTTTTCAACTACGGATTGGGAAACATTCATATATATGCATATCCACAAGGACCACAATTCATTTCGTCAATCACCAATTTTCAGTTTTTCAATAGCCTTCAATTCCCCCTAGCTAGAATGGTATTTTTTAACCCTTCGGCTCTCTAGTCTCTGTGGTTAATTCTATAAATTCAACTGACCAAGCAAACTTCTAAACCTTTTATATATGAAAGAAAGATGTACTACACATGACATGCCCTTGTATTCTTCTAGATCAATTACTTGAGCCCTTGGGCTCCGTTTGAAGTTGATATCTTGAATTGAAGTGAATCTCTTTTCAAATTAGTATATATATATCAAATGCGCAAGGGTTATGATCCGATATCGATATCAAGATATCAACTAATATTGGTATCGGAATATACCAAACACTAGATGTAAAATATCGGTTGATATCCAGATATCGATCACCAAACAGGTTTTATATTATCCTATAGAATGTAGAATCTTTCAAAAAAGATCACAAACTAGATACGAATCAGGGCCGGTCTGTTGCTTTTTGAGGCCTTGTGCAACTTATACGTTGATGCCTTTTTTTATTACTAATTGATAAGGGAAAATGATACACCTTATAATCTATATTCTCGTGTCGTGTGTTCAATCTAATGCAAGAAATAGAATAGATAAGTATATATATGCTGAAAATGAGAACAAAGAGATTCGAACACAGCTATAGTTAGAAAGTGGGAAAAGCACTCATTGTTCAGTGTCAATTGAGCTATCAAATCATTTATTACTTTCTTCTCTATTTTTTATTTATATTAATTAATTTTATATATATATATATGCTTTCAAAAATATTTGAGGCCCCCGAAAATTTGAGGCCCTATGCAATTGCACGTTTTGCCAGGGCAACGGGCCGCCCCTAATACGAATTGAGCTTCCCTGAAAGCTGGTGATACTTTTGCCTTCTTGAAAGATTATAGTAATGGCGACTTGGTACTTATTTTGGGTTCCGAGATGCACTTACATAGGTAAGGTAAACCTCTAATTCGTATATCACCAAGGCTAGGGTGTTCTGGAGATCGATCGAAGCGTTGTTGGCGAGCTCATTGACCTCCTCGGTGCTGTCTAGCCCGTCACTACTCACAGAAAATCGAATAAACTTGCAATTTAGCCAAAAAAATCTAAAGATATTAGGAGAATAGCCTATTTTCCAAAGTATTTTGGAAAATAGCCAAAATTCACTATTCATTTTTGTGTAATTGTGATATTTTTCCATAAAGACCAAAAAATCATAAAAAAATCCTACCTTTTAGTAAGTTTAGATTATACCCTTAGTTTGTATTTTTATCTTTCTAAATTCCGCTTTAATATTATTCAGTATTTTGTGTGATCCTGCAATTTGGTATCAGAGCCTAGTTAATTAAAAATAATTTGTATTTATCTATAAGCCAATCTGGAGGTATCTACTAATTGTCCCCATAAGACTTATCTTCATGCTTTACATTTATATACAAATGATAAGCACTTTGGAGCAATTTTAAATGCTATTTCAGACCAACTTATAGATCTAAAAGTTGAAGTTAAAAAATTAGAATAGTTATATCTTGAGATTAGCGGTAAGATTTTTAAGATTGTAAAAGAAACTCGTGAAGTGCATCACTCAACCAATCTAAAAGAAAAGCCATCAACGAAATCAGTCATCAGATAAACCTAAAATCAGGTGGTGAAATTAAGAAAGGAGATACTTTTAAATATAGTTATCCATTTAAAAAATAAAAAAATAAGTTTTCTACTAAGTTAGATAATATAAAGAAAAAAGGTGTTATTGAAGAAGAAAACCAAGACGAAAACCAAATCCTTAAAAATGAATCACCATCCATTTCTACAAATAAGGAGATTTAGCACTAAGTTGGATGACCCAGAATGGAAGCTGAAACTACAGAAACTCAAAACCATTGAATTCAACTTCACGAACCAAGAAGTTATGAGTGACGATGAGTCTGAAAGGAACTACAGAAACTCAAAACCATTGAATTCAACTTCTCTAAAACCTTGGAGCAACACAAACATGATTTGAAAGCTATAACCCAAAAGTGTATTGATCATGGAATCACTCTAGGACAGAAAAAATGCAGTTATGCTAAACCAGAAATTGAATTCCTAGGACTAAAGATTAAAGCAGGTCAAATTGTGTTGCAAGAACATGTCTTGGAAAAAGTAGAAAAATTTCCTGATGAAATCAGAGATAGAAAACAACTAGAAAGATTTCTAGGCTGTCTTACTTATGCTTCTGATTTCATTAAAGATCTAGCTAAATTAAGAAAACCCCTACAATTAAAGTTAAAAAAAGATCAGGTTTGGAGTTGGACTCATTTAGATACCAAAATAGTCCAGGAGCTAAAAAGAAGATGTGAAAAACTTCCAATATTGACTTTACCTAATGAAGATGATGAGTTAGTTGTTGAAACAGATGCTAGTGATTATCATTGGGGAACTGTTTTAAAACTAAAGAAAGATAACAAGCTTTGCAGGTACAACAGTGACAGTTTCAACAAATCCGAATATAATTACACTGTCATGAAAAAGGAAATTCTTGCGATTTATCGTGGAATCCAAAAGTTCATAATCTTCTTAACAACTTTTGTGTAAACAACCAAGCCGGAATAGGAGGAATTGCATTACCACTCGTGCCATACGAAGATGCAGATTACTTAAAAGCCTGGAAATATGGAATGACTAATGGACTCTATCAATACAAGCAAAGATGGCCAAAAGAAGAAGATCAGAGCATTATGTACAAATACTTCACTAGATTCCAGAAGGAGATATTCCTCAAAGCAGCAAAGCTCGAGAAGATAGAGGAGATAAATGGATGTAAAGTTATCAGTGCTTGTATGGATGTTAGCCCGAGAAAAATACGGTTACCACACTACTTGATCTTCTTGTTATTTACAGAAGAATACTGGTACGTAGCAGATCCAGTAGTAGGAAGCCACAATAATATTATAAGACAAACATGGACAACAAGAGCGAAAGGGTTCTTTTATATCTACTACTACATCACCAAGTACAGGCACACTGACTGTGTGATATTAAAGTTGGGAACACAACCTTCATCATAACCCCACAACTCAAGCCACTGATGCAACAAGCAATAAACAGGTCTGAGTCCATTGAGCTCTATTTAGCACAAATAGAAGCTGGTCACTTTTTAGACAAGGAAGGCCATGAAAGGATGATTGATATGCTAATCGCATGGGATCGAGAGTACACTGAGGGCTTAATGCTGGATCTTGATTTGGACAATGATCAAGATCTAGAGATTGATAATACTCTAGATTTGGTGCAAGATTATTATGATGGTGACCTGGAAGCCAGTATAGGAGAAGAGGGAGTCAGAAATCTGGATGAATGCAGCTGAATTATTGAAGAATCTCGTCAGCCTTTTTCTTTTTCTTTATTCTACTGTTTGGAATGTGAACTCAATAATGTGTGTACGTTTCTGATTTAAATAGGCCAACTTGTTGGCCATTTGCTTTTAGCCATTGGAGAGGCATCCAATGCCCTTCGACTAGCTCTATAAATAGAGCATCCCTTCGGACTTCAAAGGCACCGAAATCCAGAGAGGAAAAGCTCATATGAGAAGAGAGAAATCTTGTAATACAGAAAGAGAAAGAGAAGCATTATTGAGTTCTGAGTAGACTGGTTTCCCATCACTCAAAAACTCAAGAATCCTTCGATGGATCTTTCTGGTGTGAGAATCTAGTATGTTTATAAGTTTTAAATTAGGAGTGCTTGTGTGTTGTAATATTTTCCAGATTCAATAAAAGTTTGTTTTTAAGAAAGGGAAAGCTACTCAATCGAACTCTATGTTCTGAATAATTAGTTTTCTTGATTCCAATCCTTTCACCCTCTCAAAATCAAAACCAAAAGTTAGAGACTACGGTCTGAGGTAGGAAACGAAATAGATTTGTGCTGTGCCTGAACTAAGGGAGGCCTGGTTGAAGGTTAGCCACCTCTAGAAAACCGGAAGCTACAGGAACGCCGGTGGTCCAGTGTAACTACGTTCAGGTATCGGTCAAACCTCTCTATCTTTAAGTTTTAAGTGCAGAGCGTGGTGGGCTTGAAACCATAGAAAAATCATTATTCATAATATAGTTAGTAGATTGTGGTAGTTAGTACCACCAAAATTCATTTAGAAGCAATCAGTATTAAAATTGTGGTAGCATTTTAAAGTCTAAGAAATTCCGGATAATATTCGTCATTTAGCATAAATATAGATAGCTTTCTATAATTAAAAAGTTTAAAAGTCAACATTTTGACTATTTCCCTAAGAGTGAGGCTATTGTCAAGATGTCAAAATGACTATTGACAAGATAAATTCGGTTAAATTAGACACAAGTCCTTTTTCCCTTTAAAAAATACTCTCCGTTCGGAAATAAATGATGTTTGACTTTTGTGCACGTAGTTTTAGGAGATAAAAACTATATAAAATCTTATTTATTTTAATTAATTTTTTTCACAATTTAATACTTATTACTAATACTAGTAGATATTAAACTATGAAAAGAATTAATTAAAATAAATAAGATTTTATATAGTTTTTAGCTCATAAAACTACGTACACAAAAGTCAAACATCATTTATTACATCATTTATTTTTGAACGGAGGGAGAATTTGTTAATCCGACATAGAGCAAAAGTAAAAACTTGCTAGAGTTCATTCGATTAATTAGATTGATGCTAAATTTTAATAGCACGAAGAAGATGAGTAAAGTTAAGATGGGCATTTGAAATCCCTTGACACCTCATCAATTGACAACTAAGAGTACAAAGCTTAATTTAGCATGAAGAAGATCGGCAAAGGCCCATTTGAGTCCCTTCAAAATTGCAACTAAGAGTTTGAGATTGTTTGGAATACCCAGATTTTATACACAGTGCCTAATAAATACTGTAATGAAGAAGATGAGATGACCAGTATTGATCAAAAGAACGTATTTATTTAAGCTTTAACAGATTTAATGTCAAACTCTCAAAATCCATGTCAAATTCGATACAAGAAAGTCCCAATTTTATATACAGGGCTCGGCTCCGCGAAGAACACAAGAACCCTAAATCCTTGAATTGAAAAAAATCACTTCATAATTATCAAAATCAGACCCAAAAATTTGCAACTGAAACATCAGAATCAGGATGTGTATCAAGGCAAAGAACGAATAGTCCCACAGTCGACGATTTCATGAACAATTGATTGAGAGGGAAAATGAACAAGGCAAAGGCCAAAGGCAATGAAAGCAGTAAAATGGAGATCGAGACGCAAGAGAGAACAGGTCGGTAGATGGAGTGGCAACATCTGCCATGTAAGAGCCCTACGTCTTGCACGAAATTGGAGATCGAGGGAGATGGAGGAGGTACGCAACACTCAAATGAAAGAGACGAATATGCAAATGAAAGGACCTAACAACAATTAACTAAAAATAGCCCTTATGTTTTCGTAAATAGTTTCAAAATTTGACTATTTCCCTAATTAGTTTTAAAATTTTGGCTTTTTAGCTAATTATTTCCAGAAAATCAGGCCAGTTGATGGAGGAGGACCACTGGTATTAATATATAACAAATAGATTTGTGAGTGAAATTGGACACTAGACGTACTTGTCCATATTTGGCAAAGGAATTTCCTCATAATCAAGTTACAAGGCAACGAATCGGATAAAATGGACAATTATATAAGCACGTTTTCCATTTAGCGCATGCTCTGGTCGTAACGACCACTAGGCCAATGGGTCGCAATGACCATGGTCGTACCGACCATCCTCCGTACTGGTCGCACCGACCATTCACGTACCGGTCGCACCGACCACTTCCCTATTGGTCGCAACGACCACCCCCTAAACCTGGCCGTCTTCATTTGATCGATTAGAGTTTGGCTTTATGTTAATTAATTGTGATTATTTGGCGCTTAGTTGATCAATTTGGGGAGGAATTCCATCTTTGAATTCATTAAGTTGATTTTGATCGACTTAATTATTGCTTTTAATTTGATTAGTGATTACCTGATGAAGTGAGTTTGAAAGATCGATCTTGATTGCTTTAATGGACATACCTACTTTTCGATCACTAGCTTGTTGTTATTGCCGAGTTTTGTGTGGCTTTATGAATTGATAGGATTTTAGGAATTGATAGGATTTCGATCATTAGTTTTGTAAGCACGTCGGCCAATTGGTTTTCTGTGGGCAAATATGTGAGCTGCAGGAGACCCTTCATGACTTTCTCCCTTGTAAAATGACAATCAATCTCTATATGCTTAGTCCTCTCATGATATACTGGATTGCACGCAATTTGTAAAACTGACTTGTTATCACAATGCAACTTGACAGGCTTCATATCTGTTTCACCAAGCTCTTGTAACAGATTCACTAACCAAGTCACTTCAGATGCTGCTTGGCTCATAGCCATGTATTCTGCTTCTGAAGAGCTATGGGAGAGTGTTGCTTGCTTCTTGCTCTTCCAACTAATAGGATTCATCCCATGAAGAACAACATATCCAGTGACACTCCTTCTAGAGATTTTCACGATTCCCAATCTGAATCAGTGAAGGCATGTAGATTGATTTGAGAACCCTGTTGAAGTTTGATCTCATAATGTGAAGTCCCTTTCACATATCTCAAAAGGCGATGTAGAGCTTCCTGGTGTGTTTTGTCAGGTTTTTGCAAGCACCTGTACCGAAAAGGAGATATCTGATCATGTATTGATCAAGTAGGACAGTTTACCAACAAGACTTCTATATATTGTAGGATCCAATGTTCTAAAAGGCACTAGGCGGTCACTAGGCGGCGGGTGACCGCCTAGCGCCTAGGCGGCTAGGTGGGTGCCTAGGCGGACTTAGAACATACTTGATTATTTCCTTATCTTTTAACGTATAACACATGTCAATAATTCATATAATGTAATAATAATCTATAATATCACTCATAAACCCAAATTTGCGGTTCTTAACTACCATTAAAGTAAATAAACACAAAAGTACACATCCGACTAACGACTCTAAACCTCCTAAAATCCAAAACCATAGGTTCGACTAAAACACAAATATATCTCGACCTAAGGGATAAAAAAACTCCAAGTTGACTAATCACATGCATAAAAGCTAAAATTGAATAATAGTCGGGCTAGGCGGAGCTAGGCGGGACTAGGCGGGGTCTAGTCGGTGCCTAGGCGGGTGTACGTGGTACCTAGGCGGGTCTAGGCGGCGCCCAGGCATTGCTTAGGCAAATTTTCGCCCAGAGGACCGCTTAGGCTTAAAAATTCCTAGGTCCCCTCCCGCCTAGCGCCTAGGCACCACCGCCTAGGCGCGATTTTTAGAACACTGGTAGGATCAAAAATGAAATTATTCAAATCTGAAGAAAATAACTTGAAATTCAGTGGTAAAGGAGTAACCACTGGTTTTAGATCATCAATCCCTACTTCCTTAATGATTTCATGACAGAACTTCCTCTGACTCAAAATCATTGAATTCTTCTCATGAATCACCTGTATACCTAAAAAATAGTTTAGCTGTCCAAGATCTTTTATAGTAAACAGATCATGTAAATGTGATTTGAGATCATTTACATGAATGATGTCAGACCCTGTAATTATTATATCATCTACATAAACTGCCACAACAGTCATATGATCCTTTGATTTGGATAAAAACAATGAAGGATCATATTTAGATTGCACGAACTTGAAGTCAATTAGAGTAGCATACAGTTTACTAAACCACTACTGTCTGGATGCCTGCTTTAAACCATAGATTTAGTAAGAAGACAGACCTTATTTGCTGCATTAGGAACCCCAAGAGGTACTATCATGTATACCTCCTCAAGTAAATCATCGTGTAAAAAGGCATTATTGACTTCCAACTGAAACAATTTCGAACCTTTATTTAGAGCTACAGAAATGAGTGCTCTTACTGTTGACATTTTCACCACTAGGGAAAATGTTTCATCATAATCTATCCCATGTTGTTGATTGTATCCCTTTGCTACCAACCTTGCTTTGAACCTTTCCAAGGAACCATCAGATTTTAACTTGACTTTGTACACCCACTTGCATCCAATTGGATTTTTACCTGCTGGCAAATCAACTAATGACCAAGTGTTGTTAGATTGTAATGCATCTATCTCCTTATTCATTGCTTCAATCCATCTAGGATCCTTTGAAGCCTGAGAATAAGACTTAAGTTCTGAAAAAACCTCTATGTTTGAGATAGATGCTGAATTACATGAGAACATATGATAGAATGAATCAGAAAAACCATCAATAAGTGGAAATTGCTTAGTGTTTGCTCCAAAATTACATACAAAATCCATGAGATGGGTAGGTTTCTTGACAGTCCTTGATGACCTTCTGAGAACTGGCACACTTGCTGTCATAGAATCCTGAGACTGGTTGCTGTCATTGTTTAAAGAACCACTTTGATTGCTGTCATGAACTGAAGAACTATCTTCACCACCTGTCTCATCTGATAATTCATTGTCATTAATTAAATCAACCTGAAATTCATCTCTAGAGTTTCCTGGTGACACTGACTCTTCATTATTAAAAATAACATCACTATGAGGGAAGAAAACATAATCAGATATATCATTATCAAGTACATTAGGAAGAGGCATATCAGAGTCAAATGAAACCTTGTGCAGAGGGAACTGCATTTCATGAAATTTCACATCTCTTGACACAAAAATCTGATATGATTTTAAATCCAATACCTTGTAACCCTTCTGACCATGTGGATAACCCACAAAAATACATGGTGTGCTTCTCGGCTCCAACTTTGATCTATGTTGCTTAATGGTGCTTACAAAGCAAAGACAACCAAATGATTTGAGCATGCTATAATGAGGTAAATGCCCAAACAATATTTCACAAGGAGTTTTGTAAGCAATAGATGATAGAGGAAATCTATTAATGAGAAATGTTGCAGTGAGCAAACATTCTCCCCAATATGCAGAAGGTAACTTAGACTGAAACAAGAACTAATATTCATAGATCCACAAGAACTGCACGTAGGAACTTCTACTAATTCCATGTATTCATCCCATAACTTCTTGAATTTGGTAAAGTAGGATGAAATAGACAAACCTCCGAGTGAGATGTTGAACATCTCCTTCTGAACCTCATATAGACGCGTGCTATTTGGAGAACCAAATCGCAGCTTCAATTCCTACCACACTTCTTGCGTTGTGCGATAGTAAATCAAAGTTTCTGCTATCTCCTTTTCTACAGAATGCAACAACCAGGCAATAACCATCCCATTGCACCTTTTCCATAATGCAAATCTTGGAGAATCTTCCGATGGAATCTAAAAACTCCCATCTATCAGGGCAATCTTGTTCTTTGCGATGAGAGAAATCTCCACAGAATGTCTCCAATAGTTGTAGTTGTTAGTGTTAAGCAATTGAGTAGCCAAATTGTATCTCGGATGATCACTGTGATGAAGAAACAACACATCGTTGGAATCCACCGTGTTTTCGACCTCCATTGACAGAAAATTTTATTAGTTTTAGCGCGAAATCAGAAAAATGAATTTTCTGAGTTTAGCACGATTACTCTGCAATCGTGTTTAGATTCGACGATCTATACAAGCTCTGATACCATTTTGGATTTGATGAAATCTTTAGATTTAGAGATCAATGGAAGATGAGAGAAAGAGAAAGATAGAACATTGAAGAAAAGAGAACTTCAATCTGTTAGAATGAAGTTGTTATAGAAGCTGTTGGAGTTCGGTTTAAATAGAGGAAGATGAAATCACGTGCTAGTCACGTGACCTCGGTTTACATTACATAAAACAAACCCGGTTCTTATACAGACAAAACCCGGTTCAATTTGTCATACAAACACTTGCTGTCATACACTTGCTGTCATGAACGTCGTTGCTATCATACATACTGTAAGAAACAACCAAGTTGGATGAAGTTTTCGAGGGTGGCACGGTCATTCCAGTGGAGTGATTCCCACCACCCTCTAGGCATATCATAAGCTGACAATTTCGGAAGATGACCACTGGGTGACAGACTTGGGATTGAAATTGGACAATTCTCCAACTCTGGCTTTATTGCTCTAATTGATACTTGTTGTAGGGAGTTGCAGACAATGGTCTTCCTACTGATGCTCCTCAGTTCTGGCAGATAACTCAAGTGAAGTTCCTCCAAGTTTGGCAAATCGATTTGGTTGTCTCCAAATATTTCTTCCATTTCTTCGCAATAATAAATAGAAATTGTTTTCAACGAGGACAGGTTGCGACTTGCCCTCCCTATCTTCTTCATCTTTTGGAAATCCTTTAACTTCAAAGATTCAAGATGAGGAAAGAAGACCTCACAATTGCCCCATATGCTCCTCAGTTCTGGCATATACTCCAACTCTAAAGAACGCAACCTCGGCAATTCAACTATTTCCCCCTCTTCCGTTGCAAATATTTCTTTCATTTGTCCACACTCTTCTATGCTAATCTCCTCCAACTTGGGTAGGTCAAGGTTCAACATCCACAACTTCTTCAACTTTGGGCAACTGTAAATCGTCAACACTCTGAGACCCGAAAAGGAGATGTATGGATACACCACCTCCTCTTTAATTAGGCCACTGAACTCATCTAGATCTTCATGCACTAATTTTCGGATGCCTTGAATCGGTTCTTCCCAACACTCTGGAATTATGCACTCGAAATCATCAGCACTACACCAAAGCTCTAAATCATTAGTTCTTGCATCAACTAGCGAAGACAAACCACCTAGCAAGCTCCCGCCATCAAAGCTGCACTTCCTGAACACAAGTCTACTCACATTCTGTGGAAGCAAAAAATAGTTTTCTCCTCTTGACACACCATTCCAGCATATCGCCTTCATTAATTCTGTATCATCTTCCTCGTAAAATGCATCACAATTGGTCCTAAAATGTGAATCCCCAACAGAAACATGATAAGTTTCTAATTGATTAAACCATCCGAAACCAACACATCGACTGAACTCACTAACATCTTCAAAATGAACCATACTTAGATTCTTCATATGCTTCAGCCCCATCAATTCCTCTGGTGGAACAACTATATCATTTCCCGAAATTCTCTGAAGGTTCAGGAGTTTTATAATTACCCCTCTGTGTAGGCCTTTTATTTTAGTCATTTGAAGATCTAGGTGCTCTAGGCTTGCTAGTTCTTCCATCCCCTCTGGCAATGTCTCCAAATTCACACAGCCCTGTAGATCCAAATTTCTCAGTTTTGTAAGTTTTGCCACTGAAGGAATGAAGTGGAAGCCGTCGCAATAACTAAGCAATACACTGTTGAGATTGCACATGTCAGAAACATAGGCAGGCAATTCCTTCACTCTAGTATCTGACAAATCAAGGTACTCAAGGCTTGCTAGTTCTTCCATACCCTCTGGCAATTCCCTCATGCACTGACACCAATACAAGTCCAACTCTCTTAACTTTGTAAGTTTTGCCAATGAAGGAATGAAGTGCAACTGTGTGCACTCACGAAGAATCAAACTGGTGAGATTGCACAGGTCAGAAACAGAAGCAGGCAATACCTTCACTGCTGTATTTGACAAATCAAGAACTTTGAGGCTGATCATTTTCACAAAGAAAGAATCCGATATAGTCTTCAGGCAATCATCTAGAAGGAACAACACTGAAATATTTGGAAAATCAGGCATCATATCTTTAATATGATCCATCCTATTATCCAATAAAGACACCCACTTCAAATCCTTTGTAATCCATTCTTCCTTTCTAAGTATCTCCTCCAAACTTTGTAATCAGGCATCAAACTGGATGAAGTTTTCTAATTGCCATGTCTCTCACTAAATCATGCATCTTTACATATCTCTTATTGATATTCCACTTGTTTGCTGCACATTCTAACAATGATGCATTCTCCAGAACATTCAATACAACGTGTCCCTCATCGATGCTTTCCTTTCTATTGGTTCCATCTAACAACCCCACTGCAATGAACTGCCTGATCAATTCCTCCCTCTCTATCTTGCAATCTTCAGGATATAAAGCACAGTACAAAAAACACTCCCGATGCTTTTCCTTTTCTAAGCGATCATAGCTATGCTTCAATATTCTGAATACCTTGTTTTCCATATCATGTGAACTGTTACAAGGATTTCGCAGTTCTCTCAGTGCATCCCTCCACACAGGCACATTAGTTTCTCCCCTCATGGATCGAGCCATCGTGACAATTCCGAGTGGTAACCCACCACATTCTTCAGCTACTAAAGCGGCCGTGACCTTCACTTCATCAGGAAGTGGTTCGAAATTGCCAAGTTCCTTCTTGAACAAATCCCAAGATTCGTCAGTTGAAAGAGGTTTCATTTGAACTTGACAACAGTTCATTTTGCGACATACACCTGTGTCCCGAGTGGTGATGAGCAACCTGCATCCATCACCTTCCACCGAAACTCCAACCTCCTCCATTGTGATACCCTCCCATACATCATCAAGGATTAGTAGAGATTTCTCTCTCTTTGCTAGTGCCATCCTCAACTCGGCTGCTCTCTTCGGCTGATCTTCATATTTCAGAGAATGTTCAACTGCTTTAGCAATGTCAGTCTGCAACTTAAGGACACTGGTCTCTCGAGATACAGTGATATAATAAACATGTTGAAAAAGACGTTTCTGTTTCAAAATCTCATTGTTGATGTGCATTGCCAAGGTTGTTTTGCCCACTCCACCGATACCAAAGATAGCAACCCTCCTTTCACCTCTTTCAAAACAACTCCAAACTGCATCCTGAACCCTTGAGGGAGTGGAACCTTCCATTTTCTGTGTCACTAATTCAAGGCCTTCAGGTTTGAAATCATCAAGCAACAATCCTCTGGGAAACTCACTCTGCTTTAACAATTGTTCAACGCATTCCACCATCTCTTGAAGCTTCTTCGACAATTGACCATGACGAAGGAAGCTGACTTGTTCAACTTCTGTTTCAATACTCTGAACTTGTTCTTTGATACTACTGACTTGTTGGAGCCATAAAGTGACTTCACTCTTTCTTTTCTTTCTGGCTTGAAGCTCTTCATTTTGTACTTCATTCTGAATGTCACTTGCCTTAGTGTTTAGCTGTTGCATCATCTCTTTGAGGCATTCTAGCTCCTCATGTAAGCGGGAGTTGTAATTAGTTGAGGAGGAAGGTACCATAGCCATCTAACAAAAATAGTGTGTGTTAATTAATATCCTGCAGGATATATATTAGAAACACTTTTGTCCCAAATATACAATTCAAGTAAGAACAGTATATCGTCACAAATATACCTTCAGAAATAAGATTGTAGCTAGCTACTTGTTGACATCGATCAAATCACAGAGAACATCTACCTTATCCTCTGTTTCAAGTTAGTTTTTTGATAAAAATGCAGCCTCTATTATAAATATATAGTTTATGCTTTTTGCAATTAAGTCATGTTTGGGTAAGACAAGAGGAAACTTGTAGATCTGATAGCATGTGAGATCCTAATTAAAACGGAGAATGGTAATCCACATATATATTTCACATATATTCATTTAGGTTGAATTTGAGAAGTCACTAATGAAAGACAAATTGAACAAACCTTGGGTGTAGTCGTTGGGAGGTTGGATCTAGTGGGATGAATTAATTGATGGAATAACACAAGACACAACAATGCGATGACAGACAGCCTGAGCGAGCAAGCTAGAGAGCTGAATTAGGTCATCATAAACCTTGAGATGGTATCCTTTATCAGCTATCTGTCATGCTTTGTCAGATTATATTTTGAGCACAGTTTAAACTGCCAATCTTCAGGGGATTCATGAAGGGGAGTGTGCACTGGATGTTGACATTACTTCTATGGATGCTGAAATTGTGAAGGAAGCTGTCAATGCTAAACCTTTGATTTTCATACTGTTATTGATGCTGAAAGTGAATTGTTAAAGCGTTCAAACCTTATTTTAAAATCTAGTAGTTTATCTTTGAGCCCATGTGAGAATGTGAAGAAGGGGAGAGTACCAAAATACAATCATCATAAATATAAAATTGACAAGTATTTATTTTGAGTAAACTATTCAGTAATTACCAATGCTATTAAAATATTAAAGGCCTCAATTTTATATTTGTGCAGTGCAGGCCTCCGAAAATGATTGGACTGCCCTAGTAATCTTGTTAAACTTTATCAGTGGTATATGAATGTGTTATGCCCTAGCAAGTGCATTTTGTAGTTTTGGGGTTTGAATCAAATATCACTAATGAAATTGCACTCATTTAACCCTATTTTCCTAATACAGTAGGTACATTAAATACATACAGAGTAGTTGAGAGAAAAAAGAGAGGCTGATAACTGACCTTTATTGTACACTTGTGGAGATTGAATCTAAGTGTGTTGATCTGTTTATCCAAATGAACCCAGCAACATACTGCGTACACAACCGAATTCTATAAAATGGATTGATGGGGATGAAGCAATGCAATTATTTAGCTCATCCAATCTAGCTTTGAAAATGGATATATTGATGGATTGATTGATGAACTGCAGTGAAAAGAAAGCCCAATTTAACTCCTTCCAGGAAGTTTCCCAAAAGGGATCCGGATCCCGTGAAGTTGTATATGAACTCCATCGGTGGAGTTGGAGCATTAACAACCGTCCAAGTTAATGAATGGCTTGGATTTGCCAATTTTTTAAATAATTAAAAAAGGAAATAAATATTTGTTGAAATTAAAAAGGTCAATCTCAATATCACGTTCCCGCTAATCTCTCCATTTGAAGTTTTCCCACCAATTAATTATCACATAAGATTTTCAATTATCCTTTCCATTTCAGTTTGTATACAATCGTTCCAAATAGTTCATCTGTTCATGGTATTAATCTCATTGTTCCCAACTAAACCAATGTTCTGTAAAATCAATTGTATTTTTGCAATCGTAGATTGCAAATTAAAAGGGTAACTTGGCGCATCACTTGATCGATAACATTATGGAGGTATCCGAACCTTGGATCCCTCGAGAAAGTATGGAGTTTGAATCGGCAGAAGACGCTTGGAGATTTTGGCTAGCATATGGAGGAAAGATGGGCTTTAATGTTCGCAAACAATATGAGAACAAGAATAAGGATGGGGAAGTAACTTCAAGAAGATTTGTATGTGCAAAGGAAGGACATCGTGACAAGAAAGGCAATGCATCGATTCGTCCTCGGGCTGAAACTAGAACAGGTTGCAAAGCTCGGATTGGGATTCAATTGATAAAGAATGCATGCAAATATCAAATACATGATCTTGTGCTTGAGCATAACCATCCCCTACATTTACCAGAGACAACTCACTTGTTGTCATCACAAAGGAAAATCTCAGAAGCCCAAGCAGTTGAAATTGAGCTTGCCGATGACTCTGGAATCAGGCCCAAAGCAGCACATGAGTATATAGGAGCACATGTTGGTGGATCGGCTAATCTTGGTTTCACACACCGAGATCACAAAAATTACTTGAGAAGAAAGCGTCAACGAAACTTGATCTACGGAGAAGCCGGTAGTCTGTTGAGGTACTTTCACACGCAAACAATAGAAAATCCTTCATTTCAATATTCAATTCAATTGGATAATGAAGAACAAATAACAAATATATTTTGGGCTGATGCAAAGATGCTTATTGATTATGCTTTATTCGGTGATGTCGTTGCCTTTGATACTACATTTGGTACAAATAAGGAGCATAGGCCTCTTGGTGTGTTTGTTGGCTTCAATCATTTTAGAGAGATTGTTGTTTTTGGTGTTGCACTTCTATATGATGAAACCATTGAATCTTTCAAGTGGTTGTTTGAAACTTTTCTGGCAACACATGATAATAAGCAACCAAGGACTATGTTCACAGATCAAGATATTGCCATGGGGAAGGCAATAGATGAGGTTATGCAAGAGACTTTTCACGGATTATGCACATGGCACATAATGCAAAACGCAACCAAACATTTGATACACAATGGGTCTAATGTTCTTCGAGATTTCAAAGCTTGTATGTATGACTATGAGAAGGAAGTTGCCTTTGAAGAAGCTTTCAATGTATTGCGTGGGAAAGTAAAGAAAAGTTCTTGGCTGGATAGTATTTATGCCTTGAAGAAAAAGTGGGCGCAATGCTATATGATGGATGTTTTTTCTTTGGGGATGCGGAGCACACAGTTAAGTGAGAGTTTGAATCGAGATTTGAAAGATTATCTGCATTGCAACCTGGATATAATGCGGTTCTTTAAACAATTTGAGCGAGTTATTAGGCAAAAACGTCAGAATGAGATCAATTCTGAATTTGAGTCTCGAGAAAAATTGTCGAGAATGAAGATGAAGAGGACACCCTTACTCAGGCAAGCTGGTCATTTATATACTCCTAAGGTTTTTGAGGCATTTCAAGATGAGTATGATTGGTCTACAGCAGCCTATATCAAGCCACCGGTTGAAGGTCAGTTGAGCAATGAGTTTATTGTTGCAATTTCCAATTTTGATGAGAGTGAAGTTGCTGATGCAGAGTATAAAGTTATGGGTGATCCTTCCACTCAAACAGTTTTGTGCAGCTGCAAAATGTGGGATAGATTGGGAATATTGTGTGCTCATGCTTTAAAGGTCATTGATGCAATGAATATTAAATTGCTTCCAGAGAAATATATTCTTAAACGATGGACTAAAGAAGCTCGAGTTGGAACTGTGAGAGATATTAGTGGCAGGGTAGTTGTTGAGGATCCTCTGTTGGACAGTACACTAAGATATAGAGATCTATGCCGCAAATTTGTAAACATAGCTTCTCAAGCTGCCAATTTTGAAGAGTCGTACCAATTTCTAGATAGTAAGTTAAATGTTGTCATTGATGATGTTGCTAAGATGTTTTCGAGCATACAACTTCAAGGGAATGAAGCTGCTTTGTCCATTCCTGATCTCAATACAACTGTTCAGCAATCTTGTGCAATAATTCCTCAAACTGCTCAGTTGAAGAAAAAAATGGGGAGAAAAGGAGGAAAACGGTCAAAAAGTTGGACTGAGAAACTACATGGGAAGAAGAAGAAGGATGGAACTCATGATTTAGTAGATCAACCAACAGAAAATCAGAGAAAGAAAAAACAAGCTTGTGAAAATGAACCACCAAAGGTATGGTTGACATATGAATCCATTTAAAATACAAAATCATAGTTTATATTATTAGATTTAATATCTTTATGTTCTCTGATTGTTTGTTAATGAGCAGGAAGCTAGACATACATATCAATTTCCTGAAATCAGTGGCAATACATGTCAGATTATGTACAATGACAATTTTCCAGAGCAACCTTTAAGAACTTTTCATAATATTCCTGCTGAATTATTTCAGGTAAATGATAACTAGTTTTGTATTATTTCATTTAAGTTTGTGTTGTATTATTTCATTTAAGTCTGTATACAAACACTTACAGTTTGTTTATTTTGTAGAATATGGATGTGGAGTGTACAAGTCAAGTTGAACTGTTAGCATCTTTACCGTGTTCAGGAGGTATCAACACCATGTTCAGAAGTGACGAACATCATGTTTAGCAGTGATCAGCAGTTTAGCGCAGCATGTTTGACAGTTAGGATTGTTTTCAAGACTCAGGAGGAATATAAGCTACATTTATACAATTGAAGGTCAAATGAGGGGGATCTCTCAGGAAAATCTTTGAATGGATCAAGAACACTTCCTCTCAGAGTCTTATGTTATAGGTGTCTGTCGATGAACTTTTATTTTATGGGGTTAGGGGTAATGAAGAACACTTGTTGATAGGTTGTTTATGTCTTTTTCATGACCTTTGTTTTTTGGTTTTGTTTGCTGTTTTGGGTCTCATCTTTTTATTATGTTAATCTTTTTTTTAAAATGGATTTACTGGATCTTGGGTAACCTTGTTCTGTCATTAAAATCTACCTTGAATGCCAAATGTTATGAACAGAGAAATGCTTTGAATTTGAGAAGTTTGAGAAGTTTTTTTAATCCGCAATCAATTAAAGATAAAACCAACTAAAAATCAACTTACAAAGAAGAATTTTAACATAATTCTATATTAGCCTATGCGGGATTTGAACCCACATCTTTGTGCATAAACACATCGCTCTTCCATTTGAGCTAATAGGCTAACATTATGATCCTATATACTGCTGCTTACTAATACTTTACATCTTCTTTCACACAACTACCAAACACATGCATATAACCTGGCCTAAATTCTACATGTCGATAGCAATTCTGAATAATATAACTAAACATAAATTATACATGACAATAATAATAATTTCATCTATATATAACTTATCCTGTCAGTCATCAACATGATGAAAAAAAAATACAAGGAAGCTTTTCTATCATAACTCAAGTAAGTCATTAGCATGATCAAAATGAAGCTCTTATAGCACAATTGCTTCCTTCAATATTGTCAGACTAGATAATAAATTAGTAAGTGATGCATGTATATGATGTATACCACTATTGCTTCCTTCAATATTGTCAGACAACACCTCAACAAGGGTCAAACCTTGATTGAATACAGTTCAAGATGCATAAGGATGCATCCCGATAATCTTATAGGATGAATTGGCAAGATTTCTAAGAGCAAATCTGAGCACAATAAGTACATGAAGTCCATGAATCAGACAGATTTGAGCACAATAAGTACACGAAGTCCATGAATCAGACAGAGGAGAAACGAAAAGTCCATGAATCAGACAGATCGAGGAGAAACGGAAAGTCCATGAAACAGATAGAGGAGAATAGAAAATTGAAGATAACAAGGTTTTGATTTCCAACTAACACTAATAAAAAGAAAATCTGAAGGAATTAACAACTAATTGATTCAAACATATAAATATCCAAAAAAGCAGGGAATTCTAAGCCAAAACTCAGACCGGACCCCTTTTTCATGAAGATAAAAATTCATACTAATCACTTTCATTGGAAATGTGCCTTATGTATAGAATAACTATCGATAGTAAAAGCTCCAGGAACACAGACTCGTAGTAGTTTCTATAATACAAACCAAAAATCATATGAACACTTGAGGAACTATTATTCCTTCCCAATTTGAGCACGTTTATTTTTTCAGGAATCCTTCATTCCAATAACGAGGATTTGCTGCTCAGTTCAGACAGATGAGAAACGAAAATTGAAGATTAAAACAAGGTTTTGATTTCCAATTGACATGAATAAAAGGAAAATCTGAAGGAATTAAGAACTAATTGATTCAAACGTATAAATATTTAAAAACACCGGAAATTCTATGCCAAAACTCATTTCTTCATTACTTTCGGATCGAAAAATTCCAAAACCCCCAAATTCATTTACCCTAATTCACAAGTCCTGAATCAAATAGAGGAGAAAGGGAAATCGAAGATATATGGGGAGGAAGATTTGTTCAATTGAAGATAAATAGGAGCAAGCGTGTACCTGGTATTCTCTTATCATCGATGTGAGGTAGGAGCCATAGATTTGTCCAATGAACTCTCCACATGGAGGCGATCTCTGTTTGCCGAATGCTTCGGAGGAGAGGTAATTTCTTTTTCCCTTTTCCTCATTAAAATTCCATATTTTATTTTTTTTCAACTATTTAAAACATTGGCAAATCTTAGCCATTCGTTAAATTGGACGGCTGATAGTCCTCCAACTTCATCTGTGGAGTTATTACGAAACTTCACGGGATCCACATCCGTCAAAAAAAGGGGACAGCCTTGAGAATTTCACTCAACAAATTCTTCCGCAATTTAATCAAGAGATTTATAGACCCTTTTCATTACTACGGAGTAGTATTTTTTTAAGTTTATAGGCAATTTCACTCAATAAATTCTTTAATTATATAGACCTTTTCATATATATTATTCCGTATATACCCTTCAATACTTTTATTTTTAAAAAAGTTAACATCCTTAATAATAAATGTGAAAAATGGGTAAAAAAAAATTCAAAGATAATATATATTATAGGGAAAAAATTAATAGTTTATTATATTTATATCCCTAATAAAATATCTAAATTAACATTATTATTGTAACACATCTCAATATTAATGTAATACAATAACTTGTGTATTGTTATACAATATTTCTCCTTTATTGTAATACAATATTACTACCATATAGAGATTCCATGATTTTTTTTTCAAAATATTCATTAAAAAATAAATATGTAAGATAATATTCACGCATTGAAACTATTTACAAAAATATTCATTTTTGCAGGCTGCCTAGAGAAACGCGGTCTCAGACCGCGTTTCATTCAAAAGCCCTAAAATTTGAAACGTAAATAAATCAGGAAATGATAGAAATTGAACTGTTGAACATTGATTCTAACTTTGAACCTAGGAAGAGAATATGGGATTAGCCTTAGAGGTGGATGATTCCACATCTTGAGTTCTGAAATTGTTTGACTAACTTGGATTCTGAGAAATTTAACGCGATCGAGAATTTCAATGATTTTGAGACCAAACCTTTTCAAATTGAGGACCCCTTTTGAATTTTTCTGACCGAGCTTGCATTATAACGCCCCACTGAAGTGGATACATGCATTTTATAGGGGCCCTTATAGACTGCTTGCTAAGACCTAGGGGAGATGCTGTGATGCTTTTCGAGTTATGATATGACCGAGAAGTCGGAATAAGGATGTGGTAGGGGCCCATATTACATTCTTGCTACGATCTATAGGCGATATTATGATCACGGCAACGGTACTGTGAGGACCTCATAAGGGCACTTATGAGGTGTTTACGGGATCAATGTCATGATCCTTGGACTCATCGATTTCAAACTCCATCCCCTGTTTTAAAACGATTTTAGTCTCGGGGACGAGACTTGTTTTTAGAGGTGGATGATGTAAAGGCTCGGATTTTTAAATCCTAATTTTGTCGGAAAAAGAGAATTAAAAATGAAATTAAATCGGTTTTAAAACTCGTTTAGCGGATTCCGACCGGAATGTAAAATTTGGCGAACAATTTCCTTCCTTTTTACCTCGAAAATTCAAAATAATTATCAAATGGCGATATCATTGTCGATTTTAAAAATCTAATTGATCGAGTAAGCGAGATTCGAGAAAACTAACATTCGGAAACTAATTTTGGGATTCGAAATTCGCGTATCCGAGGTTTATTTCCGGGTATTTGGTTACCCATTTCCACACTCAATCTTCACCCACTCCCTCACCTCACCATACCCTTCAAATTCAACCCACCCCTTACCCTATCACCCTCACCATCACTCATCGTCACCATCACCTCCTTACCATCACCATTTCATCTCCTCACCGTCACCTTCCCGCTTCTCTTCTCCGATCACCACCACCAATCCCTTTTCATCTTCGACCCCTCCTTGGAGCCACCAGAGCAGCTGCAGCATCCCTCGGAGCCACCAGAAGCAACGGATTTAGGGATGTTTTATAAAAGTAATTAATAAATGGTGTTTTGAAATATAACATAAAGTCATTTGGGAGTTAAAAATAAATTATTAAGACTCGTCGTTTTAAAAAGAGAATTTAGAAGATAATTTCAAGGTTGGAAAGTGATTTAATAAATGAATTGAAAAAGGAATTTTGCGGGTATTTTCAAGGGTCGGAATTCTTAACTATTTAATTCGGATTTGAAACGATTTTGAAACTAACCTGAGAATAAGAGTTATTCGATGACTAACTAGTATGATAATATGATTGTTTGAATAACGGCATGATATGTGTGACTAATAGCATGACTTGTGGTAGGCGTGGCCACGGGTCTGATAATATGATCGTTTGGCTTGTTCGGTTGTACTTTCTTTCAAAAGTTTAATTCAAAGTAGTTTCCTTTCAACAATGATGATGATGATGTGCATGATGAGGAGCGAGTAGTCAACCCACTTCTAGGGTCGGGGTGAGCCCGACGATAACCATGTAGGGTAAGGGCATCAAAGGTATGACTTTTATGCGATTCCGTCTTCTATCCTATGCATGCTCCTTTGCGAAAGTTAGGGAGATTCATTATTTGCATTATTGAAGCGAAAACCACTCATATTGTGAACTTGAATTGCTCATGAATTGGATAGTAACTCTTAGGAAATATGCGAGAGCCTCTAATCACCTAAGTGTTGATAACGAAAGTTATTTGATGGAAAGGCATTAAATTTCATAACTTTAGCATAAAACTTGCATTGTTATCGTTGTGGCTTGAAACCCCGACTTTGGAAGCTTTTTAATCAATTGAAATCAATATAAAAGTTTTAGTTTTGTTTCTGATCATCCTTCTTAACCATTCTACTTTCTTCGGACTCTTTTCCGACAATTGGTTACGAATTACAATTTCTGTGACAAACATCGAAATCGACTGTAAAGGTCGATATCGAGGTCTAACATCGATATCGAGGTCTCTACTCGACGTCGACTTTGCTGCTTTTGTCTTCTGCAGGAACTGTACTGGAAATCGACCAGAACTGAGGTCGATATCAACCAGACATATCGATATCGAGTGTCTTCTGAGGTCGAAAGCTTTGATCGTGAGTACAACAAGGGAAGCACTGACATACCTCCTCGTGGATTCGATCCTGAATTACCCTACTACTACAAGGGAGGGGATTCTTGTATTATTTGTTTGAGACAGGGAGTAGTCTAGTTGTGAATTGTTTATTTGAATTATTTGAATCCCTACGCACCATCTCCCTACAACGAACGACAATGCATATAAGCTACCCAAAAAATCATAAAGAAAAAAGAATGCACTGAGAAAACAAAATCTAACCAACGAAAGCAAGGAAAGTATCCAAAGTAAATACAAATATTACACACTATTAAATGTATGTAGATTGTGGCATAAGCATAGAACAGTAAGATAGGCACAAATAACCGAAATTTTCAATTGGAATGTGAATTAATGGCATACATGTGTCATTGGATTAGAGCACAATGTTAAGGGAGAACCTACCGAAACATGTCCACGAGCACTAAGGGGAGATTGAAGAAGTCGAGTGAGCTTAAAATCTCTATATGGAACACGAGATGTCTTTCCTTCACCGAGTTTCCCAATTACCTGCATGAATAATGTAGATAGAAAAATAAATGAGTGTGTATTCACTAATAACCAAGAAAAAAAAGGGAAAAGACAAAATGAGACTGGGAGAAATATGTTACAGTTCCAAATAGATGTAGTAATAGTTTGGTTATAATGGACTTCATATATAAATTGATTCACATCTCTAGGCAAAGTTCCAAGGAGTATGCGACAGGTTTTAGAAGGCACCTACAGTTCCAAGAGTGAGAAGACTTTAGTTGATGTAAGATCCTTCCTTTCTCCTCCATCAAGTTCTCTCGGTTTTGGAGCTCTCTGATCGAGCTAAATCAATTAAGTTCTAGAAAACAAGTAAAATCAATCAAATAAAGTGTTAAAAATGACTTTCATAAAGCACAAACAGTCAAGATACTGAATTTCTGACATACCATCCGGGAGAAAATGACTCCATCATATTCATCACCATGTACACTACTCTCGATCATCTGCAAATAAACCAACAGCAGAAATAAGACCACAAACACTATATGAAATTTGTGTCTTCCTTGATCAACCTAGAAGTCAAAAGCAACCAATATGAATTTTGCTTACTGCATAGGAGAGTTCCTCGTTGAGCTTATCCATATTTAGAAGTGTTGAAGTGGATTTAGAAGATGTAGAGGAGCTTTGTATAGACAAAATGCAATAGAAGAGCAACAGTCATGTTCATGTATAATTTTATATGCATGTAGCACATTCAACAAAACAGATACAATCACCAGCAGAAAATTAAGATCTTTTTCTATGGAATACCTGCTGAAATGGGTTTTGTTTTAGGTGCCTTTGGAATGGCTGGAAGAAAAAACAAGAAAGATATAGTAACTATAGTACTATGAGGAGACAAAACAAAATTTGCATGCCCTATATCTGCAAATCTCTAATCAAAAGAAGGATAAAATTGAAGATTGTTTAGCAATTCACAATTCCCACTTACAAAAACAAGACTTGCAAACCAATCCTAATGAATCGAGAAAACTTGAGAACTAATTATTTTAATGTATACCTACCTCCGGATTTGGAAATTTGCTCAGCGATTTAGCACATATCACTTCAACCAATCCTCGTCTAAAAGGCAATGCCCTAAGATTGTAAGGCAAACAAATAATTAGCTACCTAGCTATATAGTTGTCACAATTGCAAGTGAACTCTAAACTCATAAAGTGAAAACCATTAAATCAAATTGGGTTGGCATTTTATCAAACACCATATGATTACAACCAGTCACATACTTCTTAATCACATAATTTATTGTGTTTCCTCCCATTATTAGTAATGCTTAAAATGCAATTTATCTCAATCTAGACCCTTCACCCCCCTAAAAACTATCGTCAAACATCTCTTCTCATCCGAAACTACCAGATCTACACCCTCTACTAGCTCGTAAACTGAGAACAACAATAGGAATGGAGAGAGACATACCTTGCAACAACAAGAACCCCGACCCAGGCCATCGCCAACCCGCCTTCGCCATAACACAACCTTTCTGAGCCATGTTGGATAAAAAAGGTTCTCGATTTAGTTCGAGCTTCACCAGAATCTGGCACTTGACATCCGTGGCGGAACCCTTAAATTCAGATACAAAAATGAAAGAAAAAGAAATCATAAGGCCTTAGAAATATAGATCTGTAAAAAAATGAGCAAAACAAAAAAGGAGCTTGGATTGGCTTTTCACAAGAGAGAACGAGACCAAAGCCAAGAGAAGAAGGTCGAATTCGGAGGAAGAAAGTTGGTGCCGGAAGAATAGAGAGCTGACAAGGAGGCGAGATACCTAAAGATGTCGGCGATTTAGGGTTCTTCAACTCCCATCCATTTTCGCAGCGGTCGGGTCGTCGGGATGGGCTTCAGAGAGCTTACTGCTGGAGGAAGAAGAAAGCACTGAACCAAGGAGGAGGGTCACCGGAGCTAGCAAGAGGAAGCTCGGATCTGGAGAGAGGTGAATATTCGGTTGGGGATTTCGGGACTCGGGTTTGGACTCTAGAGAGAAGAGAGGTAGCACGAGGTTGAATGTGATGGGAGAGAGAAAGTAAAGATAGAAATTTTAAGAAGGTTTAAAAACTGGGTCTAGAAATTTTTTTAAAAGTGTTAGCAGAAAAAGGAAACTCCAAAATTTTTTTGAAGTGTTAACCTTACTCTAAAGCCCGCTCCAATTTGTTAACAAAAAAAAACACGCCAAAAAAAAGCCCGCTCCAATTTTTTCTAACTCTTTTTCATCCCGCGCCTTTTTTCCTAATTTAGCAGATCTTAATTTTTTCATAACTAAGAATTTAACATTTGTCTGTATACTTGACAATTGTGTAAACTATTTTACACGTCATAAATTTTTTTATTGATGTAATATAATAATTTAACATCTGCTTATTTTTTGACAGACTTAAATTACGTGATCTGTAATGGCGGTATTCTAGAAGTGAGATGCTTGAGACAAGGTTGTTTGTAGCTGGGATATTGTGTTTGCGAGAGAATCGGATTCCATGATTTTGGCGAAAAGGAAGCAATGCAACTTTTGTTGTCAAGGCTCTGATACCATTCTAAAACTAATGACTAGGAGGAAAGGGAAATGCAGAGGAATGATTTCATTTCATTTCATTTAACAATGATGAGTAACATCAGTATATATATTACACAGATGAAGATGAAATATACTATTCGAGAACATTCTCTAATTTGTCTCATTTTTTAGAATGAGCTGTCGGTGAGTGGATAACCACGTCCTCAGAGTGGGCTGGTATCTTGGATTCAGATTTGGGCTTTGTGGAGAGAATTGTGTGGGCTGAGTCTTGATGTGTGCTAGTAGACACAAACAACATACCAATCGAACGGGTTTCATCTCAAAACCAATTGGTAATGAGAGGAGTAGCCCACCAAACTTATATTTTATTCAAAACATCCCAATATTTTCAATGTGGGACAACCCCATATTCCAACACAGTTGTAAGGAAGATTTCTGAGTCATGCGCTATCGAGTAAAGCTACCCGTTTCCCCCAACAACTCTATTATAAAATTGTTTTAAGTTGCAACAATATATGCATATTAGACTATATATAAGATCGGTTGTGTTTGTGTTCATCACCAAGTGCATTTTACTATTTTAGCACCAAAAGGTTGAAATATATATATATATTTGGCATACAGGACATGATACCAGGCCAGTTAATAACTGATCAAATAAATAGGTTATGTTTATGTACAATAAGTCATGTTTGGGTAAGACGTACGTACAGGAATTAAGAAACTTGTAGATCTGATAGAATAGAATATGTGAGATGAGATCCTAGTTAAAACTGAATGTTGGAGAATGGATTAATAATTCCATATTCATTTTTGTACACGATGTAGGTTGAATTCTAGAAGTCACTAATGTAACAGGGAAAGTAGTAAAGTTTGGGTGCGAAGTTGCAATGGAAAGCCAATTCAAGTACGTTGAACAAACCATCGATGCTACGATATATATAGCTGAAAGAAGCATATATACCTACGTACCTTGTTTTATTTAAGTAGCCCGGAGGTTGAATCTAGTACGTGGGATCGGATGAGTTGAGATCGAACAGCACAACTTGAGTCAGCAAAGCAGTGACTGCAGACAGCCTGAGAGACATAGAATTAGGTAATTAGAGGCGTTGAGATATATGATGGATCTGCACGTACGGCACTTTTCTCGAACGAATAGTGCCGTTTAATTAATCAATCATCCCTACCTAATGTTCCACAGAGTCGTTATAAAAATAAGAAAGAGGATGAACAAGTTGCAGAAAATCATTCACTAATATATTTCACACACACCTCTAGTTGTGCCGTCCCATTGTCCATGTTCAGCTGCTATCTGGCTAGCTAGCGCTTCTAAGTTGGAGAGTTTGGTGAGCAATCACATGTCAAACCTTTGATGCCTATGTTCTTAAAATCATACGGTACCTTTGAAGAAGGAAGTTCTTTCAGCGCCACATATATATATATATATATTTGAAGCCCGAACTTCACATATATTGCAGATGGAAAAACACTTCCGTACTTTAATTTGATGCCCTTCAATAAAACATTTTTAATTTTTTATAGGATCACTGAATGAATTTGTTAATTTGTACTAGTAGTATATAACTAGTTAGTGATGACTGATGAGTGTGATTGGGTTTTTGGATCTCTTTTGTAATTAAATGTGTCTACGCTTCATGTTTCCTGAATTCATGTTTCATAATTATGACAATGAACAAACCTCTACTTGAGTTGCATTTCAAAAAGCTCCAGACACCGAAGCACCTGCAGTACGTACTTGATGGAAAAGGATTGTTGTTATTAATGACTGATAGGACAATTATAAGTAACTTTTAAAATTGGACACTTGTCCATCTTTGGCAAAGGAATTTCCTCATAATCAAGTTACAAGGCAACGAAACTATTAAAATGGACTATTAAAATTGGACACTTGTCCATCTTTGACAAAATTAAGTTAAAAACAAGAGCATAATCAAGTTCAACACACACATAAAGATGGTTGTTGCAACTGAAACAGAAGTACGGAAACACTGATCAAGTTAAAATGGACAATTATACAGTAAGTACTTTTTATGTCTCATTGAATCAGACCCATAAAAATATAAAAGGCCTCTTTGCATAAGTAGACCAAAAAAAAGGCCCATTTGTATAAGTAGGCATGTATTCTTTTTTTTTTTTTGCTAGGGGTAGAAAGTGGTATATTTTTGCAAATGCAAAAATACCACCGGGAGAGGAACTAGCAGGTGAAGGGGAGGCCAGCACTGTAGCTGCATCAGTTGGCCGAGACAAATCAGGAGGGGGAGGTACTGCACATGTCAGATAAAGTAGGGAAATAAGGGGGGAGCATTTATGAGGGGAAATTTCAATAATTGGAATTAAAGGTGTCAATCAACCCTTATAAAATCTTGATTGATGGGTGTCATTCCTTATTAAATGCTCTGCAAAAAAGAGAGCCAACATAGGAGACGAGTGGAAAGGTGAGGGCAAAGCATCACCTTCAATTCTGGGAACTGGACACGTTTGGATTACCAATAGAAGACAATCGTCTTACCAATAGGCCAAAACTGTCCTACAATACATGAAAATTTTGAAGATCATATGGAGGGGAATGTCCGTAGCGGTTTTGGCGGGATGTCCGTGTAAATTTGGCGCCAAAACAGGGTTCTTCATTGGGGGAAGAGGAAGAGCATCTGTCTGACCAATATGGTAAAATTATCTTACCAATAGCATAGAGTTATCATACCAATAGGCTTAAGACATCCTACCATAGCTGAAAATATTGGAGACATTTGGAGTGGATTGATCGTAGCTGTTTTGGCGGGTTGTCAGTGTAATTTTGGCGCCAAAACGGGGTTCTTCATTGGGGGGAAGGGGGGAGCATTTATGAGGGGAAAATGCAATCATTGCATTGATGGGTGTTCCCCAAGCACATATATAAGGTTGAGAGGAGGATCTGAAACACCCCAACATGCCCTGCAAAAAGTGAGGCAGAGCAGGAGAGAGGCGGAAAGGTCGGGGGAAAAGGCACACGTGCATCCGAGGAAACGATACAGTTGCTATCCTACCAATAGTACAGTGCTGGCCTGCCAATAGTGTTAAACTGTCTTTCCATTTCAGGAAAAGTGCAACAAGCTTGTTGGTGGCAGTGGCAGTGATGGGTAAGTCATCTTGTACCTTTCCTTTGTAGTTGTTCCTCTTTCCTATATCAGAACTACCCCCCAGGCCGATCCTCTATTCCCGTGGCGTACCCCAGGTGATAGGGTATGTATCAATGTCGTGTGCGGCGATTGGTGGGCTCCCAGGAGTGGGAGCTTGGTGTTCAAGGGAGAGGCACGTACTGCAGCTATGGTGGTGGGACAGAATATTGGCTACGACCAACTGAAGGAGAAGATTGTTTCCAAATTCGACGTGGACATGGTATTGTACGACATTGAGCTCACCTACCTTCCTCCTTCGATGGGGCGGGCCACTCCGATTCGGGTCCGGGATGACGATGACCTATAAGCCTTCAAGTTCTACAACACTGAATCCGGTGCACGAGCCTGGCCAATTGCACTGCACGCCACCTTACGAATGAAAACGACAACCCCTTCCACACCCACCAAAGAACATGAGTCGGAGAACTCCGACTCATGGGCTGAGGACCTGTCGTCTCCCACCCCTGGGGAAATACTCCTAACCGGCCCTCCCACCAACCAGGAAGACTTCGATCATGGTCTTGATGGAGGCGGAGGGGCGGATGAGAAGGTTCGAGGCTCCATCGAGGAGAAAGGGAAGTTGGAAGACCTTAGCAGCGAAACTGGAGGGACCTGTCTGTGTGCTGAGTGTGTAGCGGGGGAGTATGAGTGTTGTCCCACTGAAAAGGACAGCGTCAGTGGGATGCAGGGGGAGGTTGCTGGGAGCGGTATACATTCTGATAATGGTAGGATGGATCACAACATAATGGTCGGACAGGCGGACGGAGTTGGTAGGATGGCTGACAACATAATGGTCGGACAGTCGGAAGGAGTTGGTAGGATGTATGAGAACTCAATGGTAGGACAGGGCGATGAAGTGGGACAGCTTCACAAAGTGGATGACCCAGAGAATGGTGGCGACGTGAGCAGGTCTGATGCCATCCGACGAGGAAAGCAAGTGGTGATCGTTGATACCGACGACGATGTGGACGTCCTACCCCCCACGGAATGGAGGACATAATAGACGTAGGAAGCTCCGACGATGAAATGATCGGGGGTGGTTTCCCCATGAAAGTAGAGGGTGGGAGGTCGAACGAGACATCCGAATCGTGGGATGAGGAGGCTGAGGCAGCGGTGAGAGAGATAGAGCGAGCATACCAAGGATACAAACAACCTTTGCCGACGTTGGAGCAAGTGGAAAAGGACGTGGCTCGGTTCATTCCTCTAGTCGGAGACCCTCGGGAGAGTGTGAAGGTGTTACGTGAGGGGGAGATGTTCGATACGAAGGCTGCCATTCAGTCCATAGTGAAGTGGGAAGCTTTGCGCGGGTGCTACGCGATCCAAGTGAAGCGATCGACAACAAAGGCGTACGTGGTTGTATGTCCCGAACCGAACTGCTCATGGTACTGTCGGGCGTCAACGTATCGGGAAACTAAGAAGTGGGTGGTCCGTAAGTTCGTGGACACACACACTTGCAAGGTTAGTGTCGTCCGCAACTACCAGCGCAACGCCAATTACAAGCTGATGGGACAGAGTTTGGTGTCCGAGTAAGTTTCTAAACCGGCGTCTTGTTCCCCGTCTATGTACTATGTGTTGGTGGAATTTTTTTGGTGTAACTCGTATGTTGGCATCTTTGCAGTTTTGCTGGGTCAGGGAAGGAGCTGCTTCCCCGTCAGATCAGGACGATGATGAAATCTCGATTGGGCGTGGACTGCAGCTACTGGAAGGCACGCAGGGCGAAGGGAGCCGCACGGGACGGCTTGTACGGGACCTACGAAGAGAGCTACGATCGGATGGCCTCATACCTTTACATGCTTGAGCAAGCAAACCCCGGGACCATAACCACATTAGTCCGTGATGATAACCAGCAATTCAAGTATGCGTTCGTGAGCTTGGGTGTTTGGCGGACAGCCATCCCACACCTCAGACAGGTACACCCTTGCTACTTTAATTTCCTACCAAATGGCACATGTTATCTTACCAATAGTATACACTTGTCATTCCAATACATGTATTACCAATAGTCACAGTACATCCTACCGTTTATTATCCTACGAACTGTGTCCCTTTATCCTACCAATAGGTAAATTACATCCTACCGTTTGAAACTGTGACATTGGCAGGTATTCTCGGTGGATGGAAGTTTCTTGAAGGGGAAGTATCGTGGTTGCTTGATGTTTGCGACTGCCCAAGACCCAAACCACAACATATACCCCATTGCATTTGCAATTGTCGACGGGGAGAATGACGCATCCTGGGGTTTTTTTTTCCGTCAAATGAAACGCGTGGTCCCGGATGAGACCCACGTGGTGTGGGTAAGCGATAGACACATGAGCATCACCAAGGGGATTCGAGCAAGTTACGACTTCGCAAAGCATGGCCGCTGCACTTACCATCTATTTCAGAATGTGAAGGCATATCACAAGGCGGGTGGGCTACAAAAACTGTTCTTCCTAATGGCAAACGCGTACACCCTTGCGGAGTTCAATGGGCACTTCGAAGCATTCAGACAGAAGTCGCCCACTGGTGCTGACTACATTAAGATGGCCGGGTTCTCCAATTGGGCACGGGCTTTCTATCCCGCGAATCGGTTCAACGTCACCACCACAAACCATGCCGAGTGCTTGAACTCGGTATTCCTTCAACCTCGTGACCTGCCCGTAACCTCCCTGATGGACAGCATACTCGACAAAGTGGGTGAGTGGTTCGTGAAGCGCCGGGAGCTAAGTTTAAATCCCGACAAGGTTGTGACTGACCATGTGGACGCCGTTTTGAGGCAAAACGCCATGCAGGCTATATGTCTTCAGGTGAAGACGTTGAGCGAACACGAGTGTGACGTCCGTAAAGGGCTGTCCGCTTGGCTGGTCAACCTTTCTGCTCGGAGTTGCACATGTAAGCACTTTCAAATTGACCAGATTCCTTGTGCACATGCCCTCGCCGCGGCCAAGGTACGTCAGATCGACCCATACTCCCTCGTCCATCCTCTATACAGGGCTGACGCTTGGCGAGCGTGCTACGTCAACGTAATCTACCCAGTGCCACCTCGTGACACATGGGCGGTGCCTCCAGAAATAGCTGCGAAGATTTGCTTGCCGCCGGTGGTGAAGCGTGGGCCGAGAAGGCCGAAGACGAAGCGCTATCCGTCGAAGGGCGAATACAGGGGGCCAAAGCGCCGTCGACATTAGTGTTGTTTGGTGGTCTCTCAGGTCAGCTGACGGAGTTATTTTGGGAAGTCATCGGTGCGCCCTACAATTTTTGCCATGTGTATGATATTATGTATGGGCTAACTCCTAGTTGCGCTAGTATTTTGTGCCTTGTGTCTCATATTGTCGGGTTGTTAGGGGGCTATTTGTAATGGATACTTGTCATGGATGTCATGGTTTGGCGACAGTGGCAAGAATTATCGGATCTATTAAGTAATTATCATTTTGTCCTACCACTATCTTGTTTGTATCTGCCAAATAGTCTATACATAGCCTACCAATATTGTTCTGTTATCTTACCAATACCTTCCAAACATAACTCAAATTCAAACAATGTAACCGTGGGTGTACCAGAAACTAATTGCCGCGAAGCATAATTACCAGTTTAAACCATTACAATCACAACACATAAAAACCGTTAACAAAACACATTACAACCTATAACATAAGTTTTCAAACAAACATAAGTGTCAACACGTCCGAAGTTTTGAAAATATCATAAGTTTCCAAACAAAGAACATCACAATCCAACAACATAGACAACCATGAGATCATGTCTTCACAAACCAAAAGCTAAATACGACGGATGAAGACCGGTTGGGACGAGTCCTACAGAGAGTGTCGTTGTATGCAGAGGCCCAAGTATTGGCGGTAGGGGCCAATATATGCGTCGTTGACGGTGTCGAATGTTTCAACGCCCTCTGCCACCAGCTGCAACGTCCTAATCACGTATGCTCCACAGTCACCACTGCACAATAAAGGATTTTTACAAAAATACATTCTCGTTTCTTACCATTTCAATCATTTTTTCATACCAATGGGTGGATTATATCCTACCATTGTTAGGCATCTATCATACCAATAATAGTAGACTTACATAAACCACGAGTTGAGAGACACTTACGAGGTTTCGTTCCTGGGGATCTTGACTGTGCGGGATATGGTGAGAGGGTTGGGGACGTTGACGGTGTGCCTGGCACGGAGCTCCACAGAAAATTGCATGACCACCGGGATCAGCTTCGCAACGAGCTGCAGGTGGTTTTGCAGCTCCTTGTCCTTGATCTGGTACCAGTCACTGTCCAGCACTTCTATGTTCCACCTAACAAGGTCGATCACGAGGCCGATCCAGTGCTTGGCCTTGTAATTCCAAGGCGCTAAGATTTTGGCGCTCACCACCGACCAGGTCCTGCCGTAGTTGTCAGGAAGTGTCCCCGCAAAGTACTTAAGCAGCGCCTTCGACACATTGCGACCTGTAATGCGGCTCACATCCCCGCTCATTGCGTCCAACTGCTTCACAACTGCGTCCTGCCAGTAGGGGTCGAGCACGACGATGCCCGACTTCTTGTCACCCTCCCGGGCCTCCATTGCCTTCCGGACCAAGACTAGGGACTGCTGGATGTGCTGCGTTATGGGGTACGTTACAAATTCCCATTAGCGTTGGTCCCATGACGTAAGTGAATAACAAAACAAGTGGAAGAGGACGATCGTTTGCGTACCTCGGTGGATGTCCATACGCCGGGTGAGATGAGGTTGTTGAAGAAGTCCTTGTTCAATTGGGTCCCATCAGGGCCGTTCACCTGCGTCGGGAACTTCTCCAGCCACGCCAAGAACTCGTCTTTCTGTGCATCCGTGACCATCCCCTCCGCAGCCGCGTCGGTGGCTGGACACGTTGCCTTTGCACCCTTCTTGGCCCGCTTAGAGGTTTGAGTCACGAAGGATTCCCCCAACTTCGTTGTGACCTTCCTTTCGCGCTTGCCTCTCCTCAGCTCCAGCTTCGTCTCCTAACAATCAAACACAAACCCGAGTTATTGTCAAACAGCAGACCTTATCCTACCAAAAGGGTAAATATATCCTACCAACTACGTAATTCTATCGTACGAAATGGGCATGCCTATCCTACCAACACGTAATAATCTTACCTTTACACATTTTTTCCCAACCTACCAACACGTAAGAATCGTACCAACAAGCTACATCTTTCTTACCAAATGGGCATGCCTATCCTACCAACACGTAAGGTTTACCTTTTCCTCGGCAGCATCTGCATCAGACTCATCCTTGGAACCCTCCCCTGCAGATGGTTTTACAGCGTCCTTGCCCTTCACGTCCCCACCCATGTCTCCCTGCTTACTCTGACCCTCAGCCTTGACCACCTTCTCTCCCTGGTCCTTGTCGTGATCATCCTTGGTGGAAGCCTTGTCCTGGTCGCCCTCCTTTGCCTCATCCTCCATCTTGTCCTTAACCTCATCAACAGTGCGCATGCCTTGCCCCTGAAGATCAGAGTTCAGCTCTTCGTTCTCCGCCGTGTTATCCTCCACGTTGTCTACCTGCTTGCCCGGCCCCTTAAGACCAGTGTTCACCTGTTCGTTCTCCGCCGTTTGCGCCTCAACGTTCTCTCCCTGCTTGGCCGGCCCCTTGTCATCAGCATTCAGCTCTTCCGTCTCTTCCGCCTTATCCTCAACATTGTCACCGTCCTTGTGAACCAGATCCTCCTCAACCTTGTCAAAATCCTTCTCAACATCCTTCTCACCAACATCGTCATCCAAAGACACGTACACCTGCAAGGAGATTCAGTCATTCAGTCGCATATTATGGGGTATCCAACACATCAACACTATCCTACCATTTACACATAACTGTCATACCAGTTGGCTTACTATGGTTTACCAACACGTCAACACTATCCTACCAATTGCACATAAGATGGGCAAAGAAGCACATACCTTTCCCTTGCCGGCCCTCTCAGATAAAGCCTTCTTGCAATCTCTGGAAACTTCACTGATCCTCTCCTCAAGCACCTTGAACCTGCTCCCCATTTCGACCATCATGCCCCTGCAGAGAGCCTCAACCTTCGCCACAATCCGGGCCTCCATACCGACGCTCGACGCGTCTGACCCTGACTGGCTGGTTCCCTGACTGGGTCCAGCAGTGGCATCCTCTTCTCGTCGCTTCTCTCTCCAGGCCCTCATATGCTCGATCACAATCTGGTCAAAGAAGACGTCTGGAGAGTCTTTCTTGTACGAGGAATGCAGGTGGGCAGCTTTCTCCTTCTGGGTTGGGTGCAATATGGGCTCAGGCTTCGCGAGCAGAACGTGTTCATCTATGTCGTCGTCAGCGGGGGCGTCCAGGTTCAGGAAGGACTTGACGTTCTCGTATCGGATGTGGGAGTTTCGGGTTTCCCATCTCAGACACCTCGGGATGATCGTGTCGTTGATGTTGCTCCCGAAATGATTCCCAATCTCTGGGAAGGTCTCGTACACCCACAGCTGGAAAGACAATATGGTAAGATATGAGAAAACATTGTGCATGACAAATTCAGGAAGTTGGTAGCATAGATTTTAGCCTTTTGGTAGGATATTCATATCCCATTGGTACGATATATATATGTATATGGTAGGATATTGATACCCCATTGGTAGGATACAAATATACATTTGGCATTCGACAACAACACATTTTGACAATTGGCACCGGATTATAACATTTTGTATAACTTCACTAACCTGGAAGGCTATGGGGAACCCGTAGAGCGTGTACGTCGGCCTGTCTTTCAAGTGACTGTTTGCAGCCACCATGTCCTTCAACGTCCCATTGAGGCTTTCGTGTAGCCTCTCGTACACCAGCCTTCCCCAAGGGAACTCCAGAAAACGGTTTGTGTCCTCAAGCAGCAGCTTCACAACCCACCCCCTTATTTGTGTCTTCTTCTCCAACCCAAACAGGATGCCCTCCACTATAACTAGGAGGGCAAGCTTGTACTTTTTCATCAGGGACCCCGACTCCGTCAATTTTTCGTGGGCCCAAGCGCTTTCCACATCCTTCATCTTCACCCCCCCTTCTTAAAAAGCTGGTTAATGCACTCCTTGTGGTCCCCCTCCATGACATCCCTAGGGGGTGGTGAGCAGTTGAGGCCCGTCATGAGCGCGAACTCCTGAAGAGAGAATCGAACGTGATGCCCCTAGAGGGAGTACCACGTCTCATGTGTCTTCCGAGTCTTTAGTTGGTGGAGAAGGCAGTAGTGCACCAACTGTGCAGCGAATTTGTTTCTCGACCCCATCTTCACAATGCCCCCAAACTGGCTCTTGCACAAGGCTTTGTAATCCTCCCGGTCAATGGTTACGTCGATGCCTTCCAACAGCTCGAAATTTGCATAAGACTGCGCCCTCCCTGAGAAGTGCTGTGTCTCTGGAACAGCCAGGACAGCCTGCAAAACATGTAAGAATCTTACCTTTACACATTTTTTCCCAACCTTTACAACCACAACCCAAGCAACTATCTCAGTTTCCTTACCCCCTGGCTGCTTGGTCCTACACGGGCTTTCTTGTTCCCTGACTTCGTCATTTTATATGATGTTTAAAGTGGGGGTACCTGCTACACAATCACCAAACACAAATTCAGACATTCAGGTCACCTCATCTGTCATACATACCAACAGTCTAAATTTATTCTACCAACTTCATTTTCCTATCCTACCATTGATGATATACTCTTCTGTCCTACCAATTTCGCATTTCATACAAGTTTGGTTCATTTTACCTCTTTCACAACACATCATATAGGCAAGGAAATTAACCAAAATAAAATCACCATTTCTTCATCATATTTTTAGGCATTTCATCAAACACTTGGTGGGCACTAACGGTTTCAACACTAAACAACCAATCAACCAAAAATTCCTTCACCCCTCTAGGCATACCAGATGTTCAAATTTCTCCAGCCAATATCTTTACCCGGTCGTACCAAATCTGCTACCACAATTTCATAAACAACCTTCGAGAATCTGTCGTACCTCATGTGCACATATACCCTACCGATTACCCCCAATCTTGTGGATTCCCTACTCAGCCGACCCCCTCCTTGCCCTTTTGTCTCCAATTTCTTACCCAACATCACCTAACCCTTACCCTTCCGTATCCCGACACCCACAAACCCTAAACGCACCCACCTCCCCAAAATCGACTGACAATGGCACCCCTAACCCCGCCTACTTCATTAATCTACTGCTAAGCAACTACAATGGAAACCCAATGTCTCAATTTCTTCACAAAACCGCATGTAACCGCACACCCATTAGCCCAAATTCGCAACTCAAACAAAAACTCCAGTTGCTTACCTTCGTCTTCGTCTTCAAACTTTTCCTTCCTCCCTGGCGGTGACAGATGGCCCTTCTTCTTCAGCCGTTTCTTCCTCCTCTCGCTCCTCCTTTCTGGTTTTTCCTCTCTCTCTGTCTGTCGCTTGTAAACCGTCTCTCTCCCTCCCTCCTCTTTTTTTATTTTCAGATTTGTAAACCGTCTCTGCCTCCCTCCTCGTTTTAATTTCAGAAATCCCGCACCCTCTACAGCCGGTTACAAATAGTGCTTCAAAACCGAAAGTTATATTTGCTTAGGGTAGAGAGTTTAGTTTGAGCCAATTTTTGGGCTTGTGGTCTAGTTGTGCAAATAGGCCCATTTTTTGGTCTAGTTGCTGCCCATTCCTCAATATAAAAATAGGATACAGTATCTCGATCATAAGCACAAAGTACGGAAACACTGATCAAGACAAAACGTTGAATGGATTCATCACCTCCAAATTCAATACAAACCCATAAAATGAAGTAAATCAAAATCTCTAATTGAGTCTTAACTCGTGAACAAAACAAAGCCATCAATTCTAAAAATCATGCTTCACCGCTTTAAATAAAAATTTGAAAAGGGCCGGTGATGTTCCAGAAGAGATCCCAATGCTCTGATTATGTTCTGGATATCGAATCATTGTCGTCGTCCTCGTCCATGTAGTCTATGTCATCTGGCTCATCCATTGAAAAGCTCCAACAATAGATAAAACAACCAAGTTGTTGGAAGTTGGATAGGGTGGCAGGGTCATTCCAGTGGAGCGATTCCCACCAGCCTATAGGCATTTCATAAGCTGAAATTTTGGGAAGAGGACCACTGGCTGACAGACTTGGGACTGAAATTGGACAGTTCTCCAACTCTGGCTGGTTTTTGTGCGATGTCGCACTAATTGATACTCGTTGTAGGGAGTTGCAGACAATGGTCTTCCTACTGATGCTCCTCAGTTGTGGTAAATCATCCAATTCCAGTTCCTCCAACTTTGGCAAATGGATTTGGTCGTCTCCTGCTTCATCCTCCGCTCCAAATATTTCTTCCATTTCTTTGCAATTAGAAATAGAAATTGTTTTCAAAGAGGACAGATTGCAGCTTACCCTCCCTATCTTCTTCATCTTCGGAAACCAACTTACCAGCAAAGAAATAAGATGAGGAAAGAAGATCTCGCAATTGCCCCATATGCTCCTCAGTTCTGGCATCTCCTCCAACTCTAAAGAACGCAGCTTTGGCAATTTCACTGTTCTCCCCTTTTCCGTTGCGAATATTTCTTCCATCTGTCCACAATCTGCTATGCTAATCTCCTCCAAATCGGGTAGATCAAGGTTCAGCATCCACAACTTCTTCAACTTTGGGCAACAGGAAATTCTCAACACTCTGAGACCCGAAAAGGAGAGGTTTGGATACACCACTCCCTCTCTAATTAAGCCACCGAACTCTTCTAGACAGTGAAGGTCTAGTGTTAGGATGCGTTGAAGGGGGTTTCTCCACCAATTTGGAATTATGCAATCAAAAACATGGGCGATGCACCAAACCTCTAAATCAGTAGTTGCTGCATTAACCAGCGAAGGAAAATCACCAAGCAAACTCCCGCTAACAAAGCTGCCCCTTCTGAACTCAAGTCTAGTAACATTATGTGGAAACAATAAACACTCTTCTCCTCCTGACACACCACTCAAGCATATCGCCTTAATTGATTTTGTACCATCATTATCAATTTTCTCCTCAACTTCACGACAATTGGTAGTATCATGTAAATTCCCAACAGAAACATGATAAGTTTCTAATTGATTAAACACACCCAAATAAACACATCGATTGAACTCACTAACATCTTTAAACTGAACCCCAGTTAAAATCTTCAGATGATTCAACCTCATCATTTCCTCTGGTGGAAAAAATATTTTATCATTGCCCAAAAGGATCTCAAGATTCTGGTGGAAATAGCACCACCGATCTTCTATTCCAGTCACTCGAAGATCAAGGTGCTCTAGGCTTGCTAGTTCTTCAATACCCTCTGGCAGTTCCAACAACCTAAAGCACCTTTCTAGATTCAGATATCTTAGTTTTGTAAGCTTCGCTAAGGAAGGAATGAAGTGCAAACTGTGGCATTTACAAAGCAACAGGGCTTTGAGATTGAACAGGTCAGAAACAGAACTTGGAAGTACCTCCACCCAATATGTATCTGACAAATCAAGAACTTTGAGGCTGAACATTTTCACAAAGAAAGAATTCGATATAGTCTTCAGGACTTTATCTCGTAGGAACAACGCTGAAATATTTGGACAATCAGGCATCATACCTTCTTCAATGTGATCCATCTCATTATGCCATATAGACACCCACTTCAAATCTTTGTAAATCCATTCTTCCTTTCCAAGTTTCTCCTTCAAACTTTTTCTCTCTATTACCATGCCAGTGGATGTGGAGTCCATTATTCCAATTGCCATGTCTCTCACTAAATCATGCATCTTTACATATATCCTACCCTCGACTTCCACACGTTCCAACAATGATGCATTCTCCAGAACATTCAATACAGCGTGTCCCTCATCTATGCTTTCCTTTCTATTAGTTCCATCTAACAACCCCAATGCAATGAAATGCCAGACCAATAGCCTCCTCTTTATCTCGTAATCTTCAGGATATAAAGCACAGTACAAGAAACACTTCCGATGCTTTTCCCTTTTTAAGCGATCGTAGCTATACTTCAATATTCTGAATACCTTGTTTTCCATATCATCTGAACTGCTACAAGGATTTTGCAGTTCTCTCAATGCATCCCTCCACACAGCTACATCAGTTTCTCTCCTCATGGATCGAGCCATCGTGACAATTCCGAGTGGTAACCCATCACATTCTTCAGCTACTAAAGCGGCGGCGGCCTTCACTTCATCAGGAAGTGTTTCAAAATTGCCAAGTTGCTTCTTGAACAAATCCCAAGATTCGTCAGTTGAAAGAGGTTTCATTTGAACTGGAAAACACTCCATTTTGAGGCATACACCTCTGTCCCGAGTGGTGATGAGCAACTTGCATCCATCACCTTCCACCGAAACTCCAACCTCCTTCATTGTGATATCCTCCCATACATCATCAAGGATTAGTAGAGATTTCTCTCTCTTTGCTAGTGCCATCCTCAACTCGGCTGCTCTCTTCGGCTCATCTTCATATTCCAGACGATGTTCAAGTGCTTTTGCAATATCACTCTGCAACTTATGGACATTGGTCTCTCGAGATACAGTGACATAATAAACATGTTCAAAAAGACGTTTCTGTTTCAAAATCTCATTGTTGATGTGCATCGCCAAGGTTGTTTTGCCCACTCCACCGATACCAACGATAGCAACCCTCCTTTCACCTCTTTCAAAACAACTCCAAACTTCATCCTGAACCCTTGAGGGAGTGGAACCTTCCATTTTCTCTGTCACTAATTCAAGGCCTTCAGGTTTGAAATCATCAAGCAAAAGACCTCGGGGAAACTCGCTCTGTTTTAAAAGTTGTTCACCGAGTTCCTTCATCCCATCAAGCTTAACTGACAACTGCTTGCGATGAAATAAAGCCAAGATGCCAACTTGTGCGACTTCTGTTTCAATACTCTGAACTTGTCTTTCAAAACTGATCACTTGTTGGAGCCATAAAGTGACTTCACTCTTTCTTTTCTTTCTGGCTTGAAGCTCTTCAGTTCGTAATTCAATCTGAATATCATCTGCCTTACTCTTTAGTTGTTGCATCATCCCTTTTAGGCATTCTAGCTTCTCATGTAAGCTGCCATTGTTAGTTGAAGAGGAAGGTTTCGTAGTCATCTAACACCAAGAAATTAAGTGGGTTAGATATCTGGTATAGTAACTTGCACAAATTTAATTTGTATATTTTTTTATTAGAAATTAAATTTGTTATAATTAAATTCATTATAGATTATCCAAATTGATTAAATTAAATAAATACTGGTAATATAATTAGTACCCCATTCATTACCAATTAACCACATTTGCCGGTTGGTATTTCAAATATCTTATGATAAAAAAAATTTAGCAAATCCTCTCGTTTGTTAATTTCTAGATAAGAAAAGATAATAGTTATAATCCATTGTTAAGTTAAGATTAATTGATCAATATTCTACTTTAAGCGTAGGGATACTATATACTCTAATAATTAAGAATAGGGTTACCATATACTCTAATAGTTTCCCTCTCCCCTTCTCTAAGGTAAAAAAAATGATGATCATACAAATTTTACACATAAAATTTGATTAATTTCACTCCTATTATCTGCACCTCAAACAAACAAGACCTTAGAAGGCAACTAGCTAGATAGACAATCCTCAACTTGTAATAGCAATTCCAACAGCTCATCTAAAAATTTTTTAAAATAGAGAAAAAAATATTAAAATCTCTAAAAAATTTACACCCTAACTCCAACAACTTCTCTATTTTAGAAATTGTTGTATTTATTGCATACTACATATATGGGAGCATATACATATGCTTGTAATTCCTGCATATTGGGAAGGGTATTTTGGTCATTCAACATAGACACCAACTAGGACCATTTTGTATAAAAGGGGTTTTGGCGCCCAGTTGTTGGTTAAGGTTGTAACAAACAATTTCTAGATTTGGTTTTCGGATCTTCAATGGAGGTTTTCTCTTTTGATTCTCAATTTTAGTTTCATCAAATGGTATCAGAGCGGGTAAGATCTGGTGTGAGTTGATTTAAGTCGGAGTATTGATCTTCGTTGTGTCTCTATTCGTAGGGATTTGCCTTCATTTTCGTTTTTTTGGGAGATTATGGTTGGGAGAGGCACGACATCGCCGCAAGGTCAAGAGTTTTACTGATGTGGTTACTGGTGGAGGTAGAGGAACCTTTGCAAGTATCATGCCGCCTGCAACTGGAGCTAGTGGAGCACGTGGCAGAGGCTTCAGTGGTGGTTTTAATGGCGGTATTCAATTTGGGGATTTAGCTCAAGGTATGAATTCTGTACATTACAATCCTCTTTTCTTGTCTAATTCCAACCATCCCGAAATGCATCTGGTTACTACGTTGTTCAACGGTTCCAATTTCACCAGTTGGAGTAGGGGTGTGCGGATGGCACTAGGTGTGAAAGCCAAATTAGGTTTTATTACTAGTAGTTGTGTGAAACCAGTTGTTGACAGTGAGGATTATGCTAAATGGGAATGTGCTGATTACATGGTGATGTGTTGGTTAATCAATTCCATGACTAGTGATGTGGCTGAATGTTTCATGTATGTGGAATCCGCTAAAGAACTTTGGGAGGAGATCAAATAAAGGTTCTACAAATCTAATGATCCTTTAATCTACTAGTTACGCCATGATTTAGGCAATGTTCGACAAGAAAATCTCTCTGTCAATGCATACTATGGAAAGTTAAAAAAGTTCTGGGATGAATTACAACTTATATATGTGGTTCCTAGTTGCACATGTGGTGGAATGAGCAATTGTGGTTGTGGCTTGCTAAAGCGTGTGGTTGAAAGAGAAGAAAAATCAAAGGTTATGCAATTTTTGATGGGATTAAATGATGCTTATGAGCCTCTTCGTGACAACATTTTGTCTAAAGAACTCATGACTTGTCTTCTTAAGGTTTTTCAAATGGCCACTAAGATAGAATGGTCAAAAGGTGCTACGTTTGTCATACATAATGATATAAATGCTTTAGCTGTTAACAGAATTCAGCAAGCTGAGATTGAAGCTAATGCTGTGAACAAATTTGGGGCTACTAGACAGGCTAATCAGTCTAGATTTGAAAAGGCAAAGAGGGATTACAAAAAGGCTAAGTTTGATTGCATTTGTAACCATTGTAGGGAGAAAGGACACACGAAAGAGTATTGCTTCAAATTGATCGGTTATCCTGAATGGTTCAGGGATCAAAAGAAGGAGGAAAAAGGTAAACATACTGGGAAATTTGTGGCTCAGTTTGAGTCTCCTCAGGTTGACAGTCCTCTTGATCAAGTGTATCAAGATATGAAGTCGGATCCCGCCATTGCTAATGCCATTTACAAGGAGGTGGTGAAGATTATGAAAGGCAAAAATCACATGGATCATTCCGAGAGCTCAATCAATTAGGCTATGGTTCATTTCGCAGGTACCTTAAGTGTATCCTTTCTTATTGGCACAAACAAAGCAGATAAATTTGCATGGATTGTTGATTATGGAGCTACAGACCATATAGCTTTTAATCAACATATTTTTTCTGAGCTCACTCCCTTGAATAATGCTATTTCTTTTGGGATTGCCTGATGGTACTCATATTACTGTGGAATGTCATGGCACAATTGTTTTACATAATCAGTTTATCTTGCGCAATGTGCTGTTTGTTCCTCCATTTAGGCACAACTTGCTCTCTGTTTCTAAAGTTCTTAAGGACCAGAACTTGGTTTTCAAGTTTGATTTAGCCTCTTGTTGGTTATAGGACCCTTTAACTAGAGGTTTGTTGATCAAAGGATGGGAAGAAGATGGTTTGTACAAGGTGAATGCTCAGCATATGAAGGATCAACAGTTGTTGTCACAAGGTGTTTCTTCTGATAAGTTTTTTTTGTAATAATGTAGACAATATTCATGTTATTCATGCAAGGCTAGGTCATATGCCTATGTAAAAAAATGAAGCATTTGTCATTCTGTAAACATGAGGATTTTTGTGATTTCAATTGTGACACTTGTTCTACGACTAAAATTCACAAAGCTCAAGTTTGATAGAAGCTTGTCTGTGGCTGTCGCTTCTTTCCATTTGGTTCATATGGATTTGTGGGGTCCCTATAGGACCCCCTCTCTATGTGGTGCACGCTATTTTCTTACTATTTTGGATGATCACTCAAGGTCCACTTGGGTATATTTACTTCAGGATAAACTGCAGGTCCTAAGATGTGTTTTTGGTTTTTTATAAATGGTTGAGACACAATTTGAGGTGTTTTTTTAAGTATGTAAGGATAGATAATGGGATTGAATTTACACAGAAAGGATGTGTTGATTTGTTTGATGCTCATGGGATCATTCATCAGAGGTCTGCCCCTGGTGTGTTCATGATGGTAGAGTGGAGCGTAAGCATAGGCATTTGCTTGAAATAAATAGGGCGGTTAGAATGTATGCTGGGCTACCTATTAAGTTTTAGGGTGATTGTGTGTTAAGTGCCATTCACTTAGTCAACAAGATGCCATCCTCGATTTTGAACTGGAAGTCCCCTTTTGAGATTTTATATCACACTGCTCCTTCTTATGAGCAACTTTGGATTGTAGGTTGTCTTTATTATGCTTTACAGCCCAATGATTGTCGAGATACGCTTGGGAACATAGCCAGAAGATGTGTTTTTTCTAGGGTATCCTCCAGGGAAAAAGGTTTACAAATTATATGATATTGATAGAGGGACTGTGATCATTAGCAGGCATGTGAAGTTTGTTGAATCTATCTTTCCTTTTAAAGTCTCACAGAAATCCTCTTCCTTGCCTCTTTTTCCTACTGCTGGTTGGGATGATATTGATGATTAAGCTACTGTTTCTTTTCCTGCTAACTCCATTAATCTTCCAAGTTCCATTAGGAATTCTCCGTCCCCAGGATTTTCTCCAACTAACATTATAAGCCCTGCTCAAACTGATACTCTTGCTAATCAAGAGTCAAGTTCGTCTACTCATCCTTCTCCTACTGGTGTTGATAATCATTCTCCTCCTTCTCTTCCTCCAAGACGACATATCAGATCTCCTTCTCAGTTCTAGGATTATATTTGTCCATGTCTACCTTATTGGGATCTCTCAAACACAAATGAGTCTACTTCTCAAACTTTTGTTGTATTCTCCGTCCAAAACTTAGCTCATTTGGCCCAGTCATATGTTCAGTCTTTGGTGAATGTATGTGCTATTTTTGAACCAAATAGCTATGCTCAAGCTAAAGGTATGGATCAGTGGTAACAAGCTATGAAATATGAGCTGCTAGCCTTGGAAAGAAACAATACTTAGACTGTCACTCCTTTTCATGCTGGCAAGAAGGAAATTGGATCTAAATGGATTTTTAAAATCAAAATCATGCCTAATGGGTTGATTGAAACATACAAAGCTAGATTGGTGGATAAAGGTTACAATCAAATCAAAGATAAAGACTATAAGCAAACATTCTCTCATGTGGCAAAATTGGCAACTTTGAGAGTTATCCTGGCTTTAGCTACGTCAAAAGGTTGGATTTTGCATCAGCTTGATGTAAACAATGCCTTCCTTCATGGCTATTTGGATGAGGAAGTTTACATGATTCCTCCTCAAGTTTATGTTGTGCAGGAAGGTTGTGTATGCAAACTCAACAGGTCTTTATATGGGCTCAAATAGGCCAGCAGACAATGGAATCTATAACTTACCAAGTTTCTTATCAGTTTGGGATTCTCTGATCAATCTAAACATGACTATTATCTATTTGTTAAATGCAGAGGTTCATCCATGACTGTTGCTCTTGTTTATGTGGATGACATGCTTCTATTGGGTAATTCTACTAATGAAAATTTTCAAACTAAAACTTCTCTATACACTACTTTCAGTATCAAAGACTTGGGTGTGGCTAGATACTTCTTGGGTCAATCAAAGGAAATACATCCTTGATATTTTAAAAGATGCTCAAATGGAGGGATGTAAGTTTGCTACTTTCCCTATCCAACATGGGACTAAATGGTCATCTATGAAAGGGGAACCCATCTCTAACCCTGAGTGCTACAGAAGACTTGTTGGTCGACTATTGTATATTACACTTACAAGGCCTGACATTTCCTATACATTCCAACAGCTAAGTTAGTTTCTTTAGAACCCTTTATGCCCTCATTGGAATGCAGCAATGTATGTTTTGAGGTATTTGAAGGGTAGCTTCAATATGGCTCTCTCTTATCAAGCATCTTCCTCTTTTCAGTTCAGTGCTTATAGTGATGCTGACTGGGGTAATTGTAGAGACACATGGAGGTCTTTGACAGAGTATTGCGTTTTCTTATCATCCTTAATTTCATGGAAAACCAAGAAACAAAAGGTGGTATCTAAATCGTTCACTGAAAACGAATATAGGAGTATGTCTATAGTAGCAAGTGAGTTAGTTTCGCTACAGATTTGCATATTCATGTCAATCTTCCAATTATTTGACACTGTGGCAACAAATCAGCTCAGGATCGAGCTTGTAGCTAATCCAATTTTTCATGAACTGACTAAGCATGTCAGGATTGATAGTCGTTTCATCCGTAAAATGGTGCAGCAAGGCTTCATCCAAACATCCCATGTATCTTATTCCCTTCAAATCGTTAATGTCTTAACCAAGGCACTTGGAGCTAATCAACATCAGTTTCTAACTAGCAAGCTTGGTCTCGTTCTTCCTATCACTAGTCCAGCTTGAGGGGGGTATATGGGAGCATATACGTATGCTTGTAATTCCCACATATTGGGAAGGGTATTTTGGTCATTCTACATACACACCACCAAGGACCATTTTGTAAAAAGGGGTTTAGGCGCCAATTGCAGTTGTTGGTTGAGGTTGTAACAAACAATTTCTAGATCTAGTTTTCAGATCTTCAAAACATATACTCTCTATTTAAAATAATTTCAATTTTAGTTATCCTTAAACTCTATGCAAATTGTGAAATAATTTGATATAACTAGATGAACATGAATTTTTAAGTTAAAATTTTCAAAAACGTAAATGAGTTTAATTGAAATATGAAGTTTCACAATTAAGCACGCTTAACATAACTTAAAATGTAAACTAGTATAAGCTTGACATTTATGTATAACAATAGTTTTAACATAACTTAAAACTAACATGTTTAAATTAAATATCGAGTTAATTCTAGCAAAACATTCAATTTAATTTAATTATAACAAATACTCCTAACTTAATTTTTATATAAATATAACAAACTTGTCCAATATATTGTTGATGAATTAAAATGAATTTGCATTGGTATTGAGGAGAATTAAATTTTAGAGTTTTCGTCTTCCTCTAAATTTAGAGAAATTATTTCTCTCCTAAGGTTTTTCTATTTTAGAGATGAATATAGAGGAGCCGTTGGATCTAAAAAAACCCCATATTTTCTCCAAAATTTTCAACTTTCTCTATTTACTAGAGCGGTTGGGGTCGCTCTAAAAGAAGAATGCATTTAATCATTTAACAAGTACATAGATAATATACATACCTTCTATAACTTCTGTATGAACCATGCACTATCTTGATGCAGTGTTTACAATCAAAATAGATGTACCAAATTATATAAACTGGTTTCAACAGATGGATCGAAAACTGGAACAGACGAGTATCAAGTTATAATGATGCAGATATCCAAACTGTGAAGTTCCTGAAGGATAAAAAGTAACAATCAGAATGGCATGCAACATTTACACCGCAACTTTGAAAGCTTTTGACATATAATCGAATCAAATTCATATCACTACAATTTACAGTTTTACACATTTAAATTACAAAACAAAGAATAACCATATTTTCCTATTAAGTACGTACATATATAGCATAAATCAAATATAATCTGAACTACAAAACCAAACTCAGGATTTGGGATGTTTAGTATAGTTTCAAAATTTTATTTTTTTCCTTCAAGGACGGGCAGCCTAACAAAAATCTTAAAGATACCCCGAATCCATAGTTCCACACCATCTATAATTAAAGATTGGTACAATTGGTGGATTAGGACACTCTTTGATAATTTTTGTAGTTGATATAGACGCTTTTGTTGGTATTATTACTTTTTTACCTTTAAATGTTTTGATTTAATAAAAAGTTAATATAATTTATTAATAAAATTGAAAACTATTTTAGAAAATCCTTAAAGATAATTGTAATAATATTTTTTGAAATTTTACATTCATATATATAATACGAGTATGCACTAATTTATAGCTTAACATGCATGCATGCATGCATGCATACATACATACATACATACATACATACATACATACATACATACATACATACATACATACATACATACATACATACATACATACATACATACATACATACATACATACATGCAGTGGCGGACCCGGAGGGGGGCTCGGGGTGGCTTTAGCCCCCCTCTGGGTTTTGGAAGAGAAGAAAATGTTTTTATATATCTGAGATTTTTGTAATATCTATAACTAAAGTGACTAATGAATCAATAAATCCGCTTAGCTCACTTGGTTAATAGGAAGGGAATAAAGGGGAAAGGGCAATGAATCCGTGTTCGAGCCTTCATCAGCCCCTTTTTATGCGATTTTTTTTGGGTTTTAACGCTTTACTTGGGTGGGTTTTTTTTCCTTCCAAACCAGGCCGAAGAGCACAGCAGCAAAAGGCGAAGCGAAGGTCCTGCACCCCACACGCAGTGGCGCACCCCGCTCAGCGGCTGGCTGTGGCTCCTCTCCGGCGTGGCGGCGATGACGCTCAATGGCTGACTGCTGCTAAGTGTTGTTCCGAGACCCGGCTGCTGCGAACATCAGGCCCTTTTCCGATCAAAAAGTTTAGTTTTTTGCACCTTATAACTTATATTTTGTTAATTTGTGCTCCAAAATTTGATTTGAAATTCAATTTATAGGTAGGATACGAGAATTCCTTTAGGGTTTTGATTTTGGAAACCAATTCTGTGAAATTAGGGTTTGTGATTTTTGAGCAATTTCGATTAGGGTTTGTGAATTTGTTAGCTGAATTTTGCGTTTGTGAATTGCATTTAGCATCCATCCCTTGATATCTTAGTGAAGTGTTGAAAAACTACAACAAATCTCACAAGTAATATTGGTTTGTTGAAGTGCTGAAAAATGAATTTAAATTCAGCCCCTACTATTTTTTGGCTATGGTTCCTTTTGCAGGTAAAAAATATATAAAATATTAATGTTTTTTATTATTTTTTAAAAATAATATTATATTTATTAATATTAAGTACAATATTATTTTAAAATTTTAATAAAAAATTAATATTTTATATAGTTTTAACTCTTTAAAAAACGTGTAAGAAAGTCAAACGACTTATATTTGTGAACGGAGGGAGTATTATATATCCCTTTACCCTCTTAAAGATTTGAAGTTTTAAAAGGTACGAATTTTATCCAATTAATACTGAACCCCCTTGCATCTAATAAGTTTTTACATATAAGAGCTAGTATCGTTATGGTAAAGGAGTGACCCCTTTCACCTTTTTCCCCTTTCCTCTATTGTTAAATTTATTTATGGTTGGATCAAATCCAGTCCAATCCCTTCTGTGTCAGGTTCGGAGGCTATGGGTTTGTGGAAAGGTATCTTAGCTGCCAGAGAACTTAACATAAACAACTTAGAAATTGAAGGTGATAACCTCACCATCATAAAAAGCCTTAAGGGCTTCAGGAAGCCTACTGGGATTGTCTCAGACAATCTAGTCTCCATTGGCTTCTTTCAATTCATTGAGATTCGCCACGTCTTTAGGGAAGCAAACCGTGCAGCCGATCGGCTATCGCATCTGGATCTTGCTTTCCATAGCCCCTGGCGATTCTATGCTTCGCGATTTCATTCGTCTAGATGCTATTGGCTATTAGGGCTAAACCCTATTGCCAAATTCTTTTCGGTTCAAAAAAAATTATTTATGGTTGAAATTCCTCCCTTAAAATTTTTCCTCTTCCTTTATTTTTTTTCTCAATTTGATGTTCATGCGATGAATTTTTTGCCAAGTATAAGGTTATGATACCGAGTTTAGGAGTCGGTTGGCATTTTTATTTAAAAAGAACCTATTGACACAACCTTTTAGAGGAGTTAGCTAGAGATTCTACCGACTTGAAAAGTTGGTAAAGTTAGTGTTAGTAGATTGTTTTCAAGCAAAAATGATTATCGAATTTGAAAATCAGTGTTGTAACCATACAGTTGACGATATTTTAGTCATGCATGTAGTAATTCTTTTTTCTTCATTTCCTCTTCATATTCATTTTCCTTTTCATTTTTAATGAGAGATAATTAAAAAAAGGGATACTATTAACATGGTGAAATTATTGCCTAATGCATGGTGGCGAACACGCATTCATTGTGAATGCGCGTTCACACTCGCTTTTTTTTTTAATCTTGCGAACATACAATCTAGTGCAATTGCAATGTCTGAATTCATGGTTTACTATTCTCCTCATCTTTGAATTTGGTTCCGATGTTGGCATAAAAGTTGTAGCTCTCGAAAAGAGCTTTCCAGCACATACTCATATTAGTCTATCAAACATTTGAGGCCTCTGAAAAGTGTGTTACAAAATCAACTTGTCAAAGACAACTTTTTCTAACTTGTTCTTCGTTTTGGCTCTTCCCTTCTTCCCGGACCTCTATTAATTCTTGTTTTGTTTAGGAATCTTCTTGACTATTCCTTCATTTATTAGCCTTATTGTACCAAATCAAATCTACTTGCACTATAACTAAGCAAAATATTACCTAATATGCAAATTTTACCTAATTGATGCATAATATACGATATAACTAAGTTAAATATGATATAATATTATCATCTAAATGCAAGCTTTCAATATGACAACCCACCTATATCAAAAACTTGTTCAAATCAATGGCTAGAGACTTGTTTTAATTTCAAAATCAATTACATCTCCCACCATAAATGGATGACAATTCACTAATAGAATCAATTTACCCACCTGAATACCCAAATTCAAATATCATCTATGACTTGAATATCCGATATATCTTACGGATGAGATTAAAAGTAACTTCTGATTATTCGGTGGTATTGGGAGATTATTCAGTGGAATGACATTATTCGGTGGTATTAGGCGATTATTCATTAGAATAAAATTTACATTTTTTACACTTTTCTTTACAGATGAATAATTATGTGAAAACAGACGAATAATCATGAACAAATAGACGAATAATTTCTGAGTACATGATACACGATAAGGGTTGTACAACAGAACTAACCCTTATATATATATATATATATATATATTCAATTTTTTTGTTCAATTTTGGTTTCACCAAGAGAAAGGAGAGAGAATAGAGGGAGAATTGCTTCATTTCGGCTTCACTAAGAGAGAGGAGAGAGAAAAGAGTGAGAATTGTTTTCAATTTTGAAATATACATGTTTTTATTGGTGATTTTAGGTGTAAGTTGATTCGAGTTGGGACAAGAATGCTAATGAATGAAGGAAGGGTCAACAAGAGTTCAAAATGAGATAGGAGGGGATGGTCGAGAAAAAGAAGAGAGCTGAAACTTAGAACAAGTTAGCAAAAGTTGTCTACTCAACAAGTTGATCTTGTAATACACTTTCTAGAGCTCTCAGTGATATCTACCTTTTAACACAAAAGTTTTATTCATTGCATAGGAATTTCACCATTTTTTTTATTTTATTTGATCCTCAAAACAATGCGGGATTCGATATACCTTTTATTTCCAACTAGCTCAAGTGATGCATATTGACAAGTGATTGGAGTCGGATTTAAGTGACAAACATTGAACAAAGCAGTCGCTTGAAGGTTCTAGGGAAGGCGATGAGGCGACCACGTGTTCAATCGACCACATATTAATCACTTAGTCTTCATGTGACCATTATCCCATTTAGGTGATGAGTCATCACCTAAATGGGATAGATGACATAAAGTCATGACAATCACTTGAGTGGTTTCTGGCATAGTTGACAAGTTTTTTTTTTCTCCATAAATAGGTACTAGGTATATTAGGTACAATATAAGGAGAGAGGGGATTCAAACTTGACAGTGTAGTTGACAAGTGTTGTGAAGAATTTTGGTAGAGTCATATTTTTTTTTTGAAAAGGAAAAAATTTGGCCAAGGGGATTAACCCTAGAAGCCAAGAGCATCCTTACGGATGAGACTATGAAGCAGAGAATCGTCCGGAGCGATCGAACTGTGGAGAGCATAGGTCAGATGCGATAAGCGATCTGCTACCTGGTTAGCCTCCCGATAGACATGACGAATCTCGACGGAAACAAAGAAACCCAACGAGACTAGACTGTCAGAGACAATCATTTCGGAGTCTCCAGTAGGCTTCCCAACACCTTTAAGACTATTTATTATGGTGAGGTTGTCTCCTTCAATTTCGATGTTTGTTAGGTTCAGTTCTTGGGCTGTTGAAATCCCATACCATAGTCCCAGGAATTCGGAACAAGCAACCGAAGAAGCCTGGCAAGGCCCTGAGCCATAGAAAACCGGATATCCCCTATAATCACGGATAATGAAGCCGTAGGATCCCAAGTTACTAGTTGAGAGAGCGCCATCAAAATTGAGCTTGAAAGCACCCGGCTTTGGTGGTTTCCATCTTGCTTTCTTTCGTTTGTTTGCTGTTGTTTTACTCGTAGGTTTTGGCGTATCCAATCCGTCATTGTCCTTGCTGGTTTTGGTAGAATTCCATATGCTTATTTGGTCTTTTGTGAATGCAACAATGCTTATGTGGTCCGGTTTTATGTTGTTAAATAGTACTTTATTTCTGAAATACCAGACGGCCCACCAAATAAATGCTAAGTTTGCGAAGCGAGGGAGGCCTAATGTTTCTTTAGCGTTGTTGATGATTTTGTTAAGATCCAATCCATCCACAAAGTAATTGTTTAATTTGATGAAAATTGTTTGGTCTATTGATAATATGGTTTCACGTGTAATTGGACAGCTCCAGAGTAGGTGTTGTAAGTCTTCGTAAGCACTGTCACAGTGCGGGCAGTTTGTTGGTATACCCAAACGGCGGAAAGCGAGCTTAACTGCAGTGGGTACCCCGTTTTTGGTGATTTTCCAAAGAAAAGCTTTTACTTTTGGCGGTGCGTCAAGATACCAAATCCATCTGACGTCGGAACGTTGGTGATGTTTCATTTGGCTTATCATATCAATGGCTGAGGTGGTGGAGAACCAACCATTCTTGCTCCATTTCCAATATAATCTATCTAGGTGAATATTTTTAGGTATAGGTGTTTTCACTAAGGAGTCATTTATTTCATTAGGCAGTATACCATGAGTAGTGTCATATAGTTTTTCTCGATCCCAGGATTTATCTGGTTTTAGGAGTTCAGAAACTCTAATGTTTATGTTTATCAAGTGGATTGAAGAGGCCAAGTCAATCAGAGGACCATTCCCAAACCAATTGTCAGTCCAAAATTTTGTATCACTTCCGTTACCAATTGACCAGCGTAAGCCATCTTTAAATAATGGAAGTAGCTTAGTAAGTTGTGTCCATTGCCATGAAGAGTTCCCACTTCTGGAGTAGTTTAGGATGTCTTGCTGTTTTAGGTATTTTTCTTTAATTATTGTTACCCATGGGTTGTTTGGTTCTGCAAGGATTTTCCATAGTAATTTGAGTTGTAGTGCCTTGTTCATATCTTTTGATTTGCGGAGACCAAGACCTCCATCATCTTAGGCCTTGCAAAAGTCAAACCAACTGATGAGCGGTTTATGCTTTGGACCCTTATTCCATAGGAAATTTCTGTTTATTTTGTCAAGTTCTGTGTGGATAGCCTTAGGGAGCATGAAGCATTGCATTATGTGTAGTGGTTTTGCTTATAGTGTGGATTTGATGAGTGTGCATCTCCCAGCTTGGGATAGATCATTAGCTTTCCATCGAGTTAGTTGTTCCTTTGTGTTGATAATGAGTTCTGTAAAGTCCTCTTTTGTTGGTCGTCCATTTATTATGGGACATCCAAGATAGGTTCCCAGACTTGATGTGTAGGCAATTTGTAATTCATTGCGGATAAGGTTCTTCTGGTTAGTGGCAATGTTGATAGATGTTTGAAAATGTGATTTATGTCTGTTTACTCATTGCCCTGAAATAGATGAGTATTCTGTTAGAATGTTGTTTATTTGGTTGCAGGCTGTGTTTGTAGCCGAGGCAAAGATGACTATATCATCAGCGAATGCAAGGAAGGGGATTTTTGTTCCAGCACGCGAAATTTTGATTCCTAGATGACTCTGGGGTTTGGTAGATTCCTGTTGTATTCCCCTAGATAGGACCTCAGATGCGAGGAGGAACAGATAGGGGGATAAAGGCCCCGTTTCGGTGCAAATAGATCAGTTGGCTCGTTGTTAACCAGGACCGAGTAAGTTACTGTTGTTATGCACTCCTTAATCCATCCAGAAAATCGATCAGAGAAGCCAAATTTGTGTAGGACCGAAAGAAGGAACTCCCAATCCACCATATCAAAGGCTTTTTCCATATCTAGTTTTACTGCCATCCATCTAGATTTTCCTTTTTTCTTTGAGAATGAGTGGAAAATTTCATTTGCTATTAGTATGTTATCCTGTATTGATCTACCTGTAATGAATGCACTTTGGAATGGGTTAATAATTTTAGGGATAATTTTCTTCAATCTAATGGCCAGAATTTTAGAGATGATCTTGTACGTTGTTGAGCATAAGACTTATTGGTCTATAGTGGGATGTTGTAGTTGGGTTATCGCATTTTGGTACTAAAGCTATAAAGGTGTGGTTTGTTTGCTTAAGAATTCTTCCACTAAGGAAGAAGCTCTTAACAGCCTTAATGACAGAAGGTTCCACTATAGACCAGTATTTTTTAAAAAAACCGACAGGGAAACCGTCAGGGCCAGGCGATTTACCGTTTGCCATGCTAAAGACAGCATTTTTAACTTTTGAGTTTGAGATTGGTCTTGTTAGCCAGTCGTTGTCCTCGTTTGTGATCTCCGTACTGATGTTATTGAGTAAACTACTAGAAATTTGTGGCCTGGGTTGTTGGGAGTATCACTGTGCGAAGTCATTTTTAATTATATCTCGAATTTCTTTTTCATTTGTTATGGATACACCTGCTGTTGCTTGGATTGATTTTATTATATTCCTGTTCCGGCGCCCCGTTGCAATTTTGTGGAAGTATTTTGTGTTGACATCGTTTGATTTTATATGGTTTCTTTTCGCTCTTTGCCCCCAGTATTTATGCTGGAAGTTCAGAAGTGAGGAATGTTTGATTGATAGCCTTCTTATTTTGGTATCTAGAGTGGCCTCATAATTATTGCATATTTTAGTTTGTAGTTCTTCTAATTCGGTTTCTAGTTGGTTTATTTGACGGAATATGTTACCAAATGTAACCTTGCTCCAAAATTTGCTCTTTTTTATTGACCTCTTGCAGTTTCTTTGTTAGCTTGTACATGTGCGACCCTGGAATATCCGTTCTCCAGGCATTCCTTACAACCATTTCATAGTCAGCTCTTGTAGTCCATACCATTTCAAATTTGAAGGGTTGTAGCTTCGGTTTTTGATTGTCCATTAAGTCTAATGTGATTTGCGCATGATCAGATTTTATGAAAACATGATTTTTTGTGTGCAAATTTGGAAAATCCGGACGAGGTTATGACTGACCATTGCTCTATCCAATTTTTCATAAATATTGTTTGTCCCATGAGAGCGTTTTCTCCATGTAAACCTATTCCCAGTTGTAGGGGCGTCAAACAAGTTATGTGTAGTTAGGAAACTATTGAGGTGACTTAGCCTTTGAGTGCTCGGTATATTACCTCCTAATTTGTCACTAGATTCTAGTATGTCGTTTAGGTCCCCCATTATTATTATAGGGTTCTGGCTTTTTGCTATAATAGATGTGAGGTGTAACCAGAAAGCATCCTTATCCACTTCGTGGGGTGGAGCATAAATAAAGAAAATGTCAATCATTACATTTTGAGTGTTGTTTTTGTAAGTTGCTTGTATTATTCGGTTATCTGAGTATATTATAGTGAAAGTTTCATTTTGTAAGTGGGCTTCCTTCCAAAGAAGGCAAAGGCCCCCCGAGAAACCGGAGGAGGGGCAGAAGTGCATTCTATCGAAACCCGGTTTGCGCCAACAATTGTCCGGAGGAGGAAGCTGGGCTTTTGTTTCTGCCAACATTAGTATTTTAATGTGGTGTGTTTTGGTGGTTGATTCTATATGAGTCCAAAGGTTTCGCCTTTTGATTCCCCTGACATTCCAATAGCTAAATTTCATAGTAACTATCTTTGAGAAAACTGGTAATTTCTTGTTTTGAATTTCAGATTGTTGGTTTTAGATCTAGTTTTACTTGTTTGGGTAAGGATGGGTTTGAACATGGTTATTGAGATAGTAAATGCAAAAATATGAATGCAATTTGAATCTTTGTAGAATCTGAATTTGATTCTAGTACTGATGATCTCATTTAGATTATCTATAAGAAAGTCACTAATAGTAGGTCCTGTGGAACTTGATGATCTTGGGAGCTTATACGTTTTAATAATAGAGTGCCTCAGCACATTAGAGGTGATAAATCCTATCAAATCAAGATAATTACCAGAGCATATGTTAATAAGTTCATATAGTCCAATGATAATGTGCAACTTGAAATTGAAATCTAAAATTACATGTATAAGGTCATGATGTTCTATAACAAAAAGCCTTGATGTGCTGCTGTGATAAGAAACATGCTTGTTTAGTACCTTAGTGTAGTCCATAATGCTAGTTTCAAAGGTAATATTGACTTTTGAATAAAAATAGATGAGTAATATGATTGCTAATAACTAATTGAATTAAAATATTTATTTTAGACATGATTTTGTTAATTGATTATTTATATATTGACAACTTTTTTTATGAATTTTGGTGAAGTTATATATCTCCGTTATCTTGTTAAACTCTATGGGTGCATATGAATGGTGATATGTATAATCAAGCAATTTATAGAAAAGATCGATAAAAAAAAATAAGCACGTGCATTTTGCAGTTTTGGGGTTCGAATCAAATATCACTTGTGAAATTATGGAATTTTTTTCAATTTAGCCAAAAAAATGAAAAAAAAAATTAGGGAATTAGCCAAGAATACAAAGTATTTTGGGATTTAGCCAAAGCGGGGCTAAGTCGCTGTTTCAAACAATAAGTTTAGCCCAACTTCTAAAAAAAATTAATAAAATACTAAAGTCGTTGTTTGAAACAGCGACTTAGTATTTTTTTTTAAATCAGTTTAAGTAAGAAAAAGAAGTGAAAACAGAGGGGAAAAAAAATTATATACGAATCTCCCTTTTTTAAAAATTATCAAATATTTACTTAGTTGAATTTTTTTTAAAAAAAAAATCAAAACTGTTGTTTGAAACCGCGGTTCTTTAATTACCCCCAAACCGAGTTGGGTTGCAGTATCGAGCTTCCTGTATGATCGAGATGATCGTGGTTGTGTTCGTGGTCTTCGAAGATCCTTCATCTAGGGGGGCAACGTCGGTGATCCGCACTTTCTCAGGTTTCGCCTTTTCCGATGGTGGGTTACTGTTCTCCGCCTTCTAGGCGTCGAGACGCCATGTGAGTCTCCGCACTCTCCCGTGTTCTCGGCATTCGTGGCTCGCTCTGGATCTCCCTCGACTCCTCTGCTGGCGGACGACTTATACGGGTTGTTTGGGTTTTTTCTTTCATCTATGCTAATTTGTGTTTTTAGTATGTTGTGTGTTGACGGTTAGTCCGTCTGCCGATTCATCGACCTCTCGAGTTTTAGGCTTGTCTGGACTCGAATTCTTACCGAATAAAAAAAAATTAATTACCCCCAAACTTGCTTTTCTCTCTTACCTCTCTCTCTTTTTCTCTTACCTCTCTCTCTTTTACCCACCCGTAGGCTTCCTTCTCTCTTTCTCTCCCCTTTCCTATCCTTCCCTCTCTCCCTTTACCCATGACCCAGTCCGTAACCCCTTTTTTCTCTCTCCCTTACCTTTTTTTCTAGCATTAATGAGACTCATGTTAAAAAAATTAAAAATACCCATATTTTTTTTAGTTTTTTTATTATTCTTGTAGAAAATTTATAATTTTTTTTAAAAAAAATACTAAGTCGCTGTTTCAAACAACGACTTTAGTATTTTATTAAATTTTTTTAGAAGCGGGGCTAAAGTTGCTGTTTGAAACAACGACTTAGACCCGCTTTGGCTAAATCTCAAAATACTTTGTATTTTTTACTAATTCCCTAACTTTTTTTTTTTCATTTTTGGCTAATTTGAAAAAAAAAATTCTGAAATTACGCTCAGTTAAAAAGTACAACAAATTAAAAAAAGAGAATAGCATCATTTAACCCTATTTTTCCTAATACATTACGTACATTATATAGATACGTACAGTAGTGCAGAGAAAAAGCGAGGTTGATACAAACTGACCTCATTGTAAACTTATGTATGGAGATTGAATCTAATTGTGTTGATCTGTTTATCCAAATGAACCCAGCAACGTACGTACAAAACCGAACTGTATAAAATGGATTGATGGGCATGAAGCAATGCAAGCTCATCCAATCAATCTAGCTTTGAAAATGGATTTATTGATGGGATGAGCAAGCTGATCGAATTATATATAAAATGGATTGATGGGATGAACTGCAGAGAAAATCAGCTCCTTCCAGGAAACAAGTATGAAACTCAAAGGAAACTCCAGAGACGTTGAGATGGGATCTCCTTGTAGAGGAAAGAAGGCAGGGTAAGAACACTACGAGTCAAATACTAGAATAAACTACACTCAACTGGCCGACAGGCGTACGTGGCAACTTGTTCATAGATCATGGATCTGCACAGAACTTTCCTCTAACGAATATCGCCGTTTAATTAATCAATCATCCCTGCCTAATGGTCCAGAGAGTCATTATAAAGCATTAAACAAAGAAGAAGAAGAACAAGTTGAAGAAAATGATACTCCATCCGTTCAGTAAAACTTGTCATTTTATGGTGTTATTTTTTTTAAAAAAACTTGTCATTGTAGGTATTTTACCCTTCACTTTACAAAAATATTCTTGATATGATTGATGTTTATTAGTTATAGTTTTCGATAAAGTTAAAAAAGAGGGTAATAATTGAGAGTAAATTAGTACATTTGTTAATTACATTAAAACTTATGAAAAAAGCTAAAATGACAAGTTTTGTGTGGAATGGAAGGAGTATCATTCACCAATATTTTACACACACTAGCTGTGCCGTACCATATTGTCCATGTTCAGCTGCTATATCTAGCTAGCGCTTCCAAGTTGCAGAGTTTGGTGAGAGTGTTTGGTGAGCAATTACATGTGAAACCTTTGATGCCTATGCCTAGCTAGCGGCTGTTGTTAAAATCATACGGTACCTTTGAATTGAAGAAGGAAGTTCTTTCAGCGCCACATATTTGAAGATCGAACTTCACGTTGCAGATGGAAAAACACTTTCGTACTTTAATTTGATGCCCTTCAATAAAACATTTTTTTTATAAGATCACTGAATAAATTCCTTAATTTGTACTCTCTCCGTCTCAAAATACATATCTTTTTAGGATTATTCACGGGAATTAAGAATTAGGTTAAATGTAATGATTAGATGTAAAAAAGTAAGTTAAGTGTAATGATTAGACTTTGGTATTAGAGTATTTTTTTATTTTTTTTCAATTTGTAAGGAGGATAGTATGAGTGATGTAAAAATTAGAGTAATGATTAGATGTAAAAAGTAAGTTAAGTGTAATTATTAAATCTAAAAGACATGTATTTTTGACAAATTTTTATGGGCTAAAAAGACATGTATTTTGAGACGGATGGAGGTTTGTTGGATGTAGTCCATGTGTGGATCCTATCTCCTCAAGCGAAGGCTATCAAAAATCGGACACACACCCTAAAAGTAGCGATTTGTGAACAGCTATGCCATCAAGGATATTGCAAATCAGTACTTTAGTACCCATGAATCCCTAAAAGGTAGTGGAATTACATTCATTGCAATTTCATATTTATCTCGGCAATTTCAAAAGGAAGTGCTTCATTGTCGAGGCTTCATCTATTGAGGTTTGCAGCTCTAAAGGGGTAACTTCCCAGAACAAGGGAGGCTTCTTCCATGTGTTCTTTATCATAATGAGCTCCTATATGTTCAGTTCTTCCTCTACTTGATGTTGTAGCAGGATGGTTGATTGTGTAAAGAGCAATGAATAAATCTTTTCATAATTCTTGAATTCAACTTTCAGGATGAATAAACCTCTACTTTAGTTGCATAGCTAGCTCCCGACACTGAAGCACCTACGTCACTTGATTAACAAAGTAGTACCGTGGAACCAACAACAACAAGCATGTAAAAATCTAGCTTTAATGTTAGATTTGTGCTCAGCAGACAATCAGGAACAAACGGCAAGCATCAATCAGATGAAAATGACTAGCTCATTCATGAGTGTAGGAGGATTTAGAAATGGTTATAGAGGGTTTTCTAGCATAGCAACCCTTCATTCTCGATCTCTTATCATAAAAGAAAAGTCTATCCAAGGTAGGAAGTTTACCCAAAGTAGCAAGTCAAAGGATGAAGCTATGCTTCAGGGTGTATTAATTAGTACTTATTTTGGGTTCCGAGATGCACTTACAGAGGTAAGGTAAAGCTCTAATTCGTATCACCAGGGCTCAGGTGTTCTGGAGATCGATCGAAACGTTGCTGTCGAGCTCATTGACCTCCTCGGTGGTGTCTAGCCCGTCACTACTCACAGAAAATCAGCCCAGTTGATGGAGGAGGACCACTGGTACGTATTAATATATAACAAATAGATTTGTGAGTGAAATTGGACACTAGACGTACTTGTCCATCTTTGGCAAAGGAATTTCCTCATAATCAAGTTACAAGGCAACGAATCGGATAAAATGGACAATTATATAAGTAACTTAATTTTAAGTTGTTTGAAACAAATTTACGTTAAAAAACAAGAGCATAATTAATCAAGTTCAAGTTCAACACACACAATTCAAAAAATGGTACGGTTGTTGGCTTGTTGCAACGGAAACCCAATAATAGCCCATGCCCAGCAGGGACTTAATCAAGACAAAAAGCAGATTGGGTTCACCAACACCATTTCCAAATTCAATATAACAACTTAAAATGAAGTAAATCAAAATCTGTAATCGAGCCTAATCGCTGAAAATCACGCTTCACCGCTTCAAATTAAAAATTGAAAAGCGCCTGTGATATGTCCTTGATAAGCTTCTAAAAATATCTCCAACCATTCCAGTAGGTAGTGTAGGTAAAACAACCAAGTTGGATGAAGTTGGATAGGGTGGCAGGGTCATTCCAGTGGAGTGATTCCCACCATCCTTTAGGCATATCTTCAGCTGACAATTTGGGCAGAGGACCTCTCGCTGACAGACTTGGGACTGAAATTGGACAGTTCTCCAACTTTGGATGGGTTCTGTAAAAGTTGGCTTTAATTAATACTTGTTGTAGGGAGTTGCAGACAATGGTCTTCCTACTGATGCTCCTCAGTTTTTGCAGACCAATCAACTTCAGGTCCTCCAACTTTGGCAAATGGATTTGGTCGTCTCCTGCTTCATCCTCCGCTCCAAATATTTCTTCCATTTCTTCACATTCAGAAATATAAACTGTTTTCAAAGACAACAGGCTGTGACTTACCAGCCCTATCTTCTTCATCTTCGGAAGCCAACTTAAATCTAAAGAAATAAGATGAGGAAAGAAGACCTCGCAATTGCCCCATATGCTCCTCAGTTCTGGCATATCCTCGAACAACTTCAAAGAACGCAACCTCGGCAATTTAATTGTCCTCCCCTTTTCCGTTGCAAATATTTCTTCCATTTCTCCACACTCTTTTATGCTAATCTCCTCCAAATTGGGTAGGTCAAGGTTCAACATCCACAACTTCTTCAACTTTCGGCACCTCTGAATTGTCAACACTCTGAGACCCGAAAAGGAGATGTATGGATACACCACCTCCTCTCTAATTAGGCCACCGAACTCATCTAGATGTTGAAGCACTAATTTTCGGATGCCTTGAATCGGTTCTTCCCAACACTCTGGAATTATGCACTCTAAATAATCACCAGTGCACCAAAGCTCTAAATCAGTAGTTGTTGCATCAACCAGCGAAAACAAACCACCTAGCAAGCTCCCGCCATGAAAGCTGCACTTCCTGAACTCAAGTCTACTCACGTTCTGTGGAAGCAAAAAACACTCTTCTCCTCTTGACACACCATTCCAGCATACCGCCTTAATTATTTCTGTATCATCTTCCTTGTAAAATGCACCACAACAATTGGTCCTAACATGTGAATCCCCAACAGAAACATGATAACTTTCTAATTGATTAAACCATCCGAAACCAACACATCGACTGAACTCACTAACATCTTCAAAATGAACGAAACTTAGATTCTTCATATGCTTCAGCCCCATCAATTCCTCTGGTGGAACAATTATATCATTGCCCGAAATTCTCTCAAGGTTCAGGAGTTTTATAATTACCCCTCTGTGTAGGCTTTTTATTTTAGTCCCTTGAAGATCTAGGTACTCAAGGCTTGGTAGTTCTTCCATACCCTCTGGCAATTCCCTCATGCTACAACAACAATATAAGTCCAACTCTCTTAACTTTGTAAGTTTTGCCAATGAAGGAATGAAGCGCAACTTGTGGCAGGAACGAAGCATCAAACTGGTGAGATTGCACAGGTCAGAAACAGAAGCAGGCAATACCTCCACTCCTGTATATGACAAATTAAGAACTTTGAGGCTGATCATTTTCACAAAGAAAGAATCCGATATAGTCTTCAGGCAATCATCTCGAAGGAACAACACTGAAATATTTGGATAATCAGGCATCATATCTTCAATATGATCCATCCTATTATGCAATAAAGACACCCACTTCAAATCCTTTTTAATCCATTCTTCCTTTCCAAGTATCTCCTTCAAACTTTTATTCTCTATAACCATGCCACTGGATGTGGAGCCCATTATTCTAATTGCCATGTCTCTCACTAAATCATGCATCTTTACACGTCTCTCATCCCACTCTACACATTCCAATAACGATGCATTCTCCAGAACATTCAATACAGCGTGTCCCTCATCTATGCTTTCCTTTCTATTGGTTCCATCTAACAACCCCACTGCAATGAACTGCCTGATCAATTCCACCCTCTCCATCTCGTAATCTTCAGGATATAAAGCACAGTACAAGAAACACTCCCTATGCTTTTCCTTTTTTAAGCGATCGTAGCTATGCTTCAATATTCTGAATACCTTGTTTTCCATATCATGTGAACTGCTACAAGGATTTCGCATTTCTCTCAGTGCATCCCTCCACACACGTACATCAGTTTCTCCCCTCATGGATCGAGCCATCGTGACAATTCCGAGTGGTAACCCAGCACATTCTTCAGCTACTAAAGCGGCCGTGACCTTCACTTCATCAGGAAGTGTTTCAAAATTGCCAAGTTGCTTCTTGAACAAATCCCAAGATTCGTCAGCTGAAAGAGGTTCCATGTGAACTGGACAACACTTCATTTTGCGATATACACCTCTATCCCGAGTGGTTATGAGCAACCTGCATCCATCGCCTTCCACAGAAACTCCAACCTCCTCCATTGTGATATCCTCCCATACATCATCAAGGATTAGTAGAGATTTCTCTCTCTTTGCTAGTGCCATCCTCAACTCGGCTGCTCTCTTCGGTTCATCTTCATATTCCAGAGAATGTCCAACTACTTTAGCAATGTCAGTCTGCAACTTAAGGACACTGGTCTCTCGAGATACAGTGATATAATAAACATGTTGAAAAAGACGTTTCTGTTTCAAAATCTCATTGTTGATGTGCATAGCCAAGGTTGTTTTGCCCACTCCACCGATACCAAAGATAGCAACCCTCCTTTCACCTCTTTCAAAACAACTCCAAACTGCATCCTGAACCCTTGAGGGAGTGGAACCTTCCATTTTCTGTGTCACTAATTCAAGGCCTTCAGGTTTGAAATCATCAAGCAACAATCCTCTGGGAAACTCACTCTGCTTTAACAATTGTTCAACGCATTCCACCATCTCTTGAAGCTTCTTCGACAATTGACCACGACGAAGGAAGCTGACTTGTTCAACTTCTGTTTCAATACTCTGAACTTGTTCTTTGATACTGCTGACTTGTTGGAGCCATAAAGTGACTTCACTCTTTCTTTTCTTTCTGGCTTGAAGCTCTTCATTTTGTACTTCATTCTGAATGTCACTTGCCTTAGTGTTTAGCTGTTGCATCATCTCTTTGAGGCATTCTAGCTCCTCATGTAAGCGGGAGTTGTTAGTTGAGGAGAAAGGTACCATATCCATCTAACAAAAATAGTGTGTGTTAATATCCTGCAGGATATATATTAGCAGCACTTTTGTCCCAAATATACAATTTAAGTAAGAGCAATCTATCATCACAAATATGCATTCAGAAATATGATGGTAACTAGCTACTTGTTGACAAAAATGCAGCCTCTTTTATATATAGTTTATGCTTTTATATATAGTCTGTCGTCAGAAATATGATGGTATCTGCAGATCTAATCACATAGAACATCTACCTTATGGTTGGAATGTGGTTGTCCCACATCGGTTATACAACCACATCGGTTATATAGAGAATGCTTAAACAAGATATAAGGTTGAAGGTCCTTCAGCTTGTCTTAGCCCCACCGGACCCAGCCGACTTTAACACTTATACCTCTGTTTCGAGTTAATGTTCTGACAAAAATGCAACCTCTTTTATACTCCGTATATAGTTTATGCTTTTTGCAATAATTAAGTCATGTTTGGATAAGACAAGATCAGGAAACTTGTAGATCTGCAGATAGCATGTGAGATCCTAATTAAAACTGAATGTTGAATGGATTAACATATTCCACATATTCATTTTTATACACACAATTTAGGTTGAATTCGATAAGTAACTAATTAAAGACGAATTGAACAAACCATGGACGTTACGGTATATATAGCTTAATTAAAGAAGCATACATAGTATACGTACCTTGTGTAGTGTAGTCGTCGGACTCGGGAGGTTGGATCTAATACGTGGGATGAATTAATTGAAGGAACAACACAAGGCAGCAAAGCGATGACATACAGCGCGCCCGAGCGACCGAGGAAGCTACAGAGCTGAATTAGGTTAATCAGAAACCTTGAGATGGTATCTTCTTCCAGGAAAGAAATCAGGCCATGGAAGCTACCAGTCAAATACTCGACCGGATAAGCTACAGTCAACCGAGTCAACCCTGCCTAATGAGATAAGATCTCCTACACCATTTTGTATATTAGATGGCAACACAAAATTAATTAGGGTAAATATTTATAATAAAAAAATTCAAAAAAAATTATTTTTAAGATATAAATAACCAATTATCTATATTTATTTAATTTTCTCATGAAAAAATGTATTTTAGAAAATATTGAAATTATTATCATCAAATAATCCTCTTTTCAATTTTAATATTTTTTAAAATATGTTTTTTTTGAGAAAATTATACAAATATGTATGATTGGTTATTTATAACATAAAAATAATTTTAATTTTTTTTTATCATAAATATTTAACCTAATTAATTTTATGTTGCACCGAATGGCACACAAAAGGTTGTAGAAGATCCTATCCCCTACCTTTTTTTTGATAAGGTAATAATTCGAGATCAAACATACCTTAATCTCGATGGTCGACAAGTCGGCAGACGGAAACCCGTCAAAATATACAAGCGAAAACAAAAAGCAGTGCAATACAACAAGTGAAAATGCACCCTACAAAAAACGAGCCAAGACAAAACTAAATCTAACACGATGAGGACGTAGACTACGGACGAAAGTCAAGCACCGTCCTACAACAGCACCGCTGGCCGGCGATACATAAGGATACCCTGTGGGTGGTGAAGACGAACCTCCAGGAAGCTCCTTCCCGTACACGGAGTCACCCCGTACACACCACCTCGATCCCAGCCAGACCCGACTCCGACTGCCAGAACCCCAACAAAGAAGAAGAACGCCCAAGCCACACCAAAGTAGAGATGCACGCCGCCCGAGGAAACCACACCATGAAGGACTGATCACAACGGACCAGTCAAGTCCAAATGGGGTTTGGTCCAAGCTCTTTTGAGCGATATTTCGAGCCCTTACGAGATTTAATTAAAGCATTTTATAAATAAATATATATAAAAATTATATTTATATATATTTATCCCCTACCTAATATATTTGTCCGGAGAGTCATTATAAAACATTGTCAAAATTGCATAACATCACCCTTTAAGTGCGTGTTTGGCTGGGGGGTGGGAGGGGATGGAAGAGAGGGGGTGGGGTTTGGGAACCGTGCCCGTATGTTTGGCACAAAGGATGGAGGTAGATAGAAGGGGGTGGGGATGGGAATGGAACACCAAAAATTGAGATTTTTTTCCACCTAGAAAAAGGAAGGTGGAGGGGATGGGGATGGGAATATCCCAAATTTGCCCCTATCATCTTCAACCTTCCTCCCTCTCTCCTCTCACCCTACCGCCACCACTAACCCTCACCTAGCTAAGTCCTCCTCCTCTGCCGCCCTTGCCGGCCGACCACCACAACCGCCGACCACCGACGCCGCCGACCACCATCGCCGCCGCAGCCGATCCGGCAACTCTTGGGACAAGCCGATCCGCACCGAGCCGATCCGTCGATTTCCGTACTCCTCCGTCACCGGCTATCGTATCGGCGACATCGTATCCTTCTTCTCTCTGCTCTCTGATGATGGTTTAATGGTTTCGGATGAAACCCTAACCACTTGTTTCGGTTGAAACAACAAAAGCCCCAAATAAATTCACACCCAAATTAGCAAATTGAAGTCAGGGGGCGTTGTGGGCGGGTTCACTTGGGTCACGAGTTGCTGTCGGGGGATTATGCGAAATAATCAAAAATCTGAAATCAGAGGATTGAAGAAGGGGGTGGGTAATTGTAAGGGTATTTATGTCTTTTCATTTTATTTCATCCCTAAAAATAATTTACATCCAATCAAACACAAACGTGATTTATTTTACATAAAATCTTTATCCCGTCCATCCACAAAAATAATCTTCATCCCTTTCATCCCCAAAATCCATCTACATCTACTAAAATCCATCCCGTTGTCAAACACGCCCTAAATACACTTATTTGCCATTAACCACCCATTAATTGATAAAAAAAAATGACGTCAATTGTATCATCTCAATTTAATTCTTACTTATTTACTTTTTCTTTGTGTAATTATTAAATTTTTATCATCATATAATTAAATCAGAGGGGTACAAATATAATTTAACAAGTCTAATCAAAATTTGGACATGGAATAAACTCGGGATGGTTGGTTGATTGGTGATAAAAGGTAGTTGTGCCGTACCATTGTCCTCACTCAGCGCTTGTGAATTAAAGAAAGAGTTTGGCAAACAAAATGTCAAAACAGAAAAAGAAGGTAACACCTTTAATGCCGACGACTACACAAGGAAGTTCTTAAAATTATACGGCACCTTTGAAGAAGGAAGTTCTTTTGGTGCAGATGGAATAATACTTGCTAATTTGATGCCCTCTGAATTGACACAAAAAAAAAAGAAGAAAGAAATTGTAGTCTATCAAACTTATTTACATGTTATTTAATATATTTACTCCATATTACTTTCTTAGTTTCCAGTTTTTCAACTAGTTGAACTCTATAAATCTACTTCGTCAATAACCCACTTTTCAGTTTTTCAATAGATTTTCGCCCCTAGCTATAATGATGTTTTTAAAGCTAGTCTCAGGAGTTGAACTCTATAAATTTAATCAACTAACATTGTATATATAAGAAGATGTAATGGACATGACATATGCCCTTACATTCTGCTAGATCCGAAGAGCTTCCCGGACAGCAAGTCATGCATTTGCCTTCATGAGAGATGATAGTGATGGCGATTGTATTACTTATTTTGGGTTCCAAGAAGCACTTACAGAGTTACAGACCCAGAGGTAAGGTAAAGCTCTAATTCATATATATCACAAGGGCTCGGATGTTGTACTCAAACATTTACTTAACAAACCTCATTCAACAACTAAATGTGGCAGCTGGCCATAGTCTTGGACTTTCAGAAGGAGAGATCCTGGACTTGTGGGTTCAAGTAGATGTTAACGGCAAAGGAGCTCTCATATCAATTTCGAGGAATTTCAGGTATGTTTTTGTTCTAGTTGATAAAGTATGACCTCTCTTCAATATTATTCATGTACCACATTGTCCTTTTTTTTTTTTTCGGTCCTAGGCATAAACTTCTTTAAATATCTGTGGCTAATGCAGCTCTGGATTTGGAACCCCATATGGTAAAAAAGATTATCCAATTGCCAAAACCCGCCATGAAGACGATGTATGTGTAAGACACAATCCAATCCATTAGGTTTGGCGTGAAGAACGCAGTTCTTTATCCTGCTGAAGTACGTAGAGAAACGAATGTGGCCAGAGCAGTAGAGAAAGGAACGCAGTTGTCGGACCATCCCCGGCTAACAGTCATCTTTTCAGCAGTAAGGATGACTTGCTCGCATTCGCAGCACACATTCTGACCCTACGACACCTTTTTGTGTATAGATGATTGCCACTAGAACCTCATTCCAATGTAAAACACATACACAAATAATAGATCGATCTATAAAGCAGATTGAAACCTTTTTACTAAGGGATTTGGGTCACCTTATCTAGTATTTGTGGAGTAACGTAACAACAAAGACGTCAATAAGAGGAATAAACTGAGGGAAAAAAATGGTGTAAAGAGATGTAGAGATCGATCACATGAATGTAAATAGAAAAGCAGCAACCTGATCAGTACAATCTGATTGCTTAATTAGAAGCTTTGTATTTTGATGTGCCTTTCTTATAATTCTTGTATTATATTAATAGGCAAAGATGAATGCAATTGTGCACCTTATAACTCCAATAATTCATTGGCAAAGTCTTAAGTGTGATTATTTACCATTGTTATAAATGAATGATAACCTTGGTACGTACTGTATTCTCCATCTGGAGGAGTTGCTCACAGCGGTCTTGTATTGAATCTTATTGAAGGTGGTGACATGCATGCGCAAAAAGAGAGAAAGAAGAAAGGGAACTTTGAGACCCATCATCAGGTGCACTAAGAAAGAATCTGATGCAATCCATAGAGGATTATATATTTGAAGCAACAACATTGAAATGTTTTCCATGGTACCAATTATTCCGATTGCCATGTTTTCGATGCATCTTTCCGATCCAGATCCGCTCCATCCATAGTTTTATCTCTGTTCTTTCATTTCTTTATTACATACTGTACTTATTATTAATGACTGATAGATTTGTGAGTGAAATTGGACACTAGACGTACTTGTCCACCTTTGGCAAAGGAATTTCCTCATAATCAAGTTACAAGGCAACGTGTTATAACGAGAATGATAACAGCGAAGAAAGACACAGAGATTTACGTGGTTCAGCAACGGTATGTTGCCTACATCCACGGGCAGAGAACCAGTTTTCTTATTAGAGAAAGCAAAACAGATTAGGGTTACAAGGTTGAATACCTCTAGGGTAGGCCTGTAGGAGATTATATAGCCCTACCTAATTCTAATCCTATTAGGATAAGTATATCAATAAGGCCTAAAGGGATAAATCTAAATCTACATAAATATATCTTTATCTATATCTTATTATAGATAAATCTACCTATAATAAATATATCCCTAAAGATAAACTCTATTAGATAGATTCAAGTTATTCCAACACAACGAAACTATTAAAATGGACAATTATAACTTATAAGTAACTTTTATGGTGTTGGAAACACAATCAATATATAATACTAAAACAGAGACGTGGAAATTCTATGTGGTGGGCTCTGGCGCGATTCGCTCACGTGTCGGTCTCTGGCGCAATCTGGCCCGAATTTTTTGACACGTCAATTAATGATGGTCCAATAGATTTAATCCACGTTGAACAATGATCAAATTTATTTTACCTATGTGTCATCCTATATGTCATTTTCATATCTTAAGTGGTTACAAAATCTTAAGTGATTTTTATTTTTGAAAAGTATTTTTATCCATCTAGGAATTTAATGGCTTTCACACTTGAATATCAATCAATCATAATTTCGTTAATCTAATTGAATTTGATAACCTCTGATTTTATATATTAATATAATAATAACTAATTCCATCTTTTATTGAAAAGAAATCTATCTAATTGTACTTGAAAAGAAATCTATCTAATTGTACAATTATACAATATATTTTTATCCATAATAACTAATACGTAGTACCATATTCACGAATCTTTTGGTGCATTTACTCAATTTTTTTAACTCGCAAAGTTTCTTTGATTAATTAATTGATAAATATTTTGTTTAATCTTTTTATATATACTTCATATCTAAGTTAAGAATCTTACCCGTCGATATATCAACATATCAATACAACGACCTAATCTATTTATATATGTGTCATCCTATTTGTATAAAACATTAATTTATTTTTTTAAATGTATTTCCAATTATTTATTCAAGATATCATATTCTAAGAAAATACTATGTTGGATGAATATGAAGATGAATAAATGTAAGGGTAGAAGGGTATTGATATCCACCTTGATTTTTTTTTTAAGATTTAGGAGTAATGTTTGTATATTTATATATACACATATAATAGATAAGTAATTATGAGTTTTAAGATAGAATATTCCAATTAGTCCTTTTTTTAATATCATGATGAAGTTGTTGATGTTAGTTTATCTTGATAAATTTTAATGTAAATATGAAATTTCATATCTTAAATTGTTACAAAACCTATTATCGATAGAATATTTTATCTTAAGTTATTTTGTATAATCTTTTTATACTATTATAACCTTTAAATTTCAAAAAGAAAATATAAATTAAATATCATTTTGTTTATTAAGAAGCCGCACAACGGGCGGGTAAAATAAAACTAGTTAAGTTAAAAACAAGAGCATAATCAAGTTCAACACACACATAAACATGGTTGTTACAACTGAAAGAGAAGACAAATGTACTTTTTATGTCTCATTGAATCAGACCCATAAAAATACATAAAATGAGGATACTCAGTATCTCATAAGCACTAAAGTACGGAAACACAATAGAGATGGTTGTGTCTTGATCAAGACAAAACGTTGACTGGGTTCATCAACTCCAAATTCAATAAAGACAGTAAAATGAAGTAAATCAAAATCTCTAATTGAGTCTTAACTCGTGAACAAAACAAATTCATCGATTCTAAAAATCATGCTTCACCGCTTCAAATAAAAAAAAAATTGGAAAGGGCCGGTGATGTTCCTGAAGAGATCCCAATGCTCTGATTATGTTCTGGATATCGAATCATTGTCGTCGTCCTCGTCCGTGTAGTCTATGTAATCGAACTCCTCCTCGATCGGAAAGCTGCAATCGTAGCTAAAACAACCAAGTTGTTGCAAGTTGGAAAGGGTGGCAGGGTCATTCCAATGGAGCGATTCCCACCATCCTTCAGGCATGTCTTCAGCTGACAATTTGGGAAGAGGACCACTGGCTGACAGACTTGGGACTGAAATTGGACAGTTCTCCAACTCTGGCTGGATTTTGTACACGCTGGCTTTAATTGAAACTTGTTGTAGGGAGTTGCAGACAATGGTCTTCCTACTGATGCTCCTCAGTTGTGGTAAATCATCCAACACCAGTTCCTCCAACTTTGGCAAATGGATTTGGTCGTCTCCTGCTTCATCCTCCGCTCCAAATATTTCTTCCATTTCTTTGCAATCATAAATAGAAATTGTTTTCAAAGAGGACAGGTTGCGACTTACCCTCCCTATGTTCTTCATCTTCGGAAACCTACCTACCACCAAAGAAATAAGATGAGGAAAGAAGACCTCGCAATTGCCCCATATGCTCCTCAGTTCTCGCAAACACATCAACTCCAAAGAATGCAACCTCGGCAATTTAATTGTCCCCCCCTTTTCCGTTGCAAATATTTCTTCAATTTCTCCACAATAGTGTATGCTAATCTCCTCCAAATTGGGTAGGTCAAGGTTCAACATCCACAACTTCTTCAACTTTGGGCAAAAGGAAATCGTCAACTGTAAAAAGAACAATTTTGATATTGGATTTGATCAATACATGATCAAAAGGCAAGAAAAATTATGATCAGAAAGAAAGGAGCAATGCAGGATGAATCTCAGGGAAAAGAAGAAAACTTGCACTAGGGTTTTAGCAGCAAAGCCGCTCTCACAAAGTGTCTCTCGCACACACACCAAAATAACTAAAAGAAGAGTATTTATACTAGGCTAGGTGGTCCTCACTAGTGACCTTATTACAAAAGGAAAAATCAGAATATATAGAAGAAAATAGCTGGCAACAGAGGTGCAGCAGAGGGGCAATGTTGCACTATAGGACGTTGTGGTGCTGCTGCTCCATTATGCATTGTGGTCACATTGCATCATCAACATATAATCTCAATACCCCCTCCTCAAGTTGGACTTGGTGAGAGATCAACAAGGCTCAACTTGTCAAAGAAGAACTTGTATTGGTCCTCACCAAGAGGCTTAGTCAGAACATCTGCAACTTGCATTGCAGTTCGAACATGAGGAGTATGAATGAATCCTTCAAGGACTTTCTCCCTGATGAAATGACAATCAACTTTGATGTGTTTAGTACGCTCATGGAAGACTGGATTAGCTGCTATGTATATGGCAGCTTTACTATCACAATGTAAAGGTATTGGCAAAGCAGATTGTATGGACAAATCTTGCAATATGCCATGTATCCACACCAACTCACTTGCAGTCTTGGACATACTTCTATACTCAGACTCAGCTGACGATTTAGAGACAGTAGGTTGCTTCTTTGTCTTCCATGACACCAGTGATTGACCAAGATAAACACAATACCCTGTTAAGGATCTTCCACTGTAAGCACAAGCTGCCCAGTCTGCATCACAGAATCCAGTGATATTGTAATCTCCATCCTTCTTTAAAAATAATCCAACACCAATGGTGCCTGCCAAATATCTAACAACATGTAATGCTGCTGCCATATGAGGTTCCCTCGGACAACTCATAAACTGACTCAAGTGCTGAATTGAGTATGACAAGTCAGGCCTTGTCAAATTGAGAAACAGAAGCCTTCCAATCAACCTTCTGTATCTATCAGGCTCTTTCAAAGGTTCTCCAGTATCCAAGGATAGTTTGAGACCCCTTGGCATAGGGAAACCACTAACCTTGCAGCTCATCATATCACAATCATTAATGATGTCTAAAATATATTTCCTCTGATGCAAGGAAATACCTGAAGATGATCTGGTTACCTCCAGTCCCAAGAAGTATCTTGCCAATCCCAAATCTTTAATGGTATATGCCTTGTGCAGAGATGCCTTTACAGACTTAACAACATTATCATCATCTCCAGTGATCAATAAGTCATCAACATAAACCAAGGCTAACACCTGTCCCTTTGGGACATTCATAACAAATAGAGAGTAATCATGTTTGGACTGCTTGAATCCAAAACCGATCAAAAATTGAGTCAATTCTGTGTTCCATTGTCTGGAAGCTTGCTTGAGACCATATAAGGATTTCTGGAGCTTGCAATAATAGCCTGGTGGAGCAGCATATCCCTCTGGGGGACACATATAAACCTCTTCTTCTAATGTTCCGTGAAGGAACGCATTGTTTATATCAAGTTGGTACACAGGCCAGTCTTTCTTAGCAGCAATAGAGAAAACAATTCTCACAGTTGCCAATTTAGCAACTGGAGAAAAGGTGTGTTTATAGTCTTTTCCTTCAACTTGACTATACCCCTTAGCAACAAGTCTTGCCTTGTGCCTTTCAATTGAACCGTCGGGCCTGTACTTAATCTTATATACCCATCTACAACCTATGGGTTTCTTATCATGAGGCAAAGGTGCCATGACCCAAGTCTGATTCTGTTCAAGTGCCACTAGCTCCTTATTCATAGCCTCCTGCCATAAGGTGCTCTTAGCAGCAACCTTGTATGTACTTGGTTCAAACTCATTAACCATATTGGCAAATGAGTTCACAAATTCATGAGAGTATGACTTCAAGTCTCCCAATACTCTCACAAGTAAAGCTTCTGATTGTGGCTTAACTGATGCACTGCAAATGTAATCATTGAGCCTTCTAGGCCTGCTGACCTGTCTCTCAGATCTCCTTAGAGGAGGAAATTCAATAGGATTAGGAACATGAGCTGGCACAGTTTCTTCTGCTGGCATAGCTCTCCAGGGTGATGGCATATGTGCACTTGATGCACTGTCCTCATTAGCAGGAGACGGTTGTGGATTCCCTTCAGAGTCTGCTATCACAACATGCTCCATTCGTGGCAAGGCCTCCTCAAAATCTGCAGCTGGATTTACGAGAGGTAGAGCACTGACCTCTGTCTTCTTCAATTGCTGAACCTCCCTTTCCTTGAAAGGGAAAACTTTCTCATTGAAAGTCACATCTCTGCTAACAAATATCTGCTTAGAATTTAAGTCATACAATTTATAAGCTTTCTGAGCATGTGGATAACCTAGGAAGATGCATCTTCTCCCCTTAGCTTCAAACTTATCTGTTTTAGAGTGCTCTACAGGTGCATAACATAAGCACCCCACAACTCTTAATTCTTCATATGAAGGCTTTCTGCCAAAAAGAACCTCATAAGGAGTCTTCCATTTTAAAATTGCAGTGGGCAATTTATTAATCACATGTGTTGCTGATAGAACACATTCACTCCAAAACCTGGTTGGCAACTCTGCATGCAGTCTCATAGCCCTGGCTGTCTCTATGAGATGTCTGTGCTTTCTCTCCACACGCCCATTTTGTTGTGGTGTGTAAGGTGCTGTCCTTTGATGGATAATGCCCTGTGAGGCCAGAAACTCAGAGCAATCCCTGTGAACAATCTCAGTGCCATTATCACTCCTGATGCATTTCACTCTCTTTCCAAACTGAGTATAAGCATAACTGATAAAATTTTTGATGTTCTTGAAAACATCCAACTTGTCCTTCAAGAGGAAGGTCCATGTTGCCCTACTGTGATCATCAACCACAGTTAAGAAATATTTAGCACCTGTCACACTTGGTGTCCTATAGGGACCCCACAAATCAACATGTATCAACTCAAATATATCTCCAGCAACAGAATTACTTAATTGAAAAGGCATCTTATGATGCTTTGCCAAACTGCAAGTATCACAAAACAGATTATCCACATCAAAATTCTTCATGAACTCTAGATGTTTAAGCTTAGAAACAGACGTGTGCCCAAGCCTAGCATGGTGCACTTCTAAGCCTACTTTAGTTGAAATAAAAACTGAAGAGTAAATTCTGCTACTGCTGCTGGCTTCTCTACTCAAAACTGCTTGATCATCTCCTTGCAAAACCTTGTATAGGCCACCATTTCTGTATCCCTTAAGAAGAGTCTTCTCACATCCAGGGCCCTGTACAGTACAACCATATTTGTCAAACACGGCTTTAAAGTCTGATTTATCAACAAGCTTTCCTACTGAAAGCAAATTGTGCTTGAATCCTGGTACAAACAACACATTCTGCAAGACAATGTCTCTAGATAAGAAAACCTTTCCTGATTCAGTCACATGAATTATGTGACCATCAGGTAATCCCACATAGAAGGGCTGAACCAACCTCTTCCTTTCATGTAAAAGTGAGTCATTACTCACCATATGATCACTAGCTCCTGTATCAATTATCCATTCTATACAATTCTGCTCCTTATTAACTGAATTGACTGTGGCAAAGCAACATTTACCTGCAAAATTAACTGATGATGTCCCTTCAACTGGACTCTTTCCTTTCATGAGCTTGAAGACTTCCTGGCAAACAGCATTCACAAGTGCCTTATCAAGGCCTGATTCAGTGCTTCCTTTCTGAGGTTTCTCCTCATCTAGAGGACTATCCTGCTCATGAACACCAGCTGTATTAGCAGATACCTTTCCTGAGTCTCTCGGACCTTGGAACCACTCTGGATAACCATGCAACTTGAAGCATTGCTCCATAAGGTGTCCCTTTTGGTGACAAAAGTTGCATTTTCTGTTTGACCTATCAAACCTGTCATATCTTCCTTGGCCATCAGACCTACCATCATATCTACCTTGGCCATCAGACCTACTATCATATCTCCCTTGGCCATCCCTTTTAAAATCCTTCCTATCTGAGCTGCCACTCCCTTGATAAGGAGCCTTAGTAAAATTTCTATTACCCTGTCTATTCACAGACATAGCACTCGAATCCTGAGAAGTATTGCCTGAATTTCCACCTCCTTTCTGACTCTCAACCTGTGAAACAAGATAATATGCCCTGTTGATGTTGGGCATGGGATCAGTTGAGAGAATCTGACTCCTTACTGCTTCATATACATCATTAAGACCCATTAAGAATTGCATCAGGTGATTCCTCATCTCTGCTTCCTTCAACTTCTTCTGCAGCTCGCATTTGCAGTTAACAATGCCACCACATGTACAAACAGGAATCCCCTCCAAGACTTGCAACTGATCCCAAATAACCTTCAATTTATTGAAGTAATCAGCAACAGATAAGCCATCCTGCATAATCATACTCAGTTTCTTCTTCAATTGATAAATCAGTGGCCCATTAGACTGACCATACCTCTCAGCTATCTCATCCCATAATTGTTTTGCAGATTCAACATAGATAAAACTTTCCTTTATAGAAGCAGACATGGAGTTAAGAAGCCAACACTTGACCATAAAGTCAGCTCTAACCCATTTTTGTGAATCAACTGTGGTTTCAGGCATGGGTTTGACACATGACCCATCAACGAAACCAAGCTTGTTCTTGGCTCCTAGAGCCATCATAATGCCTCTCATCCATGGTAAATAATTGATCCCATCAAAAACTGTGGTAACTAGCTGAGCACCAGGGTGATCGGAATTAGCTAAAAATAGGGGATCTCCAAAGTTACCTGCAAGTTCATTGTTACCGAGCGCATTCACTAGCCTTCCTTCATCTCCTGGATTTGCCATCGTAGCGGAAACTGTGGATCTTTAGCCTACTGCTCTGGTACCATGTAAAAAGAACAATTTTGATATTGGATTTGATCAATACATGATCAAAAGGCAAGAAAAATTATGATCAGAAAGAAAGGAGCAATGCAGGATGAATCTCAGGGAAAAGAAGAAAACTTGCACTAGGGTTTTAGCAGCAAAGCCGCTCTCACAAAGTGTCTCTCGCACACACACCAAAATAACTAAAAGAAGAGTATTTATACTAGGCTAGGTGGTCCTCACTAGTGACCTTATTACAAAAGGAAAAATCAGAATATATAGAAGAAAATAGCTGGCAACAGAGGTGCAGCAGAGGGGCAATGTTGCACTATAGGACGTTGTGGTGCTGCTGCTCCATTATGCATTGTGGTCACATTGCATCATCAACATATAATCTCAATATCAACACTCTGAGACCCGAAAAGGAGATGTATGGATACACCACCTCCTCTTTAATTAGGCCACTGAACTCATCTAGAAATTCAAGCACTAATTTTCGGATGCCTTGAATCGGTTCTTCCCAACACTCTGGAATTATGCACTCGAAATCATCACCACTGCACCAAAGCTCTAAATCAGTAGTTGTTGCATCAACTAGCGAAGACAAACCACCTAGCAAGCTCCCGCCATCAAAGCTGCACTTCCTGAACTCAAGTCTACTCACATTCTGTGGAAGCAAAAAACACTCTTCTCCTTTTGACACACCATTCCAGCATATCGCCTTAATTATGTGATCACAAGCGCTCCAAATATGTGAATCCCCAACAGAAACATGATAAGTTTTTAATTGATTAAACCATCCGAAACCAACACATCGACTGAACTCACTAACATCTTCAAAATGAACGAAATTTAGATTCTTCATATGCTTCAGCCCCATCAATTCCTCTGGTGGAACAATTATACCATTGCCCGAAATTCTCTCAAGGTTCAGGAGTTTTATAATTACCCCTCTGTGTAGGCCATTTATTTTAGTCCCTTGAAGATCTAGGCGCTCTAGGCTTGATAGTTCTTCCATCCCCTCTGGCAATGTCTCCACCTTCACACACCAATGTAGATCCAAATTTCTCAGTTTTGTAAGTTTTGCCAATGAAGGAATGAAGCGCAACATTGAGCAACGATGAAGCATCAAACTGGTGAGATTGCACAGGTCAGAAACAGAGGCAGGCAATTCCTCCACTTTTGTACATGTCAAATCAAGGTGCTCTAGGCTTGCTAGTTCTTCCATACCCTCTGGCAATTCCCTCATGCTACAACAACAATATAAGTCCAACTCTCTTAACTTTGTAAGTTTTGCCAATGAAGGAATGAAGCGCAACATTGTGCACTCACGAAGCATCAAACTGGTGAGATTGCACAGGTCAGAAACAGAAGCAGGCAATACCTCCACTTCTGCATATGACAAATCAAGAACTTTGAGGCTGATCATTTTCACAAAGAAAGAATCCGATATAGTCTTCAGGAAACGACCTCGATGCAACAACACTGAAATATTTGGACAATCAGGCATCATATCTTTAATAAGATCCATCCCATTATGCAATAAAGACACCCACTTGAATTCCATTTCAATCCATTCTTCCTTTCCAATTATCTCCTTCAAACTTTTACTCTCTATAACGATGCCAGTGGATGTGGAGCCCATTATTCTAATTGCCATGTCTCTCACTAAATCATGCATCTTTACCCATCTCTCACCCCACTTGTTTTCTACACATTCCAATAACGATGCATTCTCCAGAACATTCAATACAGCGTGTCCCTCATCTATGCTTTCCTTTCTATTGGTTCCATCTAACAACCCCACTGCAATGAACTGCCTAATCAATTTATTCCTCTCTATCTTGCAATCTTCAGGATATAAAGCACAGTACAAGAAACACTCCCGATGCTTTTCCTTTTTTAAGCGATCGTAGCTATACTTCAATATTTTGAATACCTTGTTTTCCATATCATGTGAACTGCTACAAGGATCTCGCAATTCTCTCAATGCATCCATCCACACAGGTACATCAGTTTCTCCCCTCATGGATTGAGCCATCGTGACAATTCCGAGTGGCAGCCCATCACATTCTTTAGCTACTAAAGCGGCAATGACCTTCACTTCATCAGGAAGAGTTTCAAAATTGCCAAGTTGCTTCTTGAACAAATCCCAAGATTCGTCAGCTGAAAGAGGTTCCATGTGAACTGGACAACACTTCATTTTGCGATATACACCTCTATCCCGAGTGGTTATGAGCAACCTGCATCCATCACCTTCCACAGAAACTCCAACCTCCTCCATTGTGATATCCTCCCATACATCATCAAGGATTAGTAGAGATTTCTCTCTCTTTGCTAGTGCCATCCTCAACACGGCTGCTCTGTTCGGCTCATCTTCATATTCCTCCAGAGAATGTCCAACTGCTTTAGCAATGTCACTCTGCAACTTAAGGACAACTGCTTTACCCCTAATTATTTTAGTTTAATAAAAAGTTAATATACTAAAATTTAAAACTATTTTTAGATAATTATAATTTTTTTTTTTGAAATTCTACATTCATATAATACGAGCATGCACTAATTTATAGCATATGACATATATATTGACATTAGCTTTGTTTGTAATATTTACATATGCGATTAGAATAATCAATTACAATACATTTACAATAAAAATTGTATTTATTGTAATACATGAATAATTACACTAAATCATTCATTGTATTACAATATGAAATCTCTACGCTAGTAATATTGTAATACAATAAAGGTGAAATATTGTATCACAATACACAAGTTATTGTGTTACAATAATTAATAATGTTAATTGTAATGTACGTACTTAGATATTTTATTAGGGATTTAATATAATAAATTAACTATTATTTTTTCCTTATAATATATATTATATTTAATTTGAAGGTTTTTTGTACCGATTTTTAAAAATTATTATTAAAGATGATAACTTTAAAAAAAAAGCATTGAAGGGTATAAATAGAACAATATATATGAAAAGGTCTATATAATTAAAGAATTTATTATGGAGTCTATAAACTTAAAAAAACAATGAAAAAGGTCTATAAAACCCATTGTCTCTTATCCAAATTGATTAAATAAATACTCCTAATATAATTAGTACTCCATTCATTACCAATTAACTTACATTTGCCGATTGGTATTTCAATTACACGTAGTAATATCTTATAATAAAAAATTTAGAAGGTCACTAAATAGATAATTTAGAGATTTTTTTTTCAAATTAGTCAAAAAATTTTAAAAATTTTGGAAAATAGCCAAACAACCAAAGTATTTTAGAAAATAGCCAAAACACCTCTAAATCGCCGTTTAAAACAATGACTCTATCCCAAATTGAAATTTTTTATTAAAATACTACAATCGCTTTTATAAACCGCAAATTCGATTTTTTATTTTTTTATATTATTATTTGATAATATATATATATATTTAAAATGTGTAAAAGAAAATAAAGATGCAAAATCGCTGTTTACATCCGCGACACTGCTTTTTTTTTAAAAAAAAAAATAATATCAAAGAAAAAGAGAGGAGGGGGAGAGAATGATGTGAGAGACACAGAGAGGGTGGGGGTAGGGGTGTGCATATCCGGGTACCCTTCACGAACCGGATAATCATGTCGGGTATCCGAAACCGTTTAGGTCAAAATGCCCGAACCGTATACGAACCATACTAAGCTGGGTACCCGACACGGTTAAGCTATTCGGATCCGTGTCGGATACCCGGTTACCCGACACGAACCATTTTTTTTCCGTGTGCGGTTGTGCGCTGTGTGTGCTATCTCAGGAGTACTTGAGCCTCATATTTGCAAATTCCAAGCGCTTAATTCAAATATAGTGGATGGAATTTGAGATTTGATCCGTCGTTTCTCCCTTGGCCAACCAATAAACCCATGCCATTAATTTATACTTTTCAAAAGGGATTCATGGATTCATATGCTTTTACGGGAGGGTGAGGGAGGGGTTCATTTGGCCTCAAATCTCATATCTATGCTCACTCACCTTGTTCCAAGTTAGATCCATTGCACTTTGTGATGATTCTCGTCCAGACGTTTACTATTTTGAAGAGTTGTGTGTGCTACAACTGTGTGCAGTTGTTGCCTTTGAAAATAGGGGAAGTTGGTTGGGAGATGGACAGATCTGAAAGGGGAGGAGACAAGAACAGCGGATAGCCGAGATTGAAGTTTTCGAGAGAGTCATGAGGGACTGGCAACAACAACAAATCCGAATAGATTTGAACTGGGGAAGAAGATGACTGAAGAAGAAGTGAACAGTGGGCCGACGACGGCTGTTCCAATTGTGAGAATGAGAGGTTAGGGTTTGGGCTTTGAAGATAATAAAAGATATATATATATATATATATATATATATATATATATATATATATATATATATGGATTGACTCGAGTGAGGACCACTTCTTCCGGTGAAAACTGAAAGGAACATTCTCATTGGCTACTTTATAAAAGTGGACCTCTCCACTTTCCAACTAAAATCCAAACAAAAACTTAAAATTACCTAGAATAGCCACTATTTTATAAACTTTAGTTTGTGTGTTATTTTCAATTTTCTTTATAATTCCGCATTTATTTTGTTTTAGTTAGTGATCCTGAAATTTGGTATCAGAGCCTAGTTAATTAAAATATTTGTATTTATCTATAAGCCAATCTGGAGGTATCTACTAATTGTCCTCATAAGACTTATCCTCATGCTTTACATCTAGATACAAATGATAAGCACTTTGGAGCAATTTTAAATGCTATTTCAGACCAACTTATAGATTTAAAAGTTGAAGTTAAAAAATTAGAACAGTTATATCTAGAGATTAGCGGTAAGATTTTTAAGATAGTAAAAGAAACGGGTGAAGTGCATCACTCAACCAATCTCAAAGCCATCAACGAAATTAGTCATCAAATAAGCCTAAAATCTGGTGGTGAAATTAAGAAAGGAGATCCTTTTAAATATAGTTATCCATTTAAAAAATCCAAAAAGAAGTTTTCTACTAAGTTAGATAATATAAAGAAAAAAGGTATTATTGAAGGAGAAAATCAAGACGAAAATCAAATCCTTAAAAATGAATCAACATCCAGTTCTACAAACAAGGAGATTTAGCACTAAGTTGGATGACCCAGAGTGGAAGTTGAAATTACATAAACACAAAAACATTGAATTCAACTTCACAAACCAAGAAGCTATGAGTGATGATGAGTCTGACAGAAATTCTGATGAAGAAGCAGTATATCAACAAATGGGACTAATTAATTTGAAAGACATGGAAAACATTCCCATATCCAAAGTTCAACAGAAGCTAGATGAAATACTAAGACAAAGAAGGCTGAGGGAAAATGAACCAGTAGAACACAATGAAGCTAGAAGAAACTACAGGCGATATAAACATGGTTCAACCAGTAATTATAGACCTAGGCTAAAGCCGAAGGAGTTTCTAGAGAAGAAAGAAAGATTTGGAGTAAGTATTATGCCAAACCATAGGCAAAGAGAAATTAACCTAGAGCCCATAAGTGAAACAGGTTACAAATTAAACCTGGATGGTGTAAGGAACATGCGTGAGATCATAGAATTCTGGAAGAAAAGCATGATGAGCGTATTAAACATGAATGTAGGATGGAATTCTTCTCAATTCCTTAATTATATAGAACACAGTTTCTATGGTTGTATTGCCGATTGGTATGGAGCCATTAGTGATGAAGCTAAACAAGAACTTAGGAATCTGGCAAGTCCAGTGAATATGTTCACATTAATATATGAGTTAATTGAAGATGAATTCATTGGAGAAAAGAAAGATGAAGATAAGGAAGCTTTAAAATGGCAAAGAACTTTAAACAATCTTGAAATCTGTAACATGAAATATGTTGATAACTATATAACAGAATTCGAGAAATGTTACTATAAGATAGGAGAAAATGGCACTAATCTTCAAATGTTCTTTGATAAACTTCATGCCCCAATTAATGAACAAATAAGTGATGAATATCGAGAGCTAATAAAAAATGGAAGCAAAGATTCTCTTGGTAATAGAATTTCCTATGTTAGGAAATGGGTTGAGAAAAAATGTCGAGATGTAAGAAGCACCCAAAGAATGAAGAAACTATTCTTAACTTGTTGGGAGACACCAACAGAATGGGGATGCAACACTAGAGATTATCAAGGAAGAAAGAATTATAAGAGAAAAAGTTTCAACAAACAAAGAGGTGAGAAATATTATAAAAAGTATTATAAAAAACCTTTTTCAAAAAATAGAAGATTTTTCCAGAAAGCCTCTTTTTGTCCTGAGAAAAAAGAAAAACTGTAAATGTTGGGCATGCGGTGAATCCGGTCATTATGCTAATGAATGCAAAAACAAGAAGAACAATAGATTAGCAAAAGCCCTAGGTAGTTTGGATTACATAGAACTATCAGAAGATGAAGTAGTAGATTTAGCTCTAAGGAACAACAAAGGAATAGTGGAAATAATTGAAGAAAAGTTTGATGAACATGAAGAATCTGAAAATGAGTCAATTGAAGGTAAAGAAATTAATGAGATGATAGAAGGAGAAGCTCCTAGTGAGTTCTTTGATGAATATGAAATGACCACCTTAGCTCAACTTCAGCAAGTTGAAACTTCTATTGATGAAGAACAAGTAGAAGAAATGACCAGATCAGGGGTTGATTTCCCGATCATTGCCAAAGAACAGTTTGTTAAAAAATCATTGTTCTCAAAATATGCTAAATATGTGTGTGAAGAGATGTCTGGAGACGTAACAGTTAAAAACAATGAAAATCAAGCAACTTGAGTGAACTTAATAAATTGGGCAAATATTCAAAAACATAACAAAGACAAAAAAATTTAAATATATCTTTATATGTGGCATTCAAGTTATTATAACTCCATTACAAGACTATGGTAAGGATGTGCAATGCATTAATTTCGTTTGTGATATTAGGCATAAAAAGTTTAGTGACCAATGCATCAGTGGAATAGTCTGTACTCTGAGTCAAGGAGCAGTCTCTTGGATCTGTAGGCCGAACTATTATGTTAGTTTAGAAGATCATTATGCATCCAAATTCTTAGCTATAAAATTGTTAACAGAAGGTATCAGTATGCACAACGGAACTTATCCATTACAGCTAAAGTGGAAGGTAGTTTATAAACTGGAAAACACGACGAATCCTCCACGTAAGTGTCATATAGTAGAAGCCGAGAAACACGAGATAGTAGGACCTAGCAAAGAGGTTGTGCCAGTAAAGCTAAGACCAGACCAGATAAAACTAAAAACCATTTGGGTAAATGTATTCGAAAATTCTGCAGCCACTAGCAGCGATAAAGTTTTAACTATAGATGAAGAAGGAAGAATCCATACAAATGCTAAACCACAAGTAAACCTATCTAGGTGTCCGAGTCTAGCCAGAAATCCCAGTTTTAGGTTCAATCCTAATCTCAGTATTACCCCAAGACAACAAGGAGCTGCAGCAAGCAAGAAAGACAAGTCATTTGTGGTAGATGAGGATATAGATAGCATGATAGCAGCCTTAAACAAGAGGTTAGAAAATAGAATTATAAGAGAACCATTTAGACATAGTTTTGATCTAGGTTCCTGTCCTTCTAGGGAAAGTGGTATAAATCCTTCCTGTCCTTTTAGAGAGACTGGTACAATTCCATTGTATCCTCCAACACTCACAAGTATTGAAGAAAGACAGGGAGAATTATCCAGTTTTGAGCCTAAAGGAAAGATAGTGGGATATCAAACCAGAACAATTAGTGACCCCATTTTTGAAAATGATGTAAGGGCAAAGAATTTCGTAGAACCTCATTTCGAGGTACCTCATAAGGAACCGTTTTATGAAGAGGAAATGGGAATGAGAATGGAAGTGATGGATCTTAGGTATCTCTACGAAGAGAATGTGAGGATAGAAGAAAGCCTTGAGCATGTCAGTAGAGGATCCTTGAAGAAAAATTATAGAATAACAAATCCAAATAGCATTTATATCCCAATAAGTATTTGTTTAGAAGGGTTTAACAACTATGAATTATGTGCCTTTGTGGATAGCGGTTGTTCGGTATGCTTTGGTAAGAAGGCATTATTTCCTGAGTTCATATGGCAGAAATCTCGTAAACCAATCCAAGTCAGGATAGCTGACGATAGTATCATGGTTCATTCAGAATTAGCTTCTGATGTGCCAATCATGATAGGTGGAGTCTCGTGTGTAATCCCTACACTATGGGCTACTACTCAACCTTCACACGACATGTTAATTGGAAACAACTTCCAAAGACTTCATGTCCCAGTCACTCAACACTTAGACATGATGGTCTTTAATATCAATGGAGAAGATGCTTGGGTTAAGAAGATCAAACAAGCATATACACACCAAGCAATAGAGTTCACGCGCACTAAGCGTGGTGAGGAGTATATTCTTCCTACTCAAAGAGAATTTGCACTCTCCATATGTGAAATAGGTTTAAAAGAAAAAATTCTTAAACAACAAGAAAAAATGTGCAAAGAGTTATATTCTAAAAATCCTTTAAAATTTTGGGAAAAAGATAAATCATTTGCTACCATAGAATTAATAGATCCAAAAGCTGTCATTAGAGTAAAACAAATGGTTTACACTTACAAAGATCAGCAAGAGTTTAAAGAACAAATTGATGAGCTATTAAAGAAAGGATTAATCAGAGAAAGCAAAAGCCCTCATTCTAGCCCCGCCTTTATGGTCATAAATCATTCTGAGGAAAAAAGAGGAAAAGCTAGAATGGTTATCAACTATAAAAAAGCTTAATGATAATACTGTTTTTGATGGATACTATATCCCTAATAAAACAGTTTTATTTAATAGAATACAGGGAGCCACTTGGTTCTCTAAAATGGACTGCAAAAGTGGATATTGGCAGGTAAAGATGAATGAAGACAGCATTCCACTTATTGCATTTAGTGCTCCACAAGGACACTATGAATGGATAGTCATGCTATTTGGGTTAAAGAACGCACCACAAATATTCCAAAGAAGAATGGACAATGTTTTCAAAGAATTTAAACATTGTTGTCTTGTTTACATTGATGATATCTTAATCTTCTCTAAAACCTTGGAGCAACATAAACATGATTTAAAAGCCATAACCCAAAAATGCATTGATCATGGAATCATTCTAGGACAGAAAAAGTGCATTTATGCTGAACCAGAAATTGAATTCCTAGGACTCAAGATAAAAGCAGGTCAAATTGTGTTGCAGGAACATATTTTAGAAAAGGTAGAAAAATTTCCTGATGAAATCAAAGATAGAAAACAACTAGAAAGGTTTCTAGGATGTCTTACTTATGCTTCTGATTTCATTAAAGATTTAGCCAAACTAAGAAAACCTTTACAGATAAAATTGAAGAAAGAACAAGTTTGAAATTGGACTCAGCTAGACACCAAGATAGTCAAGGAACTAAAAAGAAGATGTGAAAAACTTCTAATATTAACTCTACCTAATGAAGATGATGAGTTAGTTCTTGAAACAGATGCTAGTGATTATCATTGGGGCGCTGTTTTGAAATTAAAGAAAGATAACAAGCTTTGCAGGTACAGCAGTGGCAGCTTCAACAAATCTGAGTATAATTACACTGTCATGGAAAAAGAGATTCTTGCAATTTATCGTGAAATCCAGAAGTTTATAATCTTTTTAGCCCCTAAACCTTTTACAGTCAGAACAGATTGTAAAGGAATATTGGGTTTTATAAATAATAATCTTGATAATATGAAAGCGCATGGGAGGCTCCTGCGTTGGCAATTAGCCCTTAACCAATTCACCTTTACTGTTGAACATGTGCAGGGTTCAAAAAATTCTCTAGCAGACAGCCTAACTAGAGAACTAGCTGATGGACCAAAGAAATCAAACTCGATGGGAAGACCCTCGCTGGGCAACCAGCGAGATGGATCTTGATTTCTTAAGTGGCATAAGGGAATATCAAGGATGGGTTTCCCCTCCAAGTTTTTATATTTTTGTTGATTTTGGAAGATTTACTCATAATAGATTCCGTCGTGGACTCCTTGAAACGAGACACAGAATGGTTGAAAGATTTTTAACTTTGGAAATCATTATAAAAGTTCTTCAACTACCTATAGAACTTCAAGAAGATATCTGTAGAAGATGGAGGATGAGAGATTTCAAACACTTCTACTGGATGATAACCGGAAGACCACCAAGAAGAGTGACAGACGAATGGTTTAGCCACTTTATAGTAGACAACGGGGCAGGATTGGGAGGAATAACGTTGCCCATCATGCCAGGTGAAGACGCGGATTACTTGAAGTCGTGGAAATATGGAATGTGTAGCGGACTTTATAGAATCAATCGACCGTGGCCAAAGGAAGAAGAACAAAGCATCATGTTCAAATACTTCACCAAGTTCCAGAAGGAGATCTTCCTCAGAGCAGCAAAGTCTGAATACATGGAAAGGATAAATGGGTGTCGAGTTGTCAGCGCTTGCATGGATGTTAGCCCGGGAAAAATCCGTTTACCACATTACTTGATCTTCATATTATTTAAAGAGGGATACTGGTACATACATGATCCGGTAATAGGAAACATTGGTAATACCATAAGACATCCATGGGTAGCAAGAGCGAAAGGGTTCTTCTACATCTATTTTTACATCAACAAGTTTAGACAGACTGACTGTGGAATATTCAAAGTTGGGAATACCACCTTCATCATAACCCCACAACTCAAGCCATTGATGCAGCAGGCTATAGACAGGTCATAGTCCATTGAGCTCTATTTAGCACAAATAGAAGCTGGACGCTTTTTAGACAGAGAAGGCCATGAGAGGCTGATTGATATGTTAATCACATGGGATCGAGAATACACTGAAGGTCTGATGCTTGATCTCGATTTGGATAATGAGCAAGATTTAGAGATTGATAATCTCCAAGACCTGATAATGGATGATGATGATGACTTAGAGGCCAATATGGGAGAAGAATGGGTCCAGAACCTGAATGATTAAACATCACCATCATGCACTTGCACAATTATTGTACCTTTCTGTTTTCTTTTCATCATGTGAGTTGTATTATTGAGTCAGCACTGTGTGCTTTTATTATTTTCTGAGTGCGTAGGGGCCCATATGTCGGCCATTAGCTTTTAGACGTTGTAAAGGCATCCAATGCCTTTCAACCAGCTCTATATATAGAGCTCTCCTCAGACTTCTAAGGGCATCGAAATCCAGAGAGAGAGAAAAATATATGAAAAGAGAGAGAAGTCTTGTAATACAGAAAGAGAAAGAGAAGCATTGTTGAGTTCTGAGTAGGTTGGTTTCCCATCACTCAAAAACTCAAGAATCCTTCGATGGATCTTTCTGGTGTGAGAATTTAGTATGTTTGTATGTTTGTAAGCTTTAAGTAAGGAGTGCTTGTGTGTTGTAATATTTTCCAAATTCAATAAAAGTTTGTTTTTAAGAAAGGGAAAGCTACTTAATCGAACTCTATGTTCTGAATAATTAGTTTTCTTGATTCCAACCCTTTCACCCTCAAAAAACAAAAACTGAGAGTTAGAGACTACGGTCTGAGGTAGGTATCGGTCAAACCTCTCTATCTTTAAGTTTTTAATTGCAGAGCGTGGTGGGCTTGAAACCACAGAAAATTCATTATTCATAATATAGTCAGTAGATTATGGTAGTTAGTACCACCAAAAGTCATTTATAAATCTTTGTTGTTTCATTTCAAAAATATTAAGAAAAATTTGCAATTACTATAAAGTTTGGGTACTTTTGCAATTTGCTATAAAAATCACCCCACCTGTGAGACCCACAGTGTCAACCAATCAAAACACTTATCACGGTTTTTACCATAATATTGGTTTTCATCGGAGCGCGACCCTATATATATATAGCGCTGGAAAGAAAAGGAAAAAAATAGAGGAAACTCGGAATCGAACCCAGGACTTAATTGCAAAGCGCTGGTATATCTTCAACCCAAAACCAAATGCGCTAGTCAGTCTTACTGAGCTATCAGGGTATGTATATATATTAGTATTGTATTTAGTATACTTATAAATAAAAAAAATTAAACGGTTCGTGTCGGGTATCCGACAAGGGAAAATCCCCGACCCAAACACGAACCGTTTACAACTGTGTTTTCTCGGTTCGTGTCATTTTCGTGTCGTGTCTTTTCGGTTTCGTGTTTTTTCGTGTCGTGTTGTCGTGTTTTCGTGTCGTGTCAGTCGTGTCGGGGTTTTTTTGCACACCCCTAGGTGGGGGAGATAGAGTGTGTGCAGAGAGTGTCAGATGGAGGGACAGAGCAATGCAAATCCTCTACAATACTCTCTACATCACTTAATTATTTTCACATATATTTAATCTTAAAAAATTATAAAAATTACATACATATTATAAACCCCCATTTTAATATGTTTATAAGTTTTCATTTTGAAAAATCATGTTTTCAAAATTTTTAAAAATTCAAAAGGTATTATTTTATGAAATATAATTATAAAAAATTTTGAAACATGATTTTTCAAAAATAAAATTTATAAACATATACAAATAGGGGTTTAGAATATGTATATAATTTTTATAATTTTTTTAAGATTAAATAAATATAAATATAATTTTGTGATGTATGGAGTGTTATAGGGAGTGTTGTAGAGGATTTGGATTGGGGAGAGAGAGGGGAGTGTGGGTGAAAGACCGAGCGTTTCTATGAGTACAAGTGCAACAGAGCCACTGTTCTTTTTTTTTTTTCATTTTCTTACTTTTTCTTAGGTAAATAAATATAAATAATAAAAAATATTCCTAATTAGTCGTTATAAACCGCGACTTTAATATTTTAATATATTTTTTTCAATTTGGGGTAGAGTCACTATTTTAAACCGCGATTTAGGGGTGTTTTGGCAAATTTTCAAAATACTTTGGTTGTTTAGCTATTTTCCAAATTTTTTTACTAATTTGAAAAAAAAATTCTAATTTCGAAGGTCCCTAAAAAAATCTATATCTATATATCTATATAATATCTTAATTTAGAAGAGTTTTGATGATATGTCAACACCTCCTTAATTTAAGGTTTTTCAATTAATCGCAATTTTTTCTTGAATAAATTTGCCCAATTGGCTACTTTTTGAGCTCAAATTGGGTTTTTCAATTAATCGCAATTTTTTCTTGAATAAATTTGCCCAACAGGCTACTTTTTGAGCTCAAATTGGGCAAATGTCCACCACCTTTGTTAAATTAGGGTTTTGTCAACACCAAAACTGTGCCCCCCTTTCAATTTCTCGATCCGACCATTAGATCCAGCGGAAGGAGATGGATCTGTCGCCTCCACCAGTGTCCTCCATGGAGATGGATCCAAAGTAATGGTTGGATCTGGCGAATCTCTCTCTCTCTCCCTCTCTCGAAACTCTTCGAATCGAAGCAATGGCCGGATATAGAGAATCTCGAATCTCTCTCTCCCTCCCTCTCTCGAAGCAATGACAGACTCTCCTTCAATGGTGGCGACCGGCCTCCAATCGACTCCAATCGAACTCCAATCCGGATCATGACGCGAATCACAATCGCCTTATCAGCGACGACACACCAAATCGCCGACCACAAGACACTTGCCATCATCGGCGGCAGCGGCGGCGGGGGAATGTCTCCAGAACTTGAGCAACCCTAGCGGCAGCAGCGGCGGCGTCCTTGGGTCAGCAAGATGATCCTTGTTTCAGCAAGATCGCCAACGTTGCAGGAAATTTCCGATCTCAGATCATTCAACATACCTTGAGATCTCCATTGCTGAAACCGACGGATCGCCTTTTCCGCCGCCTCTGACGAGATATACAGCGGATGTATGTTCCTCCGATCTTCGAGGCAGATGGAAATTGGGCTCGCTTGGCTGTTGTGTGTGGAAAAAGTGACCGGCTTCCCGTCCGGGTGATTTAGCACCAGATCTGCGTGACCCCTTTTATTAGGTGGTGGATTATGGATTTTCAATTCATTGAATCAGTATGAATAATCAACCTCTATTGCTGCTGCGGTGTTAGTGGGTTTGCACCTGTTGCTGTCAACATGGGTGTTGTGCTTAATTGCTTCTTAGCTGCATGTGTATTTGATAATTATGGTGCAAATATCTCTTTTGCAATATGAATTGTTGGGGGAATGTGTTTAATTGGCTGGATGAATAATTTCTATTGGTTTTGTAAAAATATGATTTCATGAAGATTAGTGCTCATCTCAGATACCTCCTGACTTTAAATTTGGTTGGTGTTCATCTCATCAATATCTTGATTAACTTCATCTTTTGTCCTTTGTTGAATTCGTTAAACCAAATTCTAGCTGTCTTATGTGCTATGTGTTTCAGTGTGCTCTTCATTTTCTCTCTCACCGTACTCTTCTTTTCTTGACCATTTCCTTGAATTTCCGGCCTTAATATCTAAAATACCTATTTGATTCAATGAGCCTTCTTTATGCCTTGAAGAAGGTCACTTTTGCGTATTTCAACATTTTTATTACATTTCAACATTTTTTTTATTACATTTCAACTTTGTCTAAATTTATATAAGTTATCTCTTTAAAAAAAATGAATATCAAAATCATACTGAAGCTCTCATTAATATATAGTTTAGGACCTCCGATTTCAGCAATTTCGGTTTCAGCAACACGGTGGACATTTAGCTAATATGAATAGGTTGGTGGATAAAATGCTAATAAATGCGAAAATATGGACATTCTAGTAACCCCTTATTTTATATGTTTTTTTTAATATCAAATGAAAATTAATATTACAAAAACCGCGCAAAAATGTCGGTACTTAAATATTCTAATTTTTTATCCAATTAATCAATATAGAATATATGCTTAAGATAATATTTTACCCAATTTAGTTATATATCGATATCTTTTTACAAGATAATATAGCAATATATGCTTAAGATTATATTTTACCAAATTCTTATACAATTGTATGAGCTACTATATCTTACACACAAGCGTGTTCAGCAACACAGTTTCAACAATTCTGGTTTCATCCAAAAAAAAAGAAAAACAAAGCAACTCTGGTTTCAGCAACACGCTTTCAACAACTCCGGTGTTGAAGTGGTGACGCGAAAAAAAAAAAAGAAAAAAAAAGCAACTCCGGTTTCAGCAATTGCTGAAATGCGGACTGCAATGAATTTTGATGTTCCTTACTTTAAATCTCCTTTAAAAGCATCTTAGCTCAATGGTAGAGCGATGTGGTTATGCGCAAATATGTGGGTTCGAATCCCGCATAGGCTAAATTTTATATCCCGCAACACGATTTCAGCAACTCTGGTGTCGAAGTGGTGACGCGAAAAAAAAAAAGAAAAAAAAACAACTCCGGTTTCAGCAACCCTAGTTTCAGCAACTCCGATTTCAGCAACTTCGGTTTCAGCAACGCGAAAAAAAAACGCTGAAATAGGGGTTGCTGAAACCAAATGTGCTGAAACATGAGGGGGCAAAAGAGGCACGCGTGGGGGGGGGGGGGCACAGGGGCAAAGAGGGCAAGGAAAGGGGAGATAGACGTTTTGCCAATTTGGAAGGATGGGTGGACATTTTACTAATAAAGACCCTAATTATGGCCTATTGCTCAATTGACCCTTTTTTCTTACGGAGTATTATTTCTTTTCTCTTCATCTCTTTTATACAAAAACCTTTTTTTATAAAGTCTAACTTTATGATAAACATTTTTACCATTTTCTTAAGGATTTCAAGTCTACTTTCATTATATTATCCTAATTTTTATTAATATTTTATAATATTAATTTGTTATGTTATTAAAATTTGATTTATTAACAATCGCGCGATGGTGCAGGGATTGTACTAGCTAGTAGATAATTAATCTGTAATCGTTAATCAAGAAGTAGATAGATAATATACATACCTTCACCTTCTGTATGAACCACGCACTATCTTGATGCAGTGTTTGTGTCAAAATTAATTGGTTTCAAGATCGATATATCGAAAACTTGGAACAGACGAGTTTGAAATTGTAATGATCAATGCAGATATCCGATCCAAACCTGTGAAGTTCCTGAAGGTATAAAAAGTAACAATTAGAATGGCTTACAACTTTTACATCGCAATTTGAAAGCTTTTGGTAAATTTTTTATCATTAAAAAAAAAGCTTCAAGAAAGCTTTTGTTAATTAAATCAAATATCATGTCTTACACTGATTATTTTAAATAGCAAAACAAAGAATAACCATATTCTCCTATTACATGTGCGACATATAGAAACATGACATATCCATAATATATCTAAAATTTTGTACATTTAGAATCCCATGAAGTTAATAAGATTATGAAATTTATTGACATTAGAAAATAAATTAAAAATGGTTAATTAAATTAATTTAAATCTAAACCACTTATTTAAAATTGAATGGTTGAAATTTTACCAACTTCATATGAAGTTAACTCTATAAGAGCAACCCTAACCGCTCTTATAACATACGGAAAGTAGAAAATTTTAGAGAAAATAAGGTTTTTTAGGATCAATAACTCCTCTATACTCATTTTTAAAATAGAGAAACTTTAGGAGAGAGAAAAAAATTCTCTAAATTTAGAGGAATATGACAAAAACTCTAAAATTTAGTTCTACTGATCAATACCTATGCAAATTAATTGAAATTCAATAACAATTGGACAAGTTTGTTATATTTATACAAAAATTAATTTAGGAGTTTTTTTTATAATTAAATTAAATTGGATGTTTTGCTAGAATTAACTTGATGTTTAATTTAAACACGTTAGTTTTAAGTTATATTAAAACTCATGTTATACATAAATGTCAAACTTACTCTAGCTTACATTTTAAGTTATGTTAAGCTTAAATGTTAAACTTCATGTTTTAATCAAACTTGTTAACGTTTTTGAAAATTTCAACTTAAAATTCATGTTCATCTCGTTGTATGAAACTATTTCACAATTTTCATAAGGATGGCCAAAATTAAAATTGTTTTAAATAGAGAGTATATATAGAATGTAATAAATGCAAAATTTTGTATTGTTGGAGTTGAAATATTAATTTTTTAGAGATTTTATATAATTTTTTTAAGCATATAACATGAAATTTAACATATGCTTAATGTCATCTGCTGACTTTATCGGTCACTCGAGGTTATCTGGCCGTCAAAGTCTTACTTTATCAAAAAAATTAATATATACTCAATTGTGAAGCTTAGTTTACATGGATACTAATATATGCTTAATTGTGGGCAATTTTGTGTTATAGCTCATATATGTACAGAAGGGGGTCATAGAGGCTATAAATAGAAGTTCTGTACAGGAAAAAGGGCATCAAAGAATTAAATCATCATCTCCTTTACTCCCTATTCCTTACTATCTCTTTCTCTCTTACTTACTACCCTTCTAACCGAATCTCCCGCCCAAATCCTTGGGTCATTACAATTTGGTATCAGAGCTCCGGTCTTGGCACACGCACGACGACGATAATGGCGGAAGGAACACGATCAAAATCGGTGGAGTTGCAGCTTCAAGAATTCAGGGATGGCATGAGGTCGTTCAGGGAGGATCTGAAGGCAATTGCCCCTTCAACAATGCAATTTGTCAACGATTCACAGAAACATCTGGCCGATCACGCACGTGAAATGATGGAATTCAAGAAGCACATGGAAGATCGAGCCAAGGAAATGTGGGAATTCCGTTCTGTAACAGATCGGAGGTTGGAACAGCTCACAGAACTAGTGAGGAATCCTCCTAAGAGAGAGATGTCACAGGAGAATCCGGATCCAGGGGGCGAAGTGGTAGTCAGAAACAAGGATCGGGATCCAACTCTGGAAGCCGTGACGAGTGGAGATCACAGCGAGAAGGGAAAGAAGAAAGAAACAGACCACCGGGGATGGGATCTCAGAGTCACTAGAGCTCCAGTCAGAGACATTCCGAGTATGCACAGAATGGAGGTTCTTTTGATGGCATTAGAGGTAATCGTTTTCCGAAACTCGATTTTCCAAATTTTGATGGAAGGAAACCCTGAAGCTGGATTAGGAAATGCGACAAATTCTTTGGAATTTTTGGAATTCTGGAACCGCAGAAGGTTGAGATTGCGAAAATGCATTTGAATGATAAAGCTGATGTGTGGTTTCAAGGCTATTCGATTAATAAATCCAAGATTAGGTGGGGGGAGTTCTGTGATGACTTGTGCTCAAGATTTGGGGAACGAAGGGAAACAGAGGTTGTTACTGAGTTTAACAAGATACAACAAGGAGAGGATCTTGAAGAATATAACGAGAGGTTTGAGGATTTGAGGGCAAGTATGTTGGCATTTAATCCTTTGTTGACAGAATCCTATTTTGTGTCCAGTTACATTAGTGGATTGAGACAAGAAATCAGATCTTTAGTGCAGCTGGGAAGGCCAATGTCGATGGCTGCAGTGATAGAGCAGGCAAGATTGCACAACATGGCAGTACAAGCTTTAGTGAGGTTAACCAAGGGTTCATGGAGGTTAGCTGGATGCAGTGAGGGGTCGACCAGGGCTTCCAGTTAGAGTAAACCAGGGTATTCGAGAGAGGATAGCAAGGAACAATCCTTGCACAGCTTGATAGCCCAGGAGGTACAACATCAGGAGATGAATGACTCACAACTACCTCCTGAATAGAGTAATGCAGAGCTGGAAGAACAGGAAGAGCAGGAAATCTATGTCCACTCTCTTACTGGGGGAGAGTCAGGGACTACCATTAGAGTGAAGGGAACTGCTCGTGGGAAGGGGATGACTATTTTAATAGATAGTGGTGCTACACATAGCTTCCTGGATTCAAGGGTAGCTCAGGAAGCTGGGTTTGAAATCATTAAGGCATCCTTGATGAAGGTAAATACTCTTAATGGAACTATGCTCAGCAGTAAAGTTTGTAAGGGTTTTGAATGGGAGATGCAAGGTAGCAAATATGCTTATGACATTAGAATATTGAAAATGGGAGGAAGTGATATGATTCTTGGGTCGGATTGGCTATCTGGGTTCAATCCAGTTTTGTTTGATTTTCTTGAAGTTCAAATCTCATTTCTCAAGAATGGGAAGAAGGTGGTGATTAAGGGTATTAAGGATTGCAAGGAAGATAATGTACCCAGCATAAGGATGCTTACAGGAAGGCAAGCTCAGAAGCTCCTTAGACATGGGGGACCAGAAGTAGCTGTGGAAGTGGGGCAGGTCTGCAATGTGCAACAGCTATTGCCAGAAGTGCCAAATGCAGTAAAGGCAGTTTTGGAGGACTTCCAGGATGTGTTTGCAGAGCCCAAGGGATTACCTCCTCAGCGTGGTCATGAGCATGCCATTAAGCTTAAATAGGGTACACAACCAGTTGCTTCAAGGCCATACAGATACCCCCATTTCCAGAAGGCAGAAATTGAGAGGCAAGTAGCTGAGATGTTAAGGAGTGGGGTGGTGAAAGCCAGTCACAGTCCTTTTGCAGCACCTGTGCTATTGGTAAAGAAAAAAGATGGGAGCTGGAGGATGTGTGTGGACTACAGGAAGTTGAATGAGGCACATTGAAGGACAAATTTCCCATTCCACATATTGAGGACTTGCTGGATGAGCTGAAGGGGGCAGCTATATTCTCTAAACTTGACCTCAGGTCAGGCTATCACCAAGTGAGGATGGTTGAGAGTGATATTGAGAAGATAACATTTAGAACACATCATGGCCACTATGAATTTCGTGTCATGCCATTCAGCCTCACTAATGCTCCAGCTACTTTTCAAGCTTTGATGAATAGGGTGTTTGAGGATATGTTGAGAAAATTTGTGTTAGTTTTTTTTTTGATGACATCTTGGTATATAGAAAGGATGTTGAGCAACATGTGAAGCATTTGAGGACAGTATTAAGTACACTAAGGCAGCATGAACTATTTGTCAAACGTTCTAAGTGTGAGTTCGCTCAGCCAAGGGTGGAGTACTTGGGTCACTTCATTTCAAAAAATGGAGTTTCTACTGATCCTAGGAAGATAGAAGCTATGCTGCAGTGGCCCATACCAACAAATGTGAAGGCTTTGAGGGGATTTCTGGGGCTCTCTGGTTATTACAGGAGGTTCATTAGAGGGTATGGTGTGATTGCAAAACCATTGACTGATCTACTTAAGAAAGATTCATTTGTGTGGTCAAAAGGGGCAGAGGAGGCTTTCAAGAGATTGAAACTGATATTAACTTCACCTCCTGTGTTGGGTCTACCAGATTTTATAAAAGCTTTTGTAGTAGAGGTTGATGCTTGTGATGGTGGTATAGGGGTAGTGCTGATGTAGGAAGGAAGACCATTGGCTTTCTTGAGTCAAGCTCTGCAGGGTAAGGCTCTACTACTATCCACCTATGAAAAGGAGTTATTGGCTATTTTGTTAGCAATTGAGAAGTGGAGGCACTACTTGGAGGCAGGGTCATTTGTGATTAAGACAGATCATCAGCCATTGAAACATTTACTAGAGCAGCGTTTGACAACTCAGTTGCAGAAGAAAGCTGCAAGAAAGTTACTGGTTTTGAGTTATACCATATGCTATAAGAAAGGGGTGGATAATAGAGCTGCAGATGCGCTTTCCAGAAGAGAATGGGCACAATAAGGGGAGTGTAATGCTATAATGATGGTGCAGCCTGAGTGGGTTAAGGAGGTCACTGCCAGTTATAAGGATGACCAGATGGTCCAGCAGTTGTTGACTGCTGCTGTTCAAGACCCTGCAGGACCATTCAAAGTGTCAAAAGGGTTGCTGCGATACAAAGGAAGGTTATACATAGGAAATAATGAGCAGTTGAGGAGGAAGTTGCTGGCTGTGGTTCATGAAGAATCTATGGGAGGACACTCAGGAACCCAGGGGACATATCAGAGGCTGAAAGCTTTATTTCATTGGCCCTCCATGAAGGTTGCCGTAGCAAGATTTGTGAGGAAATGTGATATTTGCCAAAGAAGCAAGAGTGAGAATATACTGTCACCAGGGTTATTGCAGCCACTACCCATTCCTCCTTCAGCTTGGAGCCATGTTAGCATGGACTTTGTGGAGGGATTGCCACAGTCTAAGGGGAAGGATGTGATAATGGTAGTAGTAGATAGGTTGACTAAATATGCACATTTTATTGCATTATGTCACCCTTTCACTGCTGAGAAGGTAGCTGCTGCTTTTATGGACAATGTTTACAAGTTGCACGGGCTGCCTGAGTGCATTGTAACAGATAGGGGAAGAATATTTTTGAGCAATTTCTGGCAACATCTGTTTAGGAGCTTGGGGACGAAGCTGCACATGAGCACTGCTTACCATCCTCAAACTGATAGGCAGACAGAAAGGGTCAATAGATGCCTGGAAACATTCTTGAGATGCATGACCTCAGATCAACCCTCAAAGTGGGCAGATTGGCTGTTCTTGGCCGAATTTTGGTACAATACAAACTTTCACACATCCCTCCAAATGTCTCCTTTCATGGCACTCTATGGTTCTGCACCTGCACAGCTGGGAATGGCGCCTCTGAGTTCTGGGAATTGCACAGCTTCAGGGTGGCTACAAGAGAGGCGGCACATGATTAATCAAATCAAACATAAATTGCAGCAAGCTCAGGCCCGAATGAAGTTCTTTGCAGATAGGAGGCGATCAGGAAGAGAGCTTAAGGTGGATGACATGGTTTATCTGAAATTGCAACCATATCGACAGTCGTCAATGGCATTGAGGAGGAACCTCAAGCTGAGTTCCAAGTTCTATGGTCCGTTCAAGATCATTGAGAAGATAGGGCCAGTAGCCTACAAGCTGGAACTACCACCCTCTTCACTCATCCATCCCGTTTTCCATGTGTCCCAGCTGAAGCTCAAGGTAGGGGATGGACAAGTGGCTGCTACAGATCTGCCCAGTACTAATGAGGAGGGAGATATTGAGGCACAACCAGAAGAGATTCTGGACACCAGAGTCAGTTACTTAGCTAATGGCGATCCTGTGACTGAATGGCTAATCAAGTGGAAGAACTTGGGAGCAGAGCAGGCAACGTGGGAACCAGCTGCTCATATCTTACATCAGTTTTCGGATTTTTCACTTTAAGCCTTGTGTCAAGGCTTTATAATGGGGGAAGCATTGTCATATTCAAGACTTGAGACAAGTCTTTGTAACAGGGGAGCATTGTTATAGCTCATATATGTACAGAAGGGGGTCATAGAGGCTATAAATAGAAGTTCTGTACAGGAAAAAGGGCATCAAAGAATTAAATCATCATCTCCTTTACTCCCTATTCCTTACTCTCTCTTTCTCTCTTACTTACTACCCTTCTAACCGAATCTCCCGCCCAAATCCTTGGGTCATTACATTGTGTTAGGTATATCCGTATCTAAAATTCTCCAATTGAGATCCTTGTAACACGGAATATTAAAAAGAATTGGAATACTTTGTTACCACCTCCCCTAAATATTGTGCTATTTTTCTTACCATTGAAAGATAGAGATATTTTTTAACACCCCTGCAAATATTGGGTTATTTTAATTAATTTTGCCTTAAATTTATCATATATAATAGATAGATTAATATCATATAGCAATATATATATATATGGATTTTTTTTTAATTGAATCAATTGAATGTTAAATACACACTCCATATTATTTACTCTTATCTATTATTATATTATATTATTTATATCTTCAATATACATATAATAAAACCCATAGACGGAAGGAGGGGTGGGCTGAGCTATGTTGCAGGGACTTGCAGCCTACCCCTTTTTTTCAACTTTCGATATACTTCCTCCGTTCGGAAATAAATGATGTTAATTGACTTTTGTGCACATAGTTTTAGGAGCTAAAAACTATATAAAATCTTATTTATTTTAATTAATTTTTTTCACAATTTAATACTTATTACTAATAGATATTAAACTATGAAAAAAATTAATTAAAATAAATAAGATTTTATATAGTTTTTAGTTCCTAAAACTACGTGTACAAAAATCAAATATCGTTTATTTCCGAACGGATGGAGTATAATAGTATAATACAACTATGAGAATGGGCACTAAAGACTCCTGGCCTATTTGGTACAATGACTTTCTTTCAAATCACAGTTATCACTATGTCCCTGTTTCGAATCTATCCCTCAGCAACTCTACTTTTACATTTATTTTCCTTTTGCCTTGATTATTTTTACAGAGATGCCCATCTTGAATAAGGACCGAGATTTTTAAGAATAGTAATTTCTATAAATCATAGATTTTATTCTAATTTAAATTTCATTAAGTTCTAATACTTCGAAAATTTTTAAAAGTTGCGTCCTCAAGTAACCGATTTATTTTATTTTCTCGAGACCAATTCCGGCATAAATTTGTTATCTAAATTTTGAAACTGAAATTTATTCCTCTATATTCTTCTAAGGCTTGGAAGTATTTACGGGTTTCGTTATTTAATTCGGATTCAAATATTTATTTTAATCGTGTCGGGTTAAGATCGAAAAGCGGGTTTCAGAGTTTTTTTCCGGATATTTATTTCTAATTATACACTCCACCCTTCCACCTACTCCTTTCATCCATCCCCTGGAGGCTGCAACTGAACCATTCCCCTTCTCCCCTCCCCTATAACTGCAGCTGCATCTCCACACCACCCTTCACTTTCAAACCTCCATCACCTCCTCATGCCTACTCCCTTCGGCACTCCACATCCACCATCACATGATCACATCGCCACCATCATCACCACCATTCTGCTGCGCTTCACTCCTCATCTCCATCATCACCACCATTCCGCTGCGCATCTCGTTCCGATGCCACCACCACCAAAAGCTCCTCAGCCCTTAGCTCCTCCTTCAAGCAGCAGCACCTCCACCTCACCTCGTCGTCACCCTCCCTGTAGTAGCTCCATCACCTTCGTCATCGTCCTCCATTAGAGCCGAGAGCCACACCTCTGTTTTCTTCGAAGAAAAAGGTCGAGAGCCAGAGCTGAGCAGCTCAACTCCATCTCCCTCCCTCCATGGAAGCAGAAACATCTAGGAGCGTCCCAAGGCCGGAGCCGACCGCCGACGCCGAGCCCATCTTCTTCTTCCCCTGTTTTGGTTCGAGCACCCCGATAAGTTCGTCCCCCTTTGCCGATCAAAACCATTGAAAAGCTCCACCTCTAACATTTCTTCACTCCTCCTAGGCCTGACCCGAGACTCCTCCCTCCTCGACGCATCGAATCGAGCCTTCGACACGCTCCGACGAAGCTTCGGCGCGCCCGACCACCTCGGAATCTTCTCGGTACGTGAGCCTCACACCTCCCTTCATTTCTCTGATTGGGTTCTTCTATTCTTTCTTGTTCAAATGACTGGGAGGACGAGTGAGCCATGGCGGGGTGGCCAGCTTGAACTAATCTCCGGCGAGGCCCCTTTTCCCTCCTTCATTTTCCGTTGTCGAACAGTGAAACAGAACAAGGGGGCGGGTTCAAACCACCCGGTTCTCCCTTTTCTTTTCTTTTTCTGTTGAACCGGTTCGGCTCCTTTTATTTAATATCTGGCCGGTTCACTAATCTCACACTTGAGAGTGGGTTGGGCTCGGGTTTGGAGTCCGGGTTTGGGTTAATGTTTTGGGCCTTTAAATGGTTAGGCATTTAAATGGTTAGTTTTGAATTATGTAGGTCGTTTAAGATGTTTCTAAAGTGTCGGAATTTATTTAGATAATTCAAAACTAACCATTTAAAAATTGGCATTTAAATGGTTAGTTTTGAATTATGCCCATCTTGTGTAAGGAGTTAGGACCGAGATTTTTAAGAATAGTAATTTCTATAAATCATAGATTTTATTCTAATTTAAATTTCATTAAGTTCTAATACTTCGAAAATTTTTGAAAGTTGCGTCCTCAAGTAACCGATTTATTTTATTTTCTCGAGACCAATTCCGGCATAAATTTGTTATCTAAATTTTGAAACTGAAATTTATTCCGTTATATTCTTCTGAGGCTTGGAAGTATTTACGGGTTTTGTTATTTAATTCGGATTCAAATATTTATTTTAAATTTATTTTAATCGTGTCGGGTTAAGATCGAAAAGCGGGTTTCAGAGTTTTTTTCCGGATATTTATTTCTAATTATACACTCCACCCTTCCACCTACTCCTTTCATCCATCCCCTGGAGGCTGCAACTGAACCATTCCCCTTCTCCCCTCCCCTATAGCTGCAGCTGCATCTCCACACCACCCTTCACTTTCAATCCTCCATCACCTCCTCATGCCTACTCCCTTCGGCACTCCACATCCACCATCACATGATCACATCGCCACCATCAACACCACCATTCCGCTGCGCTTCACTCCTCATCTCCATCATCACCACCATTCCGTTGCGCATCTCGTTCCAATGCCACCCCCACCAAAAGCTCCTCAGCCCTCAGCTCCTCCTTCAAGCAGCAGCACCTCCACCTCACCTCGTCGTCACCCTCCCTGTAGTAGCTCCATCACCTTCGTCATCGTCCTCCATTAGAGCCGAGAGCCACACCTCTGTTTTCTTCGAAGAAAAAGGTCGAGAGCCAGAGCTGAGCAGCTCAACTCCATCTCCCTCCCTCCATGGAAGCAGAAACATGGCGGGGTGGCCAGCTTGAACTAATCTCCGGCGAGGCCCCTTTTCCCTCCTTCATTTTCCGTTGTCGAACAGTGAAACAGAACAAGGGGGCGGGTTCAAGCCACCCGGTTCTCCCTTTTCTTTTCTTTTTCTGTTGAACCGGTTCGGCTCCTTTTATTTAATATCTGGCCGGTTCACTAATCTCACACTTGAGAGTGGGTTGGGCTCGGGTTTGGAGTCCGGGTTTGGGTTAATGTTTTGGGCCTTTAAATGGTTAGGCATTTAAATGGTTAGTTTTGAATTATGTAGGTCGTTTAAGATGTTTCTAAAGTGTCGGAATTTATTTAGATAATTCAAAACTAACCATTTAAAAATTGGCATTTAAATGGTTAGTTTTGAATTATGCCCATCTTGTGTAAGGAGTTAGGACCGAGATTTTTAAGAATAGTAATTTCTATAAATCATAGATTTTATTCTAATTTAAATTTCATTAAGTTCTAATACTTCGAAAATTTTTAAAAGTTGCGTCCTCAAGTAACCGATTTATTTTATTTTCTCGAGACCAATTCCGGCATAAATTTGTTATCTAAATTTTGAAACTGAAATTTATTCCGCTATATTCTTCTGAGGCTTGGAAGTATTTACGGGTTTTGTTATTTAATTCGGATTCAAATATTTATTTTAAATTTATTTTAATCGTGTCGGGTTAAGATCGAAAAGCGGGTTTCAGAGTTTTTTTCCGGATATTTATTTCTAATTATACACTCCACCCTTCCACCTACTCCTTTCATCCATCCCCTGGAGGCTGCAACTGAACCATTCCCCTTCTCCCCTCCCCTATAGCTGCAGCTGCATCTCCACACCACCCTTCACTTTCAATCCTCCATCACCTCCTCATGCCTACTCCCTTCGGCACTCCACATCCACCATCACATGATCACATCGCCACCATCATCACCACCATTCCGCTGCGCTTCACTCCTCATCTCCATCATCACCACCATTCCGTTGCGCATCTCGTTCCAATGCCACCACCACCAAAAGCTCCTCAGCCCTCAGCTCCTCCTTCAAGCTGCAGCACCTCCACCTCACCTCGTCGTCACCCTCCCTGTAGTAGCTCCATCACCTTCGTCATCGTCCTCCATTAGAGCCGAGAGCCACACCTCTGTTTTCTTCGAAGAAAAAGGTCGAGAGCCAGAGCTGAGCAGCTCAACTCCATCTCCCTCCCTCCATGGAAGCAGAAACATCTAGGAGCGTCCCAAGGCCGGAGCCGACCGCTGACGCCGAGCCCATCTTCTTCTTCCCCTGTTTTGGTTCGAGCACCCCGGTAAGTTCGTCCCCCTTTGTCGATCAAAACCATTGAAAAGCTCCACCTCTAAACTTCCTTCACTCCTCCTAGGCCTGACCCGAGACTCCTCCCTCCTCGACGCATCGAATCGAGCCTTCGACAAGCTCCGACGAAGCTTCGGCGCGCCCGACCACCTCGGAATCTTCTCGGTACGTGAGCCTCACACCTCCCTTCATTTCTCTGATTGGGTTCTTCTATTCTTTCTTGTTCAAATGACTGGGAGGACGAGTGAGCCATGGCGGGGTGGCCAGCTTGAACTAATCTCCGGCGAGGCCCCTTTTCCCTCCTTCATTTTCCGTTGTCGAATAGTGAAACAGAACAAGGGGGCGGGTTCAAGCCACCCGGTTCTCCCTTTTTTTTCTTTTTCTGTTGAACCGGTTCGGCTCCTTTTATTTAATATCTGGCCGGTTCACTAATCTCACACTTGAGAGTGGGTTGGGCTCGGGTCTGGGCCGGGTTTGGAGTCCGGGTTTGGGTTAATGTTTTGGGCCTTTTCTTTTGTTTTTGGGTAAGACTTGGTTATTACTTTTAATTACTTGTATTTAGTATTTAAATGCTATAAAATTATTTATTTGGTTATTATTAAGTTATTTTGATTTATTTATTAAATTAATTGTTTCTGGAATTTATTGTTATAAAGATTATTAAAATGGATTTATATGGGTGTTTATTTAATGGGTGATATATATTGTTTTAAAGTTTTTAGTGTTATTGACTTGTTAATTCTTATTTCTTATTAAATTATAATCTATGAATTAATTAATTAATCATTTATCTAACTTTCTTATTTGATATTTATTTATGTGAATAAATTAATTGTTAAAAATTGGCATTTAAATGGTTAGTTTTGAATTATGTAGGTCGTTCAAGATGTTTCTAAAGTGTCGGAATTTATTTAAATAATGATTTTTGAAATAAATATGCCGGGATATTTTAACAATATAATTTTGAGAAATTGGTTTAAAGGTTCCAAAGTTTATTTGGTTGTTTAAATGTTACTATATGACTACATGTTTATGTGATATTGATGGTATTTAATGTGTTGAGACTTTTAAAAGGTGTTACTTGTGTGATTGAAACTTGAGGTTTAAAAAGGGATATTTTGGGAACCGTTTTCAAAGGTCGGAAATTGTTTTGAACTAAAAATGTCAGAACTATTTTAATGATTTACTTGATTTAAATTAGTGAATTACTTGATGTATCTTACTTGAGACTTATGTGAATTATGTTATAAAATGAATATGTTGCAAGCATGATTTATATCTGAAGTCTCGAGCATGATTATAAGGCATGATGTGATATTGTTTATGATGAAAAATTAAAATGCTATAAGTATGAGATAATATATGAGATATGAATATATATGAAATTGAAGCATGATTTGATATGTTGGAATTCTGAGTTGATTTATGAAAATGATTAAGGAAAGTGATGAGATGAACCAATTGGAAATGAGTTGAGGTGAGTTGAGACGAGATGAGAAATTGAGTTGAGATGTTAATATTAAGAATGACGAGATGGTTAACGTATATGATTTATGTGTATCTTCTGTGTGTTATGGATATGTCTTGTGAAAGTTAGACTTAAAACTTATTATTTATTGAATTACTAGGTGATCTATGATATGTATGGACTTGCTATTACCATGTGGTTTGTTTGGATTCTACGCTTCTCCAGGTAAGTCCTCCGGGGCTTACTCAAGTTAGAACCTCATGCCTGATGTGTCATATAGTGTGTAGGTGTTGCATCCTGCATAATCATGTAGTATCATGCTTAGGTTGCAAAAATTAATCGAGCATCCCTATTCTCTTTGCGTATGGTAGAACGGCCGTTAAATTGTGAGTCCTAGAGTCATTTGCTAAGGTCATAGGACAGTCCAGTCCCATCGGGCTTTGTCCTCATCGAGTCAGACTGTTAAATTGACGAGCATGACTATTGATGCGATTGATGATGTTATGGTATTGAATGCGGCCGGTTCCTGCAATAACGAGCATGGGTGCGGGAGTAGGAGAGGGACATGCCACTTGGCATTCTGTGCGGGATCCCATTTAATCGCTTTCTGCATATATATAAATTGTTAGCATGCTTGTGTGTTTAATATTTCCGCACTGCATTAGAGCATCCTTTATTTAGGTATAGGCACATTATATGTCCTCAGCGAGGTCTTCAGGGCCCGCATGAGTGGCTCGACCTTGACTCGTGGTATAGTTTCAGGTTTTTGATCCTTTCTTGTTCCGTGCTTCTATGACGAGGGTTTTCTTTGGGACGTTTAGACCGAGAGATTGATTTACCACCAGACTTGGCGCTTGGATGTTTATATTCATTTATTTTGGTTTGACCCGGCTCTGCCGAGGCAAATTGTATTATGAGATTTCCTTCTTTATGCTTTTCATACTTAAAATGATTTAAGCGACTTAGACAAATAGGACAGGTTTGGGGTACCCAACGGCCCTATCGTGAATTTAGGGTGTGAAATCCCTTATTTTAGCACTCACACTTTGTTTTGAAACTCAACTCGTAATCGAATTGCAAGACCCAAACGAAGGTATCCAATCCTTCGAAACATAACCCGAATATTTATATTTGGGCCGTTACATCTTAATTCTATCTATTTCCTTCTTTATTTTGCATTTAATTAAACTTTCTTATTTATGAAATAAATTTTGTACCTATTTTGTACTTTAATTTAGCAAACTTTAAAATTTTTCCCTTAATAACATCGATATTTTGTATTTTTTAATATAATAATTTTGTTTATTGTCTAATGTGAATTCAGCTCATTCAAAATTTTGTTCCTGGTTCCGTGCCTACTAAAACGGATGTCTAGCGTCCTATGTGGTAGGTTGTCGTTGATTATAGGAAAAAAAATTAAAAAATTAATATATTTTCATAGTTTATAGAAAGTTATATAAGTCACAATCTATCTATATATATTTTTAATTAATTGAAAAATATATATATATAATATATATATATATATATTTCATAGTCATACCAAAAATATTAATAGACAAATATGTAGTATTTGATAAGTGCTATTTTATTTATATCTAGATTATTTTTTGGTGGAAAGAATTAATGAAAAATGAATATTAAAATATTTTTAAAAATCAGTTATTTGTTAAATTACATGAGATTGAATTAATGGTACATTAGGGAAAAAATATTTTACCTTAAAAATGTGAATTTTATTTATTTTTTGAGAGAATCTAAATAAAAGATATTTAAATTATATATAATCCGTTGAACTAATTTGATTTATATCTTTATTATTTTTTCTTGGAAAAATGATTTATATTTAGATCATTATTTTTATTTATTTATTGGAATCTATCTAAATTATTTATAATTGTAACGGCTCGGAACCTAGTTCGAGTGATGCTAGCTGTTAGCCTATAAATTTGTTTGAGTTGTTTTCTGTATTGGGCCTGCGCTGTTTTTTTTCCATGTAAGCTTTGAGGATAAAGTTTCTCTAAGGGAAGGTAATGTCATGTATGAATATTATGGGTATAAATACTCATTTACATGTGATTGAGAGGTATTCAATGAATAATGAAGTAATTAATTCCTTTAATCTCTTTCTATCTCCTAATCCCTCTCTGTCTCGTCTATCTTCTTCCCCTTTCTCTGAACTCTAACTCCTCAACTCCATCCTTTCCCTTTCTCAAATTAAACCCAAAATCTACAACACTCACCCCGGATTATCTCAGGTAATAACATACTATGAACAAAAAATAAATAAACAAATCTATATACATATACTAAAATCGATGTCTAGCGTCCTATATAACGCGTTTTGGTTGATTCTAGGACAAAAAATTAATAAAATAATATGGTGTCATAGTTCATAAAAAATTATATAAGCCACAATATATATATTAATTAATTGAAAAAAATATAAATAAAAAATATTTCATAGTCATACTTACCAAAAATATTAATAGATAAATATGTAGTATTTGATAAATGCTATTTTATTTATATCTACATTATTTTTGGTGGAAAGAATTAATAAAAAAAAGAATATTAAAATATTTTTAAAATCAGTTATTTGTTAAATTACATGATCAATTAATAGTAGATTAGGAAAAAAATATTTTACCTTATAAATGTGAATTTTATTTATACTTTGAGTGAATCTAAATAAAATATATTAAAATTATATATAATCTGTCAAAATAATTTTATTTATATCTATATTATTTTTTGTGAAAAATGATTTATATTGATATTATTTTATTTATTTATTGGAATCTATCTAAATTATTTATAATCTTGTATTAATATATTCTTCGTGCACGGGAGGAGACCTACACACTCGTAATGATATAAACTACGTAGTAGATGATAATACATGACAAGTATTTTTCGAGTACTATTCTTAACCTATAAAATATGTAAATTAGTTATAAAAACCATATATACATTAAATTAGATAGGTAAGTGAATAGCAAGGGAGAAATCTTCCCATAAATATGAATCCTTAAGTAAGAGAAACACTATTTAGTTTTTCATATAGTAATTAGTGAAGAAATATAAAGATTTTTTTTGGCAATATCTAAGTGAGATGATGTGCATAGAAATATTTAATTTAAAAAAAATAAGTAAAAATTAATTTTTTGTCTCGTTAATTTGATGAAGTTTTCCATCATTCAATTGACAAATGAAAATTATGAATGTAAAAAAATGCTAATTTTGTAATCCCTCTCTGTCTCGTCTATCTTCTTCCCCTTTCTCTGAACTCTAACTCCTCAACTCCATCCTTTCCCTTTCTCAAATTAAACCCAAAATCTACAACACTCACCCCGGATTATCTCAGGTAATAACATACTATGAACAAAAAATAAATAAACAAATCTATATACATATACTAAAATCGATGTCTAGCGTCCTATATAACGCGTTTTGGTTGATTCTAGGACAAAAAATTAATAAAATAATATGGTGTCATAGTTCATAAAAAATTATATAAGCCACAATATATATATTAATTAATTGAAAAAAATATAAATAAAAAATATTTCATAGTCATACTTACCAAAAATATTAATAGATAAATATGTAGTATTTGATAAATGCTATTTTATTTATATCTACATTATTTTTGGTGGAAAGAATTAATAAAAAAAAGAATATTAAAATATTTTTAAAATCAGTTATTTGTTAAATTACATGATCAATTAATAGTAGATTAGGAAAAAAATATTTTACCTTATAAATGTGAATTTTATTTATACTTTGAGTGAATCTAAATAAAATATATTAAAATTATATATAATCTGTCAAAATAATTTTATTTATATCTATATTATTTTTTGTGAAAAATGATTTATATTGATATTATTTTATTTATTTATTGGAATCTATCTAAATTATTTATAATCTTGTATTAATATATTCTTCGTGCACGGGAGGAGACCTACACACTCGTAATGATATAAACTACGTAGTAGATGATAATACATGACAAGTATTTTTCGAGTACTATTCTTAACCTATAAAATATGTAAATTAGTTATAAAAACCATATATACATTAAATTAGATAGGTAAGTGAATAGCAAGGGAGAAATCTTCCCATAAATATGAATCCTTAAGTAAGAGAAACACTATTTAGTTTTTCATATAGTAATTAGTGAAGAAATATAAAGATTTTTTTTGGCAATATCTAAGTGAGATGATGTGCATAGAAATATTTAATTTAAAAAAAATAAGTAAAAATTAATTTTTTGTCTCGTTAATTTGATGAAGTTTTCCATCATTCAATTGACAAATGAAAATTATGAATGTAAAAAAATGCTAATTTTGTAATCCACCCCCCCCCCCCCCCCCCCCCCCCCCCCCCCCCCCCCTCTAGTATGAAATAATAATCCCTATTATAGTATAATATTTGCATGTATGCAGTGGCGGATTCTCATTTTCATACTTGGGAACGAAAAAATGTTTAGTCTTTTAATTATAAAAACAGAATGATAAATAAAATTATTTAAACTTTTAATTATAAAAAAATTGAAATAAGTGACTTGCACTTGAGAGTTGAGACCTTCTGCACAATTACTGCTTGTTTAATTTTTCCTTTCCTTTAATTTGGTAAATAAAAAGCGGTCATTCGGGGTTCGAATTGGAGACCTTTGAGTACTACCCACTAGTATTTTTCAGTTGAGCCATTCCAAAATGGTTTTTAATTTTCCTTTGCAACTAAACTAGTTTAGCATTCTACTTTAATTTTTTCTATAAATTATATTCATTCAACATATATGTGCTTAACTAGTGTGTCGCATCCCATGCACGAAAATATATTAACACAATATTTTAAAATTATATCTATTATTTATAAGAAAAACTTATTAAAAATATAACAAAAGCAATAAATCTAAATTACACTGTGATAATTAAATTAATAACGAACAAAGTGTGCAGATAGTATAAAATAGAAATTAAACTAGATATAAATAATTCTTTCAAACAAAAAAATATAATAGATATAAATATATATATATATATAGATAGATTTTACATTAAGATAACTTTCTATAAATTATGTCAATATATTATTTTAATAATTTATTTTGTAGGAGTTTTTTTCTTACCCATGTATAATCGATCTTATACATTGGTTTTGGTTTTAGCATATGTATATAGATCGATATATATATTTAGATGGCAATTAAAGAACAGTACCAGATTGGGAGAATTTTTTAATGGTAAAAGAGCTAATTTTGAGAGTATGCGATGGTAGATTAAAGTAGTATATAAAATAGGGGCGATATATATAACACGTATATATGCACATACCTTGTTGATTTAGCGTGTATAGGAGGTTGGATCTACTGAGTTCATCATCAACATTACAATCTTGCTTTAATTAATTAGCAGCTGGCCGTGGGTTTTGATCTGAGAGAGAGAGATGAATTTTTGCTATATAGCCACACCTTAATTTAAAAAATAAAAAAATAAAGAGATATGGAGATAAAGGAGAAGGAGATAAGGGAATGTGTGATGAATGAACAATATGTGTAAAACAAGCCAATTAACATTGACCAATTCAGTCAACTATGCGTGTTGATTTTTTTGGGTAAGACAATGACTTTAATTTGGTTGTGTATATATCTTATCGAATCCGGCCTGTGTTTGAAAAGTATGATTAATACAATTATACAAGAACACCAATGCCTTATTTGGTTGAAAGGAAAATGAAATTTTCAATATAAAAACGGGTTGGAACTGTAATTTGCTTTAAGCTCCTCCTTTTTTTTATATATTTTTTTATCAATCTAGATAGAGATATGGAGATAAGGGAATGTGTGGACGAACTATCTACGAAGCCACCCAATTAACATTAATGACCGATATTCAATAATAAAAAGGGGTGGAAGTGTAATTTATCTAGTCTTTCTTCAATAACTTAAGCTCCTCCTTTTTTTCCAGAAAAATATATGGTGATAAGAAGATAAGGAAATGTGTGGACAAACTATCTATGAAGCCACCCAATTAACATTGACCAATTCGATTATTAATGCTTGGCCAAGATGAACTCATGTCAATCAATCAAATATGCATGTTTTTTTTTTGAGCAAGATGAAAATTTTAATCTGGTTGTATATATATGTTTGTTATAGTTTCTTCTTATCGGATCTTGTGCTTGAAAAGTGTTTTTAACTATTTTTATGTGCTCATAATAAATGAACACCAAGGCCTTATTATTTGGTTGAATTGAAAGGAAATGAAAATTTTCAATAAAAAAAGGGGTAGAAGTGTAATTTATGTAGTCTCTCTTTGATAATTGAAGCTCCTCCATTTTTTCAGACAATTCAAAGATATGGAGATAAGAGAATGCATAGACCAACTATCTACAAAGCCACCCAATTAATTGATTCATTAATTGTTGGGCAAGACGAACTCACATTGATTGATTAGTCAACTACGCATATTGATTTTTTTTCTCCCAACGTATGTATACGGAGTAAAATGTTACTCCCTACGTTTTAAAATATAAGTCCATTGACTTTTTACACGTTTTTTAGTTAAAAACTGTATAAAATAATATATTTTTATTAAATTTTTACATAACTATATACTTTTTTTTAAGATGTAAATCTATATAAACAAACAATCCGAAATGTACAAAAGGAGAGCATCCCGACATATGCTCTCAACCTACGCTTTCCGATCCTAACACAAAAGGGGATCGGGTATCTCTCCAAAAAATTGCTCTACCCTCTAACGCCCTACCACCACTCTATCTACTATCTCTCTAATTCATCTCAACCTATTTGGTAATAATCCTTACCCAAGCCCTCTCCGTCGGTGTTTTGTCTTTACGCCTCGCGGAGATCCTCACTTTACACATTTCTACTATTCTCTCAACCCATTGAGAAGGCCTACATACACCTCCTCCAAATACAACATCATTCCTACCCAACCATGTAAAGTAAATAAATGCAAGGAACACTAGTAACTTGGCTTGGAATTGAACTCTTTTTTTCACTCCATTTTGTTCATTTTGAAACCAGCACAGCCACTAAGTTATGTTTCCGGACCGATTCGGCAATCCAATCCAACTTCACACTCTCGTTCTAGCTTCCCCAATCAGTTTGCAGTTAAACCATAAATGCCCTTCAGATTCCTCCTTATGGCACAAAGGGCAAAGAGCTGCATCTGCCCCCTTCCAGTGTTTAATTAATTCTTCCCGTTTGGAGCCTCCCCCGGACCGCAAGCCAAGTTACAAAGGACCACTTCACCGATTGTGGTCCCTTCCACAAGCTCTCCGCCCCCAGTCAATCAGCGGTGATCGAACCCTTAGAGCATGATAGAGAGCCGAGCGCGCATACCACTGATCGCCCTCCTCGTAAGGCTCCAATCGACCGTCCATAATGCACCCATGGATGTCATTTCTAACCTTCAGTAATGCCTTCCAAATCCATGAATCGTTAGTTTGTGGCTCGATCGACCACATCTCCACCCCACGAAGATGATTCACTTCCACCCATCGACTCCAAATTAATGTTGGTTTTCTGCTGAACGACATCACCAATCAGCTTGGCGAACATAACTATATACTTATTAGTAATATAAATAAGACTATGTAAAAAAAATAATAAAAAATATTATTTTATATAGTTTTTAACTCCTTAAAAAACGTGAAAAAATTCAATGGACTTATATTTCAAAACGGAAGGAGTATTGTTTAGGAAATAGTGTATGCACATTGTTAGAGAGAGTGGTGGCATGTACTTCCTGCTAAACCAAAAGATGAGCTCTCATCACAAATTTTGTATCTTCCTGCTAAACTCTTCTAATAAAAAAAATTATCCCTCCACTTTTGATCAACCTGTGGAGTGTGAAACAATGAATCTTGAGCTTCGTTCATTAGATTAGAACAAGACCTAGGGCAACACTAGTCATACAAGATTGCGTGCAAAACAAAGGAGTTGATTTGCACGTACCTATGGCTAAAATGATTATTGTCCATACTTTGCTTCTTGTTGTATATGCAAGGAAATGGCACATTATTCAATTGGATTTGTCAAATGCTTTTCTCCATGGAGATCAACCTTCATGAGGAAGTGTACATGAATCTCCCACCAAGGTTATGTTGATGTAGGAGAGCCTATTAGCAAATGTAATCCTTCTACGGTTCTACCAGGGTATACAGGTTGATCGATCAAGAGCTTGTATGGTTTAAAACAAGCCCCACGACAGTGGTTTGCAAAGCTATATTTAACTTTGTTAAGACATGGTTTTAAGCAATCAAGGGCAGATTATTCACTATTTCTAAAGACTATTTGGATCATTTACTATCGTTCTGATCTATGTGGATGAATGATATGATAGTCTTAAGTAGTGACCCTTCTCAATTACGAAAGGTCAAGGAAATGTTGAGGCATCACTTTTATATGAAAGACCTTGAGGAACTGAAGTACTTTCTTGGCATAGAAGTACTATGACCTTACAAGGGCATTATCTTGTCATAGAGAAAATATGATATTGATTTGCTAATTGATGTTGGGGTACTAAATTGCAAAACCCTTGAAGCTACCACTCAATTCTAATGTAATTAATGTCTATTGATGTTGGCAATGAGCTAGTGAAACCTGATGTTATATGCATCTGATTAGGAAGCTCATTTATCTAACCATCACGAGACGTAATCTTAGCCTTATCATTTAACTCCTCAACTAGTTCATGAGTAAGCTAGCCCACAGATGCCCATAAGACTGTTATTATTAGAGTTTTGAGGTAGTTGAAGGGTACTATAAGGAAGGGTATCTTGCTCTCTTCTAAGTCTAATCTCCAACTTCGAGTGTTTTGTGACTCGGATTAAGGCACTTGCTCTTTTACAAGGAGAGCCACCACCATAAGGTATTGTGTTTTGATGGGAAATTCTCCAGTTTCATGGAAATCTAAAAAGCAACAGGTAGTGGCTCATTCATCAGCAGAGGCGGAGTATTGAGCAATGGCTATGGCTTGCACTGAAGTTGGGTGGTTGGGTTTTTTTGCTTCGTGGTATTTAGCGTTTCCAAAAGGCTACAACATCATTGTTTTGTGACAATCAGATCGCACTTCATATTGCTCAAACTTTGTATTTCACGAACAAACAAAGCATATCGAAGTCAACTGTCACTACATTCAAAACATGGTTCAAGACAAGCAACTGAAGCAAGTCGTCATTGTGTATGTTCCCACCAAGTTTCAGCTTGCAGATTTGTTCACAAAACTCACATCTGTTGTCAACTTGACTCAGTTTCTATCCAAACGAAATCCAACTGACAAAATATAAAAATATCTAATAAGATAATTATACGTCAATTATAAGGGACCATAGGTCCTTACATAGTTACTTTTAAAAAATACTCTTACAAATTGACAAAATATAAAAATGCTCTTACAAAAATATCTAATAACAAGATAATTTATCATGAAAGGTATAGTTTACATGATATCCATGCTGCAATGAATTTACTTCTTCCTGTCTGCATCATACTATATCTGTCAATGTATCATGGAACTCTTTTTAGCTGCCAGTGGTATGGTTTATGGCATATGTAATCATTTTTTAATTTGCACAATCTTGCTATATATATATAGGGGTGCGCTCCGGTGAAAACCAAAGTTGCGTTAAAAACCTGTGAGGCCCGACTTTTTAGTTCGGTTCACTTGCTTTATAGCCCGATTATGAATAGAACCGATCTATAAAGTCATAAATTTTAGCCTGGTTCTGAATAAAACCGAGCTATAAAGTCACTATGTAATTTTAAAACATGAGTTTTTTAGCACGATTTTTAGGCTTGATCGAACTATAAAGTCATGTGTTATTTTAAAACTGGTGTTTTTAGCACGGTTTTTATGTTGAACTGAGTTGTAAAGTCACCGTGTGATTGAGGTTTTTAGCACAAGTTTCAAATAAACCAAGCTATAAAGTAGTCCTCACGGTTTTTACCACAATTTGAGGTTTTCACCGGAGTCAGTCCCTATATATATATATATATATTTCTATACTCCACTTTAACACATCTATTACTTTTAATTCCAGAGAAAAGAAGTCAAAGTTCTCATCTTGAGTATCTGTTGAGTTGTTATTTGAGGATACTAAACAGGCATAGTCAACAAGCTGGGCTGTCAAATGCACTAGAGACTGTTTTGCAGGGACTGCAGTGCAGATGTATCCTTCCAGTCCCCAAATTTTGCAATCTTTAGTTGAGCTTTGCCATCTGTATATATATATAGTGTACCTAATAAGCTTCCACTGATCTTTGATGAGCACTGCCACAAGATTATACGGAGTATTTCTTTCACTGTGTTTGCATTTATAGAGTATTGAGCAAATAGCAACCTTTGTAAAACTTTTGTACCTTCTGTTGCCCGTTGGCCGGAGATGGATTATGGGTGAAAATTGGAGAAAAAAAACTTGAATAAACAACTTCAATGGATTAGTTTAGCTCAATGTTGTTCTTCAACTGTGAAATAATTTGTATCAATTTGTTTAGGTAACTTGTATTTTCTGTTTTATGTGGATGCTTTCAGGAAACCATCAGTTGTAGCTTGGCTTTTTGCCTTGTCGTTTGAGATGTCTAGATCAGGATCCCGGCATAGAATTCATGCGCTTTTTGAGAGAGCACTGGCATACGAGTATACGACATGCTTCAATCTTCTGTTATACTCTGGCGTTGTTATATCGCATATCAAATAGATGTAGTTGGCGACCTAGGTGCTGCGAAACGAATTTTCTTTCGTGCAATCCATTCATGCCCTTGGTAAATTTACTCCTCAAAATCTCCTCTCTTGAATTTATGCATTCTCGTAGTAATTTCACCCCTATGAGAACAAGTTAATGCCTCAAAATTTTGTTTTTTCTTCACTACTAGCAGTGAGTTTGGACATATCCCAACTTCATGGCTGCAAGAATTACAGAAAGCTTGGGTGTATGCATTCATCTTTTCCTAACCTTATTGGCCTATGTGTGTTACCAGGTCGAAGAAGCTAAGGCTTGATTGATGGTTTCTTGAAATTGAACTCAGTTTTAAGTGCAAAAGAGTTGGCAGATCTTCAAGAGGTGATGCGCAAATAAAAAACTGATCGAATTTGAGGACAGATTTGTTGGTTTAAAAAAATGCGATTTTTTCTTCACTTTTTTGGCTGCAAATGCTTAAATAGTTAAATACTTAAATGTGATTCAAGATCTGGTTCATGCAAGCAAGATTTGCTAGTTGCTACAGTTGCAGGTGGCCTATTCTTATATGTTATAAGCTACTTTGCTCTCTCATCCTCAACACTACTGACTTCCCACCAACCTCCCATCTCGTATTATGTTACCGTGGACATTAGTTTGATTTTGTTTTTCTTAGTTATTAATTTCATCCTCTATAACAGAAATTTTAATAAATTGTAAGAATTAACCGGAATGTGTCACACCGTCATGTATAACAGTAGCAAAGAAAGCCTTCCAACCAAAAGCATTCGTCCAATAGCAACAAGAGAAAGATAACAGTAGCAAAGAACACACTGCATTCTACCATATCCCACCAGGGATGAAGAATGCCAACAAAAATATAACAAAACAGCATCCGAGCAACAAAACCCAAAACATGTCCACAATACGGAAACACGGCATTCCGCATGCTTATTTAGTAGGTCATTAATAGAAAAGACAACACAGCAAGAAACACAAGGGTGTTTTGGAAACAAGTAAAATGGATGAACTCACATAGTTTACTCACATAGTTTACTCTTCTTCAGATTCGGACTCTGCACTCTGAAGCCACTCCACAAAAGGCTTGACATTCTTCCAGATTGGAGAGCTCTTGTGTTCACCAGCACACCCGTCCTTGTACCACTTCACGATGTACTCTTCCTCCAAAAGATCAGCATCGTAGAGCTCCTTGATGCCCAAGGCCACTTCCTTGACAAAATCAGGGCTGGCTTTGCCACAGCAGAACGCCTCAATAGCATGGAGAAGAATGGGCTGGGATTCCTCATCCTGTACGACACAAGCCAGGTAGTTCATCTTGCTAGCCACCTCCTTGCGGAAACTCTCCTCCACACCGTCAAAAAGAGCCTCAAACAAAGCATCTGCAATCTGACTCTTGGTTCCTGAGAGGGACTCCAAGTGGGTCTTCAATTGTTTTGGAGATGAACCACTGTCTAGCAGGGGCTTGATTTCAGAAACAAGTTTCTCATGAGGTGTCATGGTGTGGCTTCCACCATTAGACTGCTTCTGCTGTTTGCCCTTCCCTGATGAGGACTTCTCCTCCTCTGTTGTAAGCATGACCATCTCAGAAGTGGCAGCACTTAGCTGCTCCTGTATCCTTTGTCGGGCAGCCTCCAGAGAGGTATCAGTCTGCCACTGGACATCATCATCATCATCTCCATCATCATTGTCAACCACTGCTTGTTCATTCTCATCTGCCTGACTTCCATTAGGAGAGTGGTCCTCATCAGAGACATTGGCTTTCTTCTTAGAAGGGGCCTTAGATGCACCATCCTTGGATGTCTTCTTCTTTGCTGCGTCTTTCTTTATCTTCTTCAGCTCTTCATCAGCAGCTTCTCCTTCTTTCAGCCTCTCCTTCTCAGCCCTCCTCATTGCCTTCTTGTCCTTTGATCCCTTTTTAGCTTCTGGAGGGTTCTTGAGGATGAAAGTTGTGAGCTTGTCCCTCATGTCAACGTCTGAGAGAAATCCACATGCAGCACACTTCATAGTTATCATCTGGCTCTTGGTTATTATAATCTCTGTCTCAGGATTACCACACCCATAACATTGAACATATTTTTTGATAAAGTTCTCAAGAAGACCAGCAAGTTTTGCAGTGTCATGAGATCCATTGACATGAGAAGTCCCAGTTTTTTCATCAAACTTGGACTGGGCTCCAAGATCACAGCCAAAGTATTTCGTAATGTAAGAGGGAGGTCTTGCCAAGGCTTTTGCAATATCAACCATGTTGACAATGTTAGTCTTGATGCCATTTCCCCTGCCTTCAATTTTGGTAATCATCCTTGGCATCTTATACCGGTAGAAGGCATCATCCCGGTTTCCAGCACCAATGTTCTGCAAAGCCATCTTGTTAAACAAGAGAACGAACTTAGACAGTTAGGAGGCAGCAACTGCAAAAGCTTCGTGTGTGATAAAGGGGGACGGTTGCAAATAACTGCAACCCTGCCTATGACTAGTATATCCTTCGTATGGCCCTATCTGCATACAACCAACTTCTTGGAATGTACGACTGTCCTTTTTTCTGGATGTAGGACTGTATTTTCCAAGCAACCCAATCAATGACAAAAAGAAAGATGATCGTTCAAACATAAAAGAAGCTTGGTACTCCACTGTGATGAACTGCAACTGTAGCAGGCTTATGTGCCAATTCCCTGGATCAGACACAATAGTGAGTCTGCAAATTTAAACAAAACCCAAATCAACCATAGTATGTTATCAATATAGCTGCTAGTAATCTAGTATACATACTACAAACAATAAGTAAACAAGCATTCCATAAACTAACTAATTCCTTCTAAAAAGTAAACAAAAAATACAAGACTGCAGAAATTTCGAACATATGTACACAACTTGACATAAACAATGACACAGCATCAAATAACAGTTCACATATCATACCTAAATTATCTGTAGTGCGTTCATTCAGTGTAGCAACTTGAATTTAGGTATGATATGTGAACTGTTATTTTTACATTAATTTAGCAACTTCAATTTCAAATTTAAGTTGACAGATTTCATCACAAACCAACATCAACATTGAAACTAAAAGAGATGGGAATCATCAAAAAATACAAGAGAAAGTTTACATATTTAAGTTAATACCTGAACCGATTTCAGTTTAGGTTAACATATTCCAGTTTTTTAAGTCTTGAACAAATTTCAGTTCAAACTAATTCAGTAAATAGATTTCAATTTTAAGCCATGAACAGATGATAATGTATACATCGAACCCATTAAACCTGAAACTGAAAGAGAAAGGAAGATCTACATTGTCATTCACAACACTAAGGGAAAAAAATTTACATTATTACAGTATTAGTTTATGAAATTTGATTCAGATCTACTCAATAGTTTCAATCAATTCAGTTTCAAACAAAACAACCTCGTCAATGACAATCTATTCACACAAAAAAAAATCAATTCGGAAAAGAAAGAATGAAAAAACTGAGGAAGTTATCTCGATTCAGGAATTAGAGGATTCAGGTCAGGGCACATGAAATTCATAAAGAGGCAAGGAAGATATCTCGATTCCAAAAATTGAGGGATTTAGAGCACCTCAATTTAGAAATTAGGGTATTCAGAACGGCAGGACACTGGAAAAGAGGACAATAGATGAATAAATTAGAGCGAACCTAAGATTAGAAGTGGCGAATCCGACGAGGCGTTGAGGCTGGAGGCGGCGTGACGGCCGACCGGATGTCGGGATCTGTAAACTGCGGAAGATTAAACGAAGAACGGTGTGAGAAGGGCAAGAAAGAACATAAATTACAGGGTGACATGAGAGCGAACCTTATGGTAGAGGCAGCGACTCCGACAAGGCACTGCGGCTGGTGGTGGCGACGCCGACGAGAGCGGATCTGTGAGAAGGGTACGGTGTGTGAATGCGTTGTGTGGGAACCGAGAGGGATGAGGGAGGCGGAAGTCAGGAGGTGAGGATGAGCGTTCAACTTATAAAGGGTTAAAGAAAACCCCTAGGGCAAAAGCGTAAGCATGCCCTTAAAACGAGCTTAGCCGTCAGCAAACATGAGTCAACTCGCTCAACCGGTCTAATCCGTCTGGCTAGATTTACGAGTTTGGGTAGGACAATTGGTCGATCAACCCGGTCCAATAAGCTCAAAAAGGTTGGACTTTGGGCAAGGATCAAGCTCAAGCGAGTCGGTAGGCTCGGCCCCTCTATCTATCTATCTGTCTATAACTATCTATATCTATATCTATCTATATATCTATATATATATCTATAAAAATTGTGTTTCTAGCCACTTTAATGACTCTAAAAATTGTGTTTCTAGCCACCTTAATGACTCTCCCCCTTATGCCCCGTTTGGTATGAATATTGGAATCGGGATCGGAATCGGAATGAAATCAGAAAATGAAAATGACTCATTACTAGAGCTGATTGTTTGGTATGATATCGGAATGAACCATTCCTGAAATAATAATAATAATAATAATATTAATAAATAGTGATAAAAGTAATTAGTCATTTACTAGAAATATATTATTATTATCAAAAATAAAAATATAATATATATTAAATAATTAAAAATATTGATAAAAATAATATTCTTAATAGAAATATACTATTATTATTAAAAATAAAAATATAATATATATTAAATAATAAAGTATTGCTAATAATAATATAAATATAATATAATAAAATACTAATAAAAATAATAATATTCATATAAATATATATATATTATTATTAAAAATAAAAATATAATATAATATGTATTAAATAATAAAATATTGATAATAATAATAATATAAGTATAAATATAATATAATATAACTAATAATAATATATAACTAATATAAACTAATAAAGTATTGATAATAATAATAATATAAGTACAAATATAATATATAATACTCCCTCCGATCATTTATATAAGATTTCTTACTTTTGTGCACGTAGTTTAAGGAGCTAAAAACTATATAAAATATTAAATTTTTTAATTAAATTTTTTTAAAATATAATAATTATTATTAATAAGTATTATATTGTAAAAAATTTTAATTAAAAAAATTAATATTTTATATAATTTTTAGCTCATTAAACTACGTGCAAAAAAGTAAGAAGTCTTATATTAATGATCGGAGGGAGTATATAACTAGTACAGTGCCCGCGCCATTGCACGGGTTTAAAAAAAACTATAATAGTATGACAAATTAATATAATAAAATTTTAATAAAAGTTAGCATAAGATTAAAAATGTATAATTTGATTGGTTGAAAAAATTATAATTAATGTGATGATAACACCTCATTAAAAATGATTCTCATTTAAAGAAGTATTTAAATATAGATATTTTAAAATAATCTTATTGGAAAAAAAAAATACTGTCATTGTAATATTATTTAAAAGATTTAACTAAAGATAATTTTATGAAAATCACTTACATGAAAGAGATAATATGTAAGATATGATATTCTCATGCTTTTAATTTAATCTAATATAGTATATAAAGAACTACATATATGTATAGATTATATATTAATTCAATATTTTCAATTAAACCCGTTGGTATGAAAATATAGAATATATTAAGAAAAAAACTATAATTAATGTGGTGATGTCACCCCATCAAAATTACTTTTCATTAAATTTTACATTTATATCACCATTAACAATGATATTAATTCAAGAATTTTTTTTCAAAAAATTCACTTAAAAATAATTATTTACCATAATATTTACACATTCAAAATATTTACGAAAATATTCATTTTTTGCAGGTTTGTCAGAGAAACGCGGGTTCAAACCGCGTTTTATTTTCGTAAGGTTTAAATTTTAAACGGAAAGAAAAATGTATAAAAAAATAAACAGATAATCCATTTTATTTTTTAAATGATTAAAAACAAAAAAAAAACAAAAAAAAGGGTAAAGCCCGGTTTAAAACCGCGCTTCACCCGTCCATCACCTTCTTCAATCAAAAAAAGAACTATTCATCATCTTCCTCAATTTGTGCAGGCCGGTGCCAGATCGGAGGTCGGGGAGAGGGAGGGAGGCGGAGACAATGGCAGCGGCGAGGGTGGGCGGGGAGGAAGGAGGAGGACAGAGGCATTGTCGGGGGCATTCACGCCGATGTGGAAGAACGACCCCAGGGCATCCGAGGAGGCAGTTGACCAGAGGTGGAGGGCGAGGAATGTCCCTGGAGGGCGGCGATGTTGGGAGCGAAAGTCTGGCAGAGGGAGAGAGGGATGGAGGTCGGGCAGAGCGAGGGTGAGCGGGGAGGAATTAAGCTAGGGCGGTGGAAGTTGTTGTGGCAGAGGAAGCGGTGGGCTGCGGCGGCGGACGCCGGAGGTGGGCAGGGGAAGCGGTGGCAGAAGCCGGAGGTGGGCGGGGGCAGCAGTGGCAGCCCTCGACGCCGGAGAGATTCGGGGAGGCTAAGCTGCGGGGGCAGCAGTGGCAGCCATTGGAAACGAAGGGATGAGGAGATGAATGGTGAAGCGCGGTTATAACCCGCGCTTTACCTTTTTTTTTGTTTTTTTTTGTTATTTAAAAAAATAAAGGGATAAAACGCGGGTTGAACCCGCGTTTTATTCGTTTATTTTTTATCCACTATTCTTTCCGTTTAAAATTTAAACCTCACGAATGAAACGCGGTTTGAACCTGCGTTTCTCTGAGAAACCTGCAAAAAATGAATATTTTTGTAAATATTTTGAATGTGTAAATATTATGGTAAATAATTATTTTTAAGTGAATATTTTAAAAAAAAATTCTTAATTCAATACTAGGTATTTTGAATTGAACCACTGATTATAAAATGGAGTATATATAATGAATTAATAAAATATGACCAAAAATACCTTTGCATAAGGAGACGACACATGGTTGTAATATTATGGGTTATATATAATTCAATTTGCATAGATGAATGAATTTTATTAATTCAAAAAGAAAAGAAAAAGAAAAGATGTCTGGTATTTTATTTAACATGTTAATTTTTATTTTGTTTTCTCAAAAACTAATTAGGTAGATATAGAAAGGAAGGTAATAAAATAAAATCATTTTTTTAAATGAGATGTTAAATGAAAACTTTAATCTATAATCATTAAACAAATATCTTACTTTGGATAATTAAATAAGATATTTATATTTTGATGGATATAACCAAAATTTTAATTTTTTTATGTGTATATATATAATAATAAATTTTAATGGGTATATATATATATATCCAATTATGCCTTAAGAATATTTTCTAAATTTAAATAGAATAACCTATAATAAATTATTGATATATATGGATAGATTGAGATATATATGGATAGATAATAAAATATATAAAACAAATGGCAAGTAATTGATAGACTAATTGATTTAGCTTAATTAATTAAATTATTATGAAAATATAGTAACCTAAAATAACTTGGCATAAAATGATGACACATGGCATAATGGCATAATTGCTTCTCATTTATATATATATATATATATATATATATATATATATATATATATATATATATATATAGATTAATGGATATGATATAAATGGACATAATATATAAGAAAAAATAAAAAGAAATTACCTAAAATAGCTTTGCGCAAGGAGATCGATGACATGTGGCGAAAAGTGCTTTGGTTTTAAAATATATATATAGATATATAGATATATAGATGGTTAAAAAAATAAAAAGGAATTAATGGATATGATATAAATGGGCATAATATATAAGAAAAAATAAAAATAAAAATAAATTACCTCAAATAGCTTTGCGCAAGGAGATGACATGTGGCGAAAAATGCTTTGGTTTTAATATATATATATATATATATATAGAGAGAGAGAGAGAGAGATAGATGGTTAAAAAAATAAAAAGGAATTAATGGATATGATATAAATGGACATAATATATAAGAAAAAATATAAAGAAATTACCTAAAATAGCTTTGCGCAGGGAGATGACATGTGGCGAAAAGTGCTTTGGTTTTAATATATATATATAATACAAAATAATATAATAATAATAATAATAAGCTACAAAATTGGGAATTGAGGGTTACCTAGTATTTTGATGGGAATGAAATGAGCTACAAAATTGGGAATGGATGATTCCCGGGAATCATTACGATTCCAAGTTTTAATCATACCTTTTCCTCTCATTAAAATGGATGGATAAATAGATTTTATTAATTCATTTCAACTCATACATTTTTCTCTCATTAAAATAACATTACAAGGGAGAGGTAAAAATGATTTTTCACTGTTTTTAACAGTAAGCTAACGGAAAAAATGGTTGTGGGTGGCGATATACAGACATAATGGGTCTATTATGTCTAAGAGGTGGTTTTCTGCAATTTCAATTTTAAGGGGTGATTTTCTACAAAGAGTCATATTTAAGGGGTGGTTTTCTGCCATTTTCCCTATTTATTAATATTAAATACTAGACATACAAAAAAAATATTTTATAAATAACTTAAACCAAATTGTTATGAAGCATATAAAATCAAGATTTATCGTTTGTACGCATATATAGTTTAGATTAGGGAAAAATATGACAAAAAATAACCTCTTAAATAATCTTTAAAAAATACTACTAAAACTTATATGTCCCGTGCGTAGTACGGGACTGACTTACCTACTTATTTATATAGAATTGTAGTAAAATACTATATATATATATATATCGATTATATAATTTATACTTGTACATATATTCGTACTTTATTAATACTAAATGACTAATAGTATTCAAATCACGTATGGAGTATAAATTAAGGAATACAATATTATTGAATAATTTTTTTTAATATTTTTTTATCATTGAAACGAACCTACACTAAATATTTAGGGTGTGATTTCAAAGTTGTACAACTTGTGTACATTTATTTTGTATGAAATTTTAATCATTTGGGATACTTAACGCATATTGTAAAGTTTGACATCAAACGCATATTGTAAAGTTTGACATCAAACGCAAAAAATAAAAAAAAATATTTCACGGACTTTTAATGAGCGGGCCGATGGGCTACTCGATCCAAAAACCGGGTCTGGTCCAGGCCCGATCCGCTGTAATAAGCCAAGATTTTCACATAGGCCAAGCCAAACCCATCCCGCTCGATCCATGCTCAGGTCTAAACGAGTTGTACGAGTTCGAGCTCGTGGCGAGCTCAAAAACCTGCTCGTATTCGACTCGTTTTTAAATGTGATCAAGCTCGAACCGAGTTTTTTCGAGCGGACTATGAGCTACTCGGGAGAAAAAGAACGGAAGGAGCGAGAAGACCTAAGCCTTGCTCCTATAAAATCCCCGTGAGGAGGAGCAATTCCATCCAAGAAAAATTCCGTCTCCTTCGTTTTCCAACCGTTGGGGAGAGTGGCCTTCGACTGCTGATGCATCAGAAGGGTAGGCATACCAATCGCAGATCCAGGACCTTCTCCAGATCTCGTATCGCCATTGAGGGTTCTTGAACTCAGATCTATCCCTCGATCTGTGTCCTTCTGCCCATTTTCACATCCGATTTGCTCTCATTTCATTCCTCTTACGTCCAACAATGGCTGCTCAAGGTACGTGCGTCAGTGACTCAATTTCATCGTAATGATCTACAGTTTGATAAATTAGTAATAGTTGTGGTTCGGATCGGGAGATTTGGAGATGGTTTGTTCTGTTTGATCCGCGATCTGATTTTGTTTTCGATTTGTGATGGATGATTTGGTGAAGGCGGAGGAGAAGAGCGTGAGGTACAGAAGAAGTACTGGATTGAGCATTCTGTGGATTTGACTGTTGAGGCTATGATGCTCGATTCGAAAGCTGCGGATCTTGACAAGGAAGAACGGCCTGAGGTATACTCCGCATTACTATTCCTCGTCCATCTCTTCCCATTACGATCGCTTGTTGATTTGATTTGTGTTACATATTTTCCCCTCCAGCTCTTGTTATTTGTTTAGGTAGTTCAAGTGGATGGAAATTTTTGGATTTCGTTAAAAGAAGTCAGTATACGGAAAACGTTAACACTCTTAAGGAAAAGATATTTTGCACACACTTTGATTCCATGATCAACTAGTTTTTTACCTTAGTCTGACTTTAGCAGGTTCAGCTAAATAATAAAATGCTTTATTTTTCTAACCTTTTGAGTTACTTATCAACCCATGCTTAAAGTAGGGTCTAGGGTCGAGATGCATGCAGCCTTACTCTTACCCTGAGATTGAGAGTGTTTTCGACATATCTAGAGATGATAAGAGTAAGACTACAAAAATGCTTTTGTGCTATGTGATAAAAATAACTGAATTTAGTTAAAATGGTCCAAAAATTGATATGGTCTATATAGTATATTCATCTCAAAGACATTGTATATTCAGTTTTGCATGCACTTTATGTGATGATCTGTTATGTTATGTTATGTTTGCTCAAAAAATTGAGAGAGCTGAAGGATTATTTTTTTTCATTCATATATAGGTGCTTTCTCTTCTCCCTCCCTACGAGGGGAAGTCAGTTCTGGAACTTGGAGCAGGTATTGGTCGCTTTACTGGTGAGTTAGCAAAGAAGGCTGGCCAGCTTCTCGCCCTGGATTTCATTGAGAGTGTGATAAAGAAGGTATACTGATTCATTTGCTAATTTCAGTAACTCAGTTGTTTGCTTTCTCTTTTTTGTGGGGCACACACAGACAAGGTATGAGGGAATGCTCTCATAAATGAAGATATACATCTTCTGATCAAATGGCCTCAGTTTCATCTGTTAAGTCTAATGCTTTCCATCTTTGTTTAGAATGAAGCCATAAACAATCATTACAAGAATGTGAAATTCATGTGTGCTGATGTGGCGTCTCCTGACCTGAACATAGCACCTGATTCAGTGGATTTGATATTCTCAAACTGGTTGCTGATGTATCTTTCTGACAAAGAGGTGCTTCTTTTCAGCCCAATCATACTTCCTCCAGTGCATTGATTCTCTGTTGATTTTATTTATTTATTTTGACTATAAAATTTCCATGTAAGTTTGAGCTTTTTTCTTCAAACGTTAATAAAGATTTCGTGTTCTTTGAGTGGCAGGTTGAGGATTTGGTGAAGAGAATGATGAAATGGTTGAAGGTTGGTGGATGTATCTTTTTTAGGGAGTCCTGTTTCCATCAGTCTGGAGATCACAAGCGAAAGAGCAATCCCACCCATTATCGTGAACCTAGATTCTATACAAAGGTGCTTACTTGCGCATCTTTAAATAACATTGTGTCCCCATGTTCTTAATTAATTGTTTGCTCTTGCTAACTAATGAATTTCTTTTGAAGTACACTGTTAAAATAAAGCTGGTTGTGTAATAGAAGTTGATTTCTCTGCTTTTAGTATTATTATTCTGAGAAAATATCATGTGACTTAACTTTTGGCAGCAAATATTTTTTCTAGAAAATGAAAATCTTGTGTTGTTTAGCCATATTATTCTTAGATGATGTTGTGTGGCTTAAGTTTTGACAGCAAATATATTTGTCTTTTGAATGTTGGATATAAAGATGCACTTTGAATCTAGGTCTTTAATAAGGTTTTCTTGGAACTTGTTTGAATAACTTTCGAATGGTTTTGTCTTTTGAATGTTGGTTAAAACAATGCACTTGGAATTGTAGGTGTTTAAAGATTGCCATACTCATGATGGTGCTGGCAGTGCCTATGAACTTGAGCTTATTGGCTACAAATGTATTGGAGCTTATGTTAGGAACAAGAAGAACCAGAACCAGGTCTTGGATATTGCTATTTTTATTTTCTATATTAAAAACTTCACAATAAGCAAGTTAAGATATCTGATAATTCTCTATTATGGGTGCAGATATGTTGGACCTGGCAGAAGGTTAACTCTGAAGGTGACAGGGGATTTCAAAGGTTTCTGGATAATGTCCAGTACAAGTGCAGTGGCATTTTACGCTATGAGCGTGTCTTTGGAAAGGGTTTTGTGAGTACAGGAGGGATTGGTAAGTGTAAAGTATGATTAGTTTCCTCCTGTTTATTCCGTTGTAGGTAGGCATCGATAAATCTTGTATCTTTTCATTTTATTTGTGTCTACTGTTATTTGACTCCATGAACTCTATAGTTGATAAATCTTCTCTAAACTGAGTAGGCCTGCTTTAAGTTGTCTAAAATAGCTCTTTAAATATATTTGCCCTCTTGGTTATTATATCGAACACATACTTTTGGCTCTATGCACAATATATAATTCATTTTTTCTCAATTTTGCTCACTTGGTTACTATATCGATTATCGAACCCATACATTCTGCTAATGCACTTGTATATAATTCATTTTTTCTCAATCTCTTGGCACAAGAACTCTGACAAATACATTATTGAACAGAAACTACCAAGGAGTTCGTGTCAAAGCTTGAGCTGAAGGCCGGGCAGAAGGTTCTAGATGTAGGATGTGGCATAGGAGGAGGCGATTTCTACATGGCAGAGAAATATGATGTTGAGGTTTATGGAATAGACCTGTCAGTGAATATGATCTCCTTTGCCCTTGAAGGTGCAATTGGACTCAAATGTGCTGTTGAGTTTGAAGTTGCTGATTGCACCAAGAAAACATACCCTGATAATTCATTTGATGTTATCTACAGTCGTGATACAATTTTGCACATTCATGTAAGTGATCTTCTCTACTGGGTTTTAGTCTAACATATGCATCATCATGCTATCTAAGGCGATTAGGCAAGTATAAATAATAGGAATGCTTATGCAGTTGGGATGGCAAATGAATTTTGTTATTTCCCTACCACAGATAATTAGCCAATCACCATCTATTGAAGTACACGTGATCATTTCTTAGCCCACATTACTGATATACTCCGTATTAAATACTTGCTCTTTTCATTTTTAATAGTTAGACATCAGTATGGGCTATGCTGCTGGCTTGTATTTCAGGCTAATAAACGCGACTTTCCTTGTATTTCAGGACAAACCTGCCCTCTTTAGATCGTTTTACAAATGGCTGAAACCTGGAGGTAAAGTTCTTATTAGTGACTACTGCAAGAGGGCCGGCCCCCCATCTCCCGAGTTTTCTGCATACCTCAAGCAGAGGGGATATGATCTTCATGATGTCGACTCATATGGCCAGGTACGTTATTATTCTTGATGACAATATTCCATAATGCACGTGTATATTAACTTGGCAATTGCTTAAAATTAGCAGCTATTCTGAATGAAAAGAAAAAAAAAACCCTTCCTTGCAGATGCTTACAGATGCTGGTTTTAGTGATGTCATTGCTGAGGATCGGACAATGCAGGTTTGCTTATAGACTGTAGTTGAATATTCTGTTCTTGTTTCTTGAACCTCTATTTATGATTCTGAATTCTGCTTTCAGTTCATCCAAGTTCTCCAGAAGGAACTGGATGCAGTTGAGAAGGACAGGGAGGAATTCATTACCGACTTTTCTGAGGTTTGTGCTCATTCATCCATTTTTTTTAACCTCAGTTTAATTACTCCACCAATCTACCGCTGATGCTCAATTTTCGGTGCACAATCAATGGCTTTTTAGGAGGATTATAACGACATAGTCAACGGCTGGAAGGCAAAGCTGGTCAGGAGTGCTTCTGGCGAGCAGCGTTGGGGCCTTTTCATTGCCGTGAAGAAGTGAGCAGGTGTTGGCCTTTCATCTTTCAGCTTTTAAGATGTTGTAGTTTGCGTGATCTAGCAATAAGGTCGGACCCTTTTCTGTCGCGAGAACGAACTAGCTACTACTAGTTGTTTGTTGGATTTGATTGCTTCGACACTGAGTTGATGTACTTGGATACATTTGTTTTGCACGTCTGAATTTACCATTCAAGAGTGGTTCCATTTGTAAGTGCAAAATACTGAGGCAAGGGAAGATGCACAGTTGCACTTGAAGCTCTGCCTAACTCGCTTTACTCGACGAACCACATCGTACTTCATTTTTGCAGGATTCTATCCGAACCTCCTTAAGTGCGTCTACTTTTCTAACAAGTAATTTTGCAAATCTAAAAAATTCCAACTGTGATTTTATTTTGTCCACTTCCAAAATTTTTTTTGAAAGTATCAGTTTGGTTTAAATTTGAAAGGGGAGTAGAAAGGAAATGAATCTAGTTTATTTATAGTTTAAGATATATTGTTAAAAATTTTAATCATTACTTCTCTTAACTTTTTATACAAAATTTGGTTTTGTTTTCCCTTTTAATCACTCATTTGAACAAAGAGTAACTATGTCCCTTATACTCTTTTAATCATTATCCCTTCCATCTTATTTTTCATACAAAAAATAGTATTCTTCTCTTATTTAAATATATTTCTCCATATAAAATTTGTTTTCATTTCATTTACCTTATGTTAGAATATATATATGTACAATATCTTTTCGATATCTTTTCTGTACAGATCTCGATATCTCCAAATCCTAACCTTTGTAATCCATGCGTATTATATATACGTTCATCTAATGAGAAGAGGAATCACAACCTTTCATCATAAATCTTATTGCATTACATGGTATCAGCCTGATATCCGCGATCCTCCAGATCGGTTTCCATGGCCTCCGATCCCACCTCTCCTACACAACTCCTCTTCTCTGCCTCCACCGATGGCTCTCAACCCAATTTTCATCTCCCAAACTTCGCTATCCGCCTTGACAGGAGTAACTATTCCCTCTGGCGCAGTACCGTCCGGTCAGCCCTTGAAGCATTTGATCTGGATGCTTTTCTGACTGCGGCAGCACCTCCTCCCACCACCCTTCCTGCGCCTCCCACCACCCCGCTCACTCCGGAGGCTGCCATTGCTGCTTTCTCTGCCAACTCCTCCGATGTGCAAACTGTCCCTAATCCTGCCTATCACGCCTGGGTTCGAAAGGACCGCCTAGTGCTTTTATGGATCCGCTCGACCCTTACGACTCCTCTTCTTGGCCACGTTGCTAGGGTTACCACGACTGCTGAAGCCTGGCAGATCTTGGCTACAATGTTCCACGCCCAATCCAGTGCCCGACAGATGCACCTTCATCATCAACTTCAAACCCTTACCAAGGGATCCTTGTCCGTCCTTGAGTACGTTCAGAAGAAGCAGGCAATTGCGGATGAACTTGCTTAATCTCTGGTCATCATCCCTGATCAGGATCTCGTCTCTTATATTCTCTTCGGCCTGGGCAATCAGTTTGCAGCTTTTCGCTCTGCCCTCGCCCTCAAAACCGAACCTGTCTCCTCCGATGCCCTGCTCGGATTCTTGCTGCAGGAAGAGCAAAGTCTCGCCGAGGGTACTCAAGCCCTTTCCGACGCCAACCAGTTGACTGCTAACGTGGCCTCCACTCGTGGTCGAGGCCGTGGTCGCGGCCGTGGTCGCTCTCCTGCTGATCGCAATCCTCCTGGTGAATTCAACTCCTCTGCGCCTGCTGATCGTGCGCCTCGTCCCACCTGCCAAATCTGTGGCAAACTTGGGCATGAAGCCTTCAATTGCTTCGGAAGACTCAATCTCAATGAGTTTCCGGTGACTAATCGCCACGCGATTGCTGCTCTTGGACGTCCGGACACAGCTCCTCCCGTCGGCTCCAACAGATCGGCATACAATGCTCAGTGCCAGTCCGAAATCGGTGATCCTTGGGTAGTCGATTCCGGCGCCAATGCTCATGTCACGGGTGATCTGTCTGGCCTTCAATCGCACTCCAATTATGCTGGCTCCGACAACTTAGTTGTTGGTAATGGTATGTCTCTCCCCATTACACATCTTGGTACTTCTATTCTTCCTGCATTGCATCCCAGTAAACCTCCTTTACACTTATCCAATGTCCTTTGTGTGCCGAATATATCTAAAAACCTCTTAAGTGTTTCTCAACTTACTAAAGATAATTCTGTGTATCTTGAATTTCACAAGGATTTTTGTCTTGTTAAGAACCTGCAGGGGCGAGTACTTCTAAGAGGAACCGTTGAACGTGGCCTTTACCGTCTTCCCCGCCTGTCCCAAATTTCCTTTGTCCAGTTCGAGTCATCCTGTTGCTTTCATTGGTGAGCGTGCCTCCATAGACTGTTGGCATCATCGTCTTGCTCACCCCCACGAGTCTGTCCTTCGTCGTCTCATTACTAGTCAGCGTCTTCCCGTGTCCTCAAATAAGTTGGCTCCTGTCTGTGGAGCTTGTCAGCTTGGAAAGAGTCATCTTCTGCATCTTCCTGCCTGCACCATCACGGCAGCGAAGCCCTTTGATCTTGTTCATTCTGATGTATGGGGTCCCTCCCCGCTTTTATCAACTAATGGCAATTCCTATTATGTTAGTTTTATTGATGATCACACCAAGTTTGTTTGGATCTATTTCATGTCTGCAAAGTCTCAAGTTTATTCCATATTTGAGTTATTTATCAAGCTTGTCCAAACACAATTTTCCACCACCATTAAAAGCTTTCAAACAGATGGCGGAGGTGAATACCGAAATGTCTCGACTATGCTTCGCAGTCTTGGCATTCAGCACCAAATCTCTTGCCCTTACACACCACAACAGAATGGGTCATCAGAACGACACAATCGGGTCATTGTTGAAAAGGGCCTCTCGCTTCTGGCTCATGCTCACCTCCCTCAAACCTTTTGGGAACAGGCGTTTCACACGGCTGTATATCTCTCGAATCGTACCATCACTCCCAACTTGGGATACAAGTCCCCATTTCAATCTCTCTACAACAAATCTCCCGATTATGCATTCTTAAAGTCCTTCGGTTGTCGTTGCTACCCCTTTCTTCGACCATACAATAATTCAAAACTTGAGTTTCGCTCTCTTCCTTGTCTCTTTTTGGGGTATAGTTCCAAACACAAGGGCTATTTGTGTCACCATGTTCCCACTGGTCGCTGTTATATATCCAGATTTGTTGTATTTGATGAATCTCTCTTCCCTTATGTCTCGGACTCCTCTCCCACCACAGAACCGAGTCCGACAACCCCTGTGCTTCCGCTCACCATCCTACAAACAGCCTCAGGTGTCTCGCCTATGGCTGCTGAGCCTCCACCGTCACCAGTTCAGCCCCTTTTCGTGTCACCACCCAGCTCCCCACCTCTGTCTCCAGCGTCTATTCCCCCTTCGCCCTCGGTTTCCTCAGAAGGTATGAGCCCGGCTGCATCAACACCCACCAGTCCTACATCCTCATCCTCTCCGAGCCCTGCTACCTCACCATCCACCAGTCCTACATCGTCATCATCTCTGAGCCCTGTTACCTCGCCATCAGCCAGTCCTACACCCTCCCCCTCACCGAGCCCGTCTCCCCCGCACCAGCCCCTCCCTCCGATACCCCTTCCTGGTTTCGGCAAGCTGATGCTTCAACCCATCCCATGGCCACTCGAGCCTCTACCAACTCTCTCAAACCCAAAAGTTTTCACTCCACTAGATACCCCCTTCCCAATGCTCTCATCACCATGGTTGAACCCAAACTTTTCCATCAAGCAACCAAAAGCCCTCACTGGCAAAATGCAATGCAATTAGAATATGATGCCTTGATGAAAAATGGGACTTGGGACTTAGTTCCGAGACCAAATGGTGCTAACATTGTTGGGTGCAAGTGGATTTATAGGGTCAAACAGACATCAGATGGCTCGGTGGATCGCTACAAGGCTCGCCTGGTAGCCAAAGGTTTCAGTCAAGAAGCTGGGGTGGATTTCTTCGACACATTCAGCCCGGTCATCAAACTTACGACCATTCGACTTGTCCTAAGCCTTGTTGTCACACGCTCCTGGCCACTTCGACAAGTTGATGTCAACAATGCGTTCTTGAATGGTGACCTTGCTGAAACGGTCTATATGTCCCAACCACAGGGTTTTGTTGACCCCGCTCGCCCTACCCATGTCTGTCGCCTCCGTAAGGCTTTGTATGGGCTCAAGCAGGCGCCTAGAGCTTGGTTTCAGAAGCTCAAAGATGCGCTCCTTCGTCATGGCTTCAAAGGTTGTGTATCTGACTCATCGCTTTTCATCAAATCTCATGGTCAAGATGTGGTTTATGTTCTCGTCTACGTTGATGATCTAATTATTACGGGATCTCATGCCTCCTTTATTGATGAGTTTGTGGTTAGCCTGCACCGTGCTTTCTCTTTAAAGGACCTTGGTGCTCTTAGTTACTTCTTGGGTATCGAGGTCACTCGCACTGACTCTACCGTTCATCTCAGCCAGCAGAAATATATCACTGATGTTCTCGAAAGGTGTGGTATGGCAGGTGCGAAACCAATCGCCACACCTGCTGAGCCAGGGTCTCGATTAGTTCACACTGGTGACCCTTTCTCCGATCCACACCTATACCGCAGCATAGTTGGCGCACTACAGTACGTCACCATTACAAGGCCTGAGATCTCTTATGCGGTTAATCGTGTCTGCCAGTTTATGCACGAACCCACAGACCAGCACTGGATGGCGGTAAAGCGAATTCTTCGCTATCTCAAGGGCTCCATCACGGCAGGATTATCACTTCATCAGGCGTCTGATAGTCGTCTCGTAGCCTACTCGGATGCAGGATGGGCGTCTGATCCAGATGACTGTCGGTCTCAGCATGGCTTTGCGATCTACTTTGGGGGGAATCTGATCAGCTGGTCCTCTCGGAAACAGAAGGTCGTCGCCCGCTCTAGCACTGAGGCAGAATACAGAGCTCTTGCCTTTGCCTCGACCGAGCTAATCTGGTTGCAGCAACTGCTGCAGGAAATGGCCCTCTCGGTTACCCGCCCTCCTATTCTTCTGTGTGATAATCTGAGTGCCACATTCCTCACCGCCAATCCAGTTTTCCATCAGAGGTCCAAACACATCAAGATCGATTACCACTTTGTTCGTGAACAGGTTGCCTCTGGCGAGCTCATAGTTCGACATGTTCGGTCTCTAGATCAGATAGCCGACATCTTCACCAAGGTTGTTGGTAATCATCATTTCCATTCATTGACGTCCAAGCTTCATGTTCGCCCTCGTCCATGAGCTTGCAGGGGCCTGTTAGAATATATATATGTACAATATCTTTTCGATATCTTTTCTGTACAGATCTCGATATCTCCAAATCCTAACCTCTGTAATCCATGCGTATTATATATACGTTCATCTAATGAGAAGAGGAATCACAACCTTTCATCATAAATCTTATTGCATTACACCTTACACTAAGCTTGAGCAAGATTATTATTAACAAAAAGGGTTATCTTGACTAATATTACAAATATGAAAATATAAGGTTTGGCATTGTTCCCATTAACATGGATCCTAATTGGGCGAATTGTTGTTATCAAATGGAGATGCATCTAGGAGTAAAAATTTCAGTGTTTGATAATTTTGAATTGATAATTTTAAGAAAAATCTTTCAAAGTTTTTTTTTTAAGTCAAGCGAGATCACTTGATAGTTGGCACTGTTGCTAGAAAGATTGTTAAGAGATTTGATATAACTCTTATACTAGTTATAGAATACTAAAAAATATGGTTATAAAGAAGAGTAAAATTCTTATATATATATATATATATATATATATATATATATATATATGTGTGTGTGTGTGTGTGTGTGTGTGTGTGTGTGTTAATTAAAATTCTATTTAATTATAATATCATTTTAGATATTTATACATTTTTAAAAAAAATTAAATAAAAATCCGCTTATACTTGTAATCTATACTCTACCTTTTATTTTTATTAAATACTACAACTATCATTTTACTAATTATTACAATGACAATTTTGGAAAGTAAACATTAAAATACATAATTGTAAAAATAATAATGATATTTGCGTCGTTAATAACAATCCGAGAGACATTTAAGAAATAGCCACAACCACAACTTGCATAAATGAAAAAGATATTTGGTTGCATTATCCGGGGATGTCACCTATGCAATCAAAATGATGAATCTCGTGAGTCATTATCATGAGTGCCATAATTATGACATGAGGTGCTTTTATATTTGTGGTGATTGTTAATTTTCATAATATATTGTTTGCCTAAATTTAGCAAATTACGGAGTGGATATATATGTTATATGTAGCACCAAAATTAAATTTCAAATATATATAGAGAGATCCACGAGGCATTAAATTTCAAAAAATATATCATGCTAATTGGTTGCGTTTTTCATAATCATAAACATTTTTACAAATATTTCAGAAAATCAGAAATCAACCCTCACTTTTTCCCGTTGGGCATCTGGTCAATGAGAAACAAAATCCTCTTTTACAACAACGACATTAAGAACACAGAAGAATGAATAAAGACTATTAAACAATACATGATAAGTTGGAAAAAATGCAAAAAGATGAGCTAGAAGAAGACACGAAAACTGTTAAAACAGGTTCCCACCAAATTAGTACAAAAAAACAGAAACTCTTAAATGGAAAAAACCTATCGATGGCTTTGTCAAACTTAATTTTGATGGTGCTATGGCTAGCTCAGGTCTTGCTGCCTCGGTATTTGTTATTCGTGATTGCCAAGGATCAGTTATCTCTTGTGGCGCCCGGGACCTTGGTTGTCTGTCCCCTGTGCAAGCGGAATGTCGCGGTCTTCTCTTCGGTCTCCAAGTTGTTTTTGATGAGGGGTCTTTTTCGGCTTGAGGTGGAGGGAGATTGCTTGTTGCTAATCAACGTCTTTAAGGGGATCTGGCGGTGTCCTTGGAAGATTGAGATGGAGGTTTCGGATGCCCTCGGCCTCTGCCGCATGTTCGAGAGTATTAGCTTATCTCACATCTTCAAAGAGGGGAACCAAGTTACCGACCGACTAGCGCATTTGGACTTCTCTACGTCGTTTGTCGCCGAGCTAATGCCTGCTGACCTTGACGACGTCGTCCGTTACGACGTTATTGGACGGTGATTCAACCGCGGTTGACATCTCCAAATCCTTGCATTGTATCAATTTTTTTTTAAATCTCAATTATTTGAGTCATAGCTTAACTTAAATGGATTACATCTCTATCCGAAAGTTTTATAACTTAAATTGAACTTTGTTAAATACAGTACATCTTAATAAGTCTGAAACCGGTACTCTGTATGACTTAAACCCTCAAACTTCATTAAATAATATAGGCAACCCGTTTAATAATTTTCTTAGTTGATCTCGCCGTAGAACTTTCACAACCCAACCGACGACAACCCAATGTAGAAACTCAACCAGTATTGATCATTGATATAAGTCAAGTAACACATATTTACTGATAAAAACAAAAAGTAACACATATTTGAAAATTAAAGGTATTGATAAACAGAGAACAATATTAAAAGTAAATTATCTAATGATCAATAATATTTTACAGTAACATTTTTTACAACAAAAGTGTAAACTTATTGTGGTATAGTGGTACCTAACTTTTGAATTAAACATTCTAAAAAGAAAAGAAAAAGCCCAAACATTGCAATTAAGAAATAGAGGATATCTGGAGCTCCAACGTCGTCCACCAGAATTTAAAATGAACAATTTATTTTCGTTGACAATAGATCTTATAATGTACTCTCTCCGTCTCAGAATATAAGTCATTAACTTTTTTCATCAATTTTATTGTTTTTATTAATAATCATTAAATTTTTTAACCAATCAAAATTTTTAAAAATTTCAACAACACACAAATCAATACAAATCATTACTATCGTCTACCTAGAAAATCTAAAATAACATATATTTTGATATAATTAAATTAGTTTAAAACGACTTAAATTTTGAGACGGATGGAGTGTAACAAATTTAGATCATCATTGAATTAAAAAATTAATGGATGAGATTAAAAATAATTTATAATTAATCGGTGATAGTGGGCAATTATTCGTTAAAATAAAATTATTTTGTGGTACTGAACAATTATTCATTAGAATAAAATTTATATTTTTTTACACTTTTTGTACAGAAAAAAAATAATGTAAAAATAAATAAATAATTTATTGGTACACAATAAGATAGATATACAATGTAAGGATTGTGTATATTAGTCATTAGAACCAATCTATATTATTATTTACTGCTTTTTTTCCCCAAAAAGATACACTTTCTTTAAACTACAACAAGTTGTTATGAATCAAGTTTTTAAATTTATGCCCTAATGATAGATTAAAACACTCAATTTGGAAACTACTTTTTCAAAAGTATAAAATATTAAAGTTGGACAATGTTGGAGCTACTGTATTATTTATAAATCGGGTTTTCTAAATCAAGGAGGATAATCATGTCTTTAACGGGTTGTCAAGGAGTATAAATAATCATGTCTTTTCATTGATTTTAATTTATAACGGAGACTTAACGGCATTTAGGATGTGCTTATATGGTGTTTTCTTACCGAAAGTCCTATAAGAGCATGTTTATCAGTGAGCCTCGTTTCGGACTTTTAATTTACTTTTTAACTGTCAACCTAATTTTTTACCTTTTCAGCAAATTATCAGTGAGCCCACTCCGAAGTTTTTAAATTCACTTTTTTTAAAAAAAAACATATGCAATATGGGTGTTTATGGGTAGATAAAAAGAAATTACATTCAAAAATAATTTTTTTTAAAATTTTTTACATTAACAAAAATAGAGAAAAATCGATTTAAAAAAATTAATTAAGCGCTGCCATGTGGCAGCGCTGTAGTAGACTTCCCTGCAATGAGTCCGAGCTCATCTTCAAGGTTGTTTTTCTCCGGACTCATGGCCACCTCACTTCTTCTTTCATTTTTCTTTTATTTTTTTGACTATGTGGATTATTGGTGAGCCCTAATAATCTTGCTCTAATGGATGATTTTACGTGATTTTGATTTTGGTGGGTAGTAATGAATATTTGAATATTTAACGGGCAATTTGGTGTAATTTACCCTGAAAATATTTTAAATGCTCACCTAACACTAATCATGTCAGATGTATTTTGTTTGCAGAGGGAGAAGAAAACAACTGACAAGTTTAAGCCCCTTACAATGTACTCTGCATTATACATCCCAATTGAATTTAAAAGTTTTTGGTACTAAAATAACGTCTTATGTCAACAATTTTAGCTATTGGTTTGGTTATTTGGGTCCATTCCACTTGATAATTCAATATCATTGCACCGCAAAACTTACAATAATATTAATGTCAAAATTAATAATGCAAATTTAGAATTGCAAAACCAATATTTTAAGTTGATTGATGCTCGGTTAGGTAAAGCTAATACTCTGTAGCTTTTTAGAGCTTTGATTTTATTATCAAATATAAGTTTTACACGAGTTAAAATTAAGATTAAGGTTTAATTTGCTTTTCACAACTTCTTTTTTCTAAACTCATAACTATATTCTCTCTCTCATCTCTTCTCAAATCTCAAATTAATGTATATTCAGTTATCCTCTCGGTTAGGGTTACTAATTAACAATTTAAATTAATATATATATATATATATATATATATATATATATATATATATATATATATATATATATATACTTTTACACGTTTAGCCTATCTTAATGTTTGTGAAAAGATGTGAAATGACATCCCACATTGATAAAATGATGAATCCAAGTTTTGTATATAAACCGATGGACAACCTCACCTAATGTCAATTGATTTTAGGATGAATCCCACTCGTCTTGTGTGCTCGACTTGATTAGCGCATGGTGCACTTGGACGTGCGTGAAATTGACCCTTAGGAGTATTTAGAGCCAATTAAAGGTGTCATGAATTTGTTAAATAAGAACTCAATTGATCTTATAAAAAAAAAGCTCATATATTCCATATCCAAATAATCTATGTTGAATTCATTCATTAATTATTTTACTTTGAGTTGTAAAATATTAATTAACGTTAGTATATATAAAGCGCCCAAATTGAGAAATTTGAAATTAAAAGATAATATTTGTCGACTCTTAAAAAAAAAATTCAAGAGTTGAAGAGATATGGTTCTACTGTCTAATCCATATAAAACTGACTCTTATACGTGGTTTAGAGCCAAAGGTGTTGCACACAATATATTTATGAAATTGTGTGGGGTTGAGGAATCTTTGAGTTGGCCCAAGCAGTAGAAAACGACAACTGAATGAAAGGCAAAATAAACTATAAAATGTGTTTTCACCGGGATAATTTATACACTGCTAATAGTTTACAATTTATTTAAATTAACACAAATTTTGAAATAAAATAAGGGTGTTGATATATACACCGCAAATCCGGATTAAGGATTTGCACGTCCTTAAGGACGTGCAAGCCTTGTAACTAATTAACATTTAAAAAAAATTAATTAACCCCTTTTAACCATGCATAAGGACGTGTATGATTTGGGGTGTATATAGCAAGGGCGTAAAATAATTATGTTATTCAATTATATTAAATTTAAAATATAATTATAATTTATATGAAATAGTGAATGTCTAGTTGACACAATTGATAAGATGTTTTTTTTAATTACGATATTTTAAACACATTATAATTATATTAAACAAATACTTTCAAAGTGCATTATAATTATACTCACTTAGAATCCAAACACACCCTAAGCTCTAAAATTTATTTAGACTACAATATCTTTTAAATTTTATTTTTAAATATAAAGTTTGTGTACAAAATAATAATAAAAAAAAGGCTTATATTATTAAACTTATGGATCATTATTTTATAATTTGAAGAAATATCTTATATTTAAAATCTAAATATATGGTTCGGCAACAGCACTTTCATTTATTTATACAAGTCTTAATGGATTCAATTCTGATACAATTTTACTTTTATTGGTACAAATTGTATTTCTAATTACTACTCCCTCCGTCTCAAAATTTAAGTTATTTTAGGATTTTGTACAAATTTTAATAAAAATACTCGCCCATCAATCACCATCATCCTTCCGTGACACCTTGTGAGTTGTGACGCCCCTTCGATATAAGGGGTCGTTTGGTATTGATATAAGTTGATTCATTCAATGACACATTTATAGGGAATGTCATGGAAAATCTAAGAGGTGTCACGGAAAATCGAAGGGGTTGTTTGATATCGATATCTAAGGGGTCGTTTGATATCATTTGATATCGATATCTAGATATCACGTATTTAACAATGGATACGTGTCAAGTTGGGGTTCAAACAAATATAGGATCCGTTCGTGTGAGTGTATATAGCACATGTCCTCGGTGCATATAGCTTTGCCCGGAAAAAAAATTGTAAAAATGATAACTTCCAACAATTGCAAAAATAACATGCATGTAGTCGAAACCCCTATAAGATGGAATTGTAATGACGACTCATCATTAATGAGCTGGGTCGGATAAAAAATAAAAAGAAATCTTCCCAAGTTGGAAGAGAGAAAGTGATCGAGTGAGACTATTAAATATTGATAATTATTAATGATGTGATTAAAAAAAAAGAGAGAGAAAGCATTTCAAGTTGTAAGAGAGAGAGGAAGTATTAAACACAATTTGTTGCACATCATTGACATAAAAACTATAACGGGAGTCATGGATAAAATATGTGGTGTCGTGGTATATTTACAAGGTGTTTGACAAAATAGTCCGATGTTTGGTTTGTGTAATTGTTGTGGGGTTGTATCATCTTTGGTGTCACATGAATTTTTTTATCTACTATGACAAAACCTGTTACCGTAATGTTAATCGATGTAGGTGCCATAGTTAATTGGTGTAGTTTAGCTTATATCTTATCTTTGCCAGAGTTTTAATTGCTTGCAATGGATGTCATGGCAAAACTAAGGGTGTCATGAAAAATCTAAAGAGTGTTATAGAAGCAATAATGAGTGTCATGATATATTTGTAGGGGTTGTATTTAACTGTATAAGTTGATTCATTCAATGACACATTTATAGAGAATGTCATGGAAAATCTAAGAGGCGTCACAGAAAATCTAAGAGGTCGTTTGATATTGATATCTAAATATTAAGATATCGATATCTATTGATATGTTGATATCAAGATATCGGTATTTATATCAAAATATCGGTATCGGTATCAAGTGATATCTCTGGGGTACCAAACACTATATATCAAATATCGGGGTTGATAATACTATGTTGAATTTGAATTTATGAACTTTTTTTATTACTATAATGCTTGATTCAATGGTAGGCCCATGAATTTACCCAACTTGATCCAGAAATTTGTGGATTAAATAAGTTTGAATTTTTTTGGGTTAAAATATTTTCCGTTTTACTGATCGGATCGATTTAGGATTTTAGATCGGGTTGCATTTTTACAAGTATAATAATCATTGGGGAAAAAAATCAGACTATTTGGAAGAATGGAGTACTGTACGTATTTCATTATTGAGGACAGGGCCCCACACCTCTTTCGCTTCTGTGGCCAAAAAAAATAGAAAAATATAAATAGTATCTTGCCTCATCCCTGAATTATTGTAGCGTCCTACGCGCGAGTGACTGCAGTACGTAACTATCAACTAACGTGCCGGTACTAAGTGTCCACTCACTGTATGACACGTGGCAATAAGTAATTGGAGTACTGATATCCGTTGTATATTCATGGCATCCCGACTTTTGGCCTTTTTCCACTTGATTCTCCGATTATGATGCATTTTACCCTCATCTCACTCCTCAGTGTCACTCCTCTCACTCATCAGTCATCACTCCCCACACCACAACTTTCTTTCGACCAAAAACTCCCCACAACTTTCTCAGTTGGATAGCCATTTATTACTACTCCATCGGGTTATTAATATATAGGATTTTTTTTTATGAAAACAAATATAAGGCCTTGTTTGGTTACTCGGTTAAAAATCCAAGAAGTTTAAAAACTCAGGAAGTAGAATATATTACTGTGTTTAGTTGACAGAAAGACACATGAATTCAACTTCTCAGGAATTTTAATTCCTCTAAATCGTATGAAGTTCACTTACCTAGGGGGACTAGGTAAGTTCAACTTCCACCCTTTTTAATGTAATTTTCTTTATTTTCCTATTTATATTTATATTTTAGATTTTTAGGTGGTTGATTAATAATTATCTATATTGATTTATTTTTTTTTAATTTTTTAAATAATTTTAATTGGTTGTAGAGAATAGTGAAAATTAAAAAAATTATGAAATTCATGAAACATTTAGTGTAATTATGGTAGTTTTAAATAAGGAATGAATTTTATTAAAATATTTATTACTCCCTCCGATCCAAAAAGAATGTCGTTTGACTTTTTAACACGTATTTTAAGGAGCTAAAAACTATATAAAATATTAACTTTTTTAAAATTATTTTTTCACAACTTAATATTTATTGGTAATAAGTATTAGATTATAAAAAAATAATAATAAAAAAATTAATATATTATATAGTTTTTAGCTCCTTAAAATACGTGTTAAAAAGTCAAACGACATCCTTTTTGGATCGGAGGTAGTACTTGTTAAAAAGTCTTATATATATATTTTTTTTGATTAGGAAATAGTTCGAGGGTTAGACAAACTCGGTACCTCGAGAGGCCGACAACGTCGGCAGACGGTGAGCTGTCTAAACATACAACAAATTAAGCAGAAAAAAAGGTGCAGTACAAACGGTGGAAAACACACAAATGCAGTTGAATAAGCGAACCTAACCTAAAAAACTGGGATAACATAGACTATGAGCCGATGTCAAGCAACACTAAACAGTGACACCGTTGACTAGCGGTGCATCAAGAATCATGTGGGCAGTGAAGGCGATCCTCCAAGGAAATATCTGTATCGCGGAGTCGCCTCAATACACACCGTCATGACCCTAGTCAACTTGACACTAGACGACAGAGCCCCATCTCGGAAAAGGAACGCCAAGAACAACCAGACTCGCTGCCGAGACCACCCAAGAAGCAGCACCAAGAAACCCTTTTGGAATTTCATCAAACCCTTTCGGAATTTAGATAGCCCTAATCGGACGAGTTTATTTCGAGAATGAAAAATCATATATAAATCTAAAACGAGAATAGATTTATATATAAAAATCCATCCCCCAAATTTTTTTAATTAATTAATAGCCCAAGTGGGGCAAATGTGCATAAGTTGCACAACGCACCCGAGTGGCCAAGCATCAGCAACAGTCGGTCGGAGGAGCGAAGCCAGCGAAGGCGATGAGCGGAGGGGTGTAGAATCGGAAAGGGCGATGTCGACGAGCCTAGAAGAAGGCAGTGACATCGACAACCACTAGAAGCCAGGGAATCAACGACACCCAAAACGACGGCGACAATACCGAATTCGGAGGAAGGGAACCCGAATTCAGCCACCAACCACGCCGATTGAAGCTCGATACAAGGTTTAGGGGTGGATTTGGATATTAGGGTTTGGCGAGGAAAAAAGACGGCGATGCGGAGGCGCAGATAGGGGTCACCCAAGGACATCGAGGGTGCAATCGTGGACCAAGGAGGACTCCGGTCGGACGGTGAAGAAGATGGTAATAGAGGTGGACATGGTGGCGGGGTTGTGGTGGTGGTGAGTTTGTGGATTGGTGGTGTTGTAGGGTTAACAGGTTAGGGATTGGTGATTTCGAGAGAGAGAGAGGGTCTAGAACCAGACATATAAAAAGTACTCCCCGTTCGGAAATAAATGATGTTTTACTTAGCACCGAAAAAAAGTAGACGTAGTTTTAGGAGCTAAAAACTATATAAAATCTTATTTATTTTAATTAATTTCTTTTCACAATTTAATACTTATTACTAATAGATATTAAACTATGAAAAAATAATTAAAATAAATAAGATTTTATATAGTTTTTAGTTCCTAAAATTACATGTACAAAAGTCAAACATCGTTTATTTCTTAACGGAGGGAGTATTATATTATTGATCAGAGGAAGTACTACACATCATTTTCATTTTTTTTTATAAAATCTATAATTAACCTCTATCTAATTATTATAAGGAGTTAAGGACAACTTTATAAAAATGAACACCAAAATGCACATGAAATATTAACAACATTCACTGCCTAAAATGACATGTTTTATTTAACGGTCGGAGCATTATATAACATTATATATTTATACCCTTTATTTATTGAAAGTTGTTATTTTAGTGGGTAAATTTTATTAAATGAAAGATATTATTTTGGTAAATTTTCATAATTGACTTTGTAAAATTTAAAATGTTAAATTAGGATTTTGAGAAAATAAAAAATAGATTAAAAATACTTTCTCAACATAAATACTCCGTAACGTCCTCGCGTGCAATCTCATAAGATCTATGTAATTATACAAACACATGCTCCCAAGTCGCAACCATATATTAATATATTTTAAAATTTTATTTAACAACATGGATTATATTTATGTTATTTTATGTAGGTAAATTTATTTATTGTGCACAATTTTCAATTAAAATCTCCTACATCACTATATACTCCACTCCCTACAACACAAAAATATTTTGACATTTATTTAATCTTAAAAAAAATTGTAAAAATTATATTTACATTACTAACGTCTATTTTTATATATTCACAAAATTTTATTTTGAAAAATCATGTTTTAAAATTTTTAATAATTATAATTTGTTAAATATTGCATTTTTAATTTTGAAAAATTGTAAAACATGATTTTTAAAAATATAATTTTATAAATATATAAAAATAGATGTTAGTAATATAAATATAATTTTTATAAATTCTTTTAAAATTAAATAAATGTCAAAATATTTTTGTATTGTAGGGAGTGAAGTATATAGTGATGTAGGAGATCTTAATTGCACAACTTTAAAAAGTATCAATACACGAGCACGTAAACTTTTTGGGATTGATTAAAGGCCCTACATTTTGGAGAAAATTGCAAATAGGTCCCTCGATCTTCTCTCTTTGCAAACAGCCCCCTTAAATTATTGATTTGTGCATCAAAATAAAGCTAAACTACAAAATTATAGCCATTGAAAAGACCTACAAAATTAGTATTCATACATCTTCTAACTCTCAATATTTGAAAAATTATGATCATTTTGTAAGGTGTCGATTTCAATCTCTGATACTCGATCGAGTAGGTGAGTCCTCGCCCGAATAGTTGTAGCTTCTTTTCTTTGCTTCACTTGATTGTGCCTTGTTCAGCTCTGTAGCCACTCGGTAGCCCTCTACTTGGCCGAATAGCTCCACACGCACCACAAAAGCCCTTGTACTCACCCAAGTACATCATGACCGAGTAGTCATAGGTGTTGCATTTTGATCTTCAATTTCTCTATTCACAAGCTCAGTACTCGCTTGAGTAAGAATGTACTCGACCGAGCAACAACCTAACTCGAAGCATGTGTTGCTTTCCTTGTTCTTGACGCTTAGCTAAGAAGGTTTTGTCTCTGATCTTCTTTGTTTCCTCGTAAATCTTTGAACTTGTTTTCCCGTTTTATTCATTAATTTGGCTCTTTTTAGCATTTAAATGCAAAAAATACAAAGTGAAGACATCTGTACTACAAAACACTGAATCTAACATATTTTGACTCCAACTAACTAACGACTCAAAATCAAACTAAAAGTAGCCCTTAAACCCTTAATGGGGCGGTTCAATGGTAATGAATGAGTAGGTTAATGGGAGGTTACGGGTTCGATACCTGCCTCCGCCCTTTCTCTTTGGTGAAAAAATCAAGAAAATCAAGGTCCAACTTGCTTCTTACCACTGGGTCTAACCGGTTGGCACAAAGTTGGTTTAGCTAATGCGTGGTTCTTGTTGGCTTGATCATGTGCGTAGAATTTACCACAAAAATGTGGGTTATCTGGTTATAAAAAAACCCTAAAATAATGTAAATTTAAATATCACCATACCTCTCCATTTTCCCATTTGGTTTGTATTTATTCTTGTAAATTGACTTAGAGCCAAATAGCATGAGAGTTTAGGAGTTGTTGAGCTCCAAGGCTTATGGTTAATAATACAGTATCGATCATGCTCTAAAATCTTACCGTTGTCGAGTATACTTTAGTACTTTACAATCTACATAAATAGCATTTCCCCGTAAGAAGACGTTTGTGTTAAGTAATGGATTGTCTTTCAAATTTCTCCGGTTAGCTTTCCTAAAAAAAGGTGGTGTTATTTACACCCAAAATTTTACTATTTTCACCCAAAATTCAAGTTTTTGTTTTTATTTTATTTAAAATAAACCCTACGTCTCCTGAGTCATAGATGTGAGAACAGGTATTTAAATAGAAGAAAATAGCTGCGCCTCTTGAGTCACACATCTATAACTCAAGAGGCGTATGATTTATTTAAAAAAAATAAAAACTTGAATTTTGGGTGTAAATAGTAAATTTTTTGGGTAAATAACAACCCCTAAATTTTATATATTTATTACAGCTTCATTAAATATAATAAAAATACAAAAATTGATTGTGTGATTGCGATTAATGAAATTATCCATCGTAAAGGGATGACTGAGTTTAACTCTCAATTGAAAGTAGTAGTAATAAACAATCTTCTTACAAGTTACAACACCCCCGCCTCTCCCTCCCTGCAAGAAACTCTATAAAAGCCGAAATCAGGAGGTGCGCACTTCAACCAAAGTGATCCAAAGTCCCTCTCCTCTGCATTTTTCTGTTGTCTGATGCATCCCAGAGGAAGATATAACAACCGCAGATCCAGGTCCTTCACTCGATCTCGCCTCGCCGTTGAGGGCTGTTGAACCTTCTTCATCTTCCTCCCCTCCCACATTTTCTCTCATTCATCCTTCCATCTCGTTTTCCCCTCCCAATTTACTGTCTCGTTCGTATACTCTCGCTTTAACAATGGCCGCACAAGGTGCGTCCACCACTAACTTAATTTCATACTCTTGACCTTTCGGAATCGGAATGATTCAATTTGACGGCTTTATTATATATTAAAATGACTCGGATCTGATTATAATAATCAATTACCGGACAAAGTTGTTGGAGTGGGAGCAGGAGAGTGGAATTGATTTTTGCCTTTGCCTGATCTGAAATTGTTTCTGGATTTATGTACTGATGAAATTGATTCGCTGAAGTTGGAGGAGTCGAAGAGCGTGAGGTGCAGAAGAAGTACTGGATGGAGCACTCCGTGGACTTGACCATTGAAGCTATGATGCTCGATTCCCAAGCCGTCGATCTCGACAAGGAAGAACGACCTGAGGTATCCTCTTGATTTCCTCTTTCAATTTCTTTCGCTTTTTTTTTCCTGGTTTTGAATTGCGTTCCGGACTCCGGACTCCCGACTCCGGTGCGATTGGACTGAGATAACTTTGCAGATCTTTTGCTGTCTCTGTTTGATGATTTTGAATTTTGATTGATTCTTTAATTTTTTTTCGAAAACGATTGGTTTGACGTTTTTTTCCCTAATCTACTGCGTAATCAAGTAATCGGTGATGCTACTCAATTTCTTTACCTTTTATAGTAAGTACTTAACCTTATCCTTTGACACAGACGTTGTAACATAAGCCGAAGAAATATGGCTACAGCTGGTTTCAGTTTTAAAAAATTTAAGTATACAAAACAAATTTGATGCTCTGATCCAGTTAAAAAATAAAACTGAAACCTCCATTTTGGTTGGACAAGGCAAAGAAGAACCACGACACGAGTATTTCATGATCGGAACTCTACTTTCTCTTAACCGAAGCGTGGATCTTACTTTTTGCATATAGTTTTGCTTTATATACTTGTAGTTGCAGTTTCCTCCTTTCGAAGGACAAAGTTGCATGATTCCAAACCAATAATTGCTCTGTTCATTTTGCGCTCCGTTTTTTTTTTAAAATTATTATTATTATTATTATTATTATTATTATTATTATTATTATTATTATTATTAATTTTTTATAAAATATATATTTATTTAAAGGATAAATTTACAAAATCACCCCAAATCCAAAATTAGATCCGGATAGTGGAACATGTTTCGGTGGTCGGTCCACGACTCCTACCTGTCGGGTCGACGGGTTCAACCCGGCGGATCACAGGTCGGAAAGTGATAACCCGAACCCACCGGGTTTTTAAAAAAAATCATTTTTTTTATTTTTATTCGTGCAAATATAGCCTTTTTTTTAAAAAAAAAATTGTCTTCATGGGTTCGAATTAGGTTGACCCTAACCCGAAATCTGCCGACCCTTCGACCCGTCCAATCCGGACACACCAGGTCTATGACCCATACTACCCGTTGGGTCACGGGTTGACCCGTGACCCGTGGTCACGCATTCGGCCCATCAAAGACACCCAGTCACTAGGCTTGTCACGGGCCGCCGGGTCAGACGGGTCAAGGGTCGTGGCGGGTTAAGGGTTCGGGTCGACAGTTTTGTGAAAATGACCCGCCGGGTCGACAAACTTTTTAAAAAAAAAACGGTGTTTTTTAAGGGTAAAATTAAAAAAAAATCAATTTTTTTTTTTATAAAACCGGGTCGACCCGTGACCGGCCGGGTCAGTGGACCTGCCGACCCGCCTATCCCACAGGTTCGGGTTCGGGTCGTGACTTCCCGAACTGTGACCCACCGGGTCCGACCCGTGGACAAGCCTACCAGTCCCCCCACTATTTTAAAAAGCTTCCTCTATTTTTCATTTCTTTGAAACCACCACATAAAACTTTCACAAAACAATAACCATTATTGACCGATTTTTTTTTTGTCACAAAATGGGAGAGAGGTGAGATGATGGTCCTTGCTTCTTTGTGAAAGGAAACCAGATTATGGGTGGCTTTGTCAAGTTATGGAAATGAAAAATATAATGAGTAGCATAAATATGAATTCCATTTATGTTTCAAATCCGTAGAACTTGATTTCGTATTTCAAATCCATGACATAATTCACATCGGTTATCAATCAAGTGATGATAGACGCGTTTCTGTAAAAGTCTGATATATGTTTGTAGTTGGAACTTCTGCATCAGTTTGGATCAAGTTTTTAAGGACACTTCTTGTTTGAACTCTTAACATCCTTTTGGATCAAGTTTGTAGTTGGAATTTCAGCGTGAATTTATTCAATATTCCGCCTTTTGATGATCCACGGAATATGGATGATTTATAAATCATCGATTTGTTTAAATTCTTCTCAGGTTTGAACTTTGGAAGTAGAACATTGACTCATCTACAAGACTAATATTTTTCTAAGTTGAACTTGCTTTCTTAAGACTTTTAATGCTTAGTATCTGTTTCCAGTTCTAGGTTATGAAGTTCTACTTTGATTTACCTGTCCATACTTGATTTCTTGATGTTTCTTATTTGGTATATGTAACACCTATTTGTGCTTTTAAAATTGATATGATTTTTGTGTTCTTTTAGCTCTGAACGGTAAATTCTTAATGTCATTTAGTTTGGTACATTCAAGTTGTTGAGATCTTCGAATGTCTTGCAAACTGTGTCAGTTCTTCATGTAATCATTCATAGCTTATTGAAGTACAAAGAGCTGATGCATTTTCTTATTCCTTTAGGTGCTATCTCTTCTCCCACCATACGAGGGGAAATCTGTTCTTGAGCTTGGAGCAGGTATTGGTCGCTTTACCGGTGAGTTAGCGAAGAAGGCTGGCCAGGTTCTGGCCTTGGATTTCATTGAGAGTGTGATAAGGAAGGTATACAGATCCCCTCTGCTCCCACTCATAAGGGCAATGTTCTGTAAAGTATTCGGAACAATACGCTGCTTATTCAAATGGTGTTGGTTTATTCTGATTACTGATTAGCCCAGTCCTGTCTATTTTCTTGCAGAATGAAAGCATAAATGGTCATTATGAGAATGTGAAGTTCATGTGTGCTGATGTAACATCTCCCGAGCTGAACATAACACCAGATTCAGTGGATTTGATATTCTCCAACTGGTTGCTGATGTATCTCTCTGACACAGAGGTAAGCATCTTGTTGGCCCAAACTGATCGAAGTTTGTAACTCAACATGTAACTCAACACTATATCGCCTATTTAATGAAGTGTGTAAAGGAGAATGTGTTAAAGCCATACCTATCTGACTTAGATCTAGAATTAGTTTAACATATTGTTGCGGATTCTCTTATGAATTATTAAGGTTATATAATTGGCGTAAGTTTGAGCGTTACTCGAAAATTAATCATGAGATTTCTTCCGAGTGGCAGGTAGAGTATGTGGTGGAGAGAATTATTAAATGGTTGAAGGTTGGGGGACATATCTTTTTCAGAGAATCATGCTTCCATCAGTCTGGAGATCACAAGAGAAAGAACAATCCCACCCATTACCGTGAACCTAGATTCTATACAAAGGTGCTTACTTTTGCTTGTTTGATTATGTATTTAGCATTTAACATACAATACAAAGGAGTTCCTCTTCATCTGCATATGTTGAAGGAAATGATCCATTAGAAGGCACAAATTTCAGTCAATCATCCCAAAATATTATCATGGCAAAACTAGTGCTGGAGGAGCAGCTCTTAATTATTATCCTGGCAAAAATCTCAAGTTTTTAAGGATCTTTTGCATGTTGATCAACGAAACGCACTTTGAATATAGGTTTTTAAGGATTGTCACATCCGTGATGCTGCCGGGAATTGCTATGAGCTTGAGCTTGTTGGCTGCAAATGTATTGGAGCTTATGTTAAAAACAAGAAGAACCAGAACCAGGTCTAGAAGATTACTCTTGTTCTTGTTATCTTTCATCTTCACAAAACTAAGCAAACTAAAGCATCTGATGACCTTTGTTATGATTGCAGATTTGCTGGATCTGGCAGAAGGTTCAGTCTGAAGATGATAAAGGATTCCAAAAGTTTCTGGATAATGTCCAATACAAATGCAGTGGTATTCTACGCTACGAGCGTGTTTTTGGACAGGGTTATGTGAGCACAGGAGGAGCTGGTAAGTAAGCAGCACGGATAAGTACATCTTTTGTTATTCACAAAGAAACTTGGAAAAAAAATATACAACATTTTGTCTTATCTTGAACAGAGACTACAAAGGAGTTTGTGTCAATGCTTGATCTTAAGCCTGGACAGAAGGTTCTGGATGTGGGGTGTGGCATTGGTGGGGGTGATTTCTACATGGCAGAGACCTACGACGTCGAGGTCTGTGGAATTGACCTATCCGTGAACATGATCTCCTTCGCAATTGAGCGAGCAATCGGTCTCAAATGCGCTGTTGAGTTTGAAGTTGCTGATTGCACCAAGAAAACATACCCTGACAACTCATTTGATGTGATCTATAGCCGCGACACCATTTTGCACATCCAAGTAAGAAGTCATTAAGTGAAACATGATGAGCTTATAGTTTGCTTTCAATACTGAGAATTTTCTTACATATCCTACTTGTGTTTCAGGACAAACCTGCACTTTTCAGATCATTCTACAAATGGCTGAAACCCGGGGGTAAGGTTCTCATAAGTGACTACTGCAAGAGCCCCAAATCCCCATCGCCTGAGTTTGCTGCGTACATCAAACAGAGAGGATACGATCTGCATGACGTTGAAGCATATGGCCAGGTAAGTTATACCTTATAATGACATATATAGTAGTGGTTTTTCGCAGTGTTGGTCAGTTTATCTAAACTCTCAAAAAATTGCTTGCAGATGCTTAGAGATGCTGGCTTCGTAGATGTTTTAGCCGAGGATCGGACTATGCAGGTCTGCCTATAATGAAACTCTACTCGTTTCTTGCTTTTTCCTCCTCCAGACTAAGTGAGGGAGTCATTGGATAGTTTGTGTTAGGGGTGAAGAAGTGCTAAATTACACCTCATTTATGTCACTTATGTTGAGTTCAAGTTGTTTATTTTTCTATATCCTAATAGTTTCATGTTACTGATTGAAACTTGAAAGGTATCCTTTTTCAACTCTTATGAAAACTTGGGTCTAGTTGTTATAATCTTATCCAATTTTTTTTGCCGGAAGATACAACTGCTGGATTATGAATATGAGTTTTGGTTGCAGTTCATCCATGTTCTTGAGAAGGAATTAAATGTCGTCGAGAAGGAAAAGGAAGAATTCATCAGCGACTTCTCTGAGGTTTGCACTTCATTCCTACATTTTTCTTGTTTTAACTTTCTTGGGAAAACTCCGAAACACGGACACATAAACATAGGGGTATAGAAACCATACATATTGATCACCACTGACGCTGATCCGGACACAACAATTCTTTCAGGAGGATTACAACGACATCGTCGATGGCTGGAAGGCAAAGCTTGTCAGGAGCTCCTCAGGTGAGCAGCGATGGGGTCTTTTCGTTGCTGTGAAGAAGTGAGCGGTTAGACAAGGTCGACTCGATGTTTCCGCAATTGTATGTTCTGCTGTGGTCTTGTGTTGTAGTTTGCTTCATTTGGCAATAAGGTGGGATGGTTCCCCAGGTTTCCGGTCAAGGTATTTGTAGTGCTGTTATGATGCACTCTTGCCTTGTAGTTTGTTTGATTAATGTAGCAGTTTGCCGTGGAATTATGTGAGATTGTCATTCCCTTAGTTTGATATCGTCCAAAAGTTATGATATAATGTTTCTAGTTTTTGGGTGCATTGATGTGAAAAGACCAAATGAGTAAAGTATTAAAAAAACAATAATATGTAGCCTCATCCTCATTGATCAATTAGCTAAAAAAAATATAAAGAAATTGTTTATGATCGATACCATTACCAACAAAAATCAGAAAGGAAAAATACATCAATTTGCCGCTAATTCATCCAACTCAATTTGACAATTCTTGTTCTAAAATAAAAAAAAAACTGAAAATTCTTGGAAAAAAAAAACACTACAAATTTGTTGAAGCTCGCTATGAAGTAATTAAAGCAACAGCCGAAGAAGAAGTAGCCGGATCGCCACCTTGATCATCACTGCCATTGTTATTGCTGCCACTCGAACTCGAGCCATCCAGGACGACGCTCTTATCACCACCATTGCTAATGCTACCTTCCGCTGGCTGATAAGCCACCTTGTGAATGAAGAAACAGAGTTCTCCATTGATTCTAAACGACCAAATTTGAATGGCACTGCCTTCAACCAACCCGTTTTCATCGACAAAGTCATTCCAGTTTTGGTACAACGCGTACCACCAGCTCCGATTGTTCGGAATAGCAGGATCAGGATCGTCTTGCCTGTAGTTCCACATGGCGAGGCTCATGGTTCGCCTCGTAAGGCCATCCTGGCCAGGGTTGATGACTTGCACCTGAAGCTTGTTGGGGGAGTTGTTAGCGTCCTTTCCTCGGAGGAAGGCGTCCTCCTCGCCATCAGCCACCACGATAGGCTTTATGAGTTGCGCTGGGGGTATGTTGAGGCGGTTAAGCCCCTTTTTGACGTCGGAGTCGAAGAGGGTTCGGGAGTAGATATGGGTAATTGGGTCTGATCCACCTATCTCGTAGAGCGACTCACGGTACTCCTGAGGCAACGGCTGCGGTGGCACCTTCGCCCACTTTCTTGGAATCTTCCTTGGGGGCTTCGCTTTCTGATCAGAAGAACTAGCGTTAGTAGTACGGGAACGACGCCGTTTTGCAACTAAAACCCGCGGCGAAAGTGGTGGGGGCGGGGGCGGTGGTGGTGGTGGATTTGCGTTTGCCGGCATCTCCGGTGGATTGATGATGGGGATGAAGGATCCGAAGAGCTTGAAGTGACCGGGAGGGGGATCCATGGAAGCCTAGTGACTGAATTTGGGAAATTAGTTGATTTTTGATTGTGAGGAACGTGAAATTGAGAGGAATGAATGGGTATATATAGACAAAATTTCATGTTGAAGAAAATACATTTAATTAAGGATCAAGGAATATATGATATATGTGTGGAAAGTTTATAGGATATGATAGATGGATAGATTTTGTAGAATCCAATTACTTCCCATAAATTAATCTTAAACCTAATACGCTCGGATTTGAGACAGTCAAATAGAAGATATATTTTAATTTTATTTCTTTGTTCAAAACTCATATTCATGGAAAGTTTTTAAAATATGATATAGATAGATTTATAGTTAGATTTATCTACGAGGGTTGAAAAAAAGGAAAATGACATATAAATAATAGAAACTATTAATTATGAATTAATATTAACATTAATTAATATTAATTCAAACTTCAAAAATCATTTATATATATACACAAATTATTGTACATTAAACCAATGTTGATATAGAAAAAATAACAGTTGATTTTCTAACCAATTATTTGACGTGGCAACTAATGGTTTAAAATTTTAATGTTGCGCTCAATACCATATTATTATATGTCCAAATGAAATTTTTGAAAAAATAAACTAGTTTTGAGTGTAAATTAAATTTTAGGGTTAATATATTCAATCAATTTATACTCAAAATTATTTTTTTTTCAAAAATTATATTAGGACATGTAATGATGCAGCATTACATCATTAAAAATTCGAACATTTGACTGTTATATAAAAAAATTGTCCGAAAAAATTGATTGGAATTTGTTATGTATCAAAATTGGTATAACGTGCAATATTTAGTAATCCGTATTTTTTTTTCATTTTCCTTAAAAATGGCTTATTTAATACGGAGTAGTATTTCCAAACATGAAATACATCATTCAAAGATTGGGCCAAATTAACGGCCCAACTTAATAAACAACAGTCTGAACATGAAATTGGATTCCAATTGCGCTATAATTATTAGTTTTACACTTTTACTAACTACTACTCCGGAGTCAGGGATGGTAATTTCACCCGCACCCGACGGATATCCATCTCACCCGATCCGAAAAAGTGGGTGAAAATCCAAATAAAGCGGATATTAAATGGGTGATGGGTGAACGGGTGATGGGTCGGGTCGGATTCGGGTGAAGACATTCCCCACCCATCACCCGACCCATCACCCGACTTATATTATGTAATTATATTTTATATGTGAAATTACCAATATACCCCATAAACCCTAATTCTAGATACCTATCAAACGATTTCCCGCTTGAAGCTTTGGTTGTTGGAGACTATGTTTTCTCTTCTTTTTATTTATAATTGTTATAATGTCTTTTTATTTCCAAGACTTCTTGCTTGAAGTGTTGATAGTTGTGGATGTTTACACGTATTTGACCGAATTTGACTATATTTTGTACTAATTTATTCGTCGATGTGTTCGACGTATGTTTTTCAATAATTTTTTTTAATGAATTTGATGTCTTGAATTTTACCCGAATTATCACCCGATCCACCCGATCACCCGGTGGGTGATGGGTGGACGGGGCGGGTGAAATATTTGGTGGGTGATGGGTCGGGTAGGGTGAAGACTTTTAGGTGGTGGGTCGGGTGACGGAAGTAGATCATCCACCCATCACCCGACCCATTGCCATCCCTACCGGAGTATATGCTTAGGAGATACTCCATCCAATCTAAAATAAAATATAAGACATTTTACTATTTAGTACATATTTTAATAAGTTAAAAACTAAATAAAATATTAATTTTTTAATAATTCGATACTTAATATTGGAGTAAGTATTAAACTATAAAAAAATTAATATTATATATAGTTTTTAACCCCTTAAAATACATGTAGAATAGTAAAATTTCTTATATTGTTGATTGGAGGGAGTATACTAATAAAATTATTTATGAAATATATTCTCAAATTACATTATTTTTGCTTTTTTAATATTATTTTTTAGGGTCGATACTTTATTTAATAGGGAATCTTCTCTAGTTAAGCGGTCTAACTGATGCACTAAGGACATAAATTAGAAAGAATAAACTTATATAAATATAAACACTTTAATATTGTCTCGTTAACATATTTTACAACATATTTAAAATAACATAAATTTTAAATAAAATTCCTTAAAATTCCTTATAAAGTGTTACTTAAATACAATTCAAAAGTTTATAATATATAAGGGAAAAATGACCAAAAATAATATGAACTATCAATTATGAACCAATATTAATACAAAATTTAAAATTATCAAAGATAATATGAACTATTTCATATTAAACCAATTTTGATACGAAAAAAAAACTACGGTCAAAATTTCGGAAAACTTTTCAACGTGTCAACTAAATGTTTAAAAATTTAATGTCATGACATCATATTATTAAATACATAAATATAATATTTGAAAATAAAAATTAATTAATATTATAAGTACAAACTAGATTATAAAATTAATTTACTCATCTAATTTACACTCAAATTTCTCCTTTTTCTCCCCTTAAATGTATTAAAACCACTTTCAAGTTTCGAAGTAATTGAAACTACAAAAGACATGAATGTGCAGATAGCAATCAATCTGCTTTACAAGCATACATCGCCATCGAAGTCCTCGGAGGAGCTTATATAAGTGTCCCGGATTCACATTCATATATGTATACATATAAGCATCATCTAAATTACTCTTCCTGGCTTTGAATAAGAACAAAAGCCTAGCTAGAGAGTAGAGGAAGGCATATATGGTCACTACTCACTACCTTGTTAAAAATGTGGTCCTCTTTCAATATATCCGGCCTTTGGCAGATTTGTCATTTTTGTTGGTATGTTTTTGGACTTTATTAGAGTCGCCCCTATCTCTATTTCTTCTCTCATTCCCTTTGCTTCTCGTTTAGACTTAAAGATAGGCTCTATACGTAGTGGGTCAGGAGTATTGACGGATTCTGAAACGTATTTTTAAGAGAACAAAAAGTACCTTCAAATAATTATTTTTATCGACTTGAGGGATTATTCAAATCGAACAAGCCGAGTTTGATATATCTATTTTTAATTCGTACAGAATCGAACTAAGCCCAAGCTCAAACCTAAATTTTATTTGAGCTTGTTTTTTTTACCCTCAAGCTCGGTTTTCAAGCCCATCATCAAATTCGTGCCCAGGCATGATCACCCATTTGATCTAAGTGAACGAGCTTAGTATCATCCACGCTAGCTTGTTGACCAAACTCATTTGTTCAGGCTCGTTTGAGCTTGTTTGCCTACAAGAAATAAATTCACCTAAAAATAATATAGAAGCATTTAGTTTTATGATAATTAATTAGAACCTTTAATTACATATGTTAAAAAATTCATCAACTCACTCAATTGATTTCCTTTTAAATGAAAAGTATGTGCTATCAAAACAACACAATTTCAATTTTCAAATGAAAAAAAAAATAATCTATATATAACTTTAAAAGAGAAGACTTGGCTGATGTGTCTTACTCTCCTTAAATTCAGCCAATTTAACCAATCTATTTTATTCTACTTTTTTTTTTGTTTTCCCCAACCCTCCTTTACGTCTTTTTTTTTTTCCCCAATTGGCCTAGGGTTCCTGGCTTCCTCCGAACATTCGCCCGCGCCCACCCTCGCCGCTTCAGTTGTCTTCCTCCCCGCCCACCGTCGTCTTCCTCCCCGCCCACCGTAGTCTCCCTCGATTCTCCTCGCCGCTTCGGTTGCTCAGTGCCTTCAACTTGCCTCCATGAAGATAAAGAAGGCGTCCCTCCCTCCCACCACTCTCCGCGAGATCTCCTTGCTCCGTATGCTATCTCGTGATCCTCCTATTTTTAGTTACGTTCTTCAACTCTCATCTCTGATTCTCAATTTCTACTTGCTTTGGATCTCTGGCCTTCAAAATCGAACGGTTACTTAACTCGAATTTTTTTTATTTACGGGATTGCAATTTATTGATTTTTGAATCTTCTTGACCTACAAACCCTAAAATTTGTCCTTAAAATTTGTGCTTACATTGGTTGAACACACTGTTGTAAATAACATATGGCTTTAGCTTAGCTAGATATTTTGATGCACATGGTTTATATAGTTATACTTATTGACTTATTGATTCTTACAAGATGGATTGTGTTTTCTAATTGTTTAACCAATGTGCTACTTGATGTGAATACTGACATTTATCCAGTTGAAGTAGACAAGTTCGTCTAATCCCGAAAATCCTGTTTGTTAACCCTAGGTTCCTAATCTGTTCGATTTTTTTTGAATTATCAGCTCTCATTTGGACTATAATCACACAACGATTCACCTGTGGAGGAGTCCTTGCCCTTCTCTCATTTGTTTCTTTTGGAATTTATCGATTTCTGACTCCCACATTCTTGATTGCTGATTTTGGTTTATCAGTTTGCCTACTGCTGGATGTTTATGGTTATAATTATGCTATATTTCAAGTTGCTTCTCTGTTTTGCTATTGCATATCACACACAACCTTATTTGTTCTGATTATGCATTATTTATCGAAATCTGATTCCCAATTTCTGATTATGAATTGTATGCAGTGTACCTCTGCCATTGCACACCTGGCGAAAGTTCGAACCAAGGAAGACAAACACATCTCGGAGCTGCATACGCTGACAGCTATAGCCTTGCAGACAGCTTCCAAGACGAAAGCTTCTAGCAAGCTCCCGCTGCTGGAAGCTACCTTGAAATGTATGAAACTCTCTTCATAACCTCAGAATGTGGCAAGTGTTAGTTTTTCTTTGTATTCTTTCATTGACACTGCAAACTGATTTGAGATATCATTACAAGACTAAGATAGCATCACGCTGTGTTGAGCTTGCTGAGCAGTTTGCTCCAAGTAATCATTGGTTTATTAAGGTATGTTAGTTATTTTGGATTCTTCCATTCTGCAAATTTTACTGCATTTGCAACTGACGCCTCCGCTTTTCAGACCATGAATAAGGTGTTCGTGTTCGAGCATGCTGGTGATTTGGTGAATGTTAAGGTGGCTCATAACCTAATGCGTTTGATTGCTGAAGGGTTTGGAGAGGATGATGAAGCTGCAGATAGTCAACTAAGATTGTCTGCTGTATGTTGCTCTTAGACCTTACTTACTTGACTAGATGGAATTAATATTGCATGATCTTTACTTACCAATTTAAAATTGACATGTCTTATTTGTTTTACATTCCATTTGCAGTTCCTCTATGCTATTATGTTGTTAAAGAGTGATGAATCTTTTTTGTTTTCTTACTATACAATATGAGGATGTTGATTAAATGATTAAGAATCTTTGGCTTCATGATTTCACTAGCATACTTTTTTGCTCCGTGAGATGCTGTCTTTGTTATGTATCATAGGTGTTTGAAGGTCTATTATGGAAATAGATATATGATGCTATATAAAGCGGTAAAATTTTGAACTTAAATGGAGGGGATAATGTTGTCTGTCAGGGAACTAAATTCAGATACCCAACACACAGTTTTTCATAGTAAATATAATCTGAATTTGCTTTTGTGGTTAATGCCGTCTCATAATATTTTGTGCACCTATCCTAAAATTATTTTCCTATATTTCACAGTGCTTACTCATGTTTTAGAAAGAAAATATTCAATATTATTTAATAGATGGAATCATGGTATTTCCTTCATTTCTTCTTGACATATTTGCTTTTTATCCAGGCTTCCATACTATTTTTCTGTCCTTTGTTCTCGAGGCTTATTCTCAAAGTTCGGCTGATGCCACAAGAATTTTCAACAGGTATGCATGTGCATCTATACTAATTATTTCTCTGTAGAAAAAAATAGCTATTTTTTTTAAAGACCTTTACCTGAATATCCGAAATTGGAATGTTTATGGAACAGGACTGACGATTTTTAGCTGCATGCCAACAACATTAACAAGTGGAGTTGCACTTACACAAGTAGGTAAATTCAAGCAAGATTTGTGTTGTTGTTGTCTTTCAAAATTACTATCACATTTCAACAACTTTTTTTCCTTTTTTTTCCCTTTTTGGCAGATTGCTGGTGGCAACTCTGCACTGGCACTTTTTTTGACAGTGATGTCCAATTCTCTGGGCATTTTGATTGTAAGTTGCCATTTATTTTTGCCTTTTATTTCCAAAATTTATAGCTTACGCATTTTGTCTATAATATATGTAGCATTTAGTTGGGTCGGGGTTATCATGAGCAGTTGCTCATGCACTATTACATGTTCCTTTTATGGTATACAGGACGACGCGAAGCGTGACATGGATTTCGTCAAGGGCAGGAGGCAGTAGGAGATGTACTCGGAGGATACCTCTGCCATTTCGCTACCTATGCTATTTCGTGCAGTTCAAGGAGGTATTCGCAATATTCCTTTTCATTTACTTTAATTTCATACTCATATTTTTCTCAATATCCCACTTGGGATTAAAAATAGTCATACGCATTACTGTAAGTTTGTTATTAGAGATTAACAATATTCCTTTTCATTTACTTTAATTTCATACTCATATTTTTCCCAATATCCCACTTGGGATTAAAAATATTCATATTCCTTACTGTAATTTCATAAAATCTCTCTCTACTCTTAGATTACAAATATTCATATTCCTTTTCTTATTTACCGAAATCCTTTTTTTTTCATTCAGATTATTTGACATTTCAGATTTATCCTAATCCTAATACATTAATTTCTGATTTTTTTAAGATCCTTTTTAGAATATCTCAGATTTTTTGAAGATCCTTTTCTTTTTTCCCCTTCAGATTATCTGATATTTCAGCATATCCTCTGGCCCTATGCTATTATATATACTTAGCACTTCCCTCCATCTCCTAGCACACCAACGGTCGTAATCAAAGTAATTCATTTATCTTTTGAGTAATGGCAGGTTCCATTGTTCAGTTCACAAGCCTTAAGGACATTGAAGAGTCCTCTACGATCAAGGTTTTTGTAGCTAGGGTGTTTTCCAAGTCTCAATTTCCTGGTAGCAGATTCAGACCACCGTTGCAGTTGGTACTTATTGATGAAATGGTATGCACAATGAACTTCCATTTCCTTTTATGTTTCATTCGTTTTTTTTTCGTGGGTCTTCATGTTTGTTCTCACATCTACTCATATTTTTTTAATTTCTGTCAAACGTAGGGCTGTCGCTTTGAGGCAAATATCAACGCGAATTTGGTATGGAAAAGTGCTGCTCATTTGAAGGAGTTTGCAACCATTACGATGTCTAAGTTCAAACTCACCGAATCCAAGGGTTCATTCAAGTCTGCTGGTGATGCTCTTCATATACCCCTCAATGGGTTGGAGTTTAAGGAGTTTAAAGTTGTTTTGTCAAATACCCTATCTGCCGACTGTTTTTTTGGTAATGATTTATACTTATTTCGTCTTTGTCATTACCTATTCCTTCTCATGTGGACTTACTGCTAACCACCTTATTTCATTTGCAGATGTTATTGGCCGAGTCATTCATCACACTGATATTATCAAGTATGAACACAAAGACAAGTCTGCGACTAATCGGGTGGAGATTGAATTGGAGGATCATAGGTGAGTCAGGGTTACTTGTATGGTTAAATATACCAATCATAAATGAATGTTTTACTTCTTATCTCCTATTATAATTCCGTTTACCTACCTTATTTTTTGTAGCCATGAAATCTTGCCCGTTACTCTTTGGGATGACTATGCGATGGAATTGCGTTCTCACATGGACTCCCACAAAGAGTCTACAGTTATCGTGATCTTGCAATTTGCAAAGCTGACCTTCTACGGTAACTACCCTATTGTTCCCTTGAATACATAATGTCCCATTTCTTTCTTTTCTGTTTTTCATAATATCTTCTCAACACTTCGTGTGTCCTGCGTAATGGCAGGTAAGTTAGGAGTGTCGAATGCTAAATGGGGCTCACGTCTTATCCTAGATGATCAACATCCCGCCATTGTTGAGTTCAAGATGTTGTCAATTTGTTATTAATATTACAACTTTTATGTTTTAAATATCTAATTTTTCTTTGTTAGTTCACTGTCAAATGTGTTACTCCTTTTTATCCATTATCGGTTGTCGTTACTCATTACTCTTTGTTTATCGGTTGTCGTTACTCATAACTCTTTGTTTATGTCCAGTGGTTTTTTGGATGGAGATTCCTCTTCTAGCACCATCTCACATGTATCCAGCCAACCCTACCTTTCGCGTGCGCAGAAATACTTGAAGGATGCTGAAACTACAACTTTCGCTATGCTGGAAACAAAAACTGAGGTTCGGTTTCTCCTTTTCCTTATTTATTATGCATCGTGCTACATAATCTCCCATTATTCTAACGATCTTTGTTTCATCCTAATAGAATGGTTACTTTACATTTGTGGCCACAATCGTCGATTTTGAAAACCGTGACAAATGGTTTTACAATGTCTGCATAAAGTGTAGGAAGGTTGTGGCAACCGATGGTTCGTCATCGCATTGTATTACCTGTGATAAACCAGTTCAGTTTCCTGTACAAAGGTCTTATTCGTTGTCTTTTACCTTCCGTATTAATGCATTTTTGCCTATGTTGTCCCTGCGATCAACGTGAGTATCCATTCTGTTTCACATGTAGGTTTGCACTCCAGCTCAAGGTTCAAGATGACACGGGTACCGGATCATTGATGATGTTCGACCAAGATGTTCAAGATATTGTTCATTGTACTGTGACCTCACTGAGAGAGAAGCAAGCTAGGGTATTACTCCAAACCAACTCCATCTCACACCTATCATGTTTATCGTGTAGATTGGTGATGTCGATGCATTCCCGGCTGATTTTAATATATTGCTCAATAAGAGTTATTTGTTCACAATAGAGTTCGATGCTTTTTGGGTTAAGCAAGGCAAACGGGCGCACCGAATACGCATGATGACAGCTAATGTGGCCTTGATTGGCCAGTGCAAATCTTCTACTCTTTCGTTGCAGGTAATTCGTTTTCATTCATATTTATATACTCACACAAAAAGTGCTGCTCATCCGATTTTGTGTTTTATTATCACTCACCCTCTTGAATACATACCCTAGGAGTCTCATTCGGACGTTTGCTCTTCTGGACATCTTTCACTGTCTACTCCAAAAAGACGACGCACTTACGTGGAAGTTAACAGTGACGATGATGATGATGCCGAGGGTCAGCTGTCAACCACCAAGCAGAATAAGGTCGAGGTGAAGATTGAACCGGCTGATGCCTGAGCTGAGTTTTTTGTTGGTTTGGGTCTTCCTAGTGTTGATTGTGTCTCATCCACTATTTAGGCGAACAATAAAGTCTTTATCATGCAGATTTGGGTCTATTATGTTGCTTTGTCGTTTTGAATTTTAGGTATTTTGGTATTGTTATTATTTCATTATGTGAGAGCACCTTTCTTTTCCCATGGCGTTATTCACAACATTTTTCCATCTTTTACAATCAACTTTGTTTTCAATATCTAATTTCTATTAGGTTATATCCTAACTAATTATCCTAACAAATTACTTAATTAAATCAATTAGATAAATAGATAGATTTGATATATTGAACTTAACATCTTCCCGCCAATATTTTGTATGTAGGTAGATTTGCTTTTATCCATTCCCGATCACACTCATGCCACAAAATCTAATTAGTATTAGGTTATATCCTAACTAATTATCCTAACAAATTACTTAATTAAATAAATTAGATAAATAGATAGATTTGATAGATTGAGCTTAACATTTTCCCGCCAATTTTTTGTATGTGGGTGGATTTGCAAATATCCATTCCCGATCACACCTATGAAGATTTTAGTAACTAATTAGAGAATTAGATAATTAGACTACTTATCAATATCTAATTTCTGTATATCCTAACTAATTAGAGAATTAGATTACTTATCAAGATTTTAATTTACTAACATAATCCCGCCAAATTTTTTGAATGCATCTTATTTTTTTTGTTTTTTGGTATTTACGGCTTAATTCTCCTATATATATTGCTCCCTTCCCACCCTTCCAACCCATCAGTCCCATCCCCATTTCCCCCGATCTGGCATTCTCTTACGATCCAATATATCCTCACATTGTCGCAATTGCCAATGGAAAACGATTTTCCTGCTCGCAACCAATTACCCGGTAAATGACTTCTTATCGAAACTTTCCCCACCAAGGGATGTTTATCTTTGTTATCTATTGTATTCACTATAATCGTTTTCCATTTACATGTTCCACAGATCGTGGTAAGTGCATTACCCCAGATTCTACGAATCATAAAAGGACCTCCATCACCGACATGCCTAACGGTAGTTCCAAACGTACGAGGACCCCTTTGACAGACCTCTCTAATGGTATGCCTTTGCATTTCATTCAAACGTACTCCATCATTATTCAATTATATAATATAGATTCCTTTTTTTTTTCCAACACTTCATTTTCGTTTATTCGTCCAGTTTGTTTCACTACACCCGTTCATGCCTCTACAAGTCGGCGGAATACAAAAGACACCACGGTTGAAAGTCTTACTCCGAAAGATCTTAGATTGAACCAACGACTTTCAATGGCATCAAAGCGTCAATCACGGGACCAAGGTCAAAGACTATCGACTACCCCAAATTCCGACAGAAGTCATAACCTTCCTATCCGTGAAATCTCATATGGTAATTTTGTTACTCATCTATACGGAGTATTCCCATCATTGATTCTTCCCATTTACCATAGTGATTCATTCAACACATCCATTTGATTTTTGATCTTTAATTAACTAGAGCTATAGGTAGATGGAGGTCTCTGCAATGGAATGTGTATGGAGGGACGTTGGTTAATTCCTATAAGTACATTTTTCCATGTTCTAATTAATTGCATATGTGCTTTTCATTATAAGCAAGACTTGCCGTTACCTTTGTCTCTCTTTAATATATCCACGTATATGGTTTTAGGCTTTCAACAGGTGCATAATAATTTCACATATATATCTTATTGTTTTTTTTATAAAAAAACAATAAATTATTAAGATGGTTTTATGCTTACGTAGATTGAATGCTTGCTCCTTTAAATGGAGAGGGGTTATTGATTAACTTTTTGGTTACCTCCTGTTTAATGTTAACAGGGAATAATATCTTACCCCCATCTATAAGTGCCACTTCTGTAACGCCCACTGCGACGACCGCATCTACAGGTGATCTGCTTCATTTATTCAATTTCACCCTTATTTTTAAAATATCTAGATCTCTAATACGTTGAATCATCAACTGAGAATGCGTTCTTTTATTTGCAGTTGTTCCTCCCGCTCCATTGAATTACTCCCTACGCTTGGATTCCCCTACCATCGTTGTGCCTAATGGTATCAAATTTACGCACCACATTTTTTGACAACATTGACCAATTGACTTGGACTTTACCTATCGATTCTATAAAATGATACCTATCTTACATCGTGCATTTTATGCGTTTTAAACATTTCAATTAGTTTGTTCCTTTTTATTTCTTTTTCTTATATTTCATAACTGTATTTTTTTTATCGAAATAGTTCATCAATATGTATTCAGCCATAATACACTCAATTATTCTTTAATTTTTTATTCACAACGATAAATAATCTCTCGGTTATATTTGATTCCATTTTTTCCTATTCTGTAGGGTATCGTGATATTGGCCTTCCCTCTTGGAATTGTGCTCATTGCAATGCGATGATGTGGTATGAGGAACGGAGTATCAAGTCCCATCATCAGACTAATCCAACTTTCAGTTTGTGTTGTTCAAAGGGAAAGGTTCAACTTCCAAGGGTTAAAGATCCACCAACCCTATTAAGAGATATATTTTCACGTGTTGACCCAAGGAGTAGAAATTTCTTCGAGTATATTCGGAACTACAACAACATGTTTGCATTCACATCGATGGGCGCAAAGTTTTCACCTCCTCCTGGTCATGGGCCTTACGTCTATCGTATACAGGGCCAAAATATTCATAGGATAGGAAGTCTTGTGCCAGTGGACGGAGATTCTCCTAAATTCTCGCAGTTGTATATATACGATACACATAATGAGGAATCAAATCGTATGAGTGCAGCCAGGTTTGCGCTTTTCCCTTTTTCAATTGTGATTTCTTATGAGTGGTTACGAACTATATCACGAGTCCTTTTAATGCTCATGCAGGACAAGTGCGGATGAAGAATTTGATGAATCTCTTGTGCGCGATTTGAAGAATATGCTTGATGAGCATAACCCACTAGCTCAATCATTTCGAATGGCCAGAGATAGGTTTGTAGATGACATTTCTCTCAAGCTGAAGCTATTGGGTAGGAGAGGGCGCGATGGCAGGAGATACAATCTTCCGACTACCTCTGAAGTTGCAACTATTATTTTCGATGACGGGAGTTCTGAAAATGGTGGAAGAGATATTGTTATTGAGACACGGACCGGTCAACTACAACGTATTACTGAGCTACATCCTTCTTATCTTGCTCTTCAATATCCGTTGCTATTTCCATATGCTGAAGATGGTTACACGATTGAGATTGAGCATCGTGATATTGATGGGACCAACAGGACAACCAAGGTGACTTTGAGGGAGTTTTTTGCTTATAGATTCCAGCACAGGCTAACAGAGCAAGCCCTGTATCTGTTCGCTGAGAAGTTGTTCCAGCAGTTAGTAGTTGACGCTTATACTATGATCGAATCTTCTCGGTTGAAGTACTTTCGGTTTCATCAGGAAGATTTACGGTCGGACACTTATTTGAACCTTACTGCTGCATCTGCTAAAGGAAGCACCGAACCTGCTTCTGCGGGAAAGCGTATTCTCTTGCCATCCTCTTTTACTGGTGGGCCTAGGTATATGTTGCAAAACTATCAAGATGCTATGGCCATCTGCAAGTGTTATGGTCATCCTGATCTCTTCATTACCTTCACTTGCAATTCAAAATGGCCAGAAATCCTACGTTTATCTCAATTCCTTGGTGTTCGAACCGAAGAGATATTTGATTTCTCCTGCAGACTCTTCAGTATCAAACTACATGAGCTCATAAGAGACTTGAGATTCAATAACATCTTCGGGCGTTGTCAATCGCGTATGTCACCCTTTTCCTTCCTTTCGTATACCCATGTCCTTATATGGTTTTCACGTTCTTTTATTACTTATTATTTATTTATATGATATTTCATATACAAAAATTGCATGTTACCTAACAAATATTTTCTGCCTCTTAAATGTGTGTTGTGCTTATTCTCCGCATAGTGCCTATCTTTCTAACTTTACTCCATTTTATGTAATTCTCTGTTTTTTCCCTTTTGCAGTTGTATATACCATTGAGTTTCAAAAACGTGGGTTGCCCCATGCTCACATTGTTTTGTGGCTAGAGAAGGATGATAAGTTGTCTACTTCAGATGATATCGATAGAGTCATTTCTGCAGAAATTCCCGATCCACGGCGCAATCCAGATTTGTATGCCGCAGTCAGTAGTTTCATGATGCACGGCCCTTGCGGAAAGCAGAATTCTCGATCCCCTTGCATGCAGCAAGGAGCTTGCACCAAATATTTTCCTAAAGGGTATGTTGAAAGAACCACATTTGACGATGATGGATATCCCTTATATAGGAGATCGAACACCGGGTTAATGGTCAAGAAGGGTACACATGAGCTGGACCACAGATTTGTTGTTCCTTATAATCCAGCACTACTACTTAAATATCAAGCACACATCAATGTTGAATGGTGCAATCAGTCGAGGTCAATAAAGTATTTATTCAAGTACATTAGCAAGGGCGATGATCGAATCATGGCAACGATATCCAATGATGATCAAGATGGACAAGAGATTGACGAAATACAGAATTTCTGCGATGCCAGGTAATCTTTTATGTTTGAATTAAATTTTCTAATTTTACCACAAATGGAATTGTGTATTTTTATTATATATATCCTCTTCCATCTCTCATGTTACTTATAATATTAATAATATAATTTATCATAATATACTCATTTCATTTTCTTCTAATTTTCTCATTATTATTTCCTCAGTTGAAATTTAGCGTATTACTACTAATTACGTTTTGTTTTTTCTCATTACCATGGTATATATTCTAATTTGTTCTGTTTTTGTAATTCACCTATTTTTATATCTAATTGTACATTTACTTTGCATATTTCGCATTAGTTTGTTCATATTGTCTCTTGCATCCATTATACCTCCAACTGAATAACTTTTACTTACGTTCTCTTGCATCTGTTCACCCTCATTATTATCTTTAGATATCTATCTCCTATTGAGGCGCTTTGGCGAATATACGAGTTTCCTATCCACTACAGGGCTACCTCTGTTGAGCGATTGAATTTTCATCTGCCAAACCAACAGAATGTTGTGTTCCGTGATGCTGAGTCCATCAATGATGTCATCAACAAAGTCGATGGGCGACATACTATGTTTTTGGCATGGATGGAATGTAATAAGAAGTATGAAGACGCTAGAGCCTTAACTTATGCTCAGTTCCCTACCGAGTTCGTGTGGAAGCCGCAACAGCGTGAATGGACTCCTAGAATACGAGGTTTTGCAATCGGTAGAATGTTTCATGTCACTCCCGCCGTAAAGGAGTTGTATTACCTCCGTATCTTATTGAATACGGTTAAAGGTCCTACCTCATATGAAGATATTCGAACGGTGAATGGAGTCGTCCATGGTTCTTTCAAGGAAGCGTGTTATGCATTGGGATTGTTGGATGATGAAAAGGAGTACATAGAGGCCATAGAAGAAGCTAGCTTTTCAGGACATCCTTCCTACTTGCGGAGACTTTTTGCCATGTTGTTATTAACTGGTACTTTGTCCAGACCGGAATTTATTTGGGAGAAAACATGGCATCTCCTGACCGATGATATTCTTCACCGTCAACGGAAAATACTTCGGATGAAAGGTGTATACATATGAATTTATTCATTTTCTTATTTGAACATGTTACAGTATAGTAGTTTATTCACTATCTTACTTATGTTTGCAGATTTGCAATTAAGTGAAGAACAACTCAAGAATTATGCTCTTGTAGAGATTGAGAAATCACTGCAGCGTAATGATAGCTCTCTTCGAGCCCACCCTCCAATGCCTCTTCCCAATGATATCCTCATTACAGAGGGATATAACAAGCTCATTCAGGATGAACTCAACTATGATAGATCCAAGTTGGCTCTGGAGCATACTAGCCTACTGTCGAACTTTACAGCTGAGCAGCGTGCAGTTTATGATGATATCATGAAGGCTGTTTCTCGCGACGTAGGAGGACTCTTCTTCCTATATGGTTACGGTGGCACAGGTAAAACGTATTTATGGAGAGCCCTTGCCGCTGCTATACGTTCTACGGGTGGCATTGTTCTGACTGTTGCTTCGAGTGGGATTGCTTCTCTACTTATCCCAGGTGGCAGGACAACACATTCTAGATTTGCAATTCCCATAGACGTTGATTCTCATTCAACTTGCCACATAAAGTCAGGTACTCCGTTGGCAGAGCTTATATGCAAGGCAAGTCTTATTATTTGGGATGAAGCACCTGTGATGCATAAGTATTGTTTTGAAGCATTGGATCGAAGCTTAAGGGATGTTCTCAGGTTCTCAAATCCGCATAGCTCATCTCAGCCATTTGGTGGTAAGGTTGTTGTTCTTGGCGGCGACTTTAGGCAGATCTTGCCTGTTATTCCTCGAGGAACTAGGCATGATATTGTTTCAGCATCAATTAATTCTTCCTATTTGTGGAAGTCATGCAAAGTGCTGAAACTGACTAGAAATATGCGGCTCTCGGGAGATTCTTCAGATTCCACTGTGCAAGAACTTCGTGCCTTCTCTGAATGGATTCTTCAAGTGGGTGATGGTACCTTGAGTGATCATAGCTGTGGCGATTCTACCATAGAGATACCTTCTGATTTGCTGCTCACTTACACCGGAAATCCTGTTGCAGCAATTGTTGAACATACTTATCCCTCTATAATGCAGCACTTTTCAGATGTGACCTATTTCCGAGACAGGGCCATCCTTTCTCCGACACATGAATCTGTGGATGAAGTCAATGACTACATACTTAATAATATGCCAGTAGATGATAAAGTGTACCTCAGTTCTGATAGCATCTTGAAGACGGATGGGTGTATAAGTTCTGGTCAGCCGTTATATTCTACTGAGTTCCTTAATACCATCAAAGCTTCGGGCATACCAAACCATGTGTTACGGTTGAAGGTTAGTGTTCCTATTATGCTGATGAGGAACATAGACCAATCCGCTGGCTTATGCAATGGAACCAGGTTGATTGTTACCCGGCTCGGTAACCATGTCATTGAGGCGAGTGTTATGGCAGGGCGAAATGTTGGTGACCAAGTGTTCATACCACGTATGGTCATGTGCCCTTCACAGACAGCATCTTTACCATTCCAGTTTCAACGGCGACAATTCCCAGTGTCGGTCTGTTTTGCCATGACGATTAACAAAAGTCAAGGCCAATCTCTTTGTCACGTTGGGCTGTACTTGAGGATGCCAGTCTTCAGCCATGGCTAGTTGTATGTTGCTGTCTCAAGGGTTACATCCAAATCTGGCTTGAAAATTCTATCCTGTGATAAGAATGGTAACTCGCTCAACACTACTGTTAACGTCGTGTACAAAGAAATCTTACATACTTTAGCCTAACAGGTACATTCTATTTGCTGTTTGTCCTTTTTTTTTTTTGCCTTTATAACTTTTATTTCAATATGCTAATCATAATATTGGTCTTCTTGTGTTTATTAATTTGTTTATACAGACGGAGTACATTCACTTAGAGTTTGGAGGACTTGGTGTCACCCACCCATAATCCTTATTATCCTCATTTTGTAAGATTAGCCTTACATTATTTCTTTTTATATACATTTTCATCCCTTCATATAACCAAACTATTTTTTTTCCCCAGGAATCCTATGGACGAAGTCTACCGTAACGACAACATCCATTCATATATTTAGTTTTATATTCATTAATGTATTTCACCATTTATATTTTTTTCATTATTATTTTTGTTCATCCTTATAATAGATATTTTATATTTTTTAGTACTAGTTAGAATTAAACTAATTAGTTAAGTTAATTAATTGAAAAAGCACTACCTTCTTCGGTGGTGAAGGTAGTCGGCAATTATATTTTTACATTTTTACCTTCCTTTTTTAGATACTTGAAAGATAAAATTATATTTTACATTTTTACCTTTACAGTAGCCTAAAAACAGCAGGCACAAATTCAACTCGCACCGAGAGAATTGAAAATGTTCCTGTCATCTCTCACAAATGTAGCCATCTCTGCAACTGCAGTGTATTAAATTTAATTTCTTCAGTCTACTTTTTCATTGATCATTGACAGCTACAACTTCTTTTCACTTGCTTTCTTCCTTTTTTTTTTTTTTTGTGACAAAACATCATACATGTAAGTCAATTAAGTTACTAATACAAGGCCCTGCCAATCCTAAAAAACTAAAACAACAAACGTCTCTCCTTTCATTCATTTGATGCAAATCCAACATGGAACATTTGCTTTATAAGGAAAAATAAGCCTATCCCCTCCCCCAATAGACCCCGAAAGAAAACAATAGACCCTTGTCACTTCGTAAGGAATCTTTAGTGCCAAAAAAAAAAAAAAAACTCAATCTATATATGTAAGAATGGAAGAAGGTTTAAGTATTTATAGAAGAAAATTTTCTTCCTTTACACGAATGTGAAACGTCCTTTACACGAATGTGAAACGTAACCAATCTTTAACAACTTGTTTGACTAACAACTTGACCTATGGCCAATATATAGCCCCCTCAAGTTGGAGGGTGTAATATAATTGTAAGCAGTCACTAGGGTTTTGTGAATTGTGTTTCTTGATTCTTTCATTAAACGATAAATGAATTTATACACTCAATTCTAGCTTAGGCTCCAAGGCACTATAGGATATATATAAGGAATAAGGAAAGATATACATAATCACAAAATGATAGAATAATATCCTAACTAATAAGATATCCTAATACCCCCCGGCAAGTTCATGGAGGATCACGAACATGCAACTTGGAACGCAGGGAGAGGAATCTGGCCGTACCGACAGCTTTGGTGAAGATGTCTGCAATCTGATTTTGACCTCTAACATGACGAACAATCAATGAGCCATCCTCAACTTGTTCACGAACAAAGTAGTAATCAATTTTGATGTGTTTAGACCGCTGATGAAAAACAGGATTGGCGGACATATAGGTGGCACTCAAATTGTCACAAAGAATGATGGGAGGCCGAACAGCTGGAGCTCGCAACTCAAAGAGTAATTGCTGAATCCAAATGAGTTCAATGGCGGCAAAGGCAATGGCCCTATATTCGGCTTCAGTGCTGGACTTAGCAACAACATTTTGCTTCTTAGATGCCCAACTGATGAGATTACCACCATAATAGAGGGCAAAACCATGCTGAGAGCGACAGTCATCTCCATCAGAGGCCCAACTAGCGTCAGAGAAGGCCACAAGGCGACTGTCAGCAAGCGGGCGGAAAACAAGACCAGAAGAGAGAGTGCCTTTCAAGTACTTGAGAATTCGTTTAACAGCAGACCAATGAGCCTCAGCGGGAGAGTGCATGAATTGACATACCCGGTTGACAGCATAAGATATCTCTGGTTGGGTTATAGTAGCATACTGAAGAGCACCGACGATGCTTTTGTAGAGGTGCGGATCTGAATGGGGATCCCCATCACGCACCAAGCAAGAGGCCGACTCAGTTGGGGAAGAAATAGGGCGAGCATCCAGCATCTTGCTTCGCAGAAGAAGATCACGGATACACTTCTGCTGAGATAAGATAATCTGATTCGGCTGACGAATCATTTCAATGCCGAGAAAATAATGAAGATCACCCAGATCACGCAGAGAAAATGTCTGATTGATAAGTGCAATAAAGGTATCAATCTATGCAGACATAGAACCTGTAATAATGAGATCGTCAACATAGACCAAGATCAGAAGAGTGGATGAAGCCTGACGACGAATGAATAGCGAAGTGTCTAACTGACAGGGGCGGAAGCCATGCCGTAAGAGAAACTGACGAAGCTTGGTGAACCAGGCATACAGGGCTTTACGGAGCAGGCACACGGCTTGGGGCTGAGACTGATCAACAAAGCCCGGAGGCTGTGCCATATACACCTGTTCAGAGAGATCACCATTCAAAAAAGCATTAATTGTTAATGTCAACCTGTGGACCAGGGAGATCACAATACGGATGGTGGTGGGTTTGATCACTGGACTAAAGGTGTCAAAGTAATCAACTCCTTCCTCCTGGTTGAAGCCCTTGGCAACAAGGCGAACCTTATAGCACTCAATGGAGCCATCAACACGACGCTTGATCCTGTAAACCCACTTACAACCAACAATGTTAGCATGCAGAGGACGCGACACAAGTGTCCAAGTCCCATTACGTATAAGGGCATCATACTCAACCTGCATAGCATTCTACCACTCGGGTGATTTAGAGGCTTGAAGAAAGGTTTTGGGTTCAGCATATAAATCAAGAGAAGGGGGGAGGGGGTGATTTGTTGTGATGTGAGCTTATGGTTTGAGTTTGTTTGTCTGTGCCCGAGTGAGCATGGGGTGTGTACTGTCAGTAGCAGGGCAAAAATAGAATGGAGCAACGGGGTGCTCAGCAGGGATAGGAGAAGGAGACTTACCTTGATCTGGAGACACTGGAGCCGCAAGCTCCCCCTCTAGGGATCGAGAGACCGAGCTGGGAGGAGTGGTGGGAATGGCGGTTGTAGGGTGGGCAAGGGGTGTTGGCTGCGACATGGGCGTGTCGGAGGTCAACAATGGAGAGGTTGCCGAGGGAGTGGTTGCCGAAGATGGGGATGGTAGCTGATAGGTAGAGGATGGGGGTGCGGCGGTCGCGGCAGGGGTGCAGCGGCCGCGACATTAGGTGGTGGCCGCGGCAAAGGGACATGCCAAGGCGACGAGGCTTGCTGTAGGAGGGAGAGGGTGGGGAGATCCGGTTCTGAGGGTGAATGTGGGGATAAGGAGGAAGCATGGGATGGATAAGGGAACATGGCTTCATCAAACATGACATGACGAGCGACATAGACACGATTTGTAGGAACATGAAGACACAAGTACCCTTTGTGTTTGGAACTATACCCAATGAAGATACAGGGGGATGACCGAAATTCTAATTTGTTGGAGGTATAAGGGCACAAAAATGGATAGCAAAGACAAACAAAGGTCTTAAGAAATTTATAGTCAGGGACTTTACCATAGAGACTCTCAAACGGAGATTTGTAATGCAATACAGGAGTAAGGGTCCTGTTGTGGAGATAAACTGACGTGTGAAAGGCATGCTCCCAAAAACTTTGAGGTAGCTTGGCGTGAGAGAGCATGGCAAGACCCTTTTCAACGATATTTATGTGACGACGCTCAACAACCCCATTTTGAGATTGGGTATGAGGACAAGAGACTCTGTGAATAATACCCTGAGACCCAAGAAAGGAGGAGACATTGCGATATTCGCCTCCTCAATCTGACTGAAATTGTTTGATTTTGGTAGAGAACTGGGTCTCAACCATCTTATAAAACAACTGAACATGATGAAGAACCTGTGATTTGTGAGTCAGAAAGTAGATCCAGATAAATTTGGTATGATCATCCACAAAAATTAAGAAATATGAGTTGCCATTGAAAGATGCAATGGGAGCAGGGCCCCAAACGTCAGAATAAATGAGATCAAACGGAGACTGACTGGACTCATGGGTACTATGGAGAGGGAGTCGGTGACTCTTCCCCAATTGACAAGACTCACAAACTGTTTTAAGATTATTCGAAGAAACTGGTAATTTATATCTAGAAACTAAACGCTTGAAAATAGACTCATGCGGATGACCGAGACGCTCATGCCATGTTTGAAGACTGGTCTTTTCTCCAAGGAAAGCTCTGTGGGGTGGCCGAGAGGGGTCAGGTGGTTAAGGATGGTAAAGCCCGTTCTCAACGAGTCCTTTGAGGAGGGTGCATCCCTGCATGTCCTTCACAAAGCAAACGGATGGGTAAAATAACATGTAGACATTGTTATCCTTGGTCAATTGAGAGACATTTAAAAAGCTTTTTCGAATTTGAGGAACAAATAAGATATTATGCAAACGAATTGGTTTAGGATTAGAAGGCAAAGATGAAGAGCCCAGATAAGTAATAGGAAGGGACATACCATTGCCCACCTGCAGGCCTTCATTGCTAGTGTAATCAGAGTGAACAGAAAGGTTACCGAAATCAGACGTCCCATGATTGGTTGCTCCTGAGTCAAAGTACCAGTTGGGATCGACCAGGGTGGACGGAGGAGCCCCAACCGTGAAGGCATGACGCTGAGCGGGTGAAGGGGTCTGCTGAAACGGCTGTTGATCGGGCTGTTGGGAGGAGCCACGACCGCTGCCAGGTCGGCCATCACCACGGCGAGAGCCTCCCCGGCCACCACGATGGCTGCTGGTGGTGTTTGTGGGAGGGAAGTCGTTGGTGTTGAGGCGTTGCCAGTAGTTGATTGCTTCATGACCGGTCCTGGTGCAAATCTGACATTGGGGGCGCGACCGAGAGGGATCGGTGGTGGACTGATCTGGATGCCCAACAGATTGAGAGGAGCGTCCACCGCGGCTAGCAACATTGGCAGAGAGAGCCGAGTCAGAGGCGGAGAGAGAGATGCTGCGATGTGCTCCTCTTCACGAAGAAGAAGGCCAAGTAACTCATCAGAGGAAATAGGATCCTTCTGCATATTGTAAGATGTGAGAAAGGCCGAGTAAGAGGCACCAAGTCCATTGAGGATGCACTCGACGAAGTCGGCGTCGGAGACGATGTAGGAGCATTCAACAAGAGCATCAGAAAAGGAACGCTTTTTCTCGACATACTCAAGAATACTAAGCGAACCCTTTTGTAAGTTTTGCATCTATTGCTTGAGATGCATCTGACGAGCGCGAGTCTGAGAAAAGAACATATGCTCGAGGATTGCCCAGGCTTCATGAGTGGACTGAGCGCGAGCAACGTGAGCCAGGAGTGGTGTGGTGAGGGTTGACCGGATCCAAAGAAGAACCAGACGATCCTTCTTCTTCCAGTCGGCAAAGACAGGGTTGGGTGGCGGCGGGTCTGATGAGCCGGAAGGGGCTTGAAGGGTGGCGGCAGGGACATTGGTCTGGAGTAGAAAGGACTCAAGATCGAAGGCCTCTAGGGCTGATTTGATAGTGTGTCGCCAAAGGGTGTAATTGGAGCGATCAAGGCGAACATTGAGGTTGGGAAATTGAAGGGTCGGAAGAGGACCGGTTCCGGCAGCAGCAAGGAGAATATTACAGGTGCTTTTGGAGCCGGTATTGGGGTCGTTGGGGATGGATGAATTGACGGTGGAGGGGCTGCTGTTGGTAGACATGGTCGGCGGCGGCGGGTTGTGATTAGGAGGATCAGATTAAGGCTGATACCATGTAAGCAATCACTAGGGTTTTGTGAATTGTGTTTCTTGATTCTTTCATTAAACGATGAATGAATTTATACACTCAATCCTTAGGTTCCAAGGCACTATAGGATATATACAAGGAATAAGGAAAGATATACGTAATCACAAAAGGATAGAATAATATCCTAACTAATAAGATATCCTAATAGAAATAAACCCAACTTGGATAGAATGTAATTTTGCTGATGAGAAGGAAGAACCTTTGTAAGCACATCAGCTAATTGCTCTGATGATGTAACAAATGATAATTGGAGGAGACCTTCCATCAGTTTATCACGGGTAAAATGACAATCAACCTAAATATGTTTAGTTCTTTCGTGGAAAACCGGATTGGAAGCAATCTAAATGGCGAATCAATTATCGCAATATAATGTAACACACTTGATTGGAGTGACTGAAAACTTCTGCAGCAATCGAACAAGCCAAGTGACCTCATTAGAAGCATTATCCATGGCCCTGTATTTAGACTCTAAGGAGCTACGAGACACTACAAAATGCTTCTTGGACTTCCAACTCATGGGGGAATCTCCGAGGAAGACAATGTAACCAGTCACAAAACGACGGATCATTGGACAGGAGGCCCATTCAGAATTGGAGAAAGCATTCTGTAAAGGTTGGGATTTTCAAATCCTAATTTTTTGAAAAAAGAGAAGTAAAAATGAAATTAAATCGGTTTTAAAACTCGTTTAGCGGATTCCGACCGGAATATAAAATTTGATGAATAATTTCCATCCCTTTACCTCGAAAATTTAAAATAATTATCGGATGACGATATCCTTGTCGATTTTAAAAATCTAATTGATCGAGAAAGCGAGAGTCGGGGAAACTAACACTTGAAAACTAATTTCGGGATTCGAAATTCGCGTATCCGGGGTTTATTTCCGGGTATTTGGTTACCCATTTCCACGCTCAATCTTCACCAGCTCCCTCACCTCACCATACCCTTCAAATTCAACCCACCCCTTACCCCATCACCCTCACCATCACCCTCATCACCATCACTTTCATCAACTCTCTCTCCATCCATTCTTTTGCTGATCATCACCACCATCGTCACCTTTTTCTTCATCACTCACGCCACCACCATCATTCCATCTCCATCACCATCCAACACCGTCACCTCCATTCATCACCTTCCATCACCGCCGCGGCTCCTTCGACACCTCCTTAGAGCAACCAGAAGCAACCGCGGCATCCCTCGGAGCCACCAGCAGCAACAACGGACACCACTGGAGCCGCCACGGAGCCACCGCAGCCCATTCCTTTCTAATCTTCGATCAATCGCGAAGCTAACTTCCGGTAAGCGTCCCTCCTTCGTTTTTGATCGAAATTGCTTGTGGTCTTCACCATCATACTCACCCACATCCGGTGTAGGTCCGACAAGCCATCGCGAGCCATCGACGAAGCCCAGAACTCCGATCGAGAGCTCCGAAGTCGCGAAAAATCCATGTCGGTGAGCGTTCAAACCTCCTTCCTTTTCCTTGGTTCGTTTCATTTTATTTCTTGTCCTCGGGTGGTCGGAGTGTGCGTGAGGGCTGAGTGTGGAGAGGTTGGGCGAGATCGAGAGCTCCGGTGAGCATCGAGGGCGGTGAGGCGAGCTCGTGAGAGGTGTGAGCGAGCGTCGAGCCTGAGCGAGCTCGAGAGTGAGGCGGGCAGCGACCGCGAGGCAAGGGAGCTGGGGAGAGAGCGCGAGGGGGCGAGGACGAGCATCGAGCAAGCGACCGAGCACGCGAGGCGAGGCGGAGGAGCCAGCCACAGTCGCTAGCGGGAGCAGGTGTGATGAACCGAGGAAGGAGATGTCGGCGGGAATTTTGAATCGGGAGTAGGCGGGGTGAACCGGTGAAGGAGATGAAGGCATGGCTCCCGTGGGCCCCACCTTGTTATTTTATATTATTTGTTTTCTTTGACCGGTTGTGAGTATATAAATAAGTGGGTTCGGTTCGGTTGGGTTTGAATGAGTTTGGCCCGGTTCGGGTTTATTCATTTAATTATTTGATTATTTAACGGTACTTAAAATATTATAATATTATTTAAAGATTAAAATATAAAATATTATTTCGGAGATTTTATAGAGGGTCGGTTTCATTAAATAGAAACGGTTGAGATTTTAATGGATTTGGGAATATTTTTTTTCGAAAGTATTTTATAAATGCTATTAAAATATTATATAATATTAATTGGGATTTAATATATATTATGTGAGGCTTGAAGTTTTAAAAAGAAATTTAGAAAATAATTTAAAGGTTGGAAAATGAATTAGTAAATAATTGAAAAGGAATTTTGTGAGTATTTTCAAGGGTCGGAATTCTTAACTGGTTGATTCGGATTTCAAAACGGTTTTGGAACTAACTTGGGATTTATACTTGTTCGGTGATGGACTAACATGATGATATGATCGTTTGACTAACGACATGATATGTGTGACTAATAGCATGACTTGTGGTGATTTATTATAAGGGGTTAAATGTTGGTTACCAATGATGATGATGATAATATATCCATATGGAAAGTATGAGTATGGAATAGTAATATAAGAATTCGGATAAGTATGATATGGATGTTATTTTTAAACTGATGAGTTGACAAGTTATGATGAGACGAGATGAGAACTGAAGATGAGATGATAATGTTACTAATGATGAGACAGTCGAGTTATCACATTTATGTGTATCTTATATGTTCATATGTGACTTGTGTGCCTTGCGTAAATTAGACTTAGACTGATTATGTTATTTATGGGATTACTAGGTGATCTTTGATCTATTGGATTGCTTGCCATTGCTGATTATTGTTTGGATTCTGCGCTTCTCCAAGTAAGTCCTCCTGGGCTTACTCAGTAACCAGGGCCTCCTGCCTGATGTGTCATATAGTATGTAGGTGTTGCATATGCATAAAAGCATGCCATGTAGTATCATGCTTAGGACTTGCACTTATGAATGAGCATTCTTATTCTGTATGCGTTTGAATACAGAACGGCCGTTATCTGTGGGTCCTAGAGTCGTTGTTAGGGTCATAGGGCAGCCCAGCTTCATCGGGCGTTGTCCTCCTTGAGTCATTTATATATATCATGAAATACGAGATGAGCATGAGATACGATATGATGATGAGATGTGATATGCTATAGCATCGAACTGGCCAGTCTCCACCCTATCTGGAAGGGGGGGTGGTGGTAGAAGAGGGATATACCACTTGGTATTCTTTGTTAAGGCCTTACTTCATATTCTGCATATATGAATTAGGAGCATGATAGTGTGGTTAATATTCAGTACTGCATGAAGGCATCCTTTATTCTAGGTATAGGCGTATTATATGTTCTCGGCGTGGTCAAAGGACCCGCAGGCGAACTATTGGCCTGACTTGGTGGTATAGTTTCAAGTACCCGATCTACTGCTTGATTTTGTGCTGTTATGACGGGGTCCATTCATATGGCGGAGAGTGAGTGTTTGAACCCTGACTTCACCAGATTCACAATTTTGGGATTTCTTCCTAATTATACTCTGTTTGATCCGGCTCTGCCGCGACACTGGTTGTATCGTTTCAGAATTTATGTCCTTTGCATGATCAAAGATTTTCCGCTTTGTAGAATTAGGACAAGTACAGGGGTTACCCCGGGGTCTCCAGCAGACCTTCCGGATTTGGGTGCGAAATCCCGCTTTAAACTACGAATCCTTGATTTCAAACCTTCAACCTGTACTGGGGGCGCAAGATCCTAACGAGGGGTTTTATCCCTCGAAACGAAACTCGAAAATCATAATCCCGGGCCGTTACACATTCAAAGCTGGAGAAGAACAACCATTAAGGAGAATACCTTGTCCAACAATACCTTTCATATAACAAAGAGTGTGCTGGAGTGCTTTAAAATGAGGAGAATGGGGTGTCTGCATAAACTAGCTAGTTCAAAGATTGAACAACATAACTGAGGTTAGGGCGAGTGTTGGTAAGGAAATTAAGTTTCCTAACTAGTGCTCTGTAAAGGGTCGGATCAGGAAACAAATCTCCATCTGTATCATTCAACTTAAGATGCAAAGGCCAGGGAGTAGAGGTGGGCGGAACATCACCAATGGCATCATCCAAGAGCAATTCACTGGTGAATTCAGACTGAGTGATGGCAATGCCAGAAAGGAGGTGACAAACCTCCATCCCCAAGAAGTAATTGAGAGACCAAGATCTTTGATGCTAAAAGAGGAGTGAAGAAACTCCTTGACAAGAACAATCTTAGCCATATTAGAACCAGTGACTAAGATGTTGTTGACATAAATTGCGAGAATAGTGATGCAATCAGCATGATGCTTGATGAAGACTGAATAGTCGTTCTTTGATCGAACATAGTAAAGAGATTGTAATTTAGTGGCGAGCTTGTGAAACCACTGCCTGGAGGCCTGCTTTAAGCCATAAAGAGACTTCTTGAGGCGACAGACTTGATGATTGGGGTTGGGAACCCCTTCGAGCATCAACATATAAAATTCTTCATGAAGATCTCCATGGAGGAAATTGTTATCAACATCGAGGTGATGGATGAACCACTTCTTTGCAACAACCACAACAATAAGAGTTCTAATGGTGGTCATCTTAACAACTGGAGAGAAGGTCTCATGAAAATCAATACCTTCCTTTTGTGTGAAGCCTTTAGAAACTAACCATGCTTTGTATCTTTCAAATGTGCCATCCGACTTGAGCTTGACTTTAATCACCCATCTGCAACCAATAGGTGTTTTTCCAGGAGGTAGAGAAACAATATCCCAAGTCTCATTAGCAGTTAAAGCTTCAACTTCTTTTCTCATTGCATTAACTCAACTAGGATAAGTAGAAGTAGCTTTATAAGAAATGGGTGTTGTGTAAGCAGAGATATGACTAAGAAGAGCAAAATGAGAAAGGGGGAAAGAAGAAGAGGGCACCACATTAATCATGACAGTAGAGGTAGGAGCAAATTTACAAATAAAATCACTTAAGTAAGCAGGTGGTTGATGAGATCTCGATGACTTTCTGAGAGGAGCAAGAGGTGAAGAAGGACTGTCATGAATAATAGGAGGTGAAGTAGAAATAGGTGGGGGCTCCAAAACAGGAGTAGAAATAAGTGTAAAGATGAAGTCAAAACCATGATTAGGGATTAGGGTAGGTAAAGTGGTGGCAGGTGGGGAGGGTTTGTGGTGAAAAGGAAAATGAGATTCATGAAAAATAATATCCCTAGTATGGTAAATCTGTTTGGTGTTGAGATCCAGAGCCTTGTATCCTTTCTTTCCAAAAGAATAACCAACAAACACATATGGTATAGAACGGGGAGAGAACTTATCTGTAGTATGAGGATAGGTGGAGACAAAACAGAGGCAGCCAAAAGCTTTGATTAAAGAATAATCAGGCTCTTTGTTGTAAAGAAGAAAATAAGGGGTATGAAAGTGAAGAGCTGGAAGTGGTGTACGGTTTATAAGAAAGTGGCATCCAAAATACATTCTCCCCAATATATGACAGGTAAATTGGACTGAAAAAGGAGAGCACGAGCAACCTCCAAGAGGTGTATGTGCTTGCATTCTACTATGCCATTTTGCGGGAGGGGGGGTATAGGCACATCTGGTTTGATGAATTATTCCCTTGAAAGAGTAAAGATTCAAGGTACTAGAACCATAAAACTCAGCAGCGTTATTAGTTCGGATGAGCTTGATTTTGGAAAAAACTGTGTAAGGATAAGGTCAACATAGGAATGTAAAATGGGAAGAGCATGGCTCTTGGTAGGCATTAAGTAGTCCAAGTACACTTGGTGTGGTCATCCACAGTGGTCAAGAAATATATGTGACCATTGAGTGGGTGTACGGTAAGGTCCCCATTTATCCACATGGATGAGATCAAAGGGGCCGGAGGTTGTGTTGGTAGACATAGGAAAGGAATTCCTTTGTTTGCTTGGCTTTGGGACAAATTTTGCAAAGGTGAGTAGGCTTAGCAGTACTGTCAACAACACTAATATGTTTTAATTGAGAGAAGGGAACATGTCCCATACGACAATGTCAAAGTTCAAGCATATGAGAGGACAAAGTAGCAGAAGAAGCGCAAATAATATTATTCATGACAATATTATTCATGACAGTAGCATCAGTACAAGAACTTGTAATAGAAAGATCATCATGTCCTGGCTTACTAAAATATAACATGTTTGCAATATAAAGACCTTTAACCTCACTGCCAGTCAAAAGGGGAGTCTTCATCAAATGACCCTGAAGGAAACAAAATTTGGATGTAAAGAGGACATCAGCATATGTGTCTGTAATAAGTTTCTTAACAAAGAGAAGATTAAAGCAAAATTCATGGACATGAAGAACATTCGAAAGAGTAAGAGTTGGAGAAATAACAACATATCCAAAAATCAAAATAGGTTTTAGTAAAGGAAATATATATATGGAATACTACAAATTAATTTGTCATCTTTTTTTATTCCGTATGTGAAAATATTTTCTTTCCTTACAATTATAATACATGTTATTGTGAAATATATAGCAGATCGTTAAATAGGTTATAAGTTCGTGATTTATAACATATAAAGTTTAAACTGTTTTGTGAAGCCTCACCCTTTCTTATAATCCATCATTTTCCATAGTCCATACAAAACCTCTCAACCGTTATATCCTGCACATAAAAGAGATATATATGGAATACTACCAATTAATTTAACTACCAAATTAATTAAGGATTCAATGGGACTGCGTAGAATAATAACAATATAACTAAGCTGATCAATTAGATTAATGATCGATGGATCAGTCAGTTAATTAATTAATCTTGGGAGGAAGAAATTCAAAGAAGTGAACGTCGTCTCTTTCTTTCGACTTATCCTCTTCCTCTACTTCACTCTCCACTTGACTTCTCAGCGGGAACAGCTGAAGCGTCGCGGAGCCTTCTTCGACTTCGTCGGCTTCGTATTCCTTGGTCGTATCACGGATCGGCTCCTTCAGAGAGGGGATGAAACGACGAGTTTTGGTGCCAATTCGAGTGATATCGCATGTGGCCATGGAAGGAGGAGTGGGAGGAGAATTAGTACTGGCGGAGTAGCAAAACGGGGTGGAGGATGAAGGGATGTGATTGTGCCACGTGGCATTCCGTTCATCGTCGAGTTCGAGGTGGAAGAGGCGTCCGGTGTTGTGTCTACTGCGGTGGTCTGAGACGGCTGCGGCTGCTCTTCTTCCGGCTTTTGCTGCTGCTGCTGCCGCCCGTTGCATTGACTCTCCTACTCCTGCTTCCTGTTTATTAATATTCTATTAAATCAAATCCACCAATTAAAATATATAGTACTGTATTAATTAATTAATTACTGATAATTAACGTTAACAGAATTACGAAAAAATCCATATATCCAAAATTTCAAAGAAGTTATTTTACAATACGTGGATTTTATGAACAATATACATTTTTTTAATATATAAATTGGTGTATTTTACAAAAACTGATGCATTTTTTACTTGACTAATGCACTTTTTTTTTAAAAAAATATATATTAGTGCATTTGTAAAATTGTAAAAAAAAAAATACCTGAAGGATCTACGACTTGTCCATGTTTTGGGTTTTTTTTAATTAATGTACCAAGAATCCACCTTTGTTGTTTTTTTTAACTTTTACGTACTCTTTTTTTTTGGTGTGTGTTTTAATCTATTAATTTTTTTTTATAACGAACGGATCTGTATTTTTTTTACAACTTGCAATGATTATTGGACAACTATCATACTGTAGTTGAAACAGATTTAGAATCCGTTCGTTGGAGTGCATATATATATATAATATATATATATATATATATATAACACTTGTTTCTCGTGCATATATGATCAATGTGTTTAGTTAATTTCTACCATGCATGCATTTGTGCAGCAAAAATATGTTTGTGTTTGTTTTCTAAGATGTGTATTGCTAATATATATATAGTAATTAATATACTTATTTCAGTTAAATTTAATTAATACACTAATAAATTAAATAAGAAGTTTTGTGCTAAATAAACCCTTACATATATTATTTTGAATATTTTACCTATGATATTATGGGTGCTGTTTGATCTAATTCAATTCGCTAGAGTTTAATACTTTAAGAGTTGATAAATTAATACCCAAGAAATAACTAAATACTACAAACCCTGAAAAATGAATAAAATATTCTCATCTTTGTTTCATCAATTTTAGAGGCAGTAACTATAATTCAAATCCCCTCACTATCTCTTGAAACTTAAATATATATTCTATTTTTATAGGCAAATTGATTTGGCAGACATGGGAAAATGAGAGAAATGCATAGGCTTTTGCAAATGAAATGAATCCTCTAAGCCTAGCTATTCAGAAATTCAGAATAGGTTTCTCTCAAAATTAACTATCAAAACATGTTCAAGCCGACCTAACTCAAACATGAATTAAATTAGGAAAACCCAAACTTCAAAATTGCTTGAAAATTTCTGACCAAATGTTATTACACAGCAAAGTCAATATAAAACAAAACTATATTTTTCTTTTACTTTTCTATACAGTATTAAACGCACTCCGTATATACATATTTTTTTTAAATTCTAATTTGAACATATATATATAATTGTGGCATAGGTTGGACAAGGACCATACAGTGTACATAATACAAAAAACAAAGAGGAGGTTTTGAATATTTCGAAAGTAAAAAACAAACAACACATCAGAGGAAGAAGATGAATCGAAGAGGGCAAGAAGCTATATGACCCGACAGAAAGGAAGGTTTGCAGCTTTTTTTTCTCTATGATTTTTCTTTTCATTTCCCAACAAATAATTTTGCTTTTAACTTTTGTTTTTACTTGTGTTCTCACAATTCCCTCTAAATCACTCCATACATATACATCACCCACCGGTTAAAAAAAAAAAAAAAACACAAAACATGTGAATTGTGTACTCCCATCATTACCCTATATATCATCTCCACCCATACTTTCATTCATCTACATTCTCCAATCATTCCTTTATAATTACCATCCTAAATATTCATGTATCCCATAACATTCCTTTGTCTTCAACTTTTTAGAAATATACAGTATTTTTTTTTAGAAAAAAAAAAACAAAAATCCTAGAGTAATGTGCATAAATTTTAAGGGATATATAATGTATTAAAAAAAGAAGAAGTTAAAAACACTTTTTAAAAAATTCTAAATATGTGAATGTGTGAACACATTTGAAAAATCTAATGGAGAAAGTTGAATTTTAGTTTTAACAAGAAATGTATAATTAATTAAATTTCATTTTTCACCCTAGCTAAAATAGAAAAAAAATAGTTTAATCATTTATAAGTGGATGTCTTCTATTTTCTTGAAAAATATGCGAAGTTAATTGGATGTCATCTTCTAAAATATTAACTATTTGCTGATATATGTTAGAGTATTACTTTATGATTTACATTTTTAATTAGACTTTATAGATATATATAATTAATTTCTCAAGAATAAAATAAAATAAAAATTATCACTTGTTATATACATATATAGTTGAAGTAATAATTAAAAAAATCATATATACCCTATTAGTTAAGGAAAAAAAATAAACAAGTATGTATATATATATATATATATATAGGAGATTTAAAATTGTAGGTCAAGATAGAACAAGAGAGAGACCTGTGCATGAGTAGCTGAAGCATTGCTGTAATGGCTCCTTGTCTGTTCACCTTCAAAGCCCTGCTTCCCATTTGCAGGCCCTATTTAATTACATATTTACACTAGAATTTATTAACTTACTTTTTCCAAAATCTCAAAAAAAAATATATATACAATTTAATTAATTACAATTTCTGGCAGTGCAGTGTGCATACCATACCTCTTTCTTTCCGTTCAACCACAGGCTCATGGTGATGCTGATTGGGATCATGTGATAAGAGCTCGAGCTCACGACGTCGTTTTTGCCTCTCCCTCGCCTTATGGTTCTGGAACCAGTAAAAGACGTTCTTGCCCTCGATCTTGCCGTACCTGCGCAGCTCGGCGGTGATTCGCTGAATCTGCTCCGTCGAGGGCGTCCGAGTCCCTCTCCGGTACAGATCCTCCAGGGTTCGCAGCTGCTCCGGCGTCGGATTCCACCTCGAAGTGCTCAATACCACTTGGGGTACTGCTGATACATTGATGTTGCTCAGCTCTTTGTTCTTGTAATTGCTTCCTTGGTGATCACCTCCCCCACCTGCAGTTGCTATTTAATTGATCACAGCGACTGATTTTAGGGCTTTTGATCGATAATTGAAGCCAGTTGAATTAAAGCATCTGGCGTAGAATTTAAGTTTCGATTGGATTTTAGCCTTCAAGATTTCTAATTAATTTGGGAAGGGAAATTGGGGAACAGTTCAAACCCTAGAAAACTGTTTCATCCAACGTTACTGACGAATTCCATCTCTACCTAGATTTCTCAATTGATCTTATATACTGAAAATTCAACACAGTACTGTCAACTGTTTTCTTTTGTAATTTTTTAAAATATATTTATTCATTCTAATTTTTATAGGCAATAGCTATTTGATACAGTATATATATATATATATATGAATGTCAAAGTAGGACCGGACCATACACACATATATATATATATATTAAAAAAATTAACATATATAGAGAAAATAAGATGATGAAGAAATGAAGCAGTACCTAAGGGATGATTGAGGGAGAAAAGATCAGAGCCAGTGTAGAGGCCGAAATTGCAGGAGTGAGTAGTGGCAGCAGAAGCACAGCTAGTTGAGGAGGGGAAGACGACCGGAGGCCGGGGAATGAGAGGTCTCAGTTTCCGGGTGGCGGCGGCGTTGAAAGCATCATGAGGACCCAAAGACACTTGAGGATGGTGATGGGGATGGTGGTGGTGATGAGATGATTCATTATACCCTCCAACCATCCACATCTTTGATTCCTTGCAGCAGATAGTTTACAATTGTGGAAAAACTGAGAATGTGAGAAAATTGCAAGCTAGCTAATTTGCTGCAATGGATAGATGGTGCATCATATCATATATAAGTGATTTGGATGGGAATTAGCTAGATATGGGTACTGTTAGGGTGGAGGGGTAGGAGGAAACCCTAATCAACTGATCTCTCGTATAAAGACAATTGAGGCAATAAATGAGAGGGGGCAAAAGGGAAGAAGCAAAGGAAAGATTGATGGAGATGGGAGAAAGGGTTTTCTTAAGAGTATTTATGGCATGGAATTGATACTGCACCCTTATTCGTACATACACATAAAACCCAGGACCAAGAGGGGACTATATATATACAGAGAGAGTAGTTGGTTCTGGTCTACACAATTCTTATCGTGTATATACACGGGTCTTATCATGTATTCGGAAATTATTCGTCTATTTACTCATAATTATTTATCTGTTTTTACATAATTATTTATCTGTTTTTACATAATTATTTATCTATAATTATGTAATTATTCATCTGTACAAAGAGTGTAAAAAAATGTAAAATTTATTCTCTAACGAATAATAGTCCAATATCACCGAATTATTTCATTCCAACGAATAATATCTCAATAACAACGAATAATCAGAAATTACTTTTAATCGATCTCATCCCTTGATATTCTTAATTCAATGGTCCAGATTTGTTAACATGATACACAATAAGGGATATGTACATATGATGTATTGTCTGTATAAATACCGTTTTTTCTAACTTATATCACAAGGGAATAGGTTAAACAAATCAAATTGGAAAAGATTTTCTAGAGTTGAATTTTTAAACTCTCAAAAAGCAATTAAAAATGTAGCTAAGATGAGTTAAATTAAGAAAAGATATGTTTCTAAATTTAGCCTCTTAACCTTTTCAAGAGCATATGTTAGAAAAACTATACATGTGTGGGTGCACGCGCGTTTCTAAACTATATAACGGTTTATCTGAAATTGATTTTTTTTTTATCTTAATTCACACTTTAGATCTCATAGAATTGATAAAAAAAAAAAAAATAACTTCATGTTCCTTTTCAAAATAATTAAAAAAAATTAACTTGTTTAATTAGTTCCTTACAAATAGTACAATCTATATTTATAGGTAGGTACTCCGTAATAAGTTGGGCATTAAAAATAGGTTAATTTAAGTGACTTAATTAGGTCTCTTGCACATAGAAATTTAAGTACTCAAATCAAGACCCTATTTGTAGGAACAAATAGATGCAATATATATGGGATGTCAACCCAAAATATGACATCATTGTGCATACCAGTCAATCAATTGAAACATTAGAAAGGTGGATTATAGATTGCATCAATTTTAGCAAGTCTTTCCTCACACGCCTAGCTAGGCATGCAATTTCATGTACCACCAGAATAGACCAGTTTGTTATATCTAGGTTAACTACATATGTATAGTTGAGGGGTGAAAAAAAACTTACCATATGGTAAAAAAAAAGTAAATGTACATTATATGGTTAAGAAAATGAAACAAGGCATGGAATGAAGCAGATAATAGGTAACTGAAAGTCTGAATTACATATAGGCAGGGGGGCAAAGGAAAGGGATGTATCATCTGTGAAGGTAAGAGAGAGAAAAAAAGGGCATGCATATCCCATATGCTTATCATTCATTCATAATTCATATGTGTCTGTGTGTAATTCCCTTTCTGGAAGACAAATAAATATATTAATATATATGGGCAATTTATTTACAATAATAACCCCAATTTTAGGGTTAGTTGTGGAAAATAACACAAAATTTTGAGGATACACACGTACGGAAAATAGCAGCAGCTTATGATTTTTTCCCCATCAAAACACTCATAATATTATTATTATTATTATTATTATTATTATTATTATTATTATTATTATTATTATTATTATTATTATTTTTAACACTGAACTAATCTATTTATCTATGCATGATCGATTTGTTTGTTCAAAATATGTTAGGATATCTTAAATCTAATTGGTTTAGATTTGAGCTTTATTGATAAACCTAATTTAGATATAATTGAGTCTAGAGTTATTTTAGGCTATATAGTATTCTATAGGTAGAAACTAAGATGTATTCAACTCAATTCAACACAATTAATTAGTTGAGTGACCGGTATCCATGCCCCCGATCAACAAAGGTCCGCGTTTCATAAATGGTATTCTATGTTTTCAGGTTCATAGGTTCATCTTTTATTGGTCAATGTGCTATGACACGTCTTCAATCCTCATCAATTGGTTTATGAAAACTCCTTAATGAAATCTCTCATTGTGGATGTAGCCAATTTGGTGAACCACGATAAATTCTGTGTTGATTTTGTTTGTTTGAACATTTGTTCTTTTGTCACAACAAAATACCACAATAACATGTTACTTAAGCGAGTTTTCATGAAAAAAGAAACTAGTTAAAAGTATTCATTGACCTATATATATTATTTGCAAAGCCATAGCATAATATATATTGTGCTATTTTTCACATCATTGAAATTTGAAAGTGATCTATATATATTCTACTTTTCGCAATTATCCAAAAGTTGGGGTTAACTAGTGCAATTCTACAAAAAATAATAAATTAATGAATTAAGTTGACTGCATGAATTCCATATACTGTATGATATATGTAGCTAGCTAGCAATCTCTCTCTCTCTCATGTAGGCTGAAGGCTGTAGTTGTTGTTACACTAGTTACTGATGCATATAGACTGCAAAAAAGACACACAGAGAAAGGGAGAGGGAGAGAAGAAGAGACAAAGGGAGAAAAAAGGAGAATTAGGCGTGGAATTCTGGGGAAATGTGGGGACGAATTGAAGAAGAGAGTTATTGGGAGATGCATCCCTACAACGACGTGACCTTCCTTAGTCTCCCACTCTGTCACCTCTCTGAATCATATCTTTTTTTTTCTACTGGAACTATATATATATATATATATATATATATATATATATATATATATATATATATATATATATTAATATTTGTATATTATTTTTTCTTTTATATATATAGGTGGCAATCGGATGCATCAGGCCATTCCAGTTTCAGGTAATTTTGGAAGATTTCAATTATTTGAGTTGTATTGGTTGATACAGGTTGAATCGAATTTATATTTATTTTGGATTTTTTGGCTGTATTGGTTTTGGTTATTTTAGTCGGTTAGTTTGGGGTTTGATTAACTCCAAATTTGTATTTAAAATTTTAGTAGGATGTATATATTTTTTAAGTTTCACTTGTTTCAAGTTTAAGTTAGAGCTGGTTAATTGGAGTGGTTTTGGGTTCGAATCTTATTGAGTTTAATTAGTTGATTCAGATTTGGGTCAGTTTGGGTTATCAAGTTATTCTGATGACGAGTCAAAATGGGTGATCAGATCGATTTTGGGGTAATAAAGTCAATTAATTTCAATCGGAATAAACGAGTTTTCGGGTTCGATCAGAGTCTCTTTCTATTTCTCTCCATATATTTTTGGTGGAAACTCTATATATGATGCTGGGTACGACGTATCAGGGTACGTATATATATGCATGTTACGTTGATTATGTATATATCATCAGTTGTCGACCTCTCTTTATGTATCATTCAATAAATGTCCCCTTTGCACTCTCATTGTCTCGTGCTTTTCACACTTATTCATAAATCCCAACTGCTCCCTCTCCAACAAATTAAGACTTTATATATAGAGAATAGATCATATTTATGGTATATAATGTTAATAAATTTGGACCATTGAATTAAAAATATTAACAAAGGAGATTAAAAGTGATTAACTTCTGATTATTCGTTGGTATTAGAAGATTATTCGTTAGAATAAAATTTATATTTTTTACACTCTTTGTACAGATGAATAATTATATAATTATAGACGAATATGTTATGGACCTTACCTATTCGAGCCTATATAAGGACTCGAAGGGAATCGGGTATGGCATGATAAATGATAATCCAAATTCCCTCCTCTATTATCTTCTTCCTCTCCTTTCCTCTGTAATCTTCCCTCTACAACTCTAAACTCTATCTCCTCATCTCCATTCCCTTCTTTTCCTTTCATTGTGACAGAATTGATTAGCTGAGCTAATCAGTTACTTGTTGTGGTCCTTAGGTCACAACAAGATTGGTATCAGAGCCTTACCACGATCGGGATCTTGATTGAGCGGCAGCAATGGCGGACGGAACCAGATCAAGGGCGTCCGAGGCGCAATTTCAAGAACTGAGAGATGATACACATGCATTCATGGCGTCGACGGCAAAATTCATGGAAGACTCGCAGCGCAGACAGATGGAACACGAGAAACAGCTGGAAGAATTCAAGAAAATGACAGAAAAGCAGCTGGAGCAGTTGACAGAGTACATCCGAAATCCTCCCCGGCGGGAGCGGGCGACGGATGACACAGATCATAGCCGAAATCAGCCAATTGGGAACAACGATTCTTTGATGGGATCGGGACCAGCGGATCGAGAGATTCCAGGTGCAAGAAGGTTCGCAGGAGGACCAAGTGGATCTAGTAGCAGTACCGGAGGTTGGCAATCAGAGTACAACAGGGGAATCAGACTGCCAAAACTTGATTTTCCCCAATTTGATGGTAGGAAACCGAGGCATTGGATCAGGAAATGCGAAAAGTATTTCAATATTTTCGCGATTGAGGATGAGCAGAAGGTAGAAATCGCGGCCATGTATCTCAATGACAAAGCAGACACGTGGTTGCAAGGCTACACGATGCAGAAACCTCGGGTGCGATGGAGTGAGTTCTGCAATGACATATGTCTGCGATTTGGGGATAGACGGGAAGCAGAGGTCGTTGCAGAATTCAACAAACTGATACAATCGGATGATCTTGAAGTTTATAATGAAGCTTTTGAAGATTTGCGTGCGAATATGCTAGCATTCAACAGTCATCTTTCAGAATCCTACTTTGTTTCTAGCTACATCAGTGGATTGAAGGAGGAGATTCGATCATTAGTGTTGTTGGGAAGACCAACAACAATGGCTGCAGTGATCGAGCAGGCAAGGCTTCATTACAGGGCAGTGCAGGCACTCATCAGGGTGACCAAGGCACCGTGGAAAGCAAATGCTGGATGGTCAAACTCGTCCCCAAACTCGGGCTTCACACCTCGCAGTTCTGGGTGGTCCAAAGAAGTAGGTACTCGCAGTGATTCAAGGATAGTAGCGAGTGGGTCCAAGTCAGCAGTATCTTCTTCGGGTTCAGAAGCATCAACAGGCCGTTCTGGGGACCCCAAGAAAGGGTTGTGTTACAAATGCGGAAAAAAATTTTTCTTTGGCCATAAGTGTAAAACACAATCTTTGTTCAGTTTAATTGCGCAAGAAGTGCAAGAACCTGTTGAAAACGAAGAGCAAAGGAATGAGGATTGGGATGATGAAATTGAAAGGGCCGAGACTGAGGTCTATGTTCATGCATTGACTAGTGGTGACTCGGGGAGTACCATAAGGGTGAAAGGGACAGTACAGGGCAGAGAAATCACCATCCTCATTGACAGTGGTGCAACTCACGGCTTTGTGGATACCAAACTGGCCATGGCATCGGGTTTTCGTGTGAGCAAGGCAGGACTGATGCAGGTGAACACCATAAATGGTACAATGTTCAGCAACAAAGTATGTGAGAACTTTGTGTGGGAAATGCAAGGCTCTAGTTATGAATACAAAATCAGATTGCTGAAAATGGAGGGCAGTGACATGATTTTGGGTACAGACTGGTTGGTAGGGTTCAATCCGGTCTTGTTTGACTTTGTAAAGATTCAGATCTCATTTGAAAAGAATGGGAAGCAGGTGATCTTGAAAGGAATCAAAGATGACAAAGAGCAAGGTGTGGCTTTTGTCAAGATGCTGACTGGGAGGCAGGTTCAGAAACTTTATGCTAGACAGGAGGTGGATTGGGGGGCACAGATTGGCCAGGCCTACAGTCTCAGTTCTTCCTCACAGCAGTGCCCGACTGTCATAGAGAAGGTATTGCAAAGCTTTGAGGATGTGTTTCAAGAACCTAAAGAGCTGCCTCCTGAGAGAAGCCATGAACATGCTATTTTGTTGAAAGAGGGTGCTCAGCCAGTTGCTTCTCGTCCCTACAGGTACCCCTACTTTCAGAAAGAGGAAATTGAAAAACAAGTGGCTGATATGCTGTTGAATGGGATTATTAGGCCTAGCCATAGCCCGTTTGCTTCTCCAACCTTGTTGGTGAAGAAAAAGGATGGTTCATGGCGTTTCTGTGTCGATTATAGGAAGTTAAATGATATTACTGTGAAAGATAAGTTCCCTATACCTCACATTGATGATCTGCTTGATGAATTGAGAGGTGCAGCTGTGTTTTCTAAACTGGATTTAAGGGCAGGCTATCACCAAGTCAGAATGGTGGACAAAGATGTGGCTAAGACTGCTTTTCGCACACATCACGGGCATTATGAATTTCGTGTGATGCCATTTGGATTGACGAATGCCCCGGCCACTTTTCAAGCCCTTATGAACGATGTATTTCAGCAGATGCTCAGGAGGTATGTGCTAGTATTCTTCGATGACATACTTGTGTATAGTACTGATATTCAGCAACATGTATGTCATTTGAGTAATGTGTTAGCAACACTAAGACAACATTCCTTGTATGCAAAGAGATCAAAATGTGAGTTTGCAAAGCCCAGTATAGAATATTTGGGACATATTATATCAAGTTCAGGAGTGGCAACTGATCCCAAGAAGGTTGAGGCTATGTTGAATTGGCCTGTGCCACATAGCTTGAAGGGTCTGAGAAGTTTTTTGGGGCTCACAGGGTATTACAGACGTTTCATTAGAAACTATGGGGTGATTGCCAAGCCACTTACTGATCTGCTAAAAAAGGATAAATTCCTTTGGTCTGACAGTGCCTTAGCAGCCTTTAATAGTCTCAAGGAAGTAATGACTTCTCCTCCAGTTTTGGCTATGCCTGACTTCACTGCTCCCTTTACCATAGAAACCGATGCTTGTGATGCAGGGGTGGGTGCAGTTTTGATGCAGGGGGGGAAACCAATTGCTTTCATCAGTCAGGCATTACAAGGAAGACAACTGATGTTGGCAGTCTATGAGAAGGAGTTGTTGGCATTGCTATTAGCTGTAGAAAAATGGAGGCACTACCTAGAAGGACATAAGTTTGTGATAAGAACAGATCACCAGCCCCTGCAACACCTTCTTGATCAGAAGTTGTCCACTCAACTCCAAAAGAAGGCAATTCGAAAACTTTTGGGGCTCAACTATGAGATTGCTTATAAGAAGGGGGTTGATAACAGAGCAGCTGATGCTTTGTCACGTATCTATGAGCATGATCAACAGCAGTGTGCTGCGTTAACTGTGGTACAACCCACGTGGATCAAAGAGGTAAGTGAGAGCTATGAGAATGATCAAATTGTCAAGGAATCAATTATGAAAGCCTTGTCAAAGGAGCCAGGCCATCTTTCATTTACTGGTGGGTTGTTAAGGTACAAAGGGAGATTGTACATTGGTACAAATGGATCATTACAGGAGAAGTTGTTGAAAGCCTTTCATGAGGACCCTATGGCAGGGCATTCAGGCATCAATGGGACATATCAAAGGTTGAAATTGCTATGTCATTGGCCAGGCATGAAAGGAGCTGTCACTGCACTGGTGAAAACTTGTGATATTTGTCAGAGAAGTAAGGCTGAGAGCATTGCATACCCGGGGCTATTGCAGCCTTTGCCTATCCCATCCCAAGCTTGGTCACATATTAGCATGGACTTCATTGAAGGCCTGCCCAAGTCTCAGGGTAAGGATGTTATATTTGTAGTAGTGGATCGATTGACAAAGTATGCTCACTTTGTCCCTCTGAGTCACCCTTTCACTGCTGCCTCAGTTGCACAATTGTTCATGGAGAATGTGTTCAGATTACATGGTTTACCAAGCAGTATTGTGTCTGACAGAGATAAGATTTTTCTTAGTAATTTCTGGCAGCATTTATTCAAGGCTTTGAGCACAAGCTTAGACATGAGCACTGCCTACCACCCACAATCAGATGGCCAGACTGAACGGGTGAACAGATGCCTGGAAACATATTTGAGATGTATGACTGCTGACAAACCGAAGAGGTGGACCAAGTGGCTATTTCTTGCCGAGTATTGGTACAATACAAACTTCCATACAGCCTTGAAAATGGCACCTTTTAAGGCTCTGTATGGGTGCACACCACCACAGTCGGGAATTCAAATTGGTTCAATTAGCAATTCACCTGTGGAGGATTGGTTGATGGAAAGGCAGCATCTTTTGAAGCAACTGAAGATGCACTTGCAACAAGCTCAGAACCGTATGAAGGCTTTGGAGGATCGTCACAGATCGGATAGGACACTGCAAGTGGGGGATCTAGTGTATGTCAAACTCCAACCATACCGACAGACATCAGCAGCTGTAAGAAGGAACCTCAAGCTTAGCTCCAAGTTTTATGGGCCGTATAAAATCATCAGCAAAGTGGGGCAAGTTGCTTATCGGGTAGAGCTCCCACCTTCTTCCAAGATTCACCCTGTGTTTCATGTGTCTCAACTTAAACCCAGGGTGAGTACGGATACAAATGCAAGTATGACAATGCCTGAGACAGATGAAGACGGAGAAATAGTGGTCCAACCAGAAGCTATTTTGGACACCAGATGCCATTTCCTACCCAACGGAGATCCAGTTACCGAGTGGCTTATCAAATGGAGGAATCTCAGCAACAACGAAGCCTCGTGGGAGCATGCGTCACACATCCTGTCACAATTTCCTGATTTTCAGATTTCTTAGGGACCACATGATATCAGTTTGCTGATTCAAGCCTTGAGACAAGGCTTTGTAAGGGTGGGGCATTGTTATGGACCACATGATATCAGTTTGCTGATTCAAGCCTTGAGACAAGGCTTTGTAAGGGTGGGGCATTGTTATGGACCTTACCTATTCGAGCCTATATAAGGACTCGAAGGGAATCGGGTATGGCATGATAAATGATAATCCAAATTCCCTCCTCTATTATCTTCTTCCTCTCCTTTCCTCTGTAATCTTCCCTCTACAACTCTAAACTCTATCTCCTCATCTCCATTCCCTTCTTTTCCTTTCATTGTGACAGAATTGATTAGCTGAGCTAATCAGTTACTTGTTGTGGTCCTTAGGTCACAACAGAATAATCATGTGAAAACAGATGAATAATCATGAGTAAATAGATGAATAATTTCTGCGTACACGATAAGGGTCGTGTAGACTGGAACCAAACTTTTTTCTTGGTTCATAGGTAGGCGCTAAGCCATTACAATATGGGGGAGGGGGAATTCGAACTCATGACCTACTGATCACTACGTACGTACGTGTCATTCTTACTAAACTAGTGAGGCTTGACACTGGAACCAACTTTCTAGTGATGACACTTCTTAATTACTATGTAGGGGGAGAAATTTGGACTCTTGGATAAAAAAAATGAAGGGACAAGATTAAATAAAAAAAAGCTCACTTAAGCGTGTAACTACCATCATTCATATTTAATACTCCCTCTGTTAATTAAAACTTGTCGTTTACTATTCATGCACGGTATTTTAGAATGATAAAAACTATATGAAATATTAACTTTTTTAAAAATTTGTTTTTATAAATTCATACTTAATAGTAACAAGTATGAAATTATTAAAAAATATATTAAAAAAGTTAATATTTTATATAGTTTTTAACACCTCAAAAAGCATGCGTGAATAGTAAAACGTCAAGTTTTAATTAACGGAGGGAGTATTAAATATGAAATTATGAATATTAGTTGGTGTAACCATATCTTTAAATATGAATAACAATATACAATACTAGTAAATTTTTTATTAGATTATGAAATTAGAATAATACTCCATCCGTTCGAAAATATAAGTCTATTGGCTTTTAATTTTGACACGCTTTTTAAGGAGTTAAAACTATATAAAATAATATTTTTTTAATTAATTTTTTTACATAGTCTTATATATATTACTAATAAGTATATAGTTAGTACAAAAATTTTAAAAAAATATTATTTTATATAGTTTTTAACACCTTCAAAAACGTATCAAAAAGTCAATGGACTTATATTTCCGAACGGAGAGAGTAATTTATATTTGAATAAGTATGTCATTAAATATGAATATTACCCCTTTTTATGAAAATAGTTGATGGTTAAATGTTTAAACGTTTAAACAACTAATATTCATATTTAAATTAAATATAAATATTATGTAGTTACATGTTTAAGCGTGTGTTTTTCCAACACAATTTATATGCCTTTGATTTTAATAGATTCAATATGGCTTGAATTTGTCCTCATCCAAAAGTCTCCCTCTCTCTATATATATATATATATTTTTATTTCATTTTTATGAAGATTTTTTTTTTGTTTTGTTTAACTCCGTGTGTTAATATTGTTACTGTGGTACGTACTGCTGCTTCATTATTCAGGCAATCAAATAGGTCTGTTTTTCACATTATGATTTTCATTTCGAGTATTAATAATTGTCTGATTACAAAAGAATTCATTTATATATCTTAGTGGTCCATGTACACTTCCTTGCTCCTGTTTGCTCCAAAAGTGAAATCACTCACAATTTGCTCACACAATGTCGTTGGTGAAACTCGATCCTTGGTCTTTTGCTTCAAATATCACTCTTGTGAGTTGTGACCAGTTGAGTTAAACTAATGCAGACCATATGGGTAAGTTCATATGGGTAAATGCATTCTGTTTTATTTTTAAAGTTTTAAACTCAACACCTTTAAGTTGAATGGAGACTATTTGTTGTGTAATCAATGCAAGATTTTGATTTCACAATCTTGAGTTGTCTTAAAATTAATTGAAATCGATGATTGGGGTGGTGTGCAAGATTTTGATTTCACAATATGGAGTTCTCTTGAAATTAATTTATCGGAAATTTCGTGGGGTGCCCTTTTGGTATGACAATTTTCGCTGGGTATACAATTATTTTACATTTCATGTGGTACCCATGACAGTTGGTGCTATTTCGGTCCGCGCCCTGTGGGTTAAATTTAACAGCCACACCTCACATCTTCGTTAGTTTTGAAATTAAAAAAAAAAAAGAACGAAGTGAAAGCATGAGAGAAGACGAGGGTGAAAGCGAAGAGGGAGGAGGGAGGTCGCGAGGAGAGGGGTCCGATACACGACGTCGATCAAAGGGCCAGTAGAGCTCAGTTGGTGCCGAAGGTGGAGGTAAGTATTTCTCAGTTTACTCTAGGATTTGGGTATTTAGGGGTTAGAGATTCAAATTCTTGAAATTCAATGGATTTTGATGATTCGAATTCTCAATTTCTTCGATGAACATTTGGTTAGTCACTCTAGATTTTTGGCTTTTAGGGTTGCTTTTCTGAAATGAATGTTTTTCAATTGCATTTTGGTTTGACATCAGTATGTCTGAGAAGTGAGAGTTGGAAATGGAAAAGAAAATTCAGTGTTTATTTTATTTTAGATGACAATTTTGCAATGATTTTAGAATTTTGTATTGGCTTAGTTGTAATCAAAGTGTTATAGGCTATCTGGTTAACCATGGCTACAAATATTTACTAAACCATGGTTTCTCATGCCATGGTTTAGTGGATATTTGTAGATTTTGGCTAGTAAAATTTGTTTCACAATTATTGTTAATTTTGCCTAGCAAGAATGAAGCAAGTGATTTAATTAACAAGCTAGTTAGTCTACGTGGGACTCGAACCCACACCATTATATAACACAATGCTTTGTCATTTGAGCTAATAGGCTATAATAGGTGCCAAATGATTATATTACAAAATACGTAAAAAAAAATTCAGTTGTCTCAAGTTCCCCATAATTGAACCATTAAGAGAATTGTAAGACAGATCCCCAGGCCTGCGCCTCCAAAAAATGTGATCAGAGATGCACATGAAAGGATATCAAAACAATACAAAATGTAACATCTTGTGCATAGCTCAGTTAGGAATTGTAACATCTTGTGCACCGCCAAAAATTGTTTTACACTTTTACATAGTAAAACGATTTTTTCATATTGAGAGAAACAGTAAAACAATATATATATATATATATATATATAATGAAAGAAGATCGAAACATCAAAAGTGAAATCTTGGCTGCAAGTCACTAGAAAAAGATTAAACAAAATTAGGAATTGTAACAGATTGTGCATAGCTCAATTAGAACAAGGGTTCGTTTGGTTCAACGTGGGAATTGAAATTCCCGGGAAGTTACTTCATGAGAATTGAATTCCCGGGAAATTCAATTGACGGGAATTCTAAAAATATGTTTGGTTGATTTTTTATTCTAGGTGATTAAATGAAGGAAATGAAAATTTCTAAGTTAAAAATGGGGGAAGTTGAACTTACCTAGGGGGGACTAGGTAAGTGAACTTCCTCCATTTTGGGGGAATTCAACTTCCCGAGAAGTTGAATTCCTGCGTTTTTTAATTTCAAAAATACCAACCAAACACATGAATTTCTCCTACTTCCTAGGAAGTTCTACTTCCTGGGTTTTTGGGTTGCCAACCAAACGAGCTCCAAGATATGAAAAAGAAGCAAATAGTAGGAAAGCTAAATGAAAAAATCAATTTCAAGCATCAGATTGAAAGGAAGCAGATAGTAGAGAATGCAGAAACCCATTAGTAATTGAAATCTTATATGCTCTTGAACTAGCATCTACCCCAATTCGAAGCAAAATAGCAACAAAGTTCAAAATACTAGACTGAACTACAACTTGAACTCAATTTAAAAAATGAACCATGGCAACAACTATAAATTTAGAAACAAAAAATGTACTATCTTATTTCCCATCCTACAAAGCATAATCAAAACATACAAATTTACTAACTACATAAACCTAACTCGGAATAGTTTACTGAATTTTAACATGAGAAGCCCTAACCCTCAAATTCACATGAGAAACCAGTTGAGTATAAAACCAATTGAGTATATTTAATCTAAAATTCATAAATCATAACTCAACATAGGTCACTGCAATTTTAACATAAACCATAACCCCTAAATTTTTGTCATGTACATGGGTATTAGATAGGGTATTAGTATAAATGCCCTTATTAGTTGTAATGGAGGGATCATGAATGAAATAATCAAAACCCAATTATCTTTTTTCTCCATACCTTACTCTCTCTCTCTCTTTCTTTAAGCTTTACAGACATCTTCTTCCCTAACTCTTCTTCTATCTTCCCTTGATCTCTTCCCTTTACCTTTCAATCTCCCTTGTTCGAGTTATGATCCATCCCGGGACATAAAAATTTTCATGACGAACCAATTGAGTATAGAACTGAATACTGATGTTCAATTTTCAACCTAACCCTAAATGTCCAAGGAATATCCTCTTTTTGTATGGTTGTTCTTTGTCAAGGAAGGTCGAGGTACGGTTCGCGATCTATTTTGCTTCGTTCAATTCTCCCTATCGCTTCTCAGTTCGCTTCCTTCTCCCTACCGCCTCAGTTTGCTTCTACCTTTCTTTCATTTTTTTTTAAATTTCAAAACTAACGAAGATGTGAGGTGGCTGTTAAATTGTCATGTATATGGGTATTAGCTAGAGTATTAGTATAAATACCCTTATTAGTTGTAATGGAGATATCATGAAAAATAATGAAATGTCAATTCCCCTTTTCTCCCTACCTTTACTTTATCTCTTTCTCTATCCCTAATCTTTTTCCCTTTCCCGTTCTTTCTCTAACTCATCTAAACCCTAATCCTCTCTATCCCTAATTCATCATCTTCTTCCCTAAATCTCTCCTTTTCCTACCAATTTCCATTGTTCTAGGTTATAATCTAGTAGGGACATAACAAATTGGTATCAGAGCCTGAAGATCACTTGGCCATGGCAGATGAAATCGAATTCGACGCACTGAAATCAGAGATCATGAAGGTAGTGCGATCGCAGGAGGAAATGAAGGCCGAAATTTTGCAAAGAATGGAGGCCAATACGCATAAACTTGAGCACAATTTTGAAGTATTAACGAAATTGATTCGCGGCCTAGTCGAAAAGGGAACTCTTCCAGCGCCAAAGAGTCTTGATAAGGGATTCGAAAGTGGACTGGAGACAAAGAACAACCTCGATAGAACACCGAAGTCTGATTTTCTGACCCTTGACGACAAGAATCAAAAAGAGGTTCAGTTCCATTCCGAGCATCCAAAGTTGGTCGAAGAGTTCGTAAAGCAAGAAACTGAATCCCCAACATCCTCATTGTCTTGTAATCTGGGAGATAGTCGAGCCATGGACCAATTGAAAGCCTTAGATCATCGAATCATTGAAACGTTCAGAATCGATCAAGGGCGTCCATCAGTTTATCAAGAGACTCACGCAACGCAGAACTCGACGTGTGACATCAGCTTCTCCTTTGGAATCGAAGAATTCAATAAGGCCGAAATTTGCCTCAACTCCTCAATGCCTCCTACCTCTAGGAATCTTGAAGGAGTAAAGTCGAAGGTTTCGGAAGTCCTAGAACATACAGTCGTGGATGATTCGAAGGAGCAGGAAAGGATTCGAGAAAAGGCCATTGTCCCAAGCCCGACAAGTCTCGAGTTACCGAAGGTAATTTCCATTTCGACTATTGTTTCGGATTGCATACCCAATGAAGCAGGTGAATTGATTGTCCTGTTGATAGAGTTGATAGAAATTAGGTTGGTTCGTCCTAGAATGGATTCATTTGAGTGTTTGAGGACCCCTAGTGTGCGCAAGGTATTTGTCAAAATACCTAGAAGGGGTGTTCAATGGGTGACTGTTTTAACAGTTGATGATTGTTGCTTTAATCTTGTTAGTTTTGGGACAAGAAGTGTTAGTATGGGTATTGAATTGAACCAAGACTTCATCGAATTACCTTATGACAGAGGGAAGTCACGAGAGACACTAGCAGCTTGCTTTTCGAGGGTTTTATTGGAGTCTCACATTGAAGTGGATGACGTCAAAAAGTTTGTATTCGATCCGGGCGGCATTGTTCCATGGCGGGTGAAAAGAAGAGGTTGTTTTTATGCTCAGTTAGCTTGTTTTGTGGGTTTAATCGAGGTATATCGCATCTTAGACGGTGATGTGATTTTCGATCCGGGTGGAGAACTTGATTCTTGTTTCTCAAGCTGCATTATTATGGGTTTCTCAAGCTGTAATGGGGAAATACATTTGGAAGAGGCATACAACTGAAATTGAATGAATGTTTAGTGTGATTTTGGGCTGCCTGGAACAATGTTTGCTGTCATACGAAGATTGTGGTTGTTGTCACGCTGCAAGTTCGACATAAATGGGGTCATAGGACCTGTGATGTTGGTTCATGTAGACCAATTTGTGTTGTCATTGTGGCTTTATGGTTGCTAATTTTTTTATACCAAGTGAATTGGGTCATAATGGATAAGTGAATTGGGCTAGCAGGAAGTCAGTTGTGAAGACATCATTGAAGACTAAGGGGGTAGCCAAACTCAACTTGAAGACAATTACTTTACTGGTACTGCAACATTGGATTGTGAGAGCTTGTTTCTAAATTTCAATTACAACAGCATTGGTGCTTATATCTCATAATTCAGGAACATCACACTATTGCTGATTTTCTTTCCCAAGTGATGATTGGGTATGGCTTGCAATCAGGTAGCTTGTGAGGATTGCTTCCACACGAAATTCAATAGTGTAATACATCCATTTTGTTACTTTTTACGCTCTATTTTTTTTACATTGTATATGGGTATTAGCTAGAGTATTAGTATAAATACCCTTATTAGTTGTAATGGAGACATCATGAAAAATAATGAAATGTCAATTACCCATTTTCTCTCTACCTTTACTCTATCTCTTTCTCTATCCCTAATCTCTTTCCCTTTCCCGTTCTTTTTCTAACTCATCTAAACCCTAATATCTCTATCCCTAATTCATCATCTTCTTCCCTAAATCTCTCCTTTTCCTACCAATTTCCATTGTTCTAGGTTATGATCCAGTAGGGACATAACATAAATTTAAATCACCGAATGGCGCAAGCCGAAATAGCACCAAAAACCACATGAAATATGTAAAACAATTATGTAGTTTGACTCAAACCGATGATTGGGGGTCGTGTGCACGAGCGCACATGCGTTAATAGCCTAGCTAGCAGACAAGTCGAGTGAGGTTTCATCCTATAACCAATTGGCAAATAGAAGAAGTAGCTTACAAGCTTATATATAAAGCTTGTTATACTCATACTTTCGATGTGGGGTATTTTGTCCTTTCACATCTCAACATAATTTATATGGTACATATGTATGTTCAATTCCCAAAATTTTGATTAGGTATTATTAAACGGGGAGTTATTTCAGGTTTATTTTATTTTTATATTATAAGATTGATTGAGAATTGAACTAGTGTAGCATCTTAATATTTTTTTAGTTTGCTCAAAGATGAATTCCTCAACTACAACCGGTCTATTTGGTTTTACAGTTTCAATTACTTTGAAGTTGTAGCAAGCTGATTCACATATGAATATATGTCAATCAGCAGTGACGGAGCCAGAATCCGTGAGGGTGGGAGCATACCACTAACAAACGACAATGAATAATATGAACTTATGTAACACACAATGTTTTCAATACTACAAAATAGCGATAAAAAAAAAGAGCTCGCTAGAACAAAGAGTTTTTCATTGCTAATTAGAGTTATATATTGAAATAGTTCAACTCGACAATAAAGAAAGTAAATCGATCCATTTTATGGGTTTTCATACCCTGAAAATGTTGAAAGATAACCTCATTATAAAAACATCTTTTTCGACATAATAAACCAACCTCTTAGAGAGAAAGTCATCTATCATCTTGTTGCACAAATATAACTTGATAATACCCATAGCAGATAAAGTTCTTTGCACTATCTTTTTTACAACTAGTAACACTAAAGTCTAAAACCAACTCGATGGGACAATATATCAAGTCAAAAGCTTTGTGAATTCCTACTTCGACCATCTTTTTAGAAACATCACCAATAAACAAATACTCTTATTATCAATAAGTATATGAGTTGAGGATTCCAACCCATTTTAAAAAAATATTTGCAAATTCACTATTATTATTATATATAGTTGTGAATTCCTAGCTCAAAGTTTTTGACTTGGTATATTGTCCATCTATATATAGTTTTTAGTTTCTTAAAAAACATGTCAAAAAAGTTAATATTTTAAAAAACTAATAAAAAAAGTTTTGGGGTATAATATTGTTTTAGATCAATAGTTTTGAGGTAGGATTTAATATTAAGTATAATATTGTTTTAAAAAGTTAATAAAAAAGTTAATATTTTATATAGTTTTTAGCTTCTTTAAAAACGTGTCAAAAAATCAAACGGCCTATATTTTTATATAGAGGTAGTATAATTTAGTAAAATATTTCATAATTAAGTTTATTCACATATACCGTAAGCATATAGGTTAGAACAATAATTATAAATCATTGGAATCCAAGCACATCTAAAGATTTATTTCGGGTGTGTTTGTATTCCAATTGTATTATATTTATAATAAAAATAGATAAGGTGGTGCTTGGTTACCATAATTTTTAAGGTGTTTAAATTAAGGGTGTATTTAGATTCCATGATTTATTAATTATAACACAATTATTTTATCTTGATTTATGTGATTATTTTTAGACAAATTACTTTTTTTACCTTGATTTTTATGAGATTTTTATTTGTAAAATCAAACGCTCACATAAAATATATGAGATTTTTTACCTTGATTTTTATGAGATTTTTTCTTTCCTCTTCGATGTTTTGTGTTATTGTGTCCTATTTGTATTGACGGTTTTCCGTCTGCCAACTTATTCGGCCTTCGAGTTTCAGGTATGTCTGAACTCGAATTTTTACCCAATAAAAAAAAAACGCTCACATAAAATGAGGTAAAATAATTATATTATAATTAAAATGCAATGGAATCCAAACACACCCATGTTCAGATTGTAGTTTGTTGATTTGGGCCATTTCAGTTGTTGGATAGACATTGTTGCGTTGTCAATTTGGGCCAATCTTTGACTAACGTATATCAAGTTCGGAAAGACTATCAAAGATGCCATTTTTTGAAACAAAATTAATATAAACTATAGACCAATATTAATACAAATTATAAAAATCATTTAAAAGGTATATAAAATATTACGGAGTACACATTAAATCAATTTCGATACATAACAAATTCAGACTCATTTTTAAGCCAATTTTTTGACGTGGTAACCAAAGGTTCAAATTTTCATAACATAGCATCGCATCATTACATGTGTTTATACGGAGCATTATTTTTGAAAAACAAAAATTTGGTATGAATTGGATGAGTAAATCAACCCTAAAATTCAATTTATACTCGAACCAGGGGCGGATTCTTTTGAGGGTCAGAGGCGACAGTCTCCCCCCAATCAAAAATAAAATTTAATATACATATTCCTCTCGTCGATAGCTTCGATTTGATATATTATAAGCTCAAATCCGATACCTGAGTAAAAAGTTATAAACGTTTCAAAACTGAAGTAATATAAATGATTTTTCACATCATTTACCAATTAATATACTTTTATCATATTATCATTTGTTAGACTTCACAACTTAATACTATAATTAAACTCGAAAACTTTAAATATTGATGATTTTTTTGAAAAAAAATATAAATGTCAATTTTCCGCCCCCTTAACTAAGTGCTTCAGGATTTGCTACTGACTCGAACCATTTTATTTATTTTTCAAAAAAAATTACATTTGGACATGTGATTTGGCACTACATCAAAATTTCAAACCCTCCGTTGCCACATCAAATTAATTGGTTAAAAATTCTACCGGTATTTGTCCCGTATCAATATTAATTTAATGTATAATAATGTATAATTTTTCTTAGTGATTTTCAAAGGTCTTATTAATAGTAATTCGTAGTTAATTAATAGTTTCCATTATTTATGTCATATTCTTTTTTTCTCAACGCTATAAATCTATCTATCTATCATATTTTTAAAACTTTCCATGTATATGAGTTTTGAACAAAGAATTAAAATTAAATACATCTTCTATTTGGCCATCTGGAATCCGCACGTATTAGGTTTAAGATTTATGGAAAGTAATTGGATTCTACAAATCTATCATCTATCATATCTTAAAAACTTACCATATGTATTGAAAAAAGATAAATTCCTTAATCCTTAATTAAATGTATTTTCTTCAACATGAAATTTTATCTATATATACCCATTCATTCCTCTCAATTTCACCGTTCCTCACAATCAAAAATCAACTAATTTCTCAAATTCAATCACTAGGCTTCCATGGATCCCCCTCCCGGTCACTTCAAGCTCTTCGGATCCTTCATCCCCATCATCAATCCACCGGAGATGCCGGCAAACGCAAATCCACCACCACCACCGCCCCCACCCTCACCACTTTCGCCGCGGGTTTTAGTTGCAAAACGGCGTCGTTCCCGTACTACTAACGCTAGTTCTTCTGATCAGAAAGCGAAGCCCCCAAGGAAGATTCCAAGAAAGTGGGCGAAGGTGCCACCGCAGCCGCTGCCTCAGGAGTACCGTGAGTCGCTCTACGAGATAGGTGGATCAGACCCAATTACCCATATCTACTCCCGAACCCTCTTCGACTCCGACGTCAAAAAGGGGCTTAACCGCCTCAACATACCCCCAGCGCAACTCATAAAACCTGTCGTGGCGGCTAACAGCGAGGAGGACGCCTTCCTCCGAGGAAAGGACGCTAACAACTCCCCCAACAAGCTTCAGGTGCAAGTCATCAACCCTGGCCAGGATGGCCTTACGAGGCGAACCATGAGCCTCGCCATGTGGAACTACAGGCAAGACGATCCTGATCCTGCTATTCCGAACAATCGGAGCTGGTGGTACGCGTTGTACCAAAACTGGAATGACTTTGTCGATGAAAACGGGTTGGTTGAAGGCAGTGCCATTCAAATTTGGTCGTTTAGAATCAATGGAGAACTCTGTTTCTTCATTCACAAGGTGGCTTATCAGCCAGCGGAAGGTAGCATTAGCAATGGTGGTGATAAGAGCGTCGTCTTGGATGGCTCGAGTTCGAGTGGCAGCAATAACAATGGCAGTGATGATCAAGGTGGCGATCCGGCTACTTCTTCTTCGGCTGTTGCTTTAATTACTTCATAGCGAGCTTCAACAAATTTGTAGTGTTTTTTTTTCCAAGAATTTTCAGTTTTTTTTTTTTTTTATTTTAGAACAAGAATTGTCAAATTGAGTTGGATGAATTGGCGACAAATTGATGTATTTTTCCTTTCTGAATTTGTTGGTAATGGTATCGATCATAAACAATTTCTTTATATTTTTTTTAGCTAATTGATCAACGAGGATGAGGCTACATATTATTGTTTTTTTTTTAATACTTTACTCATTTGGTCTTTTCACATCAATGCAACCAAAAACTAGAAACATTATATCATAACTTTTGGAACATATCAAACTAAGGGAATGACAATCTCACATAATTCCACGGCAAACTGCTACATTAATCAAACAAGCTATAAGGCAAGAGTGCATCATAACAGCACTACAAATACCTTGACCCGAAACCTGGGGAACCATCCCACCTTATTGCCAGATGAAGCAAACTACAACATAAGACCACAGCAGAACATACAATTGCGGAAACATCGAGTCGACCTTGTCTAACCGCTCACTTCTTCACAGCAACGAAAAGACCCCATCGCTGTTCGCCTGAGGAGCTCCTGACAAGCTTTGCCTTCCAGCCATCGACGACGATGTCGTTGTAATCCTCCTGAAATAATTGTTGTGGACTATTAATTACTTTAATTACTTCATAGGGAGCTTGAACAAAGTTTGTACTGTTGGTTTTTTTTTTTCAAAGATTTTTCAGTTTGTTTTAGGGCAAGAATTTTGAAATTGAGTTGGATGACTTGGCGGACAATTAATGTATTTTTCCTTTTTTAATTTGATGGTAATGTGGTAATGGTATCATAAACAATTTCTATAAATTTTATTTCTCTGAAACTGTTAATTCATTTAATTTTTCTGAAATTGTTAATTTGTTCTGAGAATATTTTTTTAAACCAGAAAACTTATATCATAACTTTTGGATGAACTAATAGAATGACAATCTCACATCCACATTATTGTCGGATGAAGCAAACTACAACATAAGACCACAGTAGAGCAAGCGATTGCTCACTTCTTTAGTAACTATAGAATTTGAAAGATATAGCGGAAGTGGAAGGAAAATTAGTATTACTGTATTATTCCAATCTAATATATTACAAAGATAAGGTGTGTGTTCTTATACAAAAATAAACAACGGTCAAGAGTAAATGAAGGATGCAATTATGCAGCTATTGCCTAACATAAGTTCTCCTAATATGGATAGATAATAGGGAATATTATCTTACCTAATACGGATGGGTAATAGAGAATATTATCTTAAATAAGGAGAAAGCTACATAAACAGAAATTTATATGTTAATACTCCCCCTCAAGTGGAGTGTATGTTGATAACACTCAACTTGGATAAGAGACTCTTGAATACTGTCGGGCCGAGAGGCTTTGTAAACAAGTCAGCGGGTTGATCTTTGGTTCGGATGTGCATTGTTCGGATTTGACCTTGTTGAACCTTCTCCCGAATGACATGACAATCGATTTCAATGTGCTTTGTACGTTCGTGAAATACTGGATTGGAAGCAATATGGAGTGCAGCCTTGTTGTCACAAAAGAGATTGGTGGGCTGCAAGTGGTTGACGGAGAGATCATGCAGCAATGTTCGTAGCCATGTTATCTCGCAACATGTGGTTGCCATCGAACGATATTCAGCTTCAGCACTTGAGCGGGAAACTGTGTTTTGCTTTCTTGTCTTCCATGAAATTGAGGCACCGCCTAAGAAAATAATATAACCGGAGGTTGATCGGCGGGTGTCACGACAGCGAGCCCAATCAGCATCGCAATAAGCGTTCAATTGGAGACGACTATTGCTTGGGAGAAATATGCCTTGGCCGGGTGTGCCCTTGATGTAACGAAGAACTTGATGGGCAGCATTGAGGTGCGGTTGTCTTGGATTAGACATGAATTGGCTAAGAATGTGGACAGCATAAACCAAGTCTGGACGCGTTATCGTTAGGTAGATGAGACGCCCAACCAGTCGTCGGTAAATGGATGGATCCGATAGGAGATCTCCATCTCTCTCACTGAGAACTAAGTTCTGATCTAACGGAACAGTGGCTGGTTTGGCACCAAGAAAGCCCGTGTCATCAAGAATTTCTAGAGCATATTTCCGTTGACAAAGAGTAATCCCTTGTGTTGATCGGGCGACTTCGATTCCAAGAAAATACTTGAGAGGACCCATGTCTTTGAGCTTGAATTGGTTGGCAAGGAAGACTTTTGTGTCGTTGATGGCCTGCAAGTTAGTCCCGGTAATGATAACGTCATCTACATAAATTAAAAGGATAGTATGGATACCTTTGTGTTGTCTAATGAAAAGTGAATAATCAGCCCAAGATTGTCGAAAACCAGCTTGTCTGAGGGAATTAGAGAGCTTTAGAAACCATTGGCGAGAGGCTTGTTTTAGCCCATACAATGACTTATGGAGCTTACAAACTCTCGTCTCCCCCTTTTGATGGAATCCAGATGGCAATTTCATGTAAACGTCTTCCAAAAGATCACCGTTTAGGAATGCATTATTGACGTCGAGTTGATGCAAGTGCCACCCATGAATGGCTGCCATGCTTATTAGAACTCGAACGGTTGTGAGCTTGGCAACGGGTGCAAATGTCTCTCGATAGTCTACACCTTCTATTTGACTATACCCCTTTGCGACAAGACGAGCTTTGTATCGCTCGATTGTCCCATCGGGTTTGTATTTAATTTTGTACACCCATTTACATCCGATGGGACGTTTGTTGGGTGGTGGCAGTACCAAACTCCATGTATTGTTGTCTTCAAGGGCCTTGATTTCCTTGGCCATGGCATCCCTCCAATTTGGAGATCTATTTGCCTGCAGAAAAGTCTTTGGTTCTTTCTCAAGCATAATGTTAGAAACAAAGTGTTTATAATTGTGTGAAAGCTTGTCATAAGATAAAACATTAGCCAAAGGAAAAGCCTTACCTGATGTTATATTTTGTGAGGAAGATGATTGGGGTTCCGATCGAGAGGGTAGATTTGCTTCCACATGAAAATCACGAAGGAGGTTGGATGGTTTGGTTGGTCGAGAGGATCGCCGAGGTTCCACAACAGGGATGGGAGGTGTGAGTAGTGGGTTTGGCGAAGAGATGGACTCACTTTGGGTTTCAGTTGGTGATGGTTGATCAGACTCTACAGTAGGCTCAATGTCATTGGTGGAGGATGTAAAGATGGGAGGGGTATCTTCATAAACTACGTTTGAATTGTTGAAAGTTGGAAGAGGTAAATCATGATTAGTTTGAGAAATGTTGGACATAGTTGAATAAGGAAACTGATTTTCATAGAAAACGACGTCTCGTGAAATAATAGTTTTCTTATTTGTAAAATCATAAAGTTTGTAACCTTTAGTACCGTGTGGGTATCCAAGAAAAATACATTCAACCGATCGCGGGTCAAATTTAGTTGGTCGTTGTGGATGGGTGGATGCGAAGCATCGACACCCAAACACACGTAAATGAGTATAAATAGGAGGTTTACTAAAGAGTTTTTCAAAAGGAGTTTGGTTTTGAAGATTTTGACTTGGCAATCGATTTATTAAGTAAGTAGCGGTGAGAATAGCATCTCCCCAAAAGACTTTTGGTAAATGAGATTGAAAAAGAAGAGCACGAGCAACGTTTAATAAATGTCTATGTTTGCGTTCAGCAACACCATTTTGTTGCGGCGTATTTATGCAACTAGTTTGATGCAATATACCTTTAGAAGAGTAAAAATCAAAACATTTAAATTCAGAACCATTATCACTACGGACAATCTTAATTCGTTTAGAAAATTGATTTTCGATGAGAGTAATAAATTGAATGATAAGAGGTCGAGCCTCGGCTTTGCTTTTCATAAGATAAACCCACGTGAATTTTGAATAATCATCCACAATAGTTAAAAAGTAGCGCGCTCCTGTTAAACAAGGAACATGATAACCTCCCCAAATATCCATGTGTATAAGATCAAAACAAGAAGAAGTAATAGAAGTACGATCCGGAAAAGGATTTCGAGTTTGTTTCGCCAAAGGACAAACTAAACAAGAATGTTCTTTTGAACCATTATTTTTAAAACCAGGAATGAAAGATGATACTTGTTGCGATGGATGACCAGTTCGTTGATGCAACAGTAGGTCGGACGCTGTGACACTGCATAAGTTGGGCATGGGCTGGGGTTTGAGGAAGTATAGTCCATCTCGTTCATAAGCAATCCCAATCATCTTCCCCGTGAGGATGTCCTGAATCACACATATCCGTTTCAAAAAGATAGTAGCATAAAAATAATCTAATGCTAATTTGCTAATTGAAACAAGATTAACCGAAAATTCAGGAACACAAAGTACATGAGAAATTTTTAATTGGGATGTGAAAGTGGCGGTGCCAATGTGTGAAACCTTATAAGATTTTCCATCCGGTAAATGCACAATGTGATTCGTAGTCGGTTGATATGAATCCAAAAAACGAGTATGATACGTAATGTGATCACTTGCGCCACTGTCTAAAATCCATGAATTATAAAAGAGAGTTTTTGCTAGTAAATTACCTGAAAAATGATCATAATTAGAGTGATTACCGACATGATTTGCGGAAGTGTGTTGTGGGGGATCCGTTGATTGCAGGGGCTGTTGTGAGGCAAGTTCCTGCAGATTAATCTTCTTGAGCAAGGCCATCATTTGCTGGTAGTCTGAAGGCAAAAATGAATTAGTGGAGTGAGCATCAGTTTGGTTGATGCTTGAGCTCGGCTGACCATTTTCAATGAATTTCTTGCGCTTTCGACAATAATCAATAGTGTGCCCCTTATTGTTGCAGAAGGTGCACTTTAGATGAGCTCGGCATTGCTTTGTGTTGTGGTTAGTCAAGTGACATTTTTCACAAAACTTTGTTTCACCTCCAGTTTGATTGTCACGAGCTTTCTTGACGGAGAATGCCGAAGTTTCGGTATGTGCAGGTGCCATTGTGTTGGACATCTCACCAAGGTTCTCTTGTCGCAGCACCATAGAGCACGCTTTGTTCAGCCCGGGAAATGGATCCAAGCCAATAATGGTACTCCGAGTATGTGCGTAACTCTCATTGAGTCCCATTAAGAACTGCATAGTCTTTTGGTTCTCTATGAAAGTCTTGAGTTCACCAGCGGCTGCACATGTACATGGTGGGAGGGCAGCGAGTGCATCCTTCTCGTCCCAAAGAGCTTTGATCTTAGTGAAGAATGAGTTGGCTGATTCTGTGCCTTGTTGACAGTCATGAATAGCTTTTTCGATATGGAACAAAGAAACGGTATTAGTATGTGAAAATCGTTCCTTGAGTTCAAGCCAAATACCTCTAGCGTCTTTGCAATGAATTACACTCTTCGAGATCTCCTTCGACATGGATCCAAGTAGCCAAGTTTTGACAAGAATGTTGCAACGCTCCCATTGCAACTCCTCGGTCGGTTTGTTGCTTGGTTTGGGAAGCGTTCCATCAACGAATCCAGCCTTGTTTTTTATTTGTAAGGCCATCATCATGGATTGTGCCCATGTTGTATAGTTATCTTCCACCAACGGTTGCGATACCAAGACGGCGCCTGGTTGATCGGAGTGGTGGAGAAAGAGTGGGTGATTTGATTTCTCCCATGGCTCGGAGCGTGGAGTTTGCTCGTTGTTCGACATGAGGAAGTGGTGTTGGATCGATTTGTGTAACCTAGAAAACTGATACCATATAGAATTTGAAAGATATAGCGGAAGTGGAAGGAAAATTAGTATTACTGTATTATTCCAATCTAATATATTACAAAGATAAGGTGTGTGTTCTTATACAAAAATAAACAACGGTCAAGAGTAAATGAAGGATGCAATTATGCAGCTATTGCCTAACATAAGTTCTCCTAATATGGATAGATAATAGGGAATATTATCTTACCTAATACGGATGGGTAATAGAGAATATTATCTTAAATAAGGAGAAAGCTACATAAACAGAAATTTATATGTTAATAGTAACGAAAAGACCCTGTTAGAGGCTCCAAACTGAACTGTTTCTAAACTTGTCCACTCTTGTCCTTCAACGCTTTTCTCCTCGCCTTAATTTTAAAAAAAAAAGATTAATAGAATAAAAAATGGGAGGGATTTTGTAAGAACGGACAAAAGAATAGGATAAGTTCGGGATAAAAGATTGTGTGAGAAGGGACAAAAGAATGGAATAAGCTCGGGACAAAATATTCGGACCCCGGTTTGAATACTTAATTGGAGATTGATTGAAACCAACAATATAGATGTGATGGAGCCAACCCTTTGATTTTTTTTTTTTTTACTTAATACAGGTGAACATTTATTTTCAAAAAATTAAGAAGCAAATTATATTTATTATATTTTATTAGATATAATATTAAACGTAACATTTGTGGACTGCTCGTTTCGGTGCAACGGAAGGATTTGGACTGAGTGTCTAGTCCATTAAACGGCTTAGCTTGACCCGCATTTATGATGCGGGGTAAATATTTTGGGTAAAATCCGGCCCGTGACCTGGTTAGTCGGGGTCTAAACACAAGCTAGAGTTGAGAAGTTTAAAAAAAATTTGAACAATTTATTATTGGAAATATTTTTAGGGTGTAATGAGAATAATCCATATATCCATCTTCCGTAATCTTTTTTTAGATGACGAGGAACTCACCTTCGATGGTAAACCCCGAGCACATGACCCAACCGGCAAGAGTCACGTGACTCACGTACCAGATAAACCTGCTTGAACCGACCACCAACTCAACCCAGTAGTAGAGGGTAAGGCAAACCTTAAATTTTCATCCAAGAAAGGGGACGGAGGCAGGGATCGAACCAGGGACCTCTATACCACCCCTTGCTCCACACCACTAGGTCACCCCAACTAGGGCTAGTAATCCTATTATTCATTTTTAATGTGAGGGCAGATTTGGTAATGAATTTACATGTTTAATGAATATATAACGGTCTTAACTTATGTTAAAAAGCTAAATCAGAAAATATTTTTCAAAATTAAATTATTTTAGTTTTTTTTAAATATTGCTTGACTGAGCCTATCAACTCGAGCTCGAGTACGTGGTTGGGCTCGTGAGCCGAGCTTGAGCAAAAAAAAAAGCTCGTATAAATTTTAGACTCGAGCTCGGCTCGGCTCATTTCTCGGTCAAGCCGAACTTGACATGTTCAAGTTCGGCTCGTTCAGCTCGAATAACACCCCTACCTATACTCTTAGGGTATCGGTTAGAAAGTTCGATTTAAAAAATCTTGTCAAATTAAAGTGTTTAGTAGATTAGGAAAAAAAATCATATTTAAATGGCTTGATTTCACTATGTTTAAAACTTTAAATCATGCCCAACTTCCCCTATTTGTGTTAGTTATAACTGGGCCTATCAGGAAAATCATTTCGAATAGTTCGAGTATACATTCCAACCCCCTAAAAGTCTCAACTTCATATTTATGTGGACCCTTAAAAAATCAAACGGTTGAAAATGATTCTCAATTCTTCTACCAATGCCCGTTCTCATTTGAAAATTTTGAACCCCGTGTAATGAACTAATGATATACGTTCAACAATTTTTTGTGTGATCCATTGTGGATGCACCAGCCGTTTGGAGGCAAGTCCAGGGGCTTAAACACTTTATTATAGTCACCACCTATTTAGTACTCCCTCCATTTTGAAACATAAATCCACTTGTGATTTTTTACATGTTTTTTAATATAGGCGAAACTAATTAAAATAACCCGACCTTTAAGGGTGTGTTAAAAATATATCCCAACCTTTCAAGTGTAAGATAAATATCTCGACCTTTAAAGGGGTGTTAAAAATATTTCTCAACCTTTCAAATGTAATATAAATATCTCGACCTTTATAAGTGATGTTAAAATAATATCTCAAAAAAATTTATACAAAAAAAAGCTAACAGTACATGCATATATGGCAAAAAAAAAATTTAATAAAAAAATAAAACTTTAAAAAATCTATATAAAAAATTATAGATTTACATATGTTTCATCTTTTATATTTTATACACACTATTTTCTTATAACTCTATATTAAAAACCTTGTTTTATTAATCCAGTTTTCTTTTTTTTATCAAGGGAAAGAAATAAATTAATAAAATATAAATATAGATAAAAAAAATGATAGATTTACAAGTGTTTAATCTTTTATTTAGATGATTTTTATATTTGAGGGATAACACCCATATTTGTATAATGGGCCATTTAACTAATTTCGCATTTTTAATTAAAATTTAAAATAGAAAGAAGAATAGTTAGAATTTTAGTAAATAAATTATGTAAAAAAAATGGGACAATTGAACAAAGAAGAATAATATGGAAAATTGAAATATTAATAAAGTGTCTTGAAATTTTTTTAAAAAAATAATAAATGAAAAACCTTGTTTTCTTAAGCCCTTTTATTAATTTTTTATATGTATTTTTTAAATTTTATTTTTTTATTAATTTATTTTGCCACATACGTATGCCATGTTAGCTTTTTTTTTCCTAGAGAATTTTTTTAGATATTATTATAACATGACTTATAAAGATTGAGATATTTATCTTACATTTGAAAGGTAGGGATATATTTTTAACACATCCTTAAAGGTTGAGATATTTATCTTACATTTGAAAGGTTAAGATATATTTTTAACACACCCTTAAAAGTCGGGTTATTTTAATTAGTTTCGCCTTTAATATATTACTAATAAGTATATAGTTATGTAAAAAATTTAATAAAAAAATATTATTTTATATAGTTTTTAACTCCTTAAAAAGCGTGCAAAAAGTCAATTGACTTATATTTCAAAACGGAAGTAGTAGACTAATAGTATCAAGATACATTTTTTTAAAAAAAAATTAATTATTACCCTCTTCCACTAACTTTTCATACAAAATTGATTTTGTTTCCCTCTTTTTAATCACCCATTTGAACAAGGGTTAACCACATTCCCTATACTCCTAATTATTATCACTCATATCTTATTTTTCATACAAAAAAAAGTAATAACATTTTCCTCTTATCTAGACTCACAAACCTTGTATACAATATATTCTCAAACAAAATTTGTTTTAATTCCAGAAAGATTAAAAAAAAAACAAAAGGAATATAATCAATTTACATGTTAAGATTTATGGTTAATAATTATAATCATTAACCTCTAATCTTCTTTTTGCAAAGCATACAACTATGCAAGCCACCAGATAAATTCAAACCCATACTAAAGCACAAACTTCATACTGTGAAGCACAAGAGAACCCCTCTCTTTCATCGCTAAAGAGGGAGGTTCGCAACTTTTCACACAATTTATTTTGTTTCCCTATTTATCAAATCTTATACCAAATGGACATAAGTGAGGATCGTTAACCTCAAATCACCATGTATACCCTCTACAATTTCCAGTTGCTGGAAGGAGAGGAGAGCAACAATGATTTAAAAGAACGGTGGTTTTAATTGGAATTGAAGAACACATATTTCCCCAAAGGAGACCAAGTTTTTTCAAGTGACAAACATGTTCATTCCATTTGAAGACGTGCCAAAAGCAATTTACTCTTGAGTTCCTTTGTAGCTATACCAGGACTTGGCTTGGGCAAATCAGTATATATAATACCGCTCACTAGATTACAAATTCGGGCACGCTACATTGGAACCAGATTCACAAGATACGCAGGAACCAAATACATAACTCTCATTTGTAAGAAAACTGGGCATCTGTGGAGCTTACTATACGAAAGGACTCGTAGCCCAATAGTCTTAGTACCAGCTTTTAGTTCTGCAGCATCAGAACCTTGGCATTAGGATCTGGATCCCAAGATCCGAAGATGGAAAAGACCGAAACAACATGGAAGAGTAGGATAAATAAACCTACACTTGCACTGTGCACAACTACAGGACTGATTTAAATGCGAGAAAAACTGAACCCATACCAAAAATCTGAGGGTGCTATGTACTTGAATTTGGATAATCGTCTTTCAGCCCCTTGGTGAGTAAATCATAATTTATAGATGCGAGCTGGGAAAGATTCTGTAGGAAAAGGAGAGGAAAAGAAACAGATTAACTTGACAGAATCATGGGAATATCATATTTATTATCCCACATCATGTGATATCGGAGTCATTTAGACAGTGAATCCCGACAGCAATAACAGCATTTCTACAACTTGACCACAAGTTGCTTGTTCGAGTTCTTAGAAAGGGAGCTGCTAACATGTACATCCAACTTTACCATCTGTTAAATAGGGCTTTTTTCCCACAAAACCATCCATTATGTATCTCTTAATGCCACATTAGGTCATTTTATTTGTCAGTGAACTGTCAAAAAGACAGTGAAGAAGTAGCAGGCTTCCTTATTATTAGAATTTTAATGGGTAATTAACGTAGAGGTCATTTTGTCAACAGAATACATACAACGGGGAAGATAGCCTTGCCCTTAATGGGTGGTTTTGTGAAGGAACTCCTATTTAACAGGTGTTTTTTAGTGATCAGATTCAGAAGGACCGGGCCTAATGCTAATTAATACGAGGTTCTCCTAGAGACAACATACTTCACAGGAGAAATGCCATCATAATACTAACTTATGTCGTCATATGAAACCTAGCCATTGAACTTCAACATCACCAGTTGAAAGATATGTAACTTTTTCCATCTCCAGTAGAAGAGAAAGAGTCAACAAGCTGCCAAGTATAAGGTAGAGAAATACCTTGAAAGAAAAGTTACTGAAGGAGTAATTAACAGACGACCCAGACTCGAACTCAGCTAGACCACCACACTCATCACCCTGGTTGCCATCGTTGAAGAAACAAAAATAATCACATTTACGGAAATAGATGACTAGACCAGCAGTTAACCAGAATAAAGAATACATAAGGCAGAAGTCAAAAGTTGCTTCACTATACCAGCTCCTCTTGCCGATTACTCAGACAACTACTGCTACCACTAGCAGTGCCATCATCACTAGAGTCATCAAACTCAGAGCCTGCGTTAATGGGGTCATCGGAGTGGTTCCAAGAATAGCGGCTAGTGAAGTAACTGGTGTCATCGGCGCTTTCTGAAGTAGGGATAAAGGCAGCCTGAAAAACATAATGAAGTGCAAAAGCAAAGGGCATCATGATTTCCTTTCCGAAAGAGTTTAACAAAAAGACAAGAACGCGCTAATGAGTAAAACTTGAATGGTCAATTGTACCTTCTGCCTAGCCAGTGTGTCCCAATTAATATCCCGGAAGAAAGGATGCCGCTTGACCTGAATCAAATAAATTAATTTAGGTCATGTAATTGAACTTTTGATTCACGAAATTTTGGATTAGGATGAAAAATTGCTTAACCCCAACCCAAAATCCTCATTTGGAATACAGTTTCTTACTCTTGCTTGGTCTTTACACTCTATTTTTCTTCCCATACTAATGTAAACATAGTTATCACTATAATAATAAGAATGATTCTCAGTATACTTTACCATGATATAGCCACTAAATACCCAGTGTACTGCATCAGAACATCTAAATCCAATTACTTGTGATGCAAATATCATTTTATCCAAATACAAGTCTAGTCATGATCCATCCCTAGTCAAAATCAATAATTAAAAGTGAGAATTCCTGACCCAATGGATCAGTCTAAAAGAGTTGGGATCTACCCAGCATTCCAGCGTTTCTGGATTATATAATTTCATATCATTTCTGAGTTTTGAGATTAACAAGTTTTCCTCACTTCATGCAAGTTTCTGAATAATCTTGGCCATGACTCATCAACCAGTACATTAACGGAAAAACCTAAACAAACATAGTCACCTCTGACGCTCCATTAGCTCCAAGTCTTAGATGAGGATCTTCAGTCAACAGCCTAGAAATTTAGAAATTAGTAAAATATTCTAAAATCATACAAAATCAGAGAAGTACAATCCAGCAGAAAGAAAAGATCTTTTTCTTTTTGGATGAGGACAGACGAAGACATGGGGCAAGCATACTACAAGTTTGACCCTTGTGCACATTCAGGAGAAGCAAATTGCCTTGAAGGAAAGAGCTGAGAATATTTTTAAAAATTTGGTGGTAAAAAGGTTAAACAAGAAGGAATAGCTACAGAAAATAGAGAGAACGCATCTACATATTTACATTAACATCATTACTTGCTAATTTATTGCTGCAGTCTTGTAAGAATGTCATGGTAAAAAGAAAATGAGAAAAGGTTGAAGAAGGAATAGCTACAGAAAATAGAGTGAATTCATCATCATAGACTCTTTCCACTATATCATTATAATAACATCAGTCTTAATTTATTGTTATAGAAATATAAAAAAAAACATGAGATGGTATGTGAAAGTATTCATATCATATTGAAAAGTATGAAATCTAAAGAGAACCATAAATTGGAATCCAAATAAATGGCCCATTCTACCAAGGAAAAGATATTTCAATGATAGTAGGACAAATACATCACATACTTTTCAATTAGATCTTCTGCTTCAGGGCTCATTTCTTCTGGTCCATTAGGCCAAGGAATATTTCGATTCAGGATATTGTCAAATATTATCTGAAAAAAAAAATGAAGAATAAACTTTAGTACACCATCAGAAAAACGAACCGTTTCCAGTTTTCAAAAAGCAAACAAATTTTTTATGGTAAAAGCATAAATGTTGAACATGTGAAGGTTAACTGGAAAAAATACTAACACCTAAATCTTCATATCACTGATAGTAGTATTCAACAAGATATTGCATGGTCAACCAATCAAACTATATCAGGACTAGTGTCTAGCGATTTGTTGCAGGCTTAATCAAGATATTGTATGGCCAACCAATCAAACTATATCAGGACTAGTGTCTAGCGATTTGTTGCAGGCTTAATCACTTGCAGCCCAATAGAGCACTCTTCTCAGGGTATCTGCAATGTGATTTCAAGCTGGTAAATCATAGCTGTTTGTCTCCGCAATGTCATTGGAAGTGGCAGATCAGCTTGGATCAGCATTGACCTGGATCTTTTTAATTTAATTCAATGTAATTTTTTCATATGTGTCAAATTCAGTTCAGATCAATTTCAGATGAAGTCATACTGGTTACCCACTACTCTTGGGTGAGTTGGGTCTTTCAGAACAGGTTTTTGAGGTTTGACTAAATTAACATATGCCTCTGACTGGGTCAATTTGAACTCACATGGATCTTGAATTGGGTTTGTATCAGATCAGGTGACTTAAAGCTGTCATTTCAATACTCCCTCTGTCGTTTTAGTAGAAATTTCTTGTCCAAAAGTAATTGATGTATTGATAATATCTAGACAAAATTTTAATTTAGAATGCAAATTTAAAGAATAATCTATATCTTCAATGGAAAATTTGTACCCGTTCTCTCTTGATAAATAGGATGATAAATAGGAAAGCACCTATTCACGTCATTTATTTTATTTTGTTTGATTGTTTCTTAATAAGGTGCTGTGTGCACAATTCTAAAATGACATTTATTTTGGGACAGAGGGAGTAGAAGACAATATTAAGGATTGCTGATTTCATTCATAAAATGTATGTTTTCTCTGTAATTTTTCGATGTGTTGAAGTCATTGCTAATAGTTATGAACCCGTGATAATATTCCATAAGATCAATTGCAAGCGAAAAAATAAATATGTTGTCTTGATCATCATATTCCACACAAAAAAATGCAATCTAAATCTCAAAACTTAAGTTCAACAGAAATAGAATAAATATTACTGGATCACTTCAGGTTTAAATTCTTAAATTTGGCTCCTTTTCGGACTATTAAATTTGGACTAGTTAGGTTACAATTCCATTTAAATTTGACTAGGTCATTACAAAACAGATCATTTGATATTTCTAAATTTGTCAAAGATGGCTGGTCAATTCTCATGGGGTCCAGTATTTGAAGATGCAGGCAGCAGCTGAATAATTGTTCAAATTCACATTCAAATTAAATTCAAATTCAAAACAGACCTTAATAGTTTTTAGGCCAATTCTCATAGAATATGTGGATTTCTACTTACTTGGATGGTGTCCGTTGCATCGAGATTAAATTGGACTTGTAGGACTTTTTGCAAAAGGTTTATGAGAGTGAAAGTTGTACTCGGCATTTTATACTGTCATTCTTTTTTCTTTATGAACAATAAAAGGTCATGCTTAAATTAGACCAGAAAGGGAGAAATCAACCATTTAATTATTTTAATCTTTATAGGAGTAGAGCAGTTCGAAGTAATGGTGCAGATGGAATAAATGAGTGGAACTACATGCTATGGTAGTATGGAATGATCAATGAAGCATAGAAAGTTACCTGAGGATGTTCTGCATTAAAAGGTGGGATCCCAACAATAAGTTCAAATAGAATAACACCAACAGACCACCAATCAGCAGTTGCACCTGAAAAAGTGGGGAGGAAAGGAAGGGCAAAGAAAATTTCAGAATTCATGCTTCAAACTTGAGTCAATAGATGAGCAACCCACGTAAGCAAACATGTTAAGGACATTAAACAGAATACAATGACATTCTTCATCACTTCCTTTTTCGAAACCATCGTCCTTCAGTACCAAACAAATTAAATGGAATGCAGCATCATAGTATGCAGTTCAAGGAAGTTGATAGCACAAGGTAGATGCATCACCATTGTCCGAATATATGTAAACTTTGCACCGAATACAAATAAACATGGCTATGTCTAATGTTGCCAACCCTTTTTTCATATATATCTGTCCGGATGATCGACAATCCCAAAGATTAATTCTCTATGTGGCCATTTATCAGGACTTTTCTTATCTAAAATTTCTTTCCAATTTGTTGTCTTTATAAATCAAAGGATCAAATAAAGATCAAGAAGAAAAAACCATTTGAAAAAGATTAGAGGGAGGGAGAATATAAAAAGAGAATTTTTGAAAGAGATGCAGAAATTAACAAAAAAAGACAGCTGCAGCTCTCATTAGAGCAAGTATAACCAATTAAAACACATACCTACACCCAACCTTCAAAAAATTATATTTATGACCCTTGTACATTTCTAAAATGTACACACAGTTGTAAAAAGAACAGCACAATCAGTTGTATGCCATTTCAGCTAGCCATGGAAAAAAACCTAAATTTAACACTGCCAGTGCTGCAACTGAAAGACAAATCAAGCCAAAAGAAAAATAAAATGCAGTAACAATGAGAAAGAAGATACAAACCATGTCCCGTTCCCAAGAGAATCTCAGGGGCCAGATAGTCAGGTGTACCAACAGCAGAACGTTTTTTCCTTCTTTCTTGATGCCGCTCAGATGTAGATAACTGAGGTTCATCTTCATAGGCTGATGTCCCACTAACACCAGGACCAGATAAATCATCCGTGCTATTGATGAGACCAACTTTAGAGAGCCCAAAGTCAGTCAACTGGTTCAAGAATGAAGCAATCAGATCCTCAATTCTAAACATCTCAAACATATTTCAGCATTCTTTTATGAAGCAACAATGGTTAAAATAAACACAAGGCATGAAAAGATAAGGCCCCGTCCCTTCTATTCTCTGTTGGCAAGAAGGCTGAAAATAAACAGAAACAAGAGCACATATGTACAGCAATAACTTAAAAATTAACTAAACTGCAGTACCTTTATATGACCATCATGGGCAATTAAAAGATTATCTGGTTTTAAATCACGATGAACCACATGCAACGAGTGCAGATATTCCAATGCAAGCACCTGTCGATGTCTTAAAACTTTAGTCTGATTGTGTTTTATAAAATTACTATTTAGGAAGACCAACTATGAAAAACAGCCTAAATAGATGCAACCGAAGGAAAATGATACTCACAACTTCTGCTATGTACACACGAGCAACATCCTCGTCTAAACAACCCAAATTCCTCAACAATGAATACAAGTCTCCTCCATTCAAATACTCCATGACCAAGTACAAGTTTTCACGACAGGTAAATGAATAAAAGAAACGAACCTGAGAAAATACAAAGTTAATAGTAAGAGATGAGCACCATATTGGTTCTGCATAGTGAACTGCTGAATAGACAAGCCTGCTTACCACAAAGGGATTACGAACAGATATCAAGATGTCACGTTCTGCCAAAATGCTCTCGACTGCATTTTTACGGACCATATCAGCCTTTCTCAGGATCTGCACAACTCAAAGAAAAGTGACCACCTTATAGCATTCGAAGTCATGATTGAATGGAGGAGACTATAATGGTAACACTGTCTGATATAAAAGGTAAAAACTATTATCAGACCAACAGTGTTACCATTATAGCATTAGAAGTCATGATTGAAGTGCTTCATGTATCACAGAACTGTTGCAGAGTTTGAGAATCAAAATCTTATAATAATGACCAACCCAAGGCTTGAGGCAATGAAGATGGGCAAAGGAGGAGACAAAGAGTTGTCCATAGATCGATACAAGGCCAGGTCAAGAGGAGTGGTCTCCCAAAGTTGTGAGACAATGGAAGAAAGTTCAGCCAGTATGAGGGGACGAGTGGAACAAGGGACTAACCACATTCTCGATGTTAATTAGCATAATTAAGCCTATAAGAAAGAGTGGGTTGCTTGTATGGGATCATCCCCGGAAGATTCAGTCGTTTTGTTTGGCTGTTTGACTTTAATACTTCCTTCCATTTGTACTCATGTTACAATTCCTTGTTGACATGTTGCCTGAATTTGCTAAGTTCTATTGAGACTCCTCACTCTAACAGAAAACTGACATCCTTGAAAAACATTCTCAGGTTTTACAAGATTTTTTTAGCAAGACCGACAAGGTCGCATGACTGCATGTATTATATTTTTGCAAGTAAAAGCAGCTGCGTCCTTGTCTTTGAGGGAAGGTCTGCGTAAATAAACTCACTTAATTTTGGGAACTAATGTACGAAAACCTAGAAGAATGGACCTAGATGAGAGAGAGGATGAAGGGAGGCAAATATAAGACTATATAAATCAGCATTTTAGAAAATGAGGAAAGCCATCAAGTCCATAATATCATGAAGCATTCACTTAATCAAACCATCAAAAGAAAATACATGATCAAAGAAAAAGTGAAAATTCAGTACCTTTATAGCAAAGAGATCCCCTGTTGTTCTTTTCTTGGCCAGGAAAACCCGACCAAATGCTCCACGGCTGATGGGCTTCATTATCTCAAAGTCATCTATGGAAGTGCGATCTTTGGAGGAATGGATAGGGCTGGTCCTTAAGCTACGGAGAACATCATCTTCCAACGGAGCATCTTCATCAATCACTGTACTTGCAATATCAATCTTTTCATTATCAACCAGCTCTGTGAGTTGCAAGTATTTCTCCCTGAAGAAACCAAAGAACTTTGGTATAAACTTCGCAACAATAGCTGAAATTTTGTTCGTCGAACATGGACATCAAAATGACTCAGGAAGAATTCCATAGAAATGTTCAGAACTGCTTTCAACAAACAAGGACTGCAACATTGATCAATCTACCAGATTATTTGTTGTGGAAATCGTATAAAATATAATAAGTCGCTAGGTGACCCTCAAAAGAAAGGTTGACAGGACCGGAGTATCTTTGAAGTTGAAGAGTTGGGGTGTATTTGGATTTCAATGCACTATGATTATAATACAATTATAATTATAAACACTAGAATAGTGTTTGGTAATATATTTTACAATGTATTTAAATAATGTAAAATTTAAATAAAATACTTATAAATTGTATCAATCAATTATATTGAGTTTATAATGTAATTATAAACTTTACGCTATAGTGGGGGTTTTATTGACACAATTTATAAGGTAGTTTATTTAAAATTTACGTTCTTTTAAACACATTATAAAATATATAACCAAACACTATTTAAGCGTTTATAGTTATAATTGCATTATAATCATAATGCATTGAAAAGAATCTCACACTCAACTTAACTGAATACTTCAATAAAGAGGTTTTTGATTGACTGGCAAAAGATGATTACATTGCAGCCCCCTTAATCTATTTAAAGGTGACAAAAGCTTAGCCCTCAAAGGCAAGGAAGATTCTAGAGGGGTACTTAGAATTAAGTGAAAATATCTAGATGGGGTAAGGTTGGTAAGGGGAATATCTAGAGACTAATGACGGCATAGGATAAGGATGAGCCTTCGGAGATGTCTAGAAACTAATAGATTCTTAAGAGGATGTCGTGTATAAGGGTTGCCTTGGTTCTGCATCAAAGGTCTTCTCATAAAAAAGCATGAACAAAAACAAGTGAAAAAAAAAAATAAGAATCAAGCAAATTGAACTGACCGAATTAACTTCTCTATTCGTGCTCCGAATGTCTCCACGGTAAGTGCATCAAATTTGCGGCGGCCAGTAATAACTCTCAAATCTTCTAGACAATTAAGTAAATTGTTCATAGAGCGATCATCATCTATTTGTGTACTTGAGGCGCATCGAGCAATATCTGCAAGTTCAACCATCTGCATCATAAGAAACAATCTTTAATTTCATTCTATGTCAATATCACAGTTTTGGATATTTCAATATAATCTATGCCAATCACGTGCAAATTTTTTTCTGCAAAGTAGAATACAACCTGTATAGAAGTTATCAAGAAGAGTAACGAAGGGTAACTGAGCAATCAGAAGCCTACAGATATTGGAGATAAGAATCAATTCAGGACACACATGTAAGCAGAATAGACTTGCCCAGACTACTTTTTAAGCACCAAATAGCCCAGGAAGACTAATAGAACACACCACTACAACCAGCCTCACATAAATTATAAAGTGAAGGTGAAAGCTGCAATTATCTTTCATATGCTTAGTTTAGCTAAAATTCTAGCAGAAAAGATGTTTCAGTTTGTATAAAATTAAGTAGAGGAACATCTATTTCTTTCAAAACTAGTGGATGATCATCTATGTAAGGTGTAAGGTTTTACACAGTGATGCCATCCCAGAACTAGCCATACTAAGTTTTACAAAGTGATGCCATCCCAGAACTAGCCATACTAAGTTTTAAGGGAAAAAAATCAGAAATGTATGAACTGAATTTTAACTCCAACAGACAAAGAAGAAAACATTTATCCAGAAAGATACCTGGGGATAATCTTCTTGCTCAGAGTAAGTTCCTTTGCTAGACAGAAGTAAGTCAATCTGGCTGGTTCTCGGTGTCATCAAAGGGGATCGAGGCGTCATGCTTCCAGCAGAGGATGTTGTCATTCCTTGATCAGACTTGGGTCCAAAACGTGTCTTGCAAGACATGGATGGTAAACCTTTGAGGTCATCCATAAAAGTGGAATTCTCTGATTCAGGAAAACAATCAAGCATGTCCTCCGACCCTCTTCTGGACCAATCGCTGAGTTTAGGGGAGAAGATATCAGATTCTTCTGTAACACTAGAGTTAGATACTTTAGCAGCATCAGGGCTTCCTACAGCCGGTTGAAAATCCTTCGGGGGCTCCATCATCTTCTCTAACGTTTCGGCAATTCTCAACAGACGTTCATCAACACTCAAGCCCTTCTGATCACATCTATCAGCGATAGCGCATACTCTAGAATGATCTTCTACATGCAATGTTTGAACTTCTTCTTCACAAATTCGACAAATTATGGAGCTTTCATCCGAAGTGATGGGTTGATCCCCCCAGTAGCCCCAAGACGTTTTGTGCTGGTGCTTAGTGGGGGCAGACGAAGGACCAAGGGAATCTTTCAACATAACATCAGGTGCTTTAGCTCTGGTTTGGTCCAGTTCTACAATGGGCTCCTTGACACTCGGCATCTTTACCTGATCAAATTTACTTTCAGTAACATCTCTCACCAAGGGAACCTCTGTTTTGCTCTTAGCGGCAGGAGACGGAAACTTTTTCCAAGAAGTCATTCGCTCCCTGCCTGTAGGTGATTCCGAATTCTTCAATGAAACACCTGAAGAGGAAAGCATATTCTGCCCAACATGAAAACGCTGCTCCTGACTGAAAGATTTCGCAGCAGATGCTGCTTTTGCAACTTTTGAAGAAGCAGAACTCTTCCCATGTGTTTGTAAACCAGGAGGAATTCTCTTCTCTGCAGATTGCAAAACCCTGGATTGACGGAGCTGAAGGACATGATCATCCTCAGCAAACCCGCTCTCTTTGTGGAACTGCAACAACCTTGTACACCTTGTAAGGATGAAAAGCATCCGAGTGTGTAGCTGCTTAAGCACACCAGGTGGCAGCTCCTGGCGTCTGTCATCCAATTCTTGAACAATGCCTTCACATTGAAGCCAAAACTCATTAGGTGATGTCATAGCACAGCTCCTTGCAAGGATCAGCAAGTCCTCAATAGTTTCCTGCCATTCAGGATGTGTTTCTGCGTTCTTCTCTAAAACACCAACTAGATCAGCCGCAAAAACTGCCAAGTCAGAGTCTACTTCTTCCTTGGCTTTGTCAAATTTACCCCGAATCATGACCAATACTTCCTACATATTACCAAAAATTACAATGGAATGAATAAGTTCACGCCAGCCATTCAAACTTGATGAAGAAAACCAAGGAAAAATAAATTTGAAAGAAAACACACCTCCACGTTATTTAAACCCCGACGCTTCCAAAATGGAAAAGGGCGTACTCCTTTGGAATTCAACTCATGGGAGAAACTTTTTATATCAGCTGGAAATCTCTTTTTAGGTCCACTTGTAACACGCATGATAGCTTGAAAACGTGGAGATTCTGACTCCTTTGGAGTTTCACAATCAAATGGAATCTGAAAAGGGAAAACATGATAATCTCCATCCAAAGACTGAAATCAAGGATTAATGGTGCAAAAAATTCCACATGAGATATTTGTTGACCTGGTTTTCTGGTGTAAAAGCATCCTGATCTCTTAAGCTTCCAGTCTGCCCATGGAGAGAATTAAACTCCCCTGCATGATTGGAGAAATTGAAAATAATGATTTAAATTGGGAAGAAAACCTAGTTAAAAAAAACAGTATAAAGTGCATAAGGGTAATGTGAGTTGTAGAACAAGAGCAAGACAGGGACCATTGGTTAGTGATAGAACAAGAACAAGAACAAGACGAGGATCAAAAAAAAAAAAGTAACACGTACTAAGACATGCCTATGGAAATGTTAATAGTAAAACCAGTTGAAATTCAAGTTATCCAACACAGAAAGCATGAAGGAGACTGCTAGCACCTTTGACGAATGATATACTTTCAAGACCTAGATTCGTGAGAGGATATGCTCCAAAAATGTCACAAGTGAAAGACATGCAGGAAAAGTATCAAGAGCTTGCATTGGAACCTCAAGATCAGATGCAACAAAATTAATCACATGTCATGGGATTAGAGTATCAGTCTAGCACTTTTGTGGGTTAAATTTGTGTCTATAGAGTATTTGGCCTTTCTCAGATATGACTCAACTATATAATCCTGTAACTTCACATTTATAGGATATCTACTCCTATTTATACATTTTTTAATTGCCATTTGCAAGCAATTTACTTCTCTACCAGAACCTTGTTGCTTACTGGTACAACGAGCTACCAATAACTCCATCAAACCAAGTACCATTATCCTTTGCCTGTAGGCACAATGGCACATATCTAGTATCTCCAATTTTAACCCCTCCCACACCTCTCAAAGATTTTGTTTGCAGATCAAAGGGGTCTTGACTATTGAAGAATATAATCTTTCCATGAATTAGTCTAGAAACCCAAGGGAAGAGATCAATTGTCCAAGCACCGAAAAGAGCTAGAAATATACAAGATATGACATATAAGAATAAATTTTGATAAAATTATCATCCTAGAACTAGAAAATCGGCTAATACTAAAATCATGGCTCACTAAACTTCTGTGACAAAATGGATTTGGCTGTAACTGATTTCTTCCACAAATATATATTTTACATCCAACATGATTGGCCTCAACCACCAAAGAAGCCATATACAAAAGGTCAAACCTATTGTATTTTGCAAACTCACAATGAGTGCCATTTCTTTGTATTCCTATGTGCCCTAACCCCTGCCGATGACATGAAAGAGGTCTCTTCTTTAAACCATGCATTAAAATAAATAAATAAAAGACAAGCCTAAAACTCTAACCCTGTGAAATTACTAGTTCAAAATGAATATTAGCACTCACTCAGATTTTCTAATCCTGTTACTATGTCAAAAGGAATATCAGCACTCACATTTGACTAGAAAAGAGAGTAACTACAATTTCTTTCATGTCCGATTCGGATTAGTAAACAGCCACGAATTTATAAAAGCTTCTTTTCTCTTATAGCTTCAGTGCTACACTATGATACATCAAAGTGGCACGGTCCAAACATAATACCGACACTAATGAACTTAAAGAAGCAGTCAAATGAGCTTAAATAAAAAGCAATTACAAGCTTCTGATGATTGGCCTCAAAACCACCAAAGAAGCCATATACTAAAGGTTCAAGCCTATTCTGCCTTGCAAATTCGCAATATGCGACATTTCTTTTTATTCCTCGGTACCTGAACCCAGCCCGTGCCACTAAAGAAATCTCTTCCCTTAAACTACACATTCGGAAAATGATATAAGAAACTACCAACATTAGACACGTTCAGCACAACACACGTATTTGACAAGATGGTTTCAATAAAGAGACCAGGTTACTATCATTTTTTTCATTTCCAAGTCAAATTAGTAAACAGCATGACGCTTATAATAGATGCCTTTTCAGTTTTCCCCCTTATAGCTTCAAAGATACCTGGACAGACTAAACCTAATACTGACAGCAATAAACTTATAAACATAAGGAAGCAATCAAATGAACTCAACTAAAAAGCAATTACCAGCTTCAGATGATAAGCGAGAACGAGGCTGTGCCGCATTGCTGGTGGTGCTCGGGCTCCGGCCAGTAGACGGACCACTTCCAGGCGACATACTATCGGAAGTGCTGGCAGTTTCCGCGGCATTTTCTAACCAAGAAGTTTCCTTCTTGCCACTCCCCTTGCCGCCGCTAGACGGACCGGCACCAGTGCCAGCCGCGGCAGGCCGAGAGAGGTTGCTGGCGCCGGCGCCTTTCTCCGGCCTGAATCCGAAAAAGCTCTCCTGCGGCAACGGACCAGATCTCGTCTTGATCTTATTAAGCCCCAAAGAGGAAGCCAAAATCGGTGAAACGGAAGATCCAGAAGCCAAAATCGGCTTGGATGCGGGCTCAATTGGGGATTCCTTCCCCTTAGAGTCATCCTTGTTCTTCAGCTTATCCTTGTCCTTCACGGCGGCTTGCTTCGAAGGAGTCGAATAAGAGGAGGTTGTGCTGAGGCCGCTGATCTGGTGTCGGTGGTCATCGTCCTTGTGAGATTTAGACTTCTTCTTGTCTGATCTGCTGGGAGAGTTGGAGCCGAACGATCGAGGGCTGTTGGAGGAACCATCTGGACTCGATGAGGACTCGGATTTCTTGGAGGAGAAAAACCTACCTTTGAACACCATTTTAGGGATGGGAGGGAGGGGTCAGCTGTACAAACGTCTGCGTCCTCTTCTGTACATAGAGAGCTGGGTAGGTGAAGCTGCAGAACAGTGAAGCAGAGGAGAGAGAAACGGGGGAGATTGACCAGTCCCGCTGTGGTCTCCTTCAGAGTTCAAAGATGGATTTGGACTGGTGAGAGGGAGAGAGAGAGAGAGAGAGAGAAAGGATAAATCTTCGTAAGACTCGGAGGTCTGAATTTTCATTTTTCTCCTTTCTTTTGGGGTTGGAGAGCAATATACCAGAAATTGAGAGTGTGCGCACATTTTTTACTTGAGGCTGTGTTTTTCTCCGGGAATTTTAAGGCGAGTAGATTATTTTTAGAGGTAAAAAGAGTGGAGATTATTTTCGAAAAGTATCATGTATGGTTTTTTTTTAGTGAATGAGTATTAATTAAAGAGATATGTTAAAATACCAATTTTACCCTTTGATATTAAATGCAAATTTTATCAAACTATATCGTTTCACAACTGAAAACACCACTAAGCTACATTCGTCCTTTGATATTAAATGCAAATTTTATCAAACTATATCGTTTCACAACTGAAAACACCACTAAGCTACATTCGTCCAATTTATCAGGTTCTAATTTTCTTCCACTATTTCCTATTTGATATTCCGTCGAATGCACACATATATTTGGGATTCGCAGTCAGTAGAAAGGGAAGACGAATCAGATGTAAACAGATAAGGAAAATGGTAGTATGGGAGGAAGAACTCAGTGTAAGAGGAGGAGAATGACAACCATATGTGCACACTCAATGGAACAATTGACACACACAATTGAACGAATGACAGCAGAGAAGCAACACAAGAGAAACACAAATGGCATTCAACACCGGAATTGACAGAGGAGGAGAACGACGCACTTGGCCACCGGTTGAGGAGGAGAGTGGTGGTGAAGGTTTCGCCGGTCGTCTGCACTTTCGCCTTCGAGAGTTGCTTCCAACCTTCCTTCAATCGTCGATGGCTTCTTATGGACGAGTTCGGAATGAGGGGCATAAATGGATGGAATAGGGTTGGAAATCCACTCCGCCCCTTTCCCTCCCAAGGTGGGATTTTACAACCACCTCCACCCCATTCCACCCCATGATCTGACAGCACCTCCACCCCTTGATTATTCAAATTTGATGCAGTTGGGTCATCTTGATTATTCGATCTATTTTAAGAATAATTATTATTGGACGATAGAAAGGAAATGCAAGATTGAGCTCGTAAGAACATACACAATGGTTTTGCTTATTTATACACATTTGCACAAGATGTGTAAAAATACACATCACTTTTTAGTAATTTGCTCCATTGGTCAAATGTGCATTTTTTACACATCATTCAAATACAATTCATTTAAAATAAAAAGAAAAATAAAATTATAAAAAAATAAATCAATGAAATTTTCTTGCTTTTTTGTAAAAGATTATGCACATGGAGGAGGTGATGTGCTCAATTGCACATCACATGCTCAAATGTGTACATTTGCACACACCCAAAACAACCAATGGAGCTCAAAAATGTTTAAAAAATACATATTTGCACATTTGTGCAACACCATTGTGGATGGTCTAAGATTGTTTTCTCTCACAACTTTGTCCTTATAATTATAAGATCACATAGTAGCTCTGTAACCCGATATGGATCGGTATTATTCGGTTGTGAAGACTATGGGGAGAATAAAAGTCGAAAAAAAAATTGTGGGAGCTGAAGTGCCTATAATGATCTCACGCGATGGAAGGTCCAAGAAGGACAATTGCCCATTTTTGTTGTATAGTTAAGAGGCGGAAAAGGAATGTATGGAGGTTGAACGTGGAGTGTGGTGCGCACAACTACAACTTGCCTCCTAGCTTACAAAGGTCATCAAATGGTGTCACGGTTAAATGATACAAGGTGAAGCTCATTCCCTTTCTCGTAGCGTTGAAATTTATATATAAGGATAATCTGACCTCGAGGCAACAGATTTACAATGCTGAAGCGAAAATCAAGAACGATGAGATATTAGAAATGATGTCAATGCAACATCTTCTCAATATGCTTGCTTGTCGAGTATTCACTTTCAATTATAGACTTCGTCCGGATGGATTTTTTGCAAGATCTAGTATTTGCCCATGAGGATTCGTTGAACCTGTGGAAGATACTCTCTTACATCATGATAATTGACACAACCTATGAGACCAAAAATAATACGAATTATCAATCATGAATTAATATTAATACGAACTTTAAAAACTACAAAAAAAATATGAACTATTTCACATTGAACCAATTTTGATATGAAAAAAAATTAGTCAAATTTCCGGCCAAACATTCGACATGGCAATCAAATATTTGAAAATTTAATGACGTTATATCACGTCGGTAACCGTTCAATATATTTTATGTAAAATAACACAAAATTTGAGTACAAATTAGATGAGTAAATTAACATCATAATATAGTTTGTATTGGTAATTAGTTTTTATTTTCAAATATTGTATTTATACATTTAATAATATGGTGCCACGTCATTAAATTTTATAATATTCAATTGACACGTTGAAAAATTGATCGGAATTTTTTTTTGTATCAAAATTGGTTTATTATTTTTGGTACTCCGTATTGATTAATGATAAGGGTGGACACAAATCCCGCAAATTCCGTCCGGTCCCGCATCTCGTCCTGATCTCGGTGGGACTTAGAAAAAAAAATTTAATCTCGTCCCGTAAAAATTACGTGGGATGGGACGCGGGACGGAGAGTTTGCATCCCGCAAATCCCGTCATGTCCCGCTTATATATATATATATAATTAAAATTAATAAAAAAAAATAAGAATATATTTATATTATACCTTAACATTTATTTAAACTCAAATGTTAAAGTTTGAAATAATAATAAAACATTAAAAACATGAGAATATATATATATATATTTATATATACTTATATATTTAATTAAAATTAATAAAAAAAATATAAGAATAAATTTATATTATACCTTACCATTTATTTAAACTCAAATGTTAAAGTTTGAAATAATAATAAAACATTAAAAACATGAGAATTTTAATGCAAAAGAAGCACTTTGGCACTTACTGTTGGGTTGGGCAACCCTCGGAGGAGCAAGCCAGGGAAGGACAAATCTATTGTGATCAATGTTTAAAGACATGAGAAGGTTTTATGGGGACACTTGCTAGTCGTACTGGGACTTTAATTTACAATGACATTTGTAATACTTTAAATTGACCATCTATTGTTTTTTTACTGAGGACTTATTATGTAAGACTTTAATTTGCACCCATTGTATTTGCTATTTTTGGATTGTGTTTTAATCTTTTTTTTTTACAATGGACAAATCCCCTCCCGTCCCGTGAGGGATAAGGTCGATGAGATTTGTAAAAAAAAAAAATCAATCTCGTTCCGCACAAAATACGCGGAACGGGACGCGAATTACCCTAGTCTCGTCCCGTCCCATGCACACCCCTAGTTAATGACTGGTTTTTATTTATTAAGTAATAATTCGAGATTTTATATCTGTATCTTGATGGTTGATAACTCGGCAGACGAAAGTCCTTCAAAACATACAACAAAGAACATAAAAGGTGCAGTACAACAAGCGAAAATACACCCTAAAAAAGACGAATCTAGGCAAAACTAATTCTACCGAGTTGGGGGTAGACTACGAATAAAGCCAAACACCATCATAAAACATCACCGCTAGCCAACGATACATCAAGAATCCATGTGAGCAGTGAAGACGAACCTCTAGGAAGTTCATTCTCAGTCACGGAGTCACCCCGTACACAACATCTCGACTCCAGCCAGTCTCGATTTTGACTGCCTGAACCCCCAACGAAGAAGAAGAACGCCTAGATGCACCAAAGCAAAGCCGCACGCCGCCCGAACAAACCGTACCATGAAGGACCGGTCAAAACTAACTGGTTAAGCCCTATCGAGATTTAATACAAGATCTTTCGAGAGGGATTTAAAACCAATACAAGATTTGTGGAGATGTTAATTCAAACCCTTTCGAGATTCATTTTAATTTTAATACTACTTTTATATATAAATAAATCAGGGTCATGCCAATCATTTTAGAGGCCTTGTGCAATTTTAAAAAAAATATATATTATAAAATAAAATAAAATAAAATAAAATAATTTTAAAATTATTTGCTAATCCTAGTGAAATTTAAATAATAAAAAATGAGGAATAGTACAATTACTTGGATAAAAAACATCTAAAAAAATCAACAACAAATTTAAATATTATAAATAACACATAAATATTTTTTTCTTTCAAAAATTGACCAAAATACTCTTTATATGTTGAAAAATATTTTAATACTAATAAATTTATCAAAATTTAGATTAAATTAATCTAAATATTTAGAAGTAATGTGATAGTTAAATGTTCTAAATACAATTAGGACAAAAAGGTTGTATGTAGATGCTTCTTAAAAAAAGCATGCATATGATTTTATATATTTGTCTAATTAAATCAGCTGAAAAAAAAGTTCATTAATGGAGAAAAATGAAGGAAGAAAAAAGAAAAGAAAAACGGTAGAATGTTAAGAAAAAAGGGAAATCGGAATGATTAAAAAAATTAGAAGAAGTGTTGAAGGAAAAAGAAATGATAAAACATGGAGAATCGAACTCGGGCGAAATGGAAACAAAAAGGTGCCCCATCTTGCCAGTAGACCACGGAGGCATGGAAGAACACTGTAAATTCTATGAAAATAAATTTATATACTCCCTCCGTTCGGGAATAAATGATGTTTTAAGGGTAAAATTTTGTTCGAAATTATTTAATGTTCTGAGATTTAAAAATGATATTATAATTGTTAGGCTAGAGGTGATTTGATGTCAATCATTTATCTAAAAAAAAAATTCACATACCAAATTCTGTACTACTCTAGTGCCCGGTATTCTTTATAGGAGTATTTTGTACGCCACAACCCTTCACTTTCCAAGCTCCATTGACAAGGCTACCATTGTCTCTACATATTTGGGTAAGTGAATGGTCTTCCAAATTTTCTTCTAATTTCTCTCTGTATTCTCTTTTTTTTTCATCCAATTTTCATGTTTGTATTGACGTGTGATGTTCAACTGCTCTCGATTTTGTGTGTTCGCTCTCCATATTTTTTAGGTACTGTAACAAATTACTCTATAAGGGTTATGGCTCTATCAACTAATGAAGACTACAGTGTTCTTGATTTCAAGTTCTCACCAATATTGGGCAAGGATGCTAAGTTAAATCCCAAACATGATGCCAATATGAAGTTATTGCCGAAGGCGGATGAGAAAGGCGTAGCACATCATGACTTTGATTTGAACAAATTCCCCATGGAATTAGAAATTCTCGGCCCGGATGAAGTGAGCAACAACGTACTTGTGGAGATGCTTAATATTTTATGTCCAATAGCATATTGGAGTCTCCCAAAATCCAACTAGTTCTATTAAGGTGTATGTAGTCTCTTGTCAGCAAGTACCGAGTATCTTTACGTACTAAGGTTATTTTGTGGGATTGTTGTCACATTTTGTAGCTTTGTAATCTCCAATTAACTATTGTTATACTCTGTATGTGTGTGAATCAATCATGTTGTTGATCCTACTACAACTTGTAGCTCTCTAATTTGATGTACTCCGTTTGTGTTTGAATCGATCATATTGTTGATCCTCTACTATGGTTTATGTCTTTTGTTTGTAACTTGATTCATTTCCTCCTTAACCAGAAGACAAACATGTCAAGAAGAGCTTTGACATTAACATTCTAGACATTTTTTGAAGTCGAGAAAGACCCGTTAGCTATTTTTAGTGTTAAATACTCCATAGAATGCATAGAAGTGCTGAGGAGGTAAACCATGACAGTAAATCGGTGTACAAATTGCAATGGAAACGTTTAGTGGTCGATTTGCAACCGGTGTATAAATTGCAATGGAAACGTTTAATGGAAACCATGACAGTAAACGAGTGTAAAAATTGCAACCGGAGTACATAACACATCGGTGGAATTGGTATCTAAAGACTGAAATTAGTGGTCAATTTTGTTGTACACCGGTGTACAAATTGCAATGGAAATGTTTACTCAGTTGAATGTATAGAAATCCTAAAGAGGTAAACCATGACAGTAAACAAAGGAAATGTTTATGCATGAAGTTGAATGCATAAAAGTCCAATTCAAAGAAAAATGCAAGTGTATGACAGTAAACTATGACAGTAAACAAAATTGCAAGTGTCGCGTTCTTTGAATGCATAAAAGTTCAGTTCAAAGAAAAATGCAAGTGTATGACAGTAAACAAAAATGCAAGTTTAGCTTTCTTTGAATGCATAAAAGTCCCATTCTTTGTTAAGCTTTAACTATCCTATTCTTCGTAACTTCAATTAAAGCATGACATGCCATACTCATCGTTTGAATGGAAAACACACACTTGCCATCTATTTCATGATCATTACAATTTCATAAACTTAAAATAACTTACATGCCCAAAATTACAGAAACTTACACTTCCCCAAAATACCAGTAGCTTAGAAAACATTAGCCTAGTGCCCAAATTATAGAAAATTACAAAATCTAGCATAAGGTACATCATTCTTGTCTTCCACGCAAACGACTTATTACACTTTCTACAAACTCATAGTCACACGTGATTTATCGAGGGAGACGACCACTTCTTTCTAATCTGCTCTTATTGATATGTGGAATTTTATATCCATTGGACCCCTCCTTCTTCATAATTTCCTTCATGCATAGTTGTAGACTTAAGAAGACATGGTTGATCTTCGATGCAGGGTATTATTCGAAAGACTTCTCAACAGCGTTAATAAGCTCATCCACTGTCTTTGCACATTGCTTGTCTTGCAATGATTTAATAGCATTAAAGAAACCAAGATCAAGAACGTTCAAGTCCGGAGAGTAACGTTCAAGTCCGGAGAGTTGGCTGGTTGGCACCTCAATCTGATGTCGAATCCATCTTTTGCAGCAACCAGTCGAAATGCCTCGTCATTTGGATGAACGTGAGTCCTTGCATTGTCTTGTTGAATGAAAATTGTCTTCCTTGAATCTTCACTTGGCCACTTAGCTTGAATTGATGGAATAACTTTTTCAAGTAAAAATGCTCGGATAATTTCCTTCGTCACAGAAGTGATCGGTTTTGTTTCTAATGTCCCAGCCTCTCAATTTCGACTTCTTCTCAAGGCTGGTTGCTTTGTCACAAAAGGGAACAACCCTATTTTCCCATCAAAAACTTCTTTTCCCTCATCATCGAACCTTGGCCTTGCAACAGCAGCTAGAAACATGACTTTGCCAATGAAATTTTTACTTTGACACGATCGTAGAGGTTCCTCTTCTTGCGCCAGTAGGTAGTACGAATTAGACTTCCTTGTCATGTAGAACCACTTCTCATCAATGTGGACAACATTGTACATGTCCAAAAATTGTGGCTCGTATGGCAAACTAGTTTTGTCTAGCATAGATATGCAAAACTGAAGGCGTGCTATCTTGTGCTCCTCTTTCAAATGTGGTCTGATGGAGTTTGAGTGACGTCGAATGAGACCTTTCTTCTTCCTTGAATGTAGAGTGCTGCAGGATATATTCAATGCTTTAGAAAGCGATCTTAATGTTCTCCTTCTATTCCAAGGTACGTTCACTATACGAGCGATCCCCACGTCGATGCGCTTTCAGCCACAATGCTTTGGTTTTCTACTAGATAGATCAATTGGCATGCCATGTGGAGTATTCTTAGCTCGATTCCAGATGCGCTGAATGGTTTGCATAGGCACCGATAATAAAGACGATACCTCTTTCGTGGAATATTTTTTCAGTTTTCCATTCACACTTCTCTCAAGTAGTGCATTATATATCATTTGTCTTTGTCCGTTTGATAAGACAACTTTCTTCTCTCTATTAGAACCCATGTGAGCACTTCCTGTTTGGAAAGGAGCAAGAACAAAATGACTACATAGTTACAGAGCACACTGATATCTAAAACAGGGACTAAAACTAAATGTATATCTACTCATTCAGAAGTGAAAATGAAAACAACGAAATACAACAACACGTCGATTTCACGATTCACATACCAAGATTAGCAAACGTGTTATGCTCATCTTCTTCACCGAATTGGTCGATGGTAGTTAGATCGTTGATCGAGTCTTCGAGTTCTCCTTCAATTTGATCGTGTTGGACGATATTTTCTTCAACCTCTTTATTTTGATCCGAGCTTATTTCATCCATTCCCCCAAACTCCAAATCAAGTACTGTAACTTATTCAAATCAAATAGACACCCCTTAACTAGAAGAGCACTCACGTTATGATTGTTGTTAAATGCAATCGAAGAATGGGCTGAATTTTAACTAAAGAGGGAATTGTCTGTATTTATAATTTCAAACTTGTAAAATTTTGGCTCCAAGAAGTTTAAAGGTTTGCTTCATTTTTTCCAAAAAAAAATCATCATACGGAAATGTAAATGCATCTCTCAGCTCCAAGTACTTGGACGAAAAATTCATTTTTTATTACTAGTAAGAAGTTTCTTAATTTGCGCGTAACTTTCTAAAACATCATTTATTCCCGAATGGATGGAATATATACATAACTATCACAATATTGGACCCCAAAAATTTGGGGGCCCTGTTCAGTTGGGCCACCTGAACATGCCTAGGCACGGGCCTGAAATAAATCTATAAAAGCAACCATTTTTTTTAATTTAATTATGTCCTTGGCGTGCAAGGCAAAAATTAAACCTTATACGTCAAGGGTCTCCAGGCCATCAATAGTACACCATCCAACAAAAAAGTATCTGACGGCGACCGACGTTGGTGAGCCCGTCGGAGGATGCGAGTGGCAACCGAAAAAGGCAGCATTAGATGATCGAGGACAAGTATTAGTCAACAGGGGAGAAAGGGTGGACGGGAGGGAGAGGAGAACACTACACCCAAACCAGCGCATCACCACCAAACGCTAGGGAACAACGAGGGCGGCGAGTAAACCAAGTAGGAAGGAGTGAAAACTACTAAATCGCAAAAGCCCTAAACCAATTTTATAAAAGGAGGGAGACCCGAGACTCCCAACGCGGACCGAATGAAACCTAATCTGGATGGAGAAGAAAACCAGGAGCCCAACGTAAAATTTTGCGATAAATAAGGACACACGGAATATAAGGAGTACTAGAGAGAGGAAAACTCAAGTCGATGATGAGGGTGGCAGGAGGCACGCCTCAAATCGGGAGCCACGGGGATAACGACCGAAACAGGAAAACCGACCACAAGCCTAAAAGGAAGGCAATTTGAAGGATATAGATCTCAAATCAATGTTTTGATGAATTGATTTGGCCAAAATCTAGATCGAATAGGAAGAGGGATTCAATCGTCCACGGGGACGGGATTCACAAATGAGAGTTTCTCTTACTATGACCAAAATTGCTATTTTTGCTCTTTTTTTATTAAGTAATAATTCGAGCTCAGATATACTTGAAACTCGAGAGGCCGACAAGTCGGCAGACGGATGAATCGTCGAACATATAATAAAAACCAAAAATACAGGAAAAAAGGTGCAAACAACGCGTAACATGTACTCTAAAAAGGGCGAAACTAAACATCAACTAAAACCGAAACGTTGGGGACGCCGACGAAGAACGAAAGTCAAGCACCACCCAAGGGAAGCACCGCAAGTCAGTGGTACAGCATGACACAGACTCTTGTGGGAAGTGAAGACGAAACTCCAAGGACCAATCTCCCGGATACGGAGTTGCCCTTTGCACACTGCCACGACCCCAACTTGTCCCGACTTCGGACACAGCAAACCCAACTAGGTTGTAGCATTCTCATGAACACTAATGACATAGACACACGCTACCCGAAAAAAACACCCGAAAACCGCCCAATTATGACATGAATTTCATCACTCGAAAAAGAGGGGTATCGAAGCATGCAAACAAGAGGTTGAAAAAGGTGAAAATATATATAAACACACAAAATTTAATTTGTAATGTTTATATATATATATATAGAGAGAGAGAATGGATCAATTGTTCACAAGTCTTAAAGTGTATCTTGTGCACAAATTTGGGCCATTGGATTGGTTGAAATGGATGGACGAGATTAAAAGGAATTTTCCTTTAAAAAAAAACCGGACGTGGGTCCCACTTTCCTTCAATGACAACCGGATGAACTCTCCACCTTGAGGCGCGTGTGAGAGTGGGATGAATTGGTAAGCCAAGCTATGAAACGGGTCTGGTCATGTGGGTGGGCCAAGGTTGATTGTGAAGTTGGTAAGTAGTGGGTCCCACTCAAATCAAAAAATTGTGAAATCTGTTGCTTCAAATCAAATAATAAAAATGTTACTCTGAACACAATAAAAAAAGAAAAAGAAAATGGGACTCAAATCAAATCCCTCTCGCTTCATTTTTTTTTCTTGAGCAAAGTGTACCTTTGACTTTTTTTTTTAATTTAACGGTAGTATAGATGTACACAAAATCAATATGGGGACACGCCTAATTTCGGTCGTTTTAAAATTTTGATAATTTCACTGAATAATGTTTTATATGCTACCGAATAATGTTATGTTATCTTTTTTTCATTCAGTTCAAATTAAAATTTACCAATTCTAGTGAATAATTTGTCACATCCTACCGAATAATATTTTGGTTTTTTGTTTATCAAGTTCAGATAAAAGAAACACCAAATCTCTAAACAATACTAACGATTTATACGAATAATACTTCATATTTCACCGAATAATGCTTCACATTTCACTGAATAATCCGATTCACTATTCGTCTGAATAATACTTCATATTTCACCGAATAATGCTTCACATTTCACCGAATAATGTTTAGTTGTGTAGTTATACTCGTGCGATGAGTGTTTTTTATGTTGTTTGTCAACCTAAAGACTACATATACTAACGAATAATGAATCAGATTTTACCGAATAATTGATCAACTCATTACCAATAGTACCCAAAATTCGACACATGCGTCTGAATAATTGACAGAAAAAAAAAACAAGTAATTGCACAAGAATTATTCATATCAAACTCAATTAATCAAACGAATAATCAATTTAGGTTTTCATCAAAAAATTATGCAATTATATATATCCATATAATTTTCAAATTCATGTATTCATCCATGAGGATAGTACTAAGCTCAGATCTGACCACCTCTCCATTCACCCCGCCCATGGCGAATCCGACCACCTCTCCCTTCATGAGAATCAAGCAACAACTTAAGATCGGAGCGACTGCAACGAGCAGGAGGCAATGGAGGGGTCCCGCTTCTTCCAATCGGACGACGAGCGACTACACTACCAACATCTCTATTAATTTGCCGATACCCAAAACCTAGATTTATGCAAGAAATTCGATCGAACGATGACCTAAAACTTGCGATTTGAGATCAAATTGAGAGAAGACATGAGGAAGATTATGAAGAGATGGAGATACTTGTTAGAAGGGATAATCAGGCTTCGAAGTCGATCTACAATCGCCATGGATTCTCGCCACTCAACAAACCTTGCGATTTAGACTGAATTGGACACGAACCGCCGCCCTCTCAATTGCACACGAATCGGCAGCGTCTCAATCACACACGAATCGCCGCCCTCCCAATCGCCGCCGCCGACCTCACCTCTTCCCCTCTTCGCCCAACTTCCTCAGACCCATCGGCGCCGTCAGACGCCACTCTTCTTCTCTTCGAATCTCCACTCTTCTTCTATTCGAATCCTCGCCTAAATTGCCAAGCCGAAGCCCTTCGCTGCAGGCGAAGAGGTCAATTTTTGAGGGAGGGCCACCACACGAGGAAGCTTGGGTCCAGTAGGCCACCACTTGAGGAAGAAGACAATTTGGCCTTCTTAGGGTTTTAATTATCCCAATTCTCACGCGCTCAACTCTCTATACTCTTTGGGTTGGAGATTGCATTTTAATTTTTTTTATTTTTTAAACATCCGTACACGTGGCTCATTCGTAACCATCCATTCTAATAAGATCAAGGGTCCAGATTTGTGCACAATGTACACCCTAAGGGGTGTGTACACTTGAACCACACCCTATATATATGCGTGTGTGTAATGACACTTTTTTTCCCTTTTTTTCCCTCATCCAAGGGCAAATTAGGCCCAAGACAAAGGCAAAGGGCCCAAATGAATTAAGGTTCAAATGCAAGCAAAGACCATCCGTATACAGCTAATGTTGTGGAGTCATGGATAAAGAGACGTCACCGAAGCAGTCGCAAGAGGGTGGAGTAGCGCCTCGTCAACCGGCGACGACCCAAGCCAACAACAAGAACTGAGATGTGGCCAAACAGGCAAGACCCGAGCACACACCAACGCCAACCCAGAGAAGGAAGTGAAGAAGAGGAGTCGGGAGGTTATGACCCGACCTCGGCGAAACCAACGATGGCGAGGCGATGTGAATCAAATTGGTCGAGAACGACCTTGGATCTGAGATCCCCAACCCCGAAAAAGTAAAAGCCCTAGCTATGAGGAAGAGGGAATTCCGAGAAGGGGGAGGCTGGGCACGACTGCGACAAGAAAGCACCAATGTGAAGGGGCAATTTGAGGCGTGATCGGCGACCGGGTTATGAACCTGAAGAGGGTGTTTGTAGGGAAGCGAAAAGTCTAGGGAAGTGGAGACCATAACGAATGGGAGGGGACGGATTGAGCCGATGGACGCACCCAAGCATAAACGATCACTCACCGGGGTAATCACGAAGGAGAGTAATGGTCCAGATCCAACCCCCAAGTCGGAAGAAACGAGAGGAGTCCGAAGAAGGAGGAGGAGGATGAGGATGAGGTGGACTGGCACGATGGAACCGACAGAAGAAGCCCGAAAGCACCTCCGACAAGAAACACCAGGCCAGTCTAAACAAGAAAGATAGATGCCCAAATCCAAGACCACCCAAAATGGAAAAACCGAGCGGTCTCCGAAGAAAGGGGTCGAGGAGGCAGGGTGGTGGCTTCCGGAGGAGATCTGGCCTCCCGAAGGAGGCGAAATCGCTATATACACCCCAAATCATGCACGTCCTTAAGGACGTGCATGGTTAAAAGGGGTTAATTAATTTTTTTTAAATGTTAATTAGTCACAAGGCTTGCACGTCCTTAAGGACGTGCATTTTTTACCTTGGATTTGTGGTGTATATAGCAACACCCCGAAGGAGGTTTGAGCTTTTCGGAGGAGGTGTCGGTGGCTCCTAACAGAGGAGATGGAGGCTCTCCAAAGAGAGCTTTTTTTTTTAAAGATAGGATAATCATTAACAATTTTGTTTAACTAGTTCTTCATTGCTGTCTTTTACTCTTTCTTACATATTTACGGAGTATTTTATTTATATTTAAAGATAAAATCACTTTTTACAATTTGACTTCAAAAGGTTTTTTAAGGGATAGTCCTTATTTGACGATCCTCTCAAATTGAAAAATTATTTTTGCTCTTGTTATTGGTTAATGACTGATAGTTATTTAATATTATTTTTGCTCATTTTCCCCTTTTTTTAAAACAAACTCATCACACTAATTTTGGGTGCTCCTATTAAATTTTTATGGGTGGAATTAAGGCCGTGTTTGACGCTAGATGTTTTTTTGGAGATGATTTGAGATGTTGGTAGATGTTATGAGATGGAGATTATTTTGGTAGATTAATGAGATGTTAGTAGATGGAGTTTTTTTTTGTAAAAAATCTCGTTTATGTGTTTGGTGGGTAGAAGATGTTGGTAGATGATATTTAAACGAAAAGACGTTTTTACCCCTGCCTAAAGTGGCCTTCTTCTACCCTCACTTGTCCTCACCGACAGAAGCTGTACCACTGATTGAGAATTGGCCGCAGCTGTGGACGGGAGAGTGTAGCGAAGCAGATCTGCAATCGGCCGTGTGAACAGAGATGCCATTCCTCCTTGGTGGAGGCGCAGTCCAGCGAAGGAGCACAGATCCACTCCCCTCAACAGTCGGAGAAACGAGGCCGTGCTACGGAGATCCATCTCCGAGCTACCAACGACGACGGAGATCCACCACAGCTAACTGGTAGGTCAGTCTCTCTTGTTTCACCTCTGTTCGAAGCCGATTGAGAGTATTTCAATGGTTTCATGTGACATAGGAATCGGATTTGGAGGTTCAGGGCATCCGAAAATAGAGGGGGTAAACAAATCTAGGGTTCGATGTGTTAGGTGAAATTAGGCTTCTACATGTGATGGATTGTTGAGAAGGAACCAGTTATGATGGTCGGGGATGCCGAAATTGATATGTTTTTGGGTTGATTTTGTTGTTGCTGCAAAGGAGGTTGTGAAGTTGATTGTGCATGCTTTGAGTAGGAATATTCAACTTCATTTATTTTGCTTGGATCATCTTGTTTTCAATGTATTGAAAACAAGATGATGATAATAATATGGTTTGGATCATTTTGCTTGGACTTCATTTATTTTGCTTGGATCATTAAGCTTACACATGCTGAACTTCATTTATTTTGCTTGGATCATTTTGCTTGGATCATCTTGTTTTCAATGCTTTGAGTAGGAATATTCAACTTCGGTTTGGATATAGAGAACGGAGCTAGATTAGGAGGTTGTTGTGTTGTTGTAGTTGATGATCTTTTGATTCAATTTACATTCTGATGCTTACTGTGGTTGCAATGCCACAACACAGAAACGCACCCCACCTATTACTACTGATGGGAATGGTGCATTGATGCGTGTCAAATGTAAATAATAGGTTTGCCCTTGTTGTTGTTGATGTTTACAGTTGAATGTTGCTTGTTTACAGTGGAATATTAGGTTCGCCCTTGTTGTTCTTGTTGTTTACTGTGATATCTATGGCATCGACTGGCAAACCACCATTGAAGGAGAAGGCTAAAAAGGACAACGGTCCGAAGGAAAAATCACTGATATGGACGCCGACTATGTTGAAGCTGTTCTTGGACCTCCTAATCTCGTATCAGCGCAAATACGACAGAGATCAGGGGTTCAGCTGGGTGATGTTAACAACACAATTTGAGGACATGACTGGTCAGAAATGTGGCCCCAACACGCTCAAGAACAAGTACGCGGGAATGAAGGAGAAATGGAAGGACTGGAAAGATTTGAAGCACGGCGAGACTGGCTTGGGTTGGGACTACAGACGAGGGTGCATCAACGCAACCGATGAATGGTGGGAGAGAAAATGTCAGGTAATTTAAGTGCTTTTGTGGTGTGCTTGTGGGTCTGACCATTTATGTTTTGCCACGACGCTTGTGACCATAAGATTGTCGTATGCCATAAAGCAATGCGTTATTCGTGTTATAGGAGAAGGAAGATTTTCGAAAACTGAGGAAGAAGGGTGTGCCTCCCGACATCGAAGATGCATGGGATCAGATTTATGGAGGACGGTTGCGACGGGACAACATTGCGTCGCTCCGTCAATGGATTCTTCTCAAACGCCGATTCCGCTTTCAACTGTCTGTGATGAAGGGGGTCCCACGAACCAGACTCATAGAGCTGAATTCGACCTCGGGGCGGACGACGAGAACATTGACGGGTTTGACTTGTCCCGCTTTCCGGACTTGGTTCGTGGGAGCACACAAGGTGTCCCCGTGCCCCTGTTCCGGCACCCCCCACCTCCACTCCTGGATCAAGCTCCTTACCAGTGAAGTCCGGAAAGCGAGCATCGGGGTCCTCGGGGTCTCAATCACTCAAGCGACGTAGTGCGAGACAATCCTCTGGGTCGGCGTTGTACCAGAGGCATATGGAGGTCGTGCAGGAAATGAGTGAAAAGTTGCTCGCCTACGTCACTGCGGAGGACGAGGTCTCGAAGACTTCGGAGGATCGAGAGTCAGAGGTAATGGAGGTGCTTGATGAGTTGGTCGCAGATGGACTGATTGAAGATGAGAGCCCATTGTTGTGCTTCGCAATGGAGGCATTGATCAACCCGGAACGGGCGAGGATGTTCCTCGCCTGCAAGCGAAGCAACAAGGTACGGGTGGCGTGGCTGAAGTATCATTTCCGGAAGAGCGGAGGGGACATGTAGTGGCCGACGAGGACGTTGTTTGCCACCTTGTGTCTCACCATACACCGACATAGTGTGTAACCAAATCATTCAACTTTTCCACAGTTAGGACCAGGACCTGCAAAACCTATCGACCATCTCCAACACTCTTGTCTTTACGATTACAGTGTGTGACTATGTGTGTTTGTGTTCTATGTCTGCTTATGGTTGTGTTTATTTTCTACTGTTCTGGATGATGTCTATTTGGTCCGGATGAATGTCTTGTTTATGAAGTTTGAGTGTGTGCATTTTCGGTTATTTGTGATTGTGTGTTTTATGTGACCTGTCTGGATGCGTTTTTCAATATATGTCTGCGTACTTACGGGTATGGGACTCATCGAAAATGCCTTGCAGTCACTGGCGCATGGAAGCAGAAACTTCTGCGGATAGGCGTAGGCTTAGGCGCGAGCGTCGTCAACGCCATAAGAACGTTGTGCTACTGCAGCTGCTTGTGCACCTGGAGGCAGTTGAGAGGACGACGCACTACTACAAGCATGTGCACAAGGTGCCATGCTACATTTCTGAGTACACAGGGGAAAGGTGGATTACAGACATCCTACACCACGAAACAGACCTCCGGTCGGTGCAAGTTTTTCGTATGCCGAAACATGTGTTCACGAACCTGTGCTCCATTCTCCACCATCGGTACCGCTTGCGAGGCTCTAAGAACATGTCGGTGATGGAGAAGGTTGCCATCTTCGTGAACACCATGGATTGGGGGTCTTCCCTACGTGACTCGTGTGAGCGTTTTCAGCGATCCTCCTCGACGATTAGCGAAGCCATAACCGACGTATTAGAGGTGCTCGTGGGGAGAAACAATGGATGGGATGGCCTTGCTCGCCATGTCCTCCGGCCCATGGACCCTAACTTCACCGAGATTCCAAAGCAGATCACGGAGGACAGTCGCTACAGCAGATATTTTAAGGTACGATACTTAGCTCCTAACTGTGGATGCAAGGCATTGTCTATGTTGAAGAAACCTTGTTCCGCCGCTGTAGGGGTGCATTGGAGCTCTCGATGGTACGCACATTGAAGCCTGTATACCCCGTGACGAACAGTTGCCTTACCGGGGCCGCAAAGGGATCACGACCTTCAATGTCCTTGCCGTGTGCGACTTCGACCTCAATTTCACCTTCATATCAGCCGGTTGGGAGGGCAGTGTGCATGATGCTCGTGTTCTTGACCATGCGATCAATACCCCGGGTTTACATTTCCCCCACCCTCCGCCGGGTCGTTACTACCTGTGCGACAAGGGATACCCAGAGAGAGAGGGTTATATGATCCCATACTCGAAGACGAAATACCATCGGGCGTCCTTCGTTCAAGAACCGGCTGACAACGAGAAGGAGGCCTTCAACCAACGACATTCTTCGCTAAGGGGATCAGTTGAAAGGTCCTTCGGTATCTTTAAGAGTATGTGGAAGATTACGAAACCGATGCATAAGTATCCGGTCGACAAGCAAGTCGACATTATCATCGCATGCTTCGCACTACATAACTTCATTAGACGCTCTGTCGGGGAAGTTGATGTGCCTTTAGAGGACTCCAGTTCTAGCCCCTTCTTGGAGCCTTCTGACAATGTCACTGCTGTGGGCGAGGATGATGACGACGACGACGAGGTCGACTCATCATCCAGCGATGACGAGGGGGGTCATCCAAAAGGAATGCAACGCCTACGGGACGACATAGCTAGACAAATATGGAATGACAGGCGAGTCAGACGATAGTGTCCAGTTGATGCAGTCACGTTGTACTGTATATCGTTAAAGGTAGGGCTAATTTTGGTATTGTGTTCGTATCAGCGGGAAGTAGATACGGTCATCGATTCTGTTTGTATTGTGTAAGGTAGTAGCAACGCCTTTTGTTCTGGGTGCTTTGTATCCTAGTATGAATGGTACTCAATTTTGCAACGGCGGTCACCCTACGACCGTAGAAGTAGTCCCATATATAACATAAGTACATCTACGCTTTTCAATTACATTTAACATTGTCCACCTAGGCTTACAGTAGCCTACAAACTGCCGTTAAGGGTGTATGCAGCCATATGCTACAAAATGGGCTACACACACCGGGGCGTACTACCTTCAATGCCCCATTGCACTTCTCCTACCCAAATCCAAAAACCTGCATTGTTCGGGGATTTCTGATACAACCAACCAGAATGTCTAAACGTCCAAGCATACATACATAAAGGGGTTCACGATCCTACGTCTACACAACTACCCCTTAAAACAAAAGCTTCACAGTCCGAGAGTACGAGGTCTACTTCTTGGCGAGGGCGCCAATGGCGATGACGCTCATCACCAAAAACATCCACTTGTTGCGCTCCTCTCTACTCTTGGCAGCCACCAGGTCTGCCCACACCTTGCACGCGTAGGTAGACAGCGAAGAGACGCGTTCGGCAAGGTCGTTGTTCAGCTCGTTAACCCTTGTTAGCTCCTCTCCATTGCGCTGGGCAATGGCCTCCGCAGCGTACAATCGGGTCGTGAGCTCCATAGCTATGTCCTCGAGCTGTTGAATACGTGGGTCCTCAGGGGCTGGGGGAATCTCCTCCAACGGGGGGCGATTCTCAACGTTACTAGTTCGAATGTTTGAGCTTTCCGCAGCGTAGTCCTCCATCTCCTACGACATAAAACATGGGTAGGGAAACAGATTACTCCAAGCCATATGCCACAAGCAAGTACATTCAAAAGGGCATGATTCTACAACTACCATATGAACAGACAAATAAGTACAAACAAGTATAACAGACAAATAATTCTACAACTGCCACAAGCAAGTATATATCATGTGGAGGACCGTCAGCAATTTAACAGACTAATAATTCATACAGGGGGAAGCAGCTACAATATTTGATTTGTTGAAGTAACCATCAAAGTGAAAGAAAGGAGACAACAGTGCAATCAAAGCCCACACAATTCAGAAGATCCCTTTAATCTTTCAAAGTTCAAACAAGTACAAACAATCCAGTTATGTTAATGAAAAGTGCAAGGAAAAGTGATGGGAATCATTTGCTTAGACCACCTTTGTACTTGTGTAAAAGGGCCCTAATAAATCAAATGAAGTTAGTTTAGAGCATTACCACCATTAGATTTTACCCATAATTTCCACTCTTTATTTATTATTATCATCATCATATCAAAAGCTTACACATGCTGAACTTAAAACAAGGCAAACTACGGAGCTGATAAAATCAGAAAACTTGAAGAAATTATCTTCAAATCTTGGTACATCTATTCATTGTATAATCAAACACTAGTTTTAAATAGAGTAACATTCAAGACACAACTAGTAAAGAATATCACATCATATGTATATATTTGTTGGAGAGTTCAAATAGCATCACTGAGGTTGTGTACTGTAAATGTTTGATGAAGGCATGTAGCTTACCTGCTCATACCAAGGGGGAATCCTCTCCACCCCGCCTATCCACGGGTACTTTTCGGGGCATTCGCTCGGCCAGCTTCCAGATGAAGAGCTCATGTTCGTTCCTGACAGGAAGAGACAACCACACGTTAAGGCTTCATCACAAATACAATTATCTAATTTCCTGAATGACAGATATGGAATGGGTGGGTATAACAGACATACAGTAACTTCTTGTAGATGGACAGACATATCTAAACAGACATATCTAAACACACAGATTAATGGACAGAAACACAACATGCACAGATACACAACATGAGATTGGATACGTTTTGGAGAGACATAGATGCACACATATAACTTCTTCATGATGTAATCTACAGTCACATCTCAACCACACAAAACCAACATGAATTTCTATATGTTGAAGCACACAGACATGTAAAAACACACATGAATCTGACCCAGCAAGTAAACAAACCCTTCAATTTGAAGGAAATCCCTCTTCCTCACGATTACTGAAGTCCTAAAATACTATATCAACAAATCATTCTTCGTTTTCCCTAACAGATTATCCCCAAAAACAAAAGGAGATTTGGTAACTTTGTTTATTTGCTTGCTCTTCGATTTCGCCTTCAATGTAATCCTTCAATTTCATGAAACTAGGGTTTGTGTAGGCCAATCCTACAATTTCCAGCAGATCAAGGGAAGGGACAATGTACGGGTTACGCAAACATATCTGAGCCAGAAAACCCTAGATCCTCAAAACCCTAGGTAAATAGCAAGCTTCGAAAGGGAACATTTGCAATGGAGTTGACAATGGAGTCGCTCGAGCTTCGAAAGGGAAAATCTGCAACATTTGAGACGCTCGAGCGTTCCGGCTTCGCCATGGCGCCTCGCATCTCCTCCAGGGCCCGTCGGAATCGGCCATTGGGGTTTCCTGCGCTTCAAGTGCCGCGTTTCGGCAAACCCTAGAAATCGCCTCCTCTCGCAATCGGCCGCCATTCTCGGAAGACGAAGCTCTTCTTCCGTCCATCTACCTTCGTCGACGATGGGTAGGGGTGGGGACTACACCGGACAAGAGAGAAGAGGAGAGGAGAGGGGACGAGAGGAGAGGAGAGGAGAGCGAACCTGTGTTCGTCGGTGGCGACTGATGTCGAGGGTTCCTTCTCCAGATCTGCAAATGGTGGACTGTGACAACAACAACAAGGGCATTTGTGGGCTTGATATACAAGCCATCTCCTTCCAGCTCCAAGGATCTCCGCGGGAGGAGATTATTTTTGACCTTCATTTCATCTCCCTCCATCTCCGAAATCCCCTTGATCGCATCCCCTCCCATCTCCTGCCAAACACACATCCGCGTAGATGTTTTTTTTTTTTTCAACTCGTCCCATCTCCTCACATCCCCTAACAACTCATGCCAAACACAGCCTAAGCCTTTATATCTTTTCCACCCCAACTAAAAACTTTTTATTTTATTTTATCCCATATGTCTTAAAAGACTTGTTATTAGACTTTTTGATACATATTTTAAGAAACTAAAAACTCTATAAAATACTGTATTGTTTTTTTAAAATAATTTTATAGATAATTGTATTAGCTTATTTAGCTATGAAATTATTTTTAAAAAATTAAGAAAATAATTGATATTATATATTATTTTTATTATCTTTAAAAATGATTCCAAAGAACAACTATTTTGAGATGGAGGGATTAGGGAGTATGTTTTATAAATTGAATTCTTAACATAAGAAATTCCCAAAAATAAATTTAATATAAAAAATTCCCTAAAAATAATCTTAACATAAAATATTCAACGAAACATGACAAAAAGAAAATAAAGTGGAAAGGAGATATAAAGGTACAGGCAGTACCAACCGAGAGAAATCGGGCTCTCCTCTTCTCTCTCTTCTTGTTCTTACGCGCTCGTTCCCAGTTCTTGTCCTCGGAGTTTGAGGTAGTTCCCACAGAGTCTCTCACTGCTCAATCGCGCTTTCCGCTTTCTGTTTCTGCTAAGAATTTCTTCTAGCCATTCAATTTCACAGTTTGATTTACTGATTGATTATGAATCGCTTATCAGTTGAGAAAGAGCTGATTCCATGGCTTTACAAGCCAAGAAACTCATCAACGATCCTAATGGTATGTGATTCGTCTTCTTCACCTTCTTTCTTATTCTCTTCTCGGAAGTAGATCTTGCTAATTGCAGTTTGCTTTCTAGTGTTTTTGGAGTTCTCGTCATTTCGTAACGTTTACCTAACTGCATGTTTTTTTTGGTATCTGTCGTGCATTTGCTATTTACGGCCTTTGATTGATATTCGAGTGTAATTTGGATTGTTTCGTGGCGAGGAAGTTCAAAATAGGAATAATTGAGAAATCAACAGAGTTCCATACAGTAATGAAAGGTTTTGATCACTCATTAGACTGCTTAGTAAAGTTGATCCTTATTGCATGATATTGTTGCAAACACTATATATGCTTTCAAGAATTTGTCCGGAGATGTGCAGCCCTCGCTTCTATATGGAGGAGGGAGGACGGGACCTGGTTGAGTTAGGTCCGACTTTTGTATTTTTGGCGAGACCCTTGGTTTGGTCTTACTAGTTTTGTAAAGTTTCTTGTTTAGCCACCACATCTATATATTTACCGTTTCAGACTATATATGCTTTCAAGAATTTGTCCGGAAGTAAATGAAGCAGGATCTTGAAATCTTTAGAGCGGTGTGTGATTTATTGAAATCTCTGTTTGGCAATTGCATCAAAATAGATGCATGATATTGTTTTAAATCTTTAGATGCTGCGATTACAGTACTAAAGTCTTCGAATGCAGAATGGCCAATATTGTTTTAAATCTTTAGATGCTGCGATTTCAGTACTAAAGTCTTCGAATTCAGAATGACCAATATTGTGTGACAACTGACAATACTCCAATTTCCAAAATGTGTGTATACATACATTGTCGGAAAAGATTTGATAAGATAACATAATTGCCTGATTCTCATATTTAGTCTTTTACACTTCGAGTTCGAGATGTTGCTTATTCACTAACTAGTGTTCTATCCTTGTCTGATCCATGGAATGCCTTTATTGTGATTTATATAGTAGTAGCAAGCAATACTTTTGTTAGTTGGAAGATTGGAACCAAAAAAGTCCAATTAGAAGCTAATTCATATTCATTTGCCATCAATATGGGTCTTATTGGTAAACCTACTTACCAAACATACTTATTGATGATATGGTGACTCATAATGACTAGGCAATTGCTAAGGCAAATGAAGATTTTGCCATACAGACCCTAATATTTTATTACTTTGATTTTTTCCATTGTTTTGTCACTCTACTTCAATTATTCATGCTATCTTAAGAAATTAACACAGTGCCTTTTCTGCAGATGTGGTGACAGAATTTATAGAAGGTCTGGTTGAGACATATCCTGGACTGCAGTACTTGGATGGTTTTCCCGAGGTTGAAAGTTTTGTATGATGTAATGTAATGTGTTAGAAATTCACAGGATCCTTGAAATATTTCACTTACTAGAACTGTTTTATTTGATAGGTTAAGGTTGTGCTGCGTGCTGATGTTTCAAGCTCAACGTATGATAAAGTTGCTGTCATATCAGGTTGGGGGCATTTTTCTTGTCTTTGAGGATAAAGGCTAAAAAGATCAGTTGTGTCTTCTTCTTTTATACCTTTGGAGAAGAGTTATTTTTACGTTATATAGTTGTTGGCATTACATTTATATCTGATTGATGTTGAATATAGATATAATAGTCCAGAAAGCACCTTCTACAATGTTTGGCTGTGGAAAACATGAAAATATGAACAGTAATAGCTCATATGGATTTCATTTCATTTTAAATGCTTCTTGTAAAGAAAGTAGTGCTTAAAAATTTCATCCATGAAGATGTGATACAGTTTTTGGAAAAAAAAGAAGAATTTGCCTGTTGCGGCCATCTTGACGAAGGTTTTTACTGTGGCTGAGTGCCTGAGTGTCAATCAATTGCTTTCATATCTATGGGCTATGGGACTAGTATAAGATCATTCTTCCTAAAGTTTTGGATTTTGTGTGTGTACACACATATATTATAATTCTTCATCTATCTTTCTTTCTTACCATCTAAAATGAAATGAGTAAAAAATGTCGATATCTTTTTGGGACTCAAGGATTCTGACATTAATGAATGGATTCCATATCATTAATGATGGCCGTATACAACCATGGTCCATGGAGGCATGGAGATATTGCAAATAAATCATATGGCTCAACAGTTAACTAGATTCATTTAATTTCGTCTGATAATCGATAGTAGTCTTCGAATTGCCATTTTTGCTATAATTACTGGAAAACGAAATTGATGTTTTTGCTATTCTTTTAGCTGAACTTCTTTTTGTTGGAAATGCTTGTGCAGGTGGTGGAAGTGGACATGAACCGGCACATGCTGGATTTGTGGGTGAGGGAATGTTGACAGCTTCAGTTTGTGGAGATGTTTTTGCCTCCCCACCGGTCAATTCAATTTTAGCTGTATGAACACTTACTACGGATCTTATTTGAACATAGTATCATGAACTCTTCCTGACGAGTAGGTTGGCATGTGTATCCATAGGCCATTAGAGCAGTTACTGGAACAATGGGATGTCTTCTGATAGTCAAGGTATTTTGTTTCAAGCTACTAAAGTGATTACATCCTCATTTTCAAATTTTCAAACCCAAGGTGAACCATCTGATTCTATTCTGTTCGGGTTTTGCATCAAACAACTCCCCACTGATGAGGGTACGCCAAAGTGATACAAGAGAGTTACTGCCCTTAGTAATATGATTGTGAAACTGAATGTGTAGACTTCTAAATATTATGGACCAAGGAAGGTTCTTAGTTTGTGAATTGTATTTTGTTATCTATGCATTTTGTTACCTGTCCTTGCAGAATTATACTGGTGACCGACTAAACTTTGGATTGGCTGCTGAGCGAGCAAAATCTGAAGGTTATAATGTGGAGGTATTGAGGATTTCCCCCCTAATTGTGTTATTTTGGATTAATACTAAAGCTGACCACATAAGTTCTTAACTCTTGCAGACAGTTATTGTGGGGGATGATTGTGCTTTGCCACCACCTCGAGGGATAGCCGGACGCAGAGGATTGGCTGGTACTATTTTTGTGCACAAGGTTCTCCCTCCCTCCTCTCTCTCTCTGATACCCCCTCCATGCATCCACCCCTACCCATGAAGAAAAAGAGAAGAAACTCATAGTTTTGTGCACTATGGCCGGAGCCGATTCACTTGTTAGTTTATTGAGTTAAAAAGTATAAATTTGGTCCTCCCTTTTTCATCAAGTACAAATATTGTAGGTGGGCCTTGGTTAATAATCTCTTCATATATTCATACATCAACTTAGAACTATAGAAGCCATCATTGGATTATATGACTGAATTTGTTACGTGGCTTTAACTTATTAACTAGATCCCCTTTGATGAATATTTAAAGTATGATGGTGTTTTTGTGAGAGTTATAATTGCCTTTGACCAAGTTATTGCAACCTTTTGCAATCAGGAAATAAACTTTCTGAACTTTTACATCATGGTTCCAGGATACTTGTATGATGTAAATTTTTACTTTCTCTGTAACTTCCACTGTTTTATGAATGAACAAAATCATTCTGCAGAGAATACTATAAAGAAGTTATGACCATGGAATAGAAAAGTCCAAAAAGACAATCTACGAAAGGAAGAAACAAGATTCATGCAAGACGAAACCCAATTTTCTTGTTTCACATGTGTCAAATGCTAGTACTCGTACTAATCTTGACATTGAAGAGCCCTATAATGGTTGAGGACATATGCAGAGCCGAATCAATGGCCTAGCCCCAGAAATTCAGATTATTTGTACCCCCCTGTACTCACATGGCTTCCTAAATTCTGAAGTCATCAATGAAGATTTAGAGTTCAAGACGGCAAAAATGAAATATAAGGCATAATAGTTAACAATAGATGGTCAAAATCTCCTAAAAACTAAGTTAAAACAACAACAAAAAACAGGTAAATAAGCTACTCCAAATTTTCTGATGGCATATTATAGTCACAACTAACATTGATCTAGCAAAATAAGCAAGCAAAGCACAATTATTGTTGATGTATAGGTTTCGATGCATTTCGGTACACAGAAAGAGTTTCCAATTTTTAGGCAAGTTATAGGATCCGTTTCCAGTATCACAAAATGAGATGGGTACATTTTTACTTTGAACAGTTTACGCTTTTGTATATTTTTTTTGGATATCAAACACAAAATTCTTGCAGCTTTTACATAATAGGGATTAGTTGATATTGCTTTCGAGTTCTTTGTTTAATTATAGTTGGTTGATGAAACTTGCATTACTTTATTAAGCTACATTGTTGTCAAGTTTTGAGTTCTGAGATATGATGTACTCAAGTTGCATGAGATAATTCGGTGTTTTAATCTAATTTCCTTATTCATTGGTACATTTCAATTAGCTTATGACTCCTCACATGTGTTTCTTTCTATTTTTCATCTAGATCGCTGGGGCTGCAGCAGAAGCTGGTCTTTCTCTTGCTGAAGTAACCGCCGAAGCTCAACTGGCATCTGAAATGGTCGGGACAATGGGGGTTGCATTATCTGTTTGTACACTTCCTGGTCAAGTTACACCTGATCGCTTGGGCCCCGGAAAAATGGAGCTTGGACTAGGAATTGTAAGTATAACAGCATATCTTACAAATTTCTCTGTTCTTTTGTTGCTTTTTATCCAAGTTCTGTGAAATGCATCCATTTACATATCTTGTTTACGATTCGTCTTGAACAATTGTGTTATTATGATCAGCTTCAATAGTGAAAATGTGTAAATGATCAACCTTGCATTTCAATACTAGGAGATGAGATTATTTGGTCTCTCTTCTATATGTCATTATTTTAGCCAGCATTCTCCTGCAGTGGTCATTTTAATATCTCTTTTTCCTTTCAATAAAAAACAAACTCCATGTGACCATTCCGAAGGGCGTGAAAGGGAATCAGCTGTTGTTGCTTTCTCTGCATGATCATTCTTTATGGTTACGTTTTCGCATGGATTGCTCACCTGCTCAATATCTAATTTTCAGCATGGGGAACCTGGTGCTGCTGTAGCTGATTTTCAGCCTGTGGATGTGATTGTTTGTCATGTTCTTAAGCAAATACTTTCTTTGGTAGGTTCAGCCCGATACTTCTATCTTTCATGGTAATTTATATTTGCTTAGAAAGTGAAGTGCACCTCTACTGTTTGTCTGTTATTGTTGTTAACAATGGGTTGGTGATTGTGCAACCACCGGGCTGGTGATGGGGTGACTTCATTTACAGCTGTTTATATGCATATTGCATTATAAAATTTGGGTCTTTGGCTCTCCTTTCCCTTCTTTCCGTATAATATATATTTTGAAAGTGTATTGGTGAATGGAAATGGAAGGACTCCAGATCATGTGTCATATGTGGCACCAATTCTAGTGGACCTTTATCCAGTGCTCGGCTATGTTTTTATGGTGTTTTACTAGTAGCTAACATGATGTTTCTTACTAGTCGCTAACATGGTGCCCGGCTATGCTTTAATTCTGATACTCTGTAATAAGTAGTTATCTGCTATTTTGTATGTACCTTTAATTGTTAAATAGCAGCATCAGCAGATGTCATACTGTTCACGCCATAACTTTCTGCCTTCGCTTTCCACATTACCTTCCAAACTTGACACTTACTTTTTTAATTTTTTTGAATCTTCGTTCACAGGAAACGAATTACACGCCAATAACACGCGGTAACAATGTCGCTGTCATGATTAATGGGTATGAGGGCAAACTCTTTGTTAATCATGCTTTGTCACTTTGGCCATTGATGAAAATTTTATTGTGTGATCCTTATGGCATGTATTAATAGTTGGGTCCCTGTTATACTTTACAATCCTTATGGCATTGTAAAGTTCAGTTTGCGTATGCTCGGTCAAGTCAAAATGCGAATCCTTGTTTATTTGCACTTCAGTTACTTTTGTGAAAGGTCTAGTCATTGAGATATGTATTATTTCTAGCTGTTGGCAGTTAAGGCCTACTCATTGACTCATCATGTAATGTTTACCTTTACTTTGAAGTTTCATGTGGCTCTTCTGCTCTTCCATTTATTTTTTCGTTTTCTTAATTTAACTATTTCTCTTCTAAAAGTTGCATTACTAGTGTTTTTGCTCACACTTGTTTACATCTTTTCCATATTTTATTAAACTCTGCACAAATTGTGCTGGAATAGGGGCTTTGTGCTTGGAACATTCATTGGTAAGGTTTTGGATTTTGGGCTATGGGGTTGAAGGGTAAAAAATTATAAATGGGTGTTTATAGCCTACCGTTGATAAAATAAAAATTGATTATATCTTAAGGACTTCTTTCCTCTAGAAACCTTTTTAATAATCCTTAGGAGATTCTCCCCTGAACTTTATCTTTAGGATATATTTGGAACTTAATTATGTAAAATCATTCTGTGTTCAATATACTAGTTGTCTATCAGTACATAGAAGTGTTCTTAAGAGGTAATCTTTATTTTGCATCTGGTTAATACAGTTTCTCAAGGGTTATATTGTGAAGTGAAAAGATTTATATTGTAATAGCTGGAAGGATTTTGTTTGATCATCCTTGCTCATTTGATATTTCGTTTCTACTATTTTGCAATTCAAGATTCATCATCTAGATAATCAGTGGAAGTGGAAATTATAATTTTCATGCATGCATGGACATAATAGAGCTTTCAGCTTTCTCCTACCTTTCGCAATCTTGTGGAGATGCCTTATTTCACTTATTTGTTTCGGCAGACTTTGTTTTTACTTTTCATACATGCGTTCACATGACTTTTAACTTTCTCCTACCTTTTGGAATCTTGTTGAGATGCCTTATTTGTTTTGACAGATTTTCTTTTTTAAAAAAGTTGAATATGATGGTATTGGTAGAGCTTGACCTTTAGTAATTTCAATCACAGGCTTGGTGCTACCCCTGTCATGGAATTAATGATCGCAGCTGGAAAAGTTGTGCCCAGATTGCAGCTGGAACATGGGTTGGCAGTTGATAGAGTATATGTAGGCTCGTTCATGACTTCTCTTGATATGGCAGGTGAGTTAGATTTAGAATTGCATGCCTAGTTATTATATAAAATGGATTTACTAAGTCTTCTACTTCCGTAGGCTTTTCAATATCGGTTATGAAGGTGAATGAGGCAGTTTTGCAACGTCTGGACGCTCCCACCAAAGCTCCAGCGTGGCCAGTTGGTTCTCAAGGTGTGCATGCTGTTTTGTGCGTGTTGGCTTGCTGCTTGTTCTCCTCCGTTGAAAATTCTCAAGAAATTTAGTTATCCAAACTATTTTTTAAAGCACAGTCCTCTAAAGTGTAGACAACATTTCATTCTAATGAAACAGCTATGTTCTCTGTTTATTATTGATTGGATAATCTAAAGACCATGGTCCATGCATCTCGAATTTCCTTTGAGCTTTCTTTATCTTTTCTGAAACCTTAATGTTTATGATTTTCCTCAGGTAGCCGACCCCCTGCTAAGATCCCTATCCCAGTTACCCCATCTCTTTCTGCCAAGTCGGATGAGGTATATCACTAGTGCTCTTGTTTTGTCTTGCCTAACTCTTCATGTATGCTAAAGAATACAGTACTAGTTATTATTTTGTTCTTGCTCATGTTGCACTGGGTATTTTTTGAGATGGTTCTTAGGCTCTAAGTTTACGACAGCATACTTTTAGCTTTGAAGTATAAATGAAGATTCCATTTTATTTTATTTTAAATAAATGGCAATGAGCCTCTATTGAGAAGGGACCAGTTAAAGTGGACATAGGGATGATGGATGACACTGGAGTTGTAATAAGAAGTGTGGCAATTGTCATTGAAGTATGGATTTTTTCTTGTGTTTTCACGGGTATATGTTATTGGGCTTTTAACGTTCGTCATTAACCAGTCTTCATAATGGTGATATATACATTAAATTGTGTTTATGGGAGTTTTTTAATATATTTATAATATATTTTCTTCTTAAATATCGCTTAATGTATCCAATTTGGAAAAGGTAACAACTTCAAATGTCCACTGAGTTGTGCTCGCACATTAGAAATTCCCTTAAAGAATACCCTGATAAATGATAACTATCTTCTTCTTTTTTGGTCGAAACGATAAATATCTTATACAAGAGGATATATATCACTATAAGAAAATATAGTATTTGGCCTCTCTAAACTACAACTGTACAAGTAACCCTGACCAAGTTACTGACTTGCTTGCCATCTGTCCTTCGTCTTTTGCCATTGGTTTTGTGCTTCCTCATGCTTTATGTTTTTCCTGCATATGGTGTAAATAATAAATTTTATTGCTCAGTGATCTGACTTCCTAACAAATTGATTGTCGAATTCAAAGATCAAACTAAACTTGCAAACTTTGAGTAGGTTCAATCACAAAGGATACAAATAGCTTCATACCTTAAGTAAATTTTATGCATGTTCATAGTATCATAGACCAGGGATTAAATCACAACCCAGCCAACTTAAACATTTGAATATGACATAATCGAATTGACAGGCTATTTTGTTCTCTGTTTTCTCGAAGTCGAAACAAAGTTTGGAAAATAATTCCGATGAACTCTTGATTTTCGTTATTTCATGTATGGTGATACAAAAACTGACATATTGACAGATTTGAGCAGAATGTCTTTTTTGTATCATATCATACAAGAAATAATGAAAATCAAGAGTTCATGAGAATTGTTTTCCAAGCTTTGTTTTGTCTTCAAGAAAACGGACTTTGGAAGAGAAGTGAGAGGAGATATGTGAATTTTTGCTTGAGTGGCTCTTTTACATATATTGTATAGATGCCTTGCACCAAGGTGCTTCCTGAAGGCACCTGAATTCCTTATTATGGGTTTGCCAGGCATCAAGTAGGCCAGAAGTTCTAAGTGAGCATGGGCGCGTTCTTGAAGTTGCTATTGAATCTGCTGCGAAAGAAATTTTGGAGCTTAAAGATTCTTTGAATGAATGGGATGGAAAAGTTGGTGATGGCGATTGTGGTTCCACAGTATGTTACTTTGAGGTCCTTGTTTACTACTTCTAGTGGGTCATTCTTCATATCTGATGCTATGTCTGGATGATGCAGATGTTCCGGGGAGCATCAGCTGTAATGGAGGACATGCAGAAATGGTTAGTTCCTGCATGCCTTGTTTTTTTTTTTTGTTTTTTTTTGATGATGAGGAAACCCACCATTTGGTGGCAAACCTCAGGCATGTGACCCAGCTCGCAAGAGCCACGCATGAGGTAAACCGGCTTGTGCCGACCAGCCCTACTCACTGGTAGGGAGCAAGACAAACCTGGACTTTACCCCAAGGAAAGGGGTGGAGGCAAAGATCGAACCCGGGACCTCCTTAGCCCCACCCTCCGCTCCACACCACGGGGCCTTGTTTTGTGTGAAACAAATGAAAAGTTCACTATTTGACATGCCACTTTACCTACCTTTTCATGTTCATTTGCTTGAGCTTCCGTTTCCCCACTTTGTCTTTCTAAGAACCATCCTTGCTAATAATGTTATCCACCTATTGTCATGTTAAGGAGCTGTTGCTAGTAAAGATCTATTCAGATTCTTTAAACTGTTGACGAGATTTGATTAGTTGTGAGTTCCATTTGTAGTCCCTACCCTTTTGTTTGTCCTTTTTGAGTCCCTGAACTTATAATGTGTTAAAATAATGCCCCTTGACTTTATTGTATGTCCTATTGAAGTCTGTAATTTGTACCTTCATGTGTGTTTTACTCTCCAGTCTCCAAAAATTGTTTCCTGTACATCTCCAGTTCTTTTGGAATCTGCTCAAGTCCTGGTGATTGCCTTTAGATTACGTTGTTGAATATTTAATTGCATCAAAATTCTTGTGTAATGGAGTGTTGCAAACTTGCAGCATATATGATATGTACTTCCTGAATATATAAGTTGGAAGAGGGAACCAGGCTCAACTAAACCATCTGTTTGGATATTCAATTGGTTGCAACTACATTTCCAACTGAAAACTTCAAATCCGGAGTGGGTTCTTTGTGGGTTTTCAAGCTCTACATTGTTGCACTTTAGGCTTTCTGGATATCATTGATAACATGCTACTGCATTCATCACTGCATCTGGAACTTAAGAGAATTAATTGATTGAACATTCTTATAAAGCAATTGTAAAACGATATTTCCCAGTTACCCCTTGAATGATGCTGCGGAAACAGTAAAGCAGATTGGAAATTCTCTCAGAAGAGTTATGGGAGGAACAAGTGGGATAATGTATGTACAATTTGAGCTCTCTATTTTATTTCAGTTAAAGCTTTAGTAAACAAACGATTTCTTTGACCCGTCTTCCCGAGTCCTCCCCTCCCCGTGGCCTTGCTTAGCTGTGAGAATCTGTTTCCTCTTCTTCAGATATGAAATATTTGCCAACGCTGCATGTCTACAGCTAAAGACAGACGGTGAACTTACACCAAAGCACTGTAAGTATATCAATATGCATTCTCTTTTCTTTATTTGCTATCTAGCTGTTTTTGTCCTCATTTTGTCCCCTTATCAAACTTCCCGACCTTGACCATAGAATATGTTTTCTTTCAGGGGCTTCTGCTCTGGAAGCTGGAATTAGTTCGGTCAGTAAATATGGAGGGGCAAAAGCTGGTTACCGCACGATGTTAGATGCTCTTATTCCAGCATTGACAGTTCTTCAGGAGGTTACTATTTACCGTATGCATCCCTTGTTTCATAATTGATTTCTGTGGCAAAATTAATACTCTTGCCATCATAAAATGCAGAGACTGGAGGCTGGGGATAATCCCATGGATGCATTTGTTCTCTCTTCTCATGCAGCAACAGCAGGGGCTGAGTCCACTAAAGAAATGCAAGCACAGGTTATATTCTAGTAATTAAAAGTTAACTATTGTCTTTTTTTTTTTTGGTTTCGTTCCTCCTTTTTAGAGGTAATGTTTCCATTATATTTATTATCCTTGATCTGGTTTGCGCCGTTAGCAATCTTTGTGCACTTTTCGCAAATGCTCATCTTTGTACTGTTCCTTTCCTTGCTTGAATTTCTCCTTGGATAATTTGGAGTTGAATTTTGTCCTAGAACAAGAGTTGAAAATATGCCAATTATATGATTGAATCAGAACTTTCAGAAGTAGTCTGAGTTTAAGCATATTGGAAATCACAAATCCACTTAACTAGTTCCAGATACTTACAAAATCATTTAGTTCATCTGAGGATATCATTCTTTTGGAAATCCAGTAAACTCGTTAAACATTACCTGAGTAATGCAGCTAAATAGATCCACTCGATGCTTTCCGGAAAATATGCTTGCTTCTAAATAAACTCGTTAAACATAACCCGAACTGAACGGTGTGAAAATTTTGGGGTTTGACAAAGATTTTAACTCCCCAACCCCAAAATAATCCACTTGATGTTTTCCAGAAAATGCGGGTTAATATGTTGACTTGCTTGACGTCTGCAATTTGGTCTCATATGCTTTTTTCTGTGGTTGATTTCTACTTTGTTAGAGAAAGGGAGGGGAATATAGGGAGGGAAATATTTTGAGATATCATTGCATTTTTGTGCATGTTTGTCTTCCAAGTTCCCTACCAACTCAAGAATTATGAATTTATGTCTGCACTTTGCAACTAAAGAATTTTAAGCTTGATGTGCATAGGCTGGACGCTCGACATATGTCCCTGCAGAGATCCTTGCATCAGTTCCAGATCCTGGGGCGATGGCAGCAGCTGCCTGGTACAAGGCAGCTGCAATGGCTGTCAGACAATGCTCCGAGGCCTCCTGATCTTTTTTGCTATAGAGGTTCCTGTGGTTGTCTAACCCCCCATACTACTACGGAATGTTTCATGTAAATGTACTTTCTGCTCGCTCCCTTTTTTGCGATTTGTGCAGAAAGCCGAGAGTATGAGACACATTCTCGCTGACGCAGGATGCTATTACAGAGTGGATTGTTAAAAGGAAACCATAGAGAAAAGAAGAGGAAAGGAAACGAGTGATACATGTTTTGGATTTGAATTTCGATCAAGTTTTGTTCTGTATTTCTACATTCATCTGTACTACCTGTTTTTCCATTTCCTTCGCTTTCTTTCTTGTTTACAAACGCGGGAGCACCAAAAAACATTTAACGTTATTGCGTGAACAAGTACAGTTGCATATTTGCAAACAATGTGTGCGATCACTCACTTTTTCGATGCGGTGGGTAATCTAGACATGGCCTGCTGGGTAACCAAAGCCACGGATCGGCGGGTTTATAGGACCTGGCGGGTCACGGGTTGATTCATTGAACCCGCTGTCTTATTAATTTTTTTTATTTTAAAAATCATTTTGACTATTTAATAGAAAAAGATATGAGAATTTATATATCTTTCTACCACTTTATTTGGACGTGAGCGAAAAATGTTAAAAGATTATATATCTTATACCGTTTCAATGTGATATATATTTTCATGTCACTTATTCTCAAACTTCATACATCATTTACAAGGTAGGAAATAAAATTTAAGTGAAGTATGAGTCATAGGATAATAGAATAGATAGAGAGGATAGATCATATGTAACACCGTTTAGCATGTATCATGTTAACAAATTTTGACCCTTGATTGAGTAAAAATGAAAGACCGAGGTTAATCGAATAAATTGATTAATTGTAATTTAATGTTAAAAAAACACAAACCCATTGTTACTATATTATAATCGGCAACAATATTACCCAAATCCAAAACCCCCCTTTTTCGAGCTTCTAGGAAAGAGAAAGAGAATAGGAGCGGACAATCAATCAACTTTCTGGCAACCACTGAAGGGTTTCCGGCAACTAGGTGGTGGTGAAGTGGGAGGAGCAGGTGATGGCGACGTTTGAAAGAGAGGTCGGAGTTTGTGGCGATTTGAAGGAGAGATCGGAATGGGGAACCAAAAGGCCAGGGGAGGATGACGGTGATGATGTTCAAATCGAAGTCGTTGCAAGAACATTCCTTGCAGCTTTCGCTTGGTTATGGCTAAAGGAAGGCGAAGGAGATGTGGGTCTTGTAATGGCGTGGCATCGGAGGAGAAAAAAGAGCTTGAATTGAAGCCCTTTTCGACCATGTTCAGATCAAGGCTTCCTCTCCAACTCTCTGCATTGTTGGGCTCGAGATGTGCTCTCCATTCCGGCCTCGATGAACTGCTGCTCCCCCGATTAGGTTCGTATATTCTCTCTTTCTCTTACTCCCTCCTTCATGTTCGTCTTCCTCCTTCTAGCCTTGACGACTAGGGCATGTTCCCTACTTTTTGAAACGATTTGGTGTTTATATATCCAATGGAAGAGTGGCAATGGTTGTTCTCTTTTACTTGTTTTCTGAAGGTGTCTTTCCGGCGGTGATTTAAGTAATCACTCCCGACGGCAGCAAGCTCGATTTCTCCTTCCTCCTAAAATTTGCCGACTTCCTATCATACATTCGTACCTCTCTCCTAATTTGTCCCAGTTTTTTATTTTGTTAAAATTAAAAATGGTTGTGTTATTAGTTTCTGTTGGTCATGATTGTTTCCTGCACACCATTCTTTGTTGGTCATGATTAGAATATAGTAACAATGGAAAGTCGGTTATATAATTGAAAAATGCATCGACGTTATCGAATAAACAAGTGATACCATCGAATGATCCAAGGATACCATCGAATAATTTTTAGTTTTTTTATTAAAATGACATAAATAACTGAATAATATTGTAACACCATCGAATAATCAAGCGATACCATCGAATAATTAATCAATATCATCGAATAATTTTCAGTTAAAAGTTCAGGGTGTTTTCAGGGTACTAGCCGTTTATAATATAGTAACAATGGAAATTCAGCCATATCAATGAATAAATTGTCGATACCATCATAATCTAGCGATACGATCGAATAATCCAACGACGTCATCAAATAATTTTTAGTTGTTTGTTAACTTGACATAAGTAACCGAATAATACTGTAACACCATTGAATAATCAAGCGGATACCATCGAATAATCAAGCGATACTGTAACAAGCTGAATTAGAAAGTCGGTAAAAACATTAATTAATTTATGTTTGCTAAGTATAACTAACCTACTAAACAGACATATAGGACCGAATAATCCTTCGTATACTAGTGCATAATCATTCATACCCGACCGAATAATTTACCACCATTGAAAAAAAAATCACTCCAACCAAGCCCCACATAAAACCACAAATAGTACACGTGCTCCCCTTAAATAGGCCCCTTAAATAGGCAAGAAAAGATGTAGATCCAACTGGTTTTTAATTAAAGAAAAAAATAAAATTACCGAATAATCTTAGCCACCTATTTCATTTAATCAACCGTCTTGATTTGTTAACCTGATACATGAGGTGTGTACACTGGAACTAACCTATATTAAATGTTAAAAAAAATCAGGGAGCAGATTTGTGGTTTTGGTAAGAAGTCGAAAATGAATATTTATTTACTGCGCATATATAGATAGTAAAAAGCCTATATGCTCATCCGCTGTGCCGAACATTGTTATATACCGAAGGAAGTCTTGGAGTACATAAGTTTGGTAACTATAACACAAGGTGTACGTCAACTGCCGAGAAAACAGCAGAGATAAGGACAATATAAAGACCAGAGAGAAAGAAGGGTAACTATGATACATACTGCTAATTTTCTATCACCAAGCGTAGTTGAAGGGAATTGTGGCACCAGGAACAGTGCATCCTAGAAGAGGAGCCAATGCTTTTTCTTCGGAATCCTTGTTGGAACATCTACACGAATGAAAACAGAGGAGGAAGTGAAACAGTGAAAAACGAGGAACACTAGACAACTGAATGTATAAATTATCAAGTATAGCTCGCAACCTCCAGCCGTATACAGAGACTTGTAGTGCACTTCACTCCAGAAACTCAGCCATAATTCTAGGATTAAAAAAAATATATATAGCTATTAGCAAAAGATGTGAAGGAAAAAGGGAAAAGGGACAATAAACAAAAATGAAGAACTGTCTTGTCTATTAAACATATTGATGAAGAGCAGAAGTTAGGCCAATATAGAAAACTTGCATCAAATGCACCAACTATAATTATCCAAGAGGCAAAACAAATGCATCCATGGGTTTCAGTTAGGCCAGTTCTTTATGATTATATAATCCACAAGAGCTATAAAAAAATATCTGAAAAAGGTACACTACACAAAAATAATGTCAAGGACTCTGAAAGTCAGAAGAGAAGGGTGAATTTCAAGAAAAGACGGTTTAAGCAGAGCTGAAAAATATAGTAAGCTCTATAGAAAACTAGGGTGTGCGGGTTCAAAGCACATATTCATTAATATAATGTAAATGCTCACCTGTGCGAACATCCCTGTCATGCGGCAAGATCTCAATGTAGCAAGTATCACGAAAAGAAGTAACCAGACATATTTTGGCTCGAAACTGCAAATATTATGAAAAGCAGTCAGCAATGGAATTGTCTTCCAGCATCATGACTATTCAACCTCACAAATTGACTGAGAGACATTTAGGGAGAGCAAGGTCCAAACTCCAATCCATAGAATAAAATATCATTCTATCCAAAAGTCTGAAAAGCAGAAAATCCTTCACAAAAGCTACAAAGTTGGAGCAAATCATATGCACGAAAAAAAAAACCTATTAATTTTGAGTTTCAAGAATATGACGTATGCAACATTATTCTTAAATGTGTCTAGCACAGCCCTGTGGATCAAGCCTCCTCTAACAATATTTGAGTCATTCTTTTTAAAATTGCATTCCACGACAAAATTATGAAGCTCAAAAATACTTCCAAGATAAGGCAACAGCTTAAGAATATTGCAAGGAAAAATAAAATAAAGTCAGTAGAGATGATTTTCGGTTTAACTTACTCGGTCGGCAGCTGCTTGTAGGGTAACATGATCTCCCCATTCTCCGGATCTGGACAATAACAAACTCAAGTACTTTAGCAGTTGACATTCTTGTTTCTTACCAAGACAAAAGATTAGTATTATCATGGAAGGAAGCAATGATTTTAACAGGAAACTAACCTTTTCATTTTCCTCAAGTAGCTTCTATACTTCATTGGGACATAACCTTCATACAGCTTTCTGAAATGCTTTAACTGCAAAATAAATACAATATCCACCAACAGGTAAGTATAACCTCTGATAAGAACACAACAAAGGACAAAATAATTATGCAGAGGAGAGAGAACAGTTGGCAATGTAAGGCAACATTTACTACACGTGGAATGTGGATATTTTGCAATCAGTTATTACACCAGTATGATACATGTCAAAAACTATTTCCTTATCCTAGAAGCATTAGAAGCAACATCAAGAATCTACATATCAGGTTAAGGTCAAGGTCAACTATGCAGTTCTCAGGAATCACTTTAATGCTCACATCCGTTTTGCTGAGATGGAGAAAAAAGGTTTGCAGTACAGAAACTATAAAGAGAGAACATATAGAAAAAAAAGCAAGATGCCATCGAGGCAGCAAAAAAAAAGACTCCATCTATCCAACAAATTTTCAAGTTTTTATAGAAGAAAGGGTCAAACATCTGCCAAAAAGTATCAGCCTACTTTCCTCATGGAATAAAATCAATAAATTCACCACCAAAGCATAGACTATAAGATGGTTTTCAGACACACTAACATGGTCCATGGAATATAAAGCTTTTTGGCCCCAGTTTAGGATGTGATCTAGGATAGAATACCAAAGTGAGACATTAGCCTAAAATAATAACTTCCAAGACCAAATCTCAATAATTAAAATTTAAACCCTTTTCAAGGAAAAGAATCTAACTTGTTCAAGCAAGACCTTTATTTAATTAAAACCACTACAGCAAATTTATTTACCCACCACATTTTATGCTTTCTGGTACAAGTAATATATGAGCAATATTTACGTAATATAAACAACAGAAGAACAAACTACTATATGACATGCCAGTTGCAAATCCAAACCCAGTCAGGATACAGCGCTGCCTACCTGCTTGATAACCTCTTTCCTTACATGTTTGTGGTAATCTGGATTACGAAACAACTGATCTGCCAATGCTCGGAACTGGAGAGAAACAAGTAGATAATGTAGGTTATAGGAACCAATACAAGAAAATCAACTTGCCATCATTTCAAAAAGGACAAATTTCAAAAAGATCCTAAACATATGAAATGATACTAAATAAAATTATACTATTGTGCTAGAAAAAGATAGCAAACACCGAAATGTGCACATCAGGGAGCAAAGTGATGGTATAAGCACGCAAAATCCATACCCACCAGATAGTAATCCACAGAGATTTAAATAGTTATGTAATTCTTCACCATTATATTGGATAGAATCATCATACCTATGTGTCTTAGAGATAGACCAATGGCTTATTAATAATTAGCATAAAGCTTAAGAGATTTTGTGCGGTAAATCTGCAGCACTGCTTTATATGAAACTAGTCTTATGGCCCGCGATCTTGCGCGGTGTTTTAATAAATTATGTTTTATTATATCATTAATGTATGTATTATTACATTTATTATTAATTTATGAAGGTTAATATAGTTTACTTAAAATCCTTCTATGGAAGTTTGCAATTATCATAAATTAAACTAAGATTAAATTCACTTTAAATCAATATATAACATGTATAAATAAATGAACGAATCACTTTATAATATCTTAAAAAAAGATCAATCTATTTAATTAATTATTAAATATTATATTAATTCCAAATTATATTTCTATATTCTACTTAATTTTTCTTTATTAGAAGACCTATATTTATATGTTGTTAGCACCGACTTTATTTGTACAAAGTTAAGTGAACTTCTTAATGATATGAGTTTTTTAGATATGGTTTAAATTGTATAAAATTGTGTGTGTATATAGGGATTGACTCCGGTGAAAACCTCAAATTGATATATATATATATATATTCTCAAATTTGGGTTAATTATTATACCTTTTACATCAAATTATGATAAAAAAACACGTAAAATACTAAAATGTTATATATCTTGATTAGGAGGAGACATACATGTCAAGTATCCTGTCATATCCTTCTTTATTTTGGGTGTTACGTTTCACCTACCCTGTCATCGATCTATTAGAGTTTCTCTATTAATTAAGGGTTAATTATTATAGTACGATGCTAATATATTACGTTAATACAGTGTATATATGTATATTTTTTAGATAAGTTTTCTATCTAATTAAGATATAAGGTTATATTGGATATATTATTTGATCTAAAAAGATAAATTTTTTACCCAACTATATTGATTTATTAATTGATGTGGCCCAAAAAAAAATTCTACTTTAATCCAGAATATGACACGTAAGCAAAAATAATCCCGTTTTAATCCAGAAAATTCCACGTATGCGAAATTGCACCAGAGCCCGTTTCAGGCCTCTGTTTTAGTATTTTATATAGATGTGGGCTTACAGTGTCAAGACAAACTTTTAAGTAAACCTAGAACATTGTTTGCAAAAGAAAATGACATCAAAGACCAAAACAGTGGTGCTGCAGATGCATTAACTAAATCCCTTTACGTGCAACTGAAGATGCATTAGTTAAATCCCTTTACATGCACAAGCAGGCTGCAACAAGAGTCCTCAAAGGTTCTATAAAATCACTTTAACTCAAATCACACCCAGGTGAAGAATCTTATAGCAGAAATTTATAGCATCTCTTTCCATGAAACTTGTATGAAATACTAGCTAAAAAGCACAAGTCTTGAGCAATTTCTTCCCTTCTCCTAGTTATGGAAAACAGAAAGAACATGGCTGTTCTTAAATAGACAAATAGATTAAAGTTCATTTGTCATTAAAAGACTAAACTTTGACTTCCATAGATGAAGTTTACATCCATGTTCAATCTAGAGAAAAATGCTAGTGATGAGCTTACAAGATAAATCACAAATTCATAACAAGAATAAGTGAATCCCACCAATTGCAGTGAAGGTTGCAAGGCACTAGAGCCCTGGACAGGGATGATACTATGACCTTAGTACAATGACTAACCACGGAAAGATTGACAGGAGCTTTGCATCAAAAAAACTATATGTTGAAGCTGTTACACTAATCTCCATCATTTAGTAGTCTTTTTTTGAGACCAGAAAACGGTACAGATTCACAGTTATGACATACTTTGAACTGCTATGGGATCTTTGTTTCTCATACTGTATGCATCTTTATGTCCATTACAACAGTTTAGCAGTTTCTTGTCCTGTTACTCATCAGATTCATTTTCTAGATTTTTCTTGGCCGTATATGGTCTCTAGGTTGTAATCAAGCTACTAAAGCAAATTATTTACTTCACAAATATAATTCATAGAACACTACAGTTTGGCTTCAATAGTCTATAGGTCCAACGAAAACTAGATCTCGGATAAGTTCTTGCTAGTGTAGTGAGGTAATTGCTTTTATTTTTATTTATGTATGTAGTATAACATAAGAATGATATATGATAACATTGATAAGAGAACTAATTGGTATCTGTCTACAAGGCAGTGAGTTTTGCATAGTAAGCATATAAATAAGCCTAGTTTGTGAGGAATGATATCATGCCATTATCTTGGAATCGGCTATTTGTCCAAGGGCCAGCCAAGGAATGTTCCTGCTGGTCTGAGAGTCAACTCCAGAGGTTCATCCATTTGGCTCTAGTTTACTATTTTGTGTGCTGTGTTTATAATTTTTATGTGATAGCAATGGATTCCTTCCCCTCACTCTACCATATGCATATCAACATATAACACTAATTGATTTAGCAAATAAATATAAAATCATACACTTGCCTGTTGTTTACACCGGAAGCTGAGAATTACTATGGATACGATTAAGTACCTTCCTACTCGTAACTTAACACTATCTGACCCATCATCCACTAGTTATCCGAACTCCAACTTGCACAACTTGGTTGAAAACCTACTCAAGATTGTATACAAGGGTATCTATAGTAACACATACATCAGAAAAAATGGAAATTCCAAGCACAAAAGTGTGATATTCAATGCAAAATTGGTCAACCAGATATTGAGCAGACTAACCTGGCAATTTCCATCTCCCTCAATTTGCAGTTCAGCCAAACCATATGTCACCAATCTGAATTTTAAGCAGAAAACCAGTTACCAAAAAGGAAGAAGTACCAACTGCCCATAAACCTAGTGTCCTATTCGAGATTTACTCCAAACATTTTGCAGATGTAGCAAGTTTAACTTGAACCCAGTGTATAACTATTCATTGCTTGACCTTGGGTTGGGAAATGAACATATGATCATGTTTCACAAAAACTTGTATTTTCTGCATAATACTATAGGTATCAACAAATGAAAATGATTTGCAAGAAAATTGGATAACCCTTCTCCAATTTGTCGTAGATGGAAATTCACAGGGGTTAATCTAAGAAGATGAGTTTTCCAACATTGATGCCTATAGAATTTCAAAGTCTGCAAAAAGGATTCAAATACAAGTCTGCAGTAAATTCCATATGGATCACTTCAGTGGCTCGCCCAAAACCAGAGGTCCAAATTTCATAAGAAATAATATCTGAGATAAATTTAAAATTTGTGTCGGAGTTTCTGTAACCTTTCCCATGAGTGGCCAAGGTTTGAATTTGTTAGTTAGCATGGAATGGCCACCTAAAATATGTCAAACTCTATCTAAGCTGTGGGACAAAAAACACCTTTGTTTATGCATCTCCCACATTGACCCCTTCAATAACCCATCAAACCCAGAATGATGACTTCCAAATTTTAAGACAATAACCACAACTAAAATACATGTAAAAATGTACAAGATCTTTTCTAACCTTGCAGATAGTCGGCCATGGTCAAAGTTAGCATCATCAGGGTCTGGTATATTTGCAATTACACGTGGCGTATGCTGGAGATAGTCATGATTCATGAGTAAGTATGTGAAATACAGCAACAACAACAACAACAACAAATCTAGTATATGATAAACCTAGACAAAGCCCATATATTTAGGAGTAAACTAAGGATCATAATAACTAAAAGAAAACGTAACATATGAATACACAAAATGAGGCAATATCAAGGCATAGGCAAGCCACTGCCAACATAAAATCCTAAAATGATGGAAGTTTTGAACATGAACTTGACCGCTATAGAGTTAATCACATGTATGTTCACAAAAGACACTTAAAAAATGCAAAATCTTTCACCCTGATTATGCCACAGTGCTGCAATTATATTTGTGTTTTACTTCTTTCAAATTGTATATTTTTATGCTGGCATTCCCACCAAGTAATAATGAATAGAGACTTAATTTTTTCAATCATGAACCCAAATGGGCAATACTAGGGATGTGTGTGCTGAACTCTTCCTCACAAAATCAAGTCTTAATGTCCTTACCGCTTCTTTTTTTATCTTAATCAATGGAAAAACATAATTTTGAACATCAAATAAAGAGGCTTAAGTCCTCAACCATCATATTTTGAAAATTGTCCTGACATTGTTAATTGTGTTGATATATTTTTTATTTTTCACGTCTTTTTTTTTTACACTTACTATGTCCTTTTTCTCTCAATTTTCCCTTTGCACTTCTCCCAAATTTAGTTGAGGCTCTTCCAAGACAAACAGAAAGCCACCCAAGACAGCACTGGAACCCCACTTCAACTTAGCTTCAAAAGCCTTGCAAAAATCCATGCCACCAACCGCCCTACACATTTTCACGTATTTGCATACATCTTACCCATTTCCCTCAACACAAGTCCTTCAAGATTATGTTTAGTTAGTTCTTCAAACGAAGTAAAAATCACAGTTAGGGTCATTCCCAAGTGTTGGATGATCATCCCAAATGAGCTTGTTTCCTGCCCAACACACCTTTACATCCAAATTGAGAACTAGTGAAGGATTTTAAAAAAAAAAGTAATAGGTCCGACTCGCTTTCTAAACATTTGCCGCCTGCTCTCTTTACTCTGTAAAAGAAGCTCACCTTTCTATAGCATAATAGCAGTGCTCATGTGGGGGACCGAGACATCGTGTACGAGTGTGTGTTTTAATTTCAACTTAACTGAAATCTAATGCCAAAGAAATCTCCAATCAAGTAAGACCATACAAGGAAAAAGAGAGAGATCATACTGGAATTGAATCCAAATGAGAAAGCCTCTTGCCAAGCGTAGCATTATTATGTATATGCTCTTCTTCAGCCAACATCTGAGCAATAGTGTGGTCATCCTCTGTATCCTGAAAACTAGCGTTCAAACTAGAACTAGTAGAGCTCGAACTTGCGTTGCCATGGATTTCACTCATAATAATCGCCAACCAAACACAATCAGAGCCGAAGAACAGCAAAGTCCAGCTACAAGACAAAAAAAACTAAACAAAACAAAAAGCACAAAATTGATCAACTTAAACCCCACAACTATCAATTCAAATTATTCAATCAATCAAGATCACTAAAATCAACCTCAATTCAGCTGAATCCAAATGAAAAAAGAGAGAGAGAGAGAGAGAGAGAGAGAGAGATCGGCAAACGGCAGGAGAAATTCAAGCTGGAGGAAATCGCAACATACAAAACCTAGGTTTTAAACAATGAAAATTCGTACCAATTAAGATCCCGATGAACTTGAAATATCTGTTCAAACTTCTGCGTAAACCTAGAGCGAGAGAGAGAGGATGGATGAATGTCGGTATAGGATAGATGGAGGTTAGATTTTTTGGTGTAAGCGTGGGAGGAGTTTGGAAATGGAGGGAGACGTCATTGTCAGATTCTTCACCTTTTTCTCCACCTCTGACGGGGTTAATGTATTACGGAGTAATATTAAACCGCGTTGGGTGAGAAAACGGGGAATTAGTCCGGTCCGGCTCCTGACCCGGCTCGTAACTTTCTAGAAAGAGATTAGGAAGGTGTACGATTGTTGTCCTAAAGTCAATTTGAGATTATAAAAAAAAATGTCCACTTTGTGTCTTGTTTATGCAACTAACAATATTCATTTCCATTATGGTTTTGTTTCAATTCCACCCCCAAAAAAAATTATAATATTTATTTGTTTAGTTATATAATTTATATTATCATTTTATATTTGCTTTTACGAAATTTTTAAGAGTGTAATGGATAATGATAAAGATATCGTCCAAAAATAATATCTCATTTTTTAATTTTAATGAATGTAATTTTTTTTCAAATTTGTATATCATATATATAAAAAAAGGTTAATTGGATTAAAAGAAGTCAAAAGATCTATGTAAAATATCCCTAATTTCTTACATTGATTTACAACATCCAAGATCCTCCTTTTATAGTGGAGATCCACACTCATAGCCCAAAAAATATCCCTAATTTTGGGGATATTTTACCACAAGGTGAAATATTCACCACATAATAAAACATTACAACACTCTCCCTTGAATATTCACCTTATTTATGAATCTAAGGGGTTTTACACATGTTTAATCGTATTATATGCATGGATGGTACTGCCTCATTAAAAACCTTGTCAGGAAAAACCCAGTGGGATAAAAACTTGATCGAAGGAAAAAAGAGTGCAGCGCGTATAATTCTCCCCCTGATTTTGACATGCTTAATGAGCTTCTCGAAGCCGATGCATTCCGATCTTGCGTACAAGTTGCTCGAACTTCTTGGTGGTAATGACTTGGTGAACAAGTCAGCGAGGTTCTCATCTGATCGGATTTGTTGGACTTCAATTTTCTCTTTCTTCTCAAGTTCATGAGTAGAGAAGGATTTTGGTGATATGTGCTTAGTCCGATCCCCTTTGATATATAGCCTTCTTACACTTGAGTGAAACATGCGGAGTTGTCTTTGTATATCACGGTTGGGCTACCTTTGATGGGCTTGATTCCAGATTCCTTTTGTATGTAGTTTATCACCGATCTTAGCCACGCACATTCTCTTCCTGCTTCGTACAGTGTTATCAATTCGGCATGGTTTGACAATGTAGCAGTAAGAGTTTGCTTTGTTGATTTCCATGATATGGTTGTATCTCCATAAGTGAAGACATATTCATTTTGAGATTTAGCATTGCGTGGGTATGATAGATATCCTGCATCTACATAACCAACAAGAGTGGCATTTGAGCAGTTTTGATAAAATAAACCAAGATCATGTGTACCTCTAAGGTAACGGAACAAATGTTTAATTCCATTCTAATGTCTCCTTGTTGGAGCTGAGTTGTATCTTGACAACAAGTTTACAGGGAAGGCAATATCAGGCCCTGTACTGTACGTTGGCTAGATACATCAAGGCACCAATAACACTTAAGTATGGTGTTTCTGGGCCAAGTATTTCCTCATCATTTTCTCGAGGACGAAATGGGTCATCGTGTACATTTAGAGAATGAACGACCATGGGTGAGTTCAATGGATGAGCTTTATCCATGTCGAATCTCTTCAGAATTTTCTCGGTATAATTAGATTGATGGACAAAAATTTAATCTCGTACATGCTCAATTTGTAAACCGAGACAAAACTTGGTTTCCCAAGATCTTTCATCTCAAATTCTTTCATCAAGTACCTAGTTGTACTTGCAATCTCATTAAGGGTTCCAACAATGTTTAAATCATCAACATATACTGCAATAGTGACAAACCCTGATTCATATCTTTGATAAAGATACATGGACATGGGACACCTTGAGTTGTTCTTATATCCTTCCTTCTAAAGGTATTCACTAAGACGATTGTACCACATTCGTCCAAATTGTTTCAGTCCGTATAAAGATCTCACATACTTTTGTTCGAGGATCAAGGTATGATAAAGACATGGCATCTCATGTGATCTCGCCCTTATTAGGGTCCATTTTATTCTTTTCACCTCCTAGAGTCGGGAATGTATTTTCATTAAAGTGACACTCAGCAAACCTTGTTGATTGTCACCTGTTGTTGGCTCGAGATATTTAATAATCGAGGGAGATTCAAAACCAACATATATTCTCAATCTCCTTTGAGGACCCATCTTTGTTCGTTGTGTTGAAGCAATTAGAACATACACTGCACACCCAAAAACCTTTAGATGTGAAATATCTGGGGTGGTGGTCGTTTTGCAACATTTGGGGTGGTGGCCGTTTTGCAATCTTCGTCAATATGCCTTGGGGTTTGGGGTGAGATGTGGGCAGTTGCCTGTTGGTTGGGTGTTTGGGTGGGGTTTACGGTGTGAAGATGGTTCTTTTTATTTTGGTTTGAAAAGTTTGTTAAAATACCTTTATCGCTAGTCGGTTTTGATGAAACCATGCGGAAATAATTAGACAAAGATTCGGATGCGGGTATAGCGAAACGATACCCAGGAAGACCCAGAGCATAGGGAGGACGCGGACACAAAACAATGACACATGTCCATCATGCCCACCACCCACGATGACCACATGTGTCAACCCAATAGTGACAAGTATCAAAATGGGGGCCTCTGGCCAATCCCTATAAAAGGGAAAATGAACAGAAGAACAGGGGGAGGCTTTTTTGGAAGTACGAAAGGGAAAAAGAGAAGAAGAAGGAGACTGAAAGAATCAGCAAAGTCGACCGCGAAATCTACATATAAACCGCGGGGAATTCAAAAGTCAAGAGAAAAGAAAGGGTATAACATCCTGAACGCTGCGACGAAATAAACGCCTCAGGTGAATCTCCGCGGACAGGTATAAACCCTTAAATCATAAAAAACAAATGGATGAACTCCCATAAAAAGATGTGGGGTTATGGTAGATTTCATGAACGCGAACAAAGCGCGGCCCAGGTTGAATAGCGAACAAATCGATCCGCGTGTCAGGTAAGCCCGTGTAACATAAAAATATATATTCGCGTCTAAACCCCCGGGGACCCACCGAAAGTGGGCCCCTTATACAACTTCTTGGGACGCTTCATCACTGGCGCCGTCTGTGGGAACCCACTCACCCTGAGGGGTTCAACTTTAAATTTTTTATTTTTTTTCAGTAAATGAACTACATATGTTTTAGGTCATGAACACCGTATACACGCGGTCCCGTCAGACAGCTATCAAATCTACAGGGAACACATGGGTCTCTAGAAAAAACCCCCGCGAAGAAGGGGGGTATGAGAAAGTTCATCTAAAAAATCTAAGATAACAAATTTCCTGCCAAGTCTTTTTACTAACAAAGCTGTCAGTAACTCTCGACAGTCAGGAACAATGTACAACAACGAAGACTCAGATGAAATGAGCCAAAGCATGATACCAGAGCAAGAGGCCACCAACATGTACAACCCACCCGTCCTTCAGTCGGAGGAACAACAAGACATGTGGACGTCACCATATGCGCCCCCTTATTACTCGACGTACGCGCCGGAATACATACCGCCTGTATACATGCCACATGGAGTACAGCAAGAGCCGCATTATTACTTTCAGCAGGCGCCTGAGCCTCAGCCTTTTTATCAACCGGCCCACGCACCGCAATACTATTATCAGCCAGCACCGGATCCTCAACACCAGTACCAACCGATGAATGAGCCGCGACATTACCATGGTTATGAAAACCCATACCAAGGCCAACACAGAACCTACTTCCACGATCAGCAATATGACGCGTATGGACAGCCAAACGCGGCAGAGGCAATCAATCGAAATCAATATGGGAACCCAACACCCGGAGCATCAGGACACGGATTCGATCCCTTGCATCAAGGTTCACAAGGGGTTGACATGCGGCCCAGCAAACATCGACGAGGAGAGCATTCGACTGACGTATCCACTTCCACCAAGTCAGGCTCAACACAAATGAAAATCGACGTCCCTGATGCTTTGCCCTCTGTTTTCACTGACATTTGCCGAGCACCGGTTCCCAAGTGATGGAGGGATGTGAATCTTATGAAGTACGATGGTACCACGGACCCAAAAGATCATATGTGCCACTTCATGACCGCGATGGGGATCAATGAGTACAATGATGCCATGCTATGTAGGACTTTCCCGTCAACCCTCATGAAGATTGCCTTAACTTGGTTCACTAACCTACCAAAGGGTTCAGTTGGCAGCTTCTCTGATTTAAATCGGATCTTCCAGTCCTACTTTGGGAGTGCACGGTCGAGAAAGAAGACCATGTTAGACTTAAACTCAATCAAGCAAGGAGGAGATGAAACCCTGGGTCATTTCTTTGCCCGATTCACCAGTTTAGTTGTTCAAATCCCGAACTTCAATCATGAATCCGCGACTATCATCCTCATGGGAAATCTAGCGGAAGGCGATTTCAAGACTTACCTGTTTAGAAAGAAGCCCAGGGATTATGATCAATTAAGAGATCTGGTGTCGCGACAAATAGATGCAGAAGAAGCAGCCATGTCAAGCTCAAGAGCAAATGGCGGGCATCAAGGCTTTTTCAGCAAGCTGGCTGGAAAATTCAAAAAGGATAAGGGGGCAGCGAAACCACCCAAACAACCATCGGCAGGGCACCACCGACAAAATGACGAGGTCCACCTCAATTCAGACAGGAGGGAGGAACATCGTCATCAGAGAGATGATCGAAGAGAGGGAAATGACCAAAACAGAACACATCAGCCGCGAAGGGATGATTATCATGACCGGGAACACCATCCTCTCGAGCACCACCAGAACAGAAGGGACGATCGACACCCGGTCGAGCGTCACATGCAAGACGAGGAGTATCCTCATCATCAGAACAGGAATCATAACCAGTACAGAGAACGCGAAGAAGCCCCTCAGCCATATCGAGGGAGGGGCCGAGGGCGACGAGGACGCCATAATGGTCCCCCGCCCCCTCAAGGGTCAGTAAACCAGGCTCCCCGAGAGCAGGAAGGAAGGCTAAGATCCACGGTCGAGCGTATCCCAGAGCCCGAAGGATACATCGACATTCTGGCAGGAGGGCCCTCTCTTTCAGGAGCTAGCAACCAGGAAAGAAAGAATTACGAACGAGAAGGAAAGCAACCACCCTCCGCAACGAGCAGGCGAATTGCCCACACACTGCATGCGGAACTGATATTCTCAGCAGGAGACGCGGAAGATGTGAGGATGCCTCATTCCGACCCACTGGTCATACATGCTCAGATAGCAACCAAGACTGTCAAGAGGGTGTTCATTGACACGGGGTCATCTGTTGATATCCTTGCATGGGAGGCCTTTTTGCAACTTGGAGTCTCAGCAACGGCACTCAAGCCGTACTCAAGAACGCTGGTTGCTTTCTCTGGAGACGAAATACCAGTCGTAGGAACCATCGAGCTGACGGTGGTGCTCGGATCAGCACCAAGGCGAAGGATGGACAACTTAGTTTTCACCGTCATCTGAGTTCCGACAGTATACAATGCCTTGCTAGGGAGGGTATCACTTTACAAATTCCAAATGGTGGTCTCTATCTACCACTTCTTGGCCAAGTTCCCTGTAACAGGAGAAGAAGTTGGCGAAGTCCGCGGACAGCAACCAGAAAGTAGAAGTTGTTATCTAACCTCCCTGAGGAAGAAAAAAGAAGTGATGCAGGTTGAGGAATGTGCCGCAAGCACAACCGAAAGGAAGAGAGAGAACCCACGGAAAGAGCTTGTGGAAGAGACCGATCCAGAAGGTACCAATGCTGAAGCAGAACTGGAAGTAAGGCCCGCGGGTAGGGAAGTTCCGACCACTGATGAGAAACAGGTTCACCTTCCATTCCATAACCCTGAGGAAAAGGTGTATTTGGGGCAAGCGTTAGGGCCCAAAGAGAAGGAACGCGTCATTGATATTATAGCAAGGTCAAGAGACGTCTTTGACTGGTCACCGAGAGATCTGCTGGGAGTTCCTACGTCGATCGCCTTGCACACACTCAGGATAAAACATGACGCCAGACCGATCGCTCAGAAAAAGAGAAAAATGGCACCTGAAAAAGCCCTCGCCGCGAAAGAAGAAACAGAAAAATTATTGGACGCATGCTTCATTAAGGAGGTGGAAGACTCTGAATGGTTGTCTAATATGGTTCTGGTCAGAAAGTCTAATGGGAAATGGCGTATGTGCGTTGATTTTTCTGATCTTAACAAATCTTGCCCCAAGGATAGCTACCCACTTCCATCAATTGATGAGCTGGTTAATGAAACCTCCGGGAATGCCGTCCTCAGTTTTCTGGACGCGTATTCAGGGTACAACCAAATCCGCATGGATCCACTTGATGAAAAGGCCACCACCTTCATTACAAATCAGGGGATTTTCTGCTATCAGGTCATGCCTTTCGGATTGAGAAATGCAGGAGCCACGTTCCAAAGAACTGTTGACAAGATTTTTCGTGCCCAAATTGGAAGGAACGTATCAATCTATGTGGATGATATCGTGGTGAAAAGCTTGAGGGCAGAAGATCACGCGGCTGATCTGCAGGAGACCTTTGACTCTCTGAGGCGTGGGGGATTGAATCTGAACGCGGAAAAATGTGTTTTCGGCGTTGACTCCGGGAAATTCTTGGGATTCTTGGTTAGCCAGCGAGGAATAGATGTAAATCCTGAGAAGATTGCAGCGATTCAAAGCATGCAACCACCCAGAACGATCAAGGAAGTCCAGGCTCTCAACGGCGCTGTCAACTATCTCAGCCGTTTCTGCTCTTGTCTTGCAGATAAATCTCTGCCTTTCTTTGCTCTATTAAAAAAGAAAGGGCCCATCCAGTGGACGCTAGACCTGCAGCAGGCTTTTGAGGGAATGAAAGATTACCTGATGAAATTGCCAACTCTGCACCGACCAGAAAGACTTGAAGATCTACACCTCTATTTGGCCGTTAGAAGCACAACCATCAGTGCAGTGCTCACCCGTGAAGAAAAATATCCGGTTTACTACGTGAGCAGGATTTTGCAAGATGCTGAAACAAGATATGAGCCGATCGAGAAAATGATTTTGTGCCTGGTATTCGCGGCAAGAAGACTACGGCCTTACTTCCAAGACCACCCAGTTCAAGTTTTGACTAACCTACCTTTAAGGCAGATCTTGCACTCCCCTTGCCTTTCTGGACGGATGACGAAGTGGGCAGTGGAATTGTCAAAGTTTGACATCGAATACAAACCGCGGAAGGCAGCGCTAGCCCAAACCCTGGCTGATTTTATCTGTGAGACGAGTTTTGAAGAACGAGCATCATCTGAAGACGGGAGTTGGGTTTTGAAAGTTGATGGAGCATTCAATCAAGCTGGTTGTGGAGCTGGGATCGCTTTAATATCCCCTGAAGGGCAGGCAGCGAATTACGCCTACAAACTCACCTTCCAAGCAACAAACAACGAAGCTGAGTATGAAGCTCTCATAGCAGGATTAGAAATAGCCCTGTCACGAGGAGCAAGAGGCGTAACCGCCTACACAGACTCTGAAGTCTTGGCAAAGCAAATAGAAGGGGAATATGAGGCCAAGACAGGTTTAATGCCAGATTATTTGAGGAAAGTTCAAGCTTTGCGAAGAGCCTTTCTGAACTTCCCAGTAACAGCAGTCCCAAGAGAAAATCAACAGGCAGACGCACTGGCAAGGGTTGGCGCGGCAATGCCATCCGAAGTCGGCGCGGAATTCATGTTCAAAAGGAGAGAAAGCCGTGGACTTGTAAAAGAAGTTTTCTTCATTGAGACAGACGGAGAAAACGACTGGAGGACACCAATAGCAGAATACCTGGAGAAGGGAATTCTCCCCACAGAGAAGCACGAGGCCAAGCAAATCAAGATAAGAGCAGCGAGATTCACTGTCCGCGATGGAAAACTTTACAAGAGAGGTTTCACGCAGCCTGATTTGACATGTGTTACCATTGAAGAAGGGATGGTAATTGTACAGGAACTTCACTCTGGAATATGTGCACATCACCAAGGCTGGAGAGCGTTAACAGTCAAGATCATGAGGACGGGATACTATTGGCCAACGATGAAGCAAGACGTTCAAAAATTCATCAAGAAGTGTGACACATGTCAAAAATATGGGAACGCTATCCATCGGCCCGCGGAAATGATGAAGGAAATCTATGGTGCTTGCCCATTCTCTCTATGGGGGATGGATATCTTGGCCAATTGAAATACGTAATCGTGATTGTGGACTACTTTACTAAGTGGGTGGAAGCAGAAGTAATGGGACTCATCACCGCTGAGAAAGTGAAGAAATTCATGTGGAAGAACTTAGTGTGCCGCTTCGGGGTCCCGGAGTCGATCATCACAGATCACGGACCCCAGTTCGACTGCGAAACCATCCGCAATTTCTGTGAAGACCTCCACATCAATCTCAAATTCTCATCTGTAGAACATCCTCAGACGAACGGGCAAGCAGAGGTCACCAATCGGCAAATTTTGAAAGGTATACGGAAGAAATTGGGAGCCACGAACAAGGGGAGATGGGCGGAACTCCTTCCTTTAGTGCTATGGTCTTACAGGACAACCGCTAAGACGCCGACAGGGGAGACACCTTTTTCTCTGGTTTACGGCGTAGATGCAGTCATTCCGATTGAGCGAATGATTCCGTCGGCCCGTGTTGTCGGATTCAAGCCACAGTCCAACGAAGAAGCACTCGAAGTAGAGATGCATTTGAGGGAAGAACGCAGGATGATGGCATCCTTGAAGGCAGAAGAGTACAAAAGACGGGTGCGACAATTCCAGAAAGGAGACCTAGTCTTGCGATGGGTGCGGACCAGAGGAAAGCTAGATGCCAACTGGGAAGGTCCATACGTAGTAGCTGACATCATTCAAACTGGTGCATACAAGTTGAAGAATGAAAACGGAGAAACCCTGAATAAGACTTGGAACGCCGACTGTCTAAAGAAGTACTTTGTGTAATCTTGAAACATTGTTTTTGATTAAATAATCGCCCCCGCAGGAAGTTGAATGAGCGGTTAGCGGGCGTTTTCTGTAAGTAATGAACGACTGGGAACCTTAAATTCCCCTAAAAAGACGTTGGAGCTCACTCCGCGTCACTCCCTTGATTGAGACTCGTGATCTCTCAGGGTCGAGCCAACGAACGCTGGAGTCAACCGACGCTGGAGCTTACTCCGTGTCACTCCCTTGATTGAGACTCTTGATCTCTCAAGGTCGAGCCAACGAACGCTGGAGTCAACTGACGCTGGAGCTTACTCCGCGTCACTCCCTTGATTGAGACTTTTTGATCTCTCAAGGTCGAGCCAACGAACGCTGGAGTCAACCGACGCTGGAGCTTACTCCGTGTCACTCCCTTGATTGAGACTCTTGATCTCTCAAGGTCGAGCCAACGAACGTCGGAGTCAACTGACGCTGGAGCTTACTCCGCGTCACTCCCTTGATTGAGACTTTTTGTTCTCTCAAGGTCGAGCCAACGAACGCTGGAGTCAACCGACGCTGGAGCTTTCTCCGTGTCACTCCCTTGATTGAGACTTTTGATCTTTCAAGGTCGAGCCAACGAACGCTGGAGTCAACCGACGCTGGAGCTTATTCCGCGTTACTCCCTTGATTGAGACTCTTGATCTCTCAAGATCAAGCCTACAAACACCGGAATCAACTGACGCTGGAGCTTTCTCCGCGTCACTCCCTTGATTGAGACTTTTGATCTCTCAAGGTTGAGCCAACGAACGTTGGAGTCAACCGACACTGGAGCTTATTCCGCGTTACTCCCTTGATTGAGACTTTTGATCTCTCAAGGTCGAGCCAACGAACGCTGGAGTCAACCGACGCTGGAGCTTATTCCGCGTCACTCCCTTGATTGAGACTCTTGATCTCTCAAGGTCAAGCCTACGAACACCAGAATCAACTGACGCTGGAGCTTTCTTCGCATCACTCCCTCGATTGAGACTCTTGACCTCTCGAGTTCGAGCTAACGAGTGTCAGACTCTTCCAACGCTGGAGCTTTCTCCGCGTCGCTCCTTCGACCAAGATGCACGACTCCTCAAGATCAGATCAATTGGTGATAGAGTTTAATAATATAAACATAATCTAAAACTCTGAGGAGCACTACTACGAATAGCATCACAAGGGAAACATTCGATCCATCGACCCCATAACAAGCATAAACGAATGAAAAAGACACGGGCAAACGTTACGGCAACTACATAGAAGTTTTTGGGTACAAAAGCATAAGTCGAAACATAAAAGGGATCACTGTTCAGAAACAAAGAAGTCACACATCTGGGAGGATGACCGGCCTTGGAGGCGACATAACCCAACCATTCTCCACACAAATGGATCCCTCATCAAGCACACGAACGTCAAAGTGAACTCCACCACGATGACGGAAAACCATAACGGTCCCCATTCCTAGCCCTTGAGATGCAACAAAATCACTCCAACCGCCAACAAGCCAAAATATCCCATAGTCTCTTTTGACTATCTGAATTGGGGAATCTACGGCCGAGCCCAGGGATAGAAAGACTTGAGTCGGGTCTGTAACACCTGTCTCATACTCAAAAAGAGCAGGGAGCGACTGAAAGAGGATAAAAACAAATGAGATATAAGAAAAAGAGTAATCTTTCTTAAAAAAAAGAGAGAATCAAGAAGAAGTTAACTTACTCGTTCTTGCAGCTGATCCTCAAAATCTAAGGCTAAATAAAAAGCCCAGGGAGTCTCACTTGGTGCGTCCATCTTGAAATAGAAAATGCTGGAAAGAAAAACTAAGCTACGCCTCGCTTATATAAGGCTCCTCGAGGGGTTGATCACGGAGTGTATTTTTTAAAGATTCTTTCAGAATCCTCAAAAGAAGAGTAGAACCATTACGATCAAGGACTTACAGGAGATATGACTTGAAAAGACAGGTCTGAATCGCACGAAGACCAAGAAGAATCTTAGACACAATCTCAATATTAAATCAAAAGGAATGATAAACACCACTTTTATTCATTGCCCGCGTAAAAGAAAACCACGTATCGACAGAAATAGTCCCCTCAGCTTACGAACGAATGCGTCGCAAGAATAGCTAGTCACGGGTAAGAGCCATTAGTCAAAATACCCGCGTCCTCGTAAGAAGAGTGGCCAACGATCTCATCCCCGTCCTCCAAACCCATGATTTGGATTTTGAAACGGGCATTTCCTTTGTGGATAAAGACCATAGAAGATCCGACCGCGAGTCCATGAGACTCGATGAAATCTCCCCATCCTTGACGAAGCCAATACATTCCATAATCACCCTTATAAATACGGACTGGAAAATCACATAAAAGATGAGATGAAAGGAAAACTTGCTCTGGAACAGCATCCACGTACTCCCCCTCAAAGCGCATGGGCAAGAGCTGAAAATGGAAATAGGACAAAGGATCAAATGTAAAGAATGAAAGCTATCAAACAAAACCAGCATTCCAATAAAGGCTTACCAAGCGGGATGTTTGATCAACACGGTCAATCTATTTAAAGAAAGCCCATCTACCCGCACTAGAAACAGCCATAAACACGATTAAAGTATAAAGTAAGCAGTTGTGAAATAACAAAAAAGAAGGGAAGAAAGATACCCTCTATAAAAGCTGAGGAAGCAACACGCATGAACGCCATTTGGCATAAGATTCCTCTGAAGAGAGAGAATAGGCTCGTCAACCAAGATGGCAGTATAGTCACGAGAACTGCAAAAGGCAAGCTTAGTGAAACGACTTGACGATCAGAAACAACTAACAAGAAATTTTTAAATCAGGCCAGGTTCAGGCCTAAATCAAACACGCAGCCTAAGAAACGCCACGTGGAGAAACCCCAGAATAAGAAACCAAACACGCGCCATGTTTGAGCAAATATAAGAACCCCATGAAATCTTGAAGAAAATATCATACGCAAAACAAAGAAATGGAATTTGAAAATTCCCCAAAAGCTTTTTACAGAGTAATCGTTACAAAAGAACAACTTCAATCTCTACGCCTCCCACTGATGTACGTCCTCCTAAAAGAGGATGCCCATCGCCTGGTGCATTTGTGGTCTCGATCCAACCGCGAGCATGAGGTCAAGGTCGAAGTGGACGTGGACGGGATTTACTGGTTCACAGACGGATGGCCAGGATTTGTGGAAGACAACAGGATAAGCGTTGGAGTTGCTCTGATCTTCGTATACCAGGGGGATTCAATCTTCGAGGTCTATGTCGCAAATCCAGACTGTGATTACAACGGAATAGAAGGACGCGGATGAAGAACGACTACAAGGACGCCAGCTTTGTAATCCCACTACTCTTTAAAATGTAAGAGAACGAAATAACGTTCCAGCTAAATAAGATCTATGGATCATATAATGCTGTCTTTTTTAAATAAAAAGAGCAAGTCTCTACATTAAAAACTTCAAAAGCGAAACGTTTCCTTTATTCGCAAAGCTAAACTCATACAGCAAATAGATTTTCTTAATTTATAAATAAGGTTCAGCATGAGTCACTGGAGGAAACAGCCGAGGCACCGCGCTCAGTTTCGGCACATTCCAGATCACGTCGCGGACAAATTTTAAAACGAGCGCGATCCATGTAGAAAAAAGTCATCGACGATCCCACAACAAACCCGTGATGAGCAACAAATCTATCCCGTCCGCGACGAAGGTACAAGCAACCATCAGATTCTCTACTCACTTCAACCTGAAGGTTCTTAATGGCATAAGAAGACAAGAAAACCTTCCGCGGAGGAGAGGATCTGAACTCCACCTCAAACTGAGGCAGAAGGGGCTGCCAAAAAGAAACACAAGTTAAAGGCTCGAAGTTGAAAAAGGAAGGGGAAAGAGAAACAGTTGAAATCAAGACTATCAAGAAAATCATACAAGCGAAGAAAGTTGATCGATGCATTCCAAAGTTTTGAAAAACGCCCAAGGGTTAGAACTCCCAGACGCCATAAATCCTTATCAAGCGAACAACCACAAGCGTAATAAACTAAAAACCCAAACCAAGAGTTTTTAAAAAGAGGGGAGAGAAAAAGGCATACTCAAGCATGGTGAACAAGTGGCAAGAACTCTTTTAAATCAGGATCGAAGACTGCAACACAAGTGGCCGAGTCGGTAAAATAATGAACACAAAAATAAGAAGAAGAGGAGATATTCGCTACGAAAGGATAATAATATACAAAAATACAGCCCCTTAAACGAGGCAGTAAAAGCCGTTGTCTGAACCTTAAGGAACGCGAAATTGTTCGGTTTTGACAAAAGTTAATTACAGAGCTGACCCGCGCCAGTGAAATGTTATGAGAAAAGATAAAAAGAAAACTAATCCTTCCAAGCTTCAAGGATTGGCGGCGGCATCAACCTCTTCATCATCGGAATCCTCTTCATCCGAATCCTCCTCTCCTGCCATCTCTTCCGGGGTCAGTCCCTAATCCGCTACCGACAAGCTCGCCTTAAACTTCTCTAAAGGAACACCCGGATTAGTCTGCGAGTGGGCAACACTCTGGTTGATACCAGCGGACATCCCTTTCCGGAAATAGCTGAAGCACTTATCCTTTAAGAGCTCTACTCCCTCTAGAGATCGAAGACATGGCTTGGCTATCGAAGAAAGGAAAGAAATGCCCGCGTCGGTATTGAACCATTCGGAGGTCAAAAATTTAAGACCTGCAGAAGATTTCAACCACTGAAGCGCAACCTCTTGAGGAGACTGAGACTGAAGCTTCTCCAATTCCTGCCTCACTAAAACACGATCTTCTTCAATAATGGAATGCTCAATTTGAAGATCTTTGAGGCGTGCTTCAGTTGTCTCCAGTTTCTCCTTCATTTGCACCGTGGACTGTTGAAACTCCTCTCCTTGGCGGCGTAGAGCGTCCGAACTTGAAAGTGTCGCGTCACGCTCGGAAGACAAAGAAGAGTTTTGCTCCTTCAAAGCGGAGATTTGCTCGCTAGCGGCCTGCAATTTCTCATGAAGTTCCGCGGATCGTTTCTTGAACTTTTCCACCGAAGAGGGATCGCCAACAGTATTGCCCAACGTCCTCAGCTTATGATTAAACACTTTCATCTCCGAGACCTTCTTAGAGAGCTCCGCCTCATAGAAAGTCAGTCGTCTCTCCGAGTCAATTTGGAAACTCCTAACCTGAAGGAGCAAGGATAAAGGTGAAAATAAAGAGACATGAATTGAACAATGACGTGAACAAAAATAAAAGATCCCAACGACAAACTCACCCACTCGGCTGCACGCTCGAACTGAAGAGAAAACTCATCCCACTCTAAGCGGCGCACCCACGATCGTTCGTCCGTGCGAATTTATCAGAGCCGCGAAGGCGAACGAGCTCGTCAACCCCGAAGCCGGGAATGCGGAAAGCAGGCAAAGCCTCATCTCCCTGAAGAAAAAGAGCCTCCTCTTCCCTGTTCCCGGAAGCTCGTGATGAGCCCACGGCTTTCTTCCTTTTTTGAGGGCGAGAGGTACCCGCGTCTGAAGGACAAGGACGTTTCTCGCGGGCATCAGAAACCACGACCTCGGCTTCCGCGACGGGTTCATTGGCTCTCTCCACCTCCTCCACAGCCGTACCTTGGGAGGCAGCAAGCGGGCGAGGAACACGCTTGACGGACTTCTTCTTCCTCGTCTTGCCACTTTCTTGAACGTGATGGCGATCGGCCAAAGAGCTCAAATCCATTAGGTCTGCCAAAAAGAAAACGAAAAGAGAAGGCATGAAACACCGCTCGCGAAGTCCCAAGTCTTCTAAAAAATATAATAAAAATATGTGTGAAACGCCAAGAAAATCACAAAAATAGAATATGGTAAAGACTAAAGCAGACACCTAATCGCGGATGAGGCAGGCTCAACCCCGCCATCTCGAGTCGAAGAGCCGAAACCATCGATCGCCACGGTAACTTTGGCTCATGAACGAAAGAGTCTTTGAACTTGTCAAGTCGCGCAACCCATGGCTTTTTGACCGCGCTGAACCATCCGGGTACGGTCTTAAACTCAAGACAAACGCCGGCCTTGTCGCGAACAAGAAACCACTTATGTTTCCAGTTCGGTTTGCTGGAAAGTCTCTCAATATAACTGCAACTGGAGTTGCATTGATAAAACCGAGGATCTTGGGGCCCCCTCTTCAGAGAAAAGATGCTGAGCATTAGCTCTTTCGTCGGAGGCACTCCAATATCCATGCACCGCATCACAAAGCTAGCAAAAAACATCCAACAATTCGGTACAACTTGCGCGGGACTCAAATTGTACTCGGACAAGAAAGCGATAAACAGAGGGTGAAGAGGCATGCGAAATCCTTGGGATAAACTCGCCGCATACACTACCAAGCAGTCTTCGTAAGCATCCAGACACCCTCCACCCTCTGAGGGAAGACACAATTCCACGCCCGCTGGCCATGGAAATATTCGGGCTAAGGCCTCAACACTTGAAAGATCAAGCAGTGTTGTACATCCTCGCACCTCTTGGTTAGGAGAACGACGCGGACGAACTCTCTCGGAGATGACAGGAGGACAAGGCTGAGGGTCACGAAGGGAGAAATCTCTCCGAAAAGAACAAGAAGCTAAGTCTTCAAGAGAATAAGACGGGAAGTCGAGATCACTAAGAACATCCTTCGAGCGGACCCTTGCACACTTCTCTGCGAACCCGATGAGAGACTCGGAGTAAGGGACCCACGACAACTCAGACTCCAAATCACTGGTTGACGGACGCGGACTAAGGGAAGCACGCGCATCGGATTGAGCTTGAGTCTCCACGTCCATTGGATGAACGTCATCCCCCTTTGAAGAAGAAGAAGTTAAAAAAGGAGAGGAATAATAATCAGGGTCAGAGCGGTTCCGTCGTCTCCTCACCTTAATCGGGTTGCCGAAAGGACCCACGCGGTCCGGGGAAGAGATGCTGGAGGAAGAAGAAGAGTCGGAAGAACTTTCTAAGTTGGACACGGAACTCCCGCTGGAAGATGAAGAAGAAGAATCCAAAACGACCGCGGGAGGATTCCCTCCTGAAACCGAGGGCAAGCCCTCTCTCCATCCTTCCTCTCTTTCAAACTCATCCAGCGCGTCCGGGTTCCCCTCAAACTTAGCCATCCTTGAAGGAATTTAAAAGCTGATCTGAAAAGGAACCCGTACGCGGACCAAAAAATCAAAAAACCCAAAGAAACAGAATTGGGATAAAAGGGGAAGACCCAAACGGATCTAAGAGGGAGAAAACTAAAGTTTTTTGGCAAGAAATAATAATTTTAGCAAGAACACCCAAGAACATTTCACGGAGAAATTAAGAACTCAAGAACAAAGACAAAGAATTACCTTGGAAGAGCGAAGAACAACCGGAAAACTCAACCGGAAAGCGAAGAACAACCGAAAAACTCAACCGGAAAGCGAGGAGACCAACGGAAAACTCTGAAAAAACGAGAAGTTGAGTAAACACCGCAAGCAGACAAATAATGAGAAGTGAAAAAGTGAAAACGGAACGGGGTAATTTATAAGAAAATTACCGACTCTTCAGTTCCCCTCAAGACGACATGGGCCGTGGTAAAACCTTAACGGGCCTGAGGAGATCCTTAACCAGGCCCACAAACTCTGTTTAAAACATGAAATACGAAATTACCCCCCTAGAGATGAAGAGAGGAACACATTTCCGCGGGTAAAAGTCGAATCGTCTCAAGCTCTCATGGAGCTCAACCCGACCCGAGGAGCTGTGATGAAACCATGCGGAAATAATTAGACAAAGATTCGGACGCGGGTATAGCGAAACGATACCCAGGAAGACCCAGAGCATAGGGAGGACGCGGACACAAAACAATGACACATGTCCATCATGCCCACCACCCACGATGACCACACGTGTCAACCCAATAATGACAAGTGTCAAAATGGGGGCCTCTGGCCAATCCCTATAAAAGGGGAAATGAACAGAAGAACAGGGGGAGGCTTTTTTGGAAGTACGAAAGGGAAAAAGAGAAGAAGAAGGAGACTGAAAGAATCAGCAAAGTCGACCGCGGAATCTACATATAAACCGCGGGGAATTCAGAAGTCAAGAGAAAGGAAAGGGTATAACATCCTGAACGCTGCGACGAAATAAACGCCTCAGGTGAATCTCCGCGGACAGGTATGAACCCTTAAATCATAAAAAACAAATGGATGAACTACCATAAAAAGATGTGGGGTTATGGTAGATTTCATGAACGCGAACAAAGCGCGGCCCAGGTTGAATAGCGAACAAATCGATTCGCGTATCAGGTAAGCCCGTGTAACATAAAAATATATATTCGCGTCTAAACCCCCGGGGACCCACCGAAAGTGGGCCCCTTATACAACTTCTTGGGACGCTTCATCAGGTTTCAAGTTTGGTACAATGACGATTGTTTTGACTAGTATCTTTCATTGTGTTTTCTCATAGTGTTGTGTCACATGTTTGATTGTGGATGTTTTAATGATCTTATCATTCTTGGTGATGCAGATTAGACCGTGCAGTGTAATTATGATTGACACTTGAATATTATCTCGAGTCCATCATTTGAATTTCATAATGTCCACAACACAACCATTTCCATGAGTTATCTATGGGGCATGTATAAGGCATGAGTTTTAAGATGCGTCAACCCATGCCACCCAACTAGTGTATTACAATCTCCCTGACTATATTTTGTAAGGGACAATGCATTACAATCTCCCAACTTAAAAAAATGATGACCCCATCAGTCTCAGTGGACTACCCTCGAGTGGAACGTACCTGAGTATACTATAAGAATACCTCGAGTCTAGGTGAGACTCTGATACCATCTATAAGTTATGGTGTCTTAAAAGGCGCTAGTGCATGCCACATGATCCTTTCAGGTTCATTGTCCTCACTTAAAACTTGAAATGAAGATTTTTTGTGATAGGAGTAGAGCTTGAATCACTTCCAACATCCTTATTATATCCGATATGGGACGTAGTTTTACAACATGAGATTCAATATCCGCTTTATTTTGTTGTGTTTTTAATTTATATTTCTATATGTTTGTATTAGATGGATAAACCATTTGGGAACTTAATTTGCCTCTCATTTTCTGTATGCATAGATGGAGTCATGGAGAACCGAATTATTTTCATGCTATTTATAAAAAAGCATAATTTTGGATTAAAATATGACAAGTTTCACAATATAATGCAATATTGTATTTTTATAAACCATAGTTTGTAGTTGTTCAAGGCTTTTGTATATTTTTTTCATAAAGGTAATAGTTCAAAATGGTTTGTCCGGTAAATCGAGAGGCCAACGATAGACAAACGAACTGACCGTCATGATATATCATAAAAAAACAAATTAAACACAAGCCATAGAAGGGAGAATGACTCAAACTCAGTCGCTCACAGCAAATCACTAGCTCGCGTAGAAGTCGAGGAAGTCCCATTGATGATTGTGAATGCTGATAATAAGGGAGAGTTGAGAGATTCACACAACATCTCGACTATGGGGAAACAAATATGAGTAACTCATCAAAGAAAAGGATATCGATCTCATAGGGAATTGTGGATTAACGATGTCCCCTCACCCAAATGAGGGATCTTCGAAACCATGAACAATGAACACTGTCACAATTAACTCAATTAACACAACGCATTAGATTGCAACTTCAGGCGGAACCAAACTAAGCCATGCCAAATAAATGATACCACACCAGATGATGTATCAAATCATGGTAAGAGGAAAGAGAAAAGTCATTCAACCAAAATTTAACTTGTGAATTAAACTTTTTTTTTAAATCGAGATGATTCATGTCTTATTTTTTATAAACGTTTTTCAATTGAATTATAGGACTATATAAATTTTCAATTGTTCTATAAATATCCTTTTATTTTCCTTGTCTTGATTGAGTAATGATTTCTTTTTTCTTGTCGATTTTTTGGTTCTATAATCCACTTGTAAGGTTTACCCGTGATTATTTTCATTTTTCCTTTTTCTTGTCTTGATTGGGTAAAAAATTCATTTTTTCTATAAAGACAACGTAAAACTAGTATTCTATTTTCTCATTTGTAATGGTATGTATACAAGTGAGTTGTACAAGTTAAAGCAAGTTTAAATAAGAAAACTGCTAAGTAATTTATTCAAATAAAAAATATTATCATTATTTTTAAATAAAAAATAAAAGCTTACAAGACAGTCTTAGATTAGACATCAGATAATCGTCTAGGAGCAAAACCAACTTGGTCGAAAATGGTGGATGTAAATATGGTAGAATATAAGATTTTCAATTTGGTTCTCAAAGTCACATCAAATAGTTTGAGTAGGTCACTTTTCATCCTATCGTGTTGGATTGATTTTTTTTTTAAACATCTTAAAATTTCATCTCTTTCTGCTTCAAGACTTTGAGTATTCTTCTATTTATCACATCTTCCGGGTAGGGTGGCTCAAACCGGCCGAACCGGCCCGAACCGAACCGAGTCAAACGGTTCGGGCCGGAACCGACGACCCGATTTTTTAAGGAGGTCAAACCGAAGCCCGGCCCGAAACCGAGTACTCGGTTTTCGGTTTTTTTGATCCGTGGCCCGAAAAAACCGAAAAAACCGAACCCTTCCAATTTGAATTGAATTGAGTATATTATTTGTATTTTTATATGTTCTAATATATATTATTTCGACTAAAAAAAAATTAAAAATTAAGTTAAATGTGGGGTTTTATCTATTTATTATATATAGATAAAATTTTATTTCTTATTTTTTTAGAATAGATAGTTTGTTTATTTGGAAAGTGAGATTAAATAAAAATTTTCAGCACTATTTTATTTGGAAAGTGAGATCAAAATCTCAAATTAGGTAATAGGTACTGTACGTATATACACATTAATTTACACACACATAATTATGTTCAACACTATCTATATATCCATATAATGATACTGTACGGTCAATTCGGGCCGAAACCGAAAATTTCGGTTCGGTTTCGGTTTTCGGCCCGAAACCGAAATTTTATTTTTTGAGGCCCGAGGCCCGAACCGTTTACTATTCGGGCTGGATCGAAACCGAGTTTTCGGTTCGGTTTTCGGACCGGGCCACATTTTGAACCACCCTACTTCCGGGAGGTCAACCAAGTAGACAACAAAGCAAGTTTTTTAGCTTTTTTGTGGATGATGCATTAATTATTGTTCACTATAAGCTCATAATTCTCGTTCAAAATGACGTCATTGGATGAACTGTCAGTTGGACCCGACCTCCGCCCAAATTATTTCCTCTGTTTTAAAAAAAGTGATTATGACATGATAAACAAAAAAACATGCAAGTAGAAGAATGAGACCAATATGTCAATTTGTTCACAGATGATGATAGGGCTTTCTTTATAGAATTGTTCAACAAGAGATCAAGAAGGAATCAAGATCGAAGTGAAGAGTCAACAAAAGGGAAGTCCACCCAAAGATCAACATAAATCTAGGATGAAGAAGGAACGAATAAGCAACCAATGTCAAAAGCTCTGACACCATCTCCCATGGATTGCCGATTAGTTGTCTTTTTTCACTTGAAAGCAATGTTGTAGGGAAGGAGAAACGTTAACCACCGAGTTAGGCCACTAGATCGAAATCTTCCACCATCCAAAACACCACCACCGAACATCTTTTTCTTAAAAATATTTTGGATTCCAACCAATACTTGTAATCGAAATATTTGTTTTGATAGATATCTCTATATGTAGGGATGAAAACGATAACTTCGGATCTAATTTAGCCTGGAGTTTGAAATCATTCTATTTGATCATTGAACAATTCCAATAATGGACTAGAAGAATTATTTCAATCTAGTCAATTGGTGTAAATTATGTGGTTTTTAAGTGTGTGTTTTTAAAGCCTTTTCTATTTAGATTTTTGTTATTTTTTGACGTTGAGAAAAATTATTTATTTTTATAGAAATTTTAAAATGAATAGAGTTAATTATTTTTTCATCGATGAAAATAAGACCATAAATTTTTAAGTATAATCATTGCATTGGAGTTAGATTGATTTTTTTTAAAACATCTCTTAACAATTTTGACTAATTATCTATTTATTCAATTTAATAAATTTATCATAACTCATATTTCTTAATTCTTATACTAAAATCTTAAGTATTTGTTTAATTACATTTTATGGTTCAAATCGCATGAGGAGTCACATTTTAACTAGATCGACTTATTTGATTCATCTCATTTTTATATTTATTGTCGTTGCAACAAAAAAAAAGTCCCAATTTTTTGGTTTCCCGCTCGGAGGTGGAAGAGGGTTTTATACACCTCTACTGTATAAAAAGCCAACGCTAAGTGAAACCCTTGATTCTCTCTCTCTCTCTGCAACCCCCTAATCGCAAAAATGGCGTCTCCTGCTTCCGAATTACTGCACAATCGATTCCTAGGGTTTCTGATATGGCAATCGATTCAATCGTCGGCCGTCTTCGTCGTCTGCAAGATCCTCCTACTCTCTCCTTTCACCCCCAATCCGTTCCTCCCGTCGCTCTTCGGCGTCGCCGCTTGCCTCTCTTTCCTACTCTCCATGTCGCTGTTCTCCGTCGCCGCCCACTCCGTCGCCTCGCCGCGCTGTAGCCGAGCTGCCTCCGTTGTGGAGCTCGCTGTGGGGCTTATTCGCTTCGCTTTCACCGCTTCCCTCCCCGCTGGCGATTTCCGGCTCCGAGCGAGGGTTTCTCTTGCGCTGGTTCTACTGGTCTGCGCCTCTGCTTTGTCTGGCTATTTGGCTGTTGTTTCAGTTGTCGGAAGCAGCTATGGAGGCTCATTGGGTGAGTTGATGAGTGAAAGGGGATTGTGGGGATTCGTTGTGGGCTTGGTGTATGGCCTTCATTATGTTTACATGCAGCGATGGGTTCTTGTCTTCCCAATTATTCAGGTATTTGTTCGATTTCCAGCTTTTGAAGTATATTTTGTTTGTTTGAGCTTGAATGTGTGCCTTGAGATCACAAAAATTCATAGTTATTTGCTTCTTTTAGGGACATTTCCCCATTTTGGCAATGCTTTTGATTCTTTCTGTAAATTGCATCTCGTAATGGGGGTATTGTGCTTAATGACGTTCAGATTTGGAAGTTATTTGTGGCTGTTTCTTTGGATGTCGAATGGGATAGTTGGACATTGTGTACTTAGGGTTTATAACTTTTATGTTTCACTTGTGATGAAAAGTTTTTTCCGCTGTATCTTAATACTCTTGGTCTGCTTGATATTACAACATAGAGGTAATTGTATATTTGGAGTAGATCATGAGTTTGTTCTGTATCAGGTAGCAATGCAAACTGAATAATTCTCTGGGCCAATCCCCCCTGTATCTGTAATTTATTGACACTCTAGTGCACAACTAAATTCCATGTCTGTCTGTCTCGTGAATTTAATGTTGGTCACTTTTGTTTAAGAATAAATAATATGTATGTTTTTCATATATTTAATGTCAGAATGGGGAACTATGGTAAGTAGATTCCTGGTGGACAACTATATAGTCTGTACTAATCGTATATCAATCCATATTTTCTATTGTAATATTAGGTTCACAAACCTCTGCAAGTTTCTGGCAAATCCCATTTTTATGATTGACAATAGCTTTTGAAACTTTCATAGTTTGATTCTATCAAGTCTTGGGATTGATGAAATCTACAGTTGTTTCAGGTCATCAAGTGTCCATGTTTTTCTATGTGGGCCTAGTTGTAATGTAATTATTGAGACTATGAGGGTTCATCTTGTTTCAAAAACATATGTTATAAATATAAAATATCTAAATGAAGGCATGAGCAATAAGTTTAACATTCTAATTTCTGACATTATTTCATCTGTTAGAAAACACTGCTTTCAAAGGTTGTTTAGTTTTTTTTTGGTTGGGGGGTTGTATTAGTGACTGTAATGGATTAGTTTTATCTTTTTAGAACCTTTAATCTGACTAAATTAGTCTTGAGAAAGACTTGATTATTCAACTAAATATAGGCAAGGCAACGAGCCAGCATAGTGCATACATGAATTTGGATGCTTAAAACTAGCAATTAGATTTCTTTTGAGGAAATAGTGTGGTTAATGTGTTTTAATATCTAATTTGAAAAACACCTTTAGGAACTTTCAAGGATGTGCATGTGCACTAAGGAAGTTTAAGGATGCACACTTGATAAATCAAGTGCGTGCATGTGCCCTAAAGAAGTTTAAGGAGTTTGACTGTTTTGTTGAACCTATGTTTTTGGATATTAGGAAAAGGAAAGTGGAGCTAATCCATTGTCAAATATTTACCGTGTGCATAAATTGTGTAACTTTTTCTTTGCAATCAAGATTTTGGCAACATTATTGATGTGGTTATGAAGTGAATGAGCATGTGAACAGTATTTTAGATTTTGAAGCAAAACTATGTTTTTTTTTTTTTTTTTTTTTATTGTGGGAGGGTTTTGGGTGTTTGAATTTGAATAAGAGTTAAGAGAACATCATTTATGTATAGTTTTGGATATTATAATACATGAAATGAGATAGATTCTATCCTATTTCTATATTCGATGATAAACAGGTGATTTTCTTGTGCATTTGATTTCTATCAGACTATCATTATTATTACTTTTTGATACACTTGTTTCTAAATTGTACTCCTAATGTCTACAGCGGCCACATTTCTTCAGCTATAAAATAGGGTTTCCTTCAGCTATCTCCCGAGCATTGAAGCTTTCTGTGTCATCATACCTGTGTTCACTTGTGTTGCGACTCTTGTTGCTACTTTTCCTGGGGAGCAAGGATAAGAGCCAGGTCACTTTTGGAGTGCTTGTTGCTGATCAGTTGATCTTTTACACTGGAAGTTTTATTGTTATCCTGTGCTGGGAGCTGATTCATCATTTGCATAAGGTGGAAGTTTTACATTAAATGTCATCTTGTTAGCCCATTCTTCCTGTTTTGGCCTTGTAGTATTTGTTTTGTTGTGAGTTTATTTTTGTACTTTATAGATGGTTCTTTTAACTAAGTTCATGTTTTGTGACCAATAGTGAAAAATGTTTATATGCTTATTTTCATTATACAAGTACCTGTGTCTCTGTGAGTAACCTACTACTAATTAGTTGATTTGGTCCCTTGTGCAAGAAACTTCTATGATGTTTATTAGCTTGATTAGTATCATAGTACAAAAATTTTGAACGATGATTAATAAAATTACAATTCCAATCTAGCTACTAATATGCTGGAATTGGATGAAACCAAAGTTTTGTGCTCTTTTTGTACTTCTAAAAATGTACAACTGTTGGGTGATCTTCCTAGAAAGTGAATGTTCATGACTTTACCAGTCTAATCATGGAAATAGGATCATAATTTTTTGGGTATTCATTTTCTTTTTCACAATAAACTATCCTTTCTCTTACATGTGACTGGTGCCGTTAACATCTGAAGCAATCCATCAACATCTGGGATTTTATGCCGCATGTTAGTTAATTCGAATGAGATTCTTAGCTGCCTTGCCTGTAGTCTTTACCTTTGGAAGTATATTGTTGATGATATTTTTGTTCCCTTTTTAATACGTCAAAAAGCATCCATTCTCTTACATATGGCTTTCTTATGAAAATCAATCAACACGTGAGTTTACATTGACATGCTAGTTCATTGGTTTATGATCTTCTAGTTGTTTTGTGTTGGGGGTGACTTATTTCTAGATAGTATATCTCGGCTATGACGTCATCTTACATTTTCATTTGGCTAGATAGGTGCTACACACAAAGAGGTTTGCATTTGCACCACCAAAAGGATCAGCAGCAGCTGAAACCAATCCTAGTGAAATGCTTCTTTCCAGCTTGGAAGACAGCCGTCCTAGGTGTTTGCTTCAGTATCTTGCATATCTTGACCTAAGTATGGTTTGTGGAAGCAATATTGACTCATGGAGGCGTGCTGCCTTCTTTGAAGAAACAGGTGAAACTTACAAGAGGATAATTGCTGTATGCTTGAGGCCTCTGGATCAGTTTTCATCATGTTTAGGTGAAAGATTATCTGGCTTTGCTGATAATGCCTACAAGTTGTCCAATCAGTTATGTTCACCAGAAGATATTCAGAAAAGCTTTGAAATTGTTGAATCATTTAATGACTTCCAGGTATGAAAAAACTCTTGCATCTTCTTGCATTCGTATGATTTTGAGAAGGTTAAATAATAATGTAGCATTTTGGCAAAGCCGAAGAGAAATCTACAAGAATCTTGCCACAATTCCATTGTTCTAGAAGTTAACTGGGAGCACTCTTACTCTCTTAGTGATGTTGGATAATGACAAAAACTGCAAAAAGGACATAAAGATTAAAAGCTAACATGTTCTGGAGAATTTGTTTGGAACCCTATAGTTTTGTGTATAAATTGATTGCAGTGTTGTGATCTTTCTCTGGTCTGAGGTGGTATTGTGTTTCTTTCTTGCTTACAAACTCATATAGATGTTCTCACAGTTGCTTTATGAAGAATCCTCTTGACACCAGAGATTTTATTTATTTTTTGCTTGTTACTTAAACTGTGTTACAGCTTTGTCCTTTTGCTTAAATGGAGGCCTTATCATCTATTTATCTCCTTGCTTAATATTTGTGTATATCAATGAATATAAATCATATTATATTAAAAGATGGAAGAAGACCTGGCGTAGTAAGGTTTGTTGATGATTTGTTCGCCATATTGCTACATTGTTGTGTGAAGCACACAAATGACCAGTAACGTATTGTTGGATAGGGGCAGTTTTAATGTATGCATTTATCAGGTAAATTGTATGTGGAGTACAAAGGAGCTGGTTATGGTTGAATAATTAAAGAGCTACTTCAATTTTGGTGAACATGTACTATTCTTGTTTTCAGATGTGGATTTTGTTTGGTCTCAGTATTTGTTATGATGATCTGCAAAATTATGAAATATACGTGGTTGTTATCTCTTACGGATCTGTTTACGTAGGTAATGCCGACGTTTTACATTCTCATCTTCGATCTCCTTACAGCATGAATGTCTCTAATTGCTTTGCAGCTATATGCTTGGTGTGCTCAAGCTGTCACAGCATTGACGGTACATTCGCACAAGGAGGACCGATTTGGAGTTGCCCAGCTTTCTGGTAGTCATTCTGCTGTTTTATCCACATTGCTATCTTCTCTACTTGCCGTCGAAACATTTATGGGGAAGAAAACAAACTTACAATCCCCAAATCATCTATTGGGGCCTGCTGGCATCAAATGGGCAACAAACAGCACATCTCGGAGGGAGATTTCCATGGCTGTGAACAAAAAAAGGGACAGCCCTCTGTACTCGAAGGCATACTCATTGGCTGATATCCTGAAGACTTCAATCTACTGCATTGTCTCCGACTTTCACGAGGAGATGGTTGCTAGCGCTAAAGCAGGTGCCTTGGACAGGGATTGGGTAACCAGTGCAAAGCCAACTTACGGATCTCGGGATCTCCTCATTCAGAAACTACGGTTCTTCCTCGACTTTCAAGCGAGCTAGGTGCCCTTCTGTTGCTCATGCTTGATTTTCGAGTTGACGCTCTCAAAGAGCTTGTGTTGGCATTCGATTACGATTTTCAACGCTAAAACAAGCCGACGTTAAGCAATGCATGGGCTGGAATGCAGTGTTTGGTATAGAAGTAATAGAACCCAGTGTGGGAAAGCATATTTTTGATGGCTGTGCCAAAATGGCTATTGATTCAGAAGAGTACATCTGGATTCCGGAACATGGTAAAAAGAGTGTAACCTTGCGGTGAAGAAAGTGTCAATGGTTGAAGTTTCTTTGTAGCTTTAACATTGCAAAAATGATTTTTTTTTTACAATTGATGGTAATCTCTTTGACTCATGTATAACAGTGCTATTCAGTTTGGAGTTTAGGTCTGAGTTTTGGAATTATGGGTGTTTTATAAATTTTTATCTTGAAAAATTATGCTTTAAAAAATTAAAAAGATAATTTTTTTACAATTGCAAAAATGATTTTTTGTAGCTTTAACATTGCAAAAATTATTTTTTTTTTTACAATTGATGGTAATCTCTTTTACTCATGTATAACAGTGCTATTCAGTTTGATAGGGGTGGGCGTGGGACGGGACGAGGGTCGTCCCGCGTCCCATCCCGCGTAATTTTTGCGTGACGGGACCGGGACGAGATTCATTACTTTTTTTTCAATCCCGCACGGGTCTTGTCCCTCACTGGACGAGACGGGCTCTGTCCCTCAAATAAAAACATTATAAAAAAATTATAATATTCCTATATATTTTGCGGTTTTTAAAGGTATAACACACACACACACACACACATATATATATATATATATATATATATATATATATATATATATATATATATATATATATATATATATATATATATATATATATATATATATATATATATAACCTTATAATTTTTCTTATATACAAAAAAAACATACCACATACCAATACACCTATATATTATATATATACCCACTGTAAAAGTGTAGTGTATATACAAAGTGTATACATATACATGTACTGTATGAGGATCATGTGTAAGCAAGTGTTACTGTGTAATTTGTGAGCAAATCTAGAGCGTCGGATTAAGAAGATCAAACGGATGAGATTAAAAGTAACTTGTAAACAGTAACATTATTCGTAGGTACGAAGTGATTATTCGTATGTACATACATATGAATAATCTTTTGTTACTTACAAATAATTACATTTGTTCATACATACGAATAATTACATTATTATACACGAATAATCGCTTGGTACCTGCGAATAATTTCTCTGCTCACAAATTACACCGTAAGGGTTGCTTACACGGGATCCAACCTCTGTACTGTATATACTATATATATAGACACACACAGTAGGTATATACAAAGTATCAAAAGTGTGTGTGTGTGTGTATATATATATATTTATATATATGCGGGACGGGATAAGAAATCCTCGTCCCGCGTGCCGTCCCGCATAATTTTTGCGGGACCGGACCGAGACGGGATTCACTAATTTTTTTTTCAAATCCCACCGGGATGGGGACGGGCCTGTGATTTGCGGGATTTGTGCCCAACCCTATAGTTTGGAGTTAAGGTATGAGTTTTGGAATTATGGGTGTTTATAAATATTTATCTTGAAAAATTATGCTTTAAAAAATTAAAAAGATAATTTTATAAAAAATATATTTTATATTTAAAAAAAATGGTTTTCCAAGAAATCTATATATAATATGCTAAAAGAGACCTGAAGTCTCATCATGTGTAATTCACATATATGTTGTTTTTTGATTTAATCTGATCTGAGTTTTTTGACACGTCAATTAATGACTATCTAATATATAAGTAACATTAAACAATAATCTCATCTATTTTGTCCTTGCGTTATCTTATGTGTTCATCTCATATTTAAGTGATTAGAAAATCTATCATTTTACCATGAGTTATTTTATAAATATTGTACCTTGAATTATTTTATTTTTAGTCATTAAGATTTATTATTTTAGTTCATTATATCTAATGATAAGATTTTATTATTAATTAACTATCCATTGAAGAATAAAATCTTATTATCAAAATATTTATATTAATTTTCAACTTCATATCTTAAGTCATTACAAAACCTATTATTTTTATGATTGCTTAAAAAATTTATTAAAAATTTTAAATAAACTATTTTAATCTTCACATATAATTTAATATAAAATAATTTTAATATAATATATTAAAAAACGCGTAAAAGCGCAGGTAACAAATACTACTATATATATAATATATAGAAGTGTATGTCATGTGTAATGTGTTGTGCATGGAAATATATTAACATGATATTTCTAAAATTACTTCTAAAATTATGTTAATTATATTTTGAAAATATGATAATAAATGCAATAAATTTAAATTACAATTTTATTTTATTTTATTTTTTTCAATTTTTTTAAGAAAAACTAAACTGTAACTTTTGTCAAATTTTTTTCATCGATTAAAATAAATCTTTTTTTCAAAATTTTAATTAAAAAATTTAAATTATAACTTTTTTCTATTAACGAATCTCTTTAATCTTTAAAATCAAAATCTATCTTTTAACCGTCTTTAATTATATGATATAAATTGCATCTATCTAATCTATCTTTTTTTTTGGTTTAAATCTATCTAATCTATCTAATTACATGAAATAAGATTAAAAAAAGAAAGATATTGCATCTTTTTTTATAGGTGACAATTAGATTATAAGTATTCTAATTAGATAGTGCAGTAACTATATATGAATTCCAATGTGAAAATTAAATAAGAATTCCAACTAAATATTGCATTCATTCATATAGTCTTTCCTTATCTATGTTGTTCCCAAGTCCCAACGTGTTGGTTTAGGTTTGCATGATCGCTTAGAATTGTTTGCTTGTTACTACCTAGTTTGCAACTTTTGTTATTTTCATTGTATGATTGACGGTTCACCGTCTACCGACTTTATCAGCCACTCGAGGAGTGAGACCTGTCTAACACTCTGACCCTCCAATTGTTACCTTATCAAAAAAAAAAGTCTTTCCTTATATAATATTTAATATTATTTATATCCAACTGATTTATCTTATTTTATAGGGAAATTTCGTCTAGTAGTCACGAGGTTTGTTCTTTTTTGCATGGTGCCCAAACATTTCAAGAATTTCGCATGGTAACCACAAGGTTTTGATAAATTTCGTGTGATAACCAAACTTATTAAAAATCATATAGAAATTATATAAAATCATAAAATGATAAATATATTATAATTCACTCACTTAATCACTCATTTTTGGTGTTTTACATTTAAAAAACCGTCAACAACCCTTTTAATATTTAAGGAGATTAAATTATTTACCCAAAGAATGAGTAAATTATAAAAAAATCACCTAAACTTAAAAAAATAAGTACATAAAAAATGAGTAAATTATTTAAAATATGTACTTAATTTATTTTCAAATCCATAAATTAAGTATGTATTTTAAATTACCATTCATTCATATTTGTTTAAACTAAATAAAATATTTTGGATAAAATAAACTTTGTATTATATATCTAATATGTAATCTTTTTAAAACATTAGAAAGGTTATTAATGACTCTTTGAAAACAACCAAGTACATTGGGTGATTATGTATACTTTTTCAAATTTAAAAGTTTTTTTAAAAAAAAAACTACCATTATTTTTTTTGTATAATTTATTCATTTATCATGCAATTAATGTGTAGCACTATAAAATTTTTAAATGGTTTTAGTTAACTTTTTAAAAATAAAAAACCAAAATTGGGTTGTTGTGTGAAAAAATATATTTTATGATTATTTTGTGATTTTATCTATATTCTAAAAGATTTTTAACCAATTTGATTAACATAAGAAATTTGCCCAAACCTCGTGTCTACTACACAAAATTGGTCGAAACCTCGTGGTTACCATGCGAAATTTTTGAAAAGTTTGAGCACCATGCGAAAAGAGTCAAACCTTGTGGCTAACAAGCGAAATTTCCCTATTTTATATGTTAAACTAGAGTTATCTTATTTTATAATCTTTATTTCTCATACTTTTTAACTTTAACTGATTGGTACGCTCACACAAAATTTGTAAGAAGTTGGGATCACAAACTGAATATTAAATTTATTTATCAAATTATTAGAATTGGATTTTTCAGGATTACTCAATGTTGTCAGACATGTCTATTGTCGGTCTTAGAAATGCTCACAAAGCAGTTATGTATAAAATATTTTATTAAATGACAAACATAGCATATTGGAACATAAGAGGTGTAAGAAAACCTAACTTATGGCAAGATCTAGCCTACATCCAAAAAAGAAATAATTTAGACATTCTAGTACTAGCTGAAACAAAAACAACGGAAGCACCAAACGAAAACCTATTTAAAAAATCAGGATTTAATAAAGCCCATCACATAGCGTCAGATGGGACAAAAGGTGGTCTATGGATCCTCTTCAAAACAACTATGTTTACAGATACAAGCCAAGTAATAACTACATCCAAAAATTATGTAACATATCTAGTCAACATTAAAAATTACAGATTCATTCTCAATTTTATTTATGCACCTTCGAATCAGATAGAAAAAAATCTTTTCTGGAAAGAAATAATCACAATAACTCGACAATATAATTTCCCATCCTTAATAATGGGTGATTTCAACGAAATAGAATCTGCAAACGATAAAATTGGAGGCACAATTCCGCAAAACAATAGATTTATTCGTATTCAACAAATTAAGGAAGAATTAGATATCCACACTATCCCTTATACTGGAAGCCCTGTTACATGGAGAAAAAGTCAATCTCCTATTGACAATATCTATGAACGACTTGATAGAGTTATGATCCATACGGATATTTCTAACTAATTTCCTAACTTGACAGTTCACAATCATCCATTTACAACTTCTGACCACTCTCTCATATCGATTTCAATTGGAACAAAAATAATTAGAGCAGGATCACCTTTTAAATTTGAAATGTCCTGGACAAACAATGACAATTACAATAAACTAATTAAAAGAACTTGGGAAAACAAACTTCACGGATCATTTATGTTTACACTTCTGCAAAAGCAAAAACTAATCAAGAATAACACAAAATTATGGTGTAAATCACATCCAAACAACAATTTCAGACAACTAAAAGACATTGAAGACCAGCTCTTATTATTACAAAAACAACAAGTTAATGGAAATTCTAATAACAATATAGACAACAGAAGATATAGACTACTAAATAAGAGAGAAATACTCATGAATTTCAATAATAATTTTTGGAAACAAAGAGCTAAGTCAAACTTCCTTAAATTTGGAGATCGAAACACCAAATATTATCAATCGATAACTAAAATCAGAAATTCAAAAAACATTACTCGTAACTTTACAAATAAAAATGGTATTGTCATAGAAGATGAAAAACAAATTAGAGAAGAAATTACAAATGAATTAGCTGAAAGATTTATCTTAAACAATGAAACAACCAATATCAACTCACATTTTCTAAACCTAATTAACCACACCATTACTAACACTGAAAACTTAGCCCTAACTCAACCCTTTACTGATAAAGAAATAAAAGAGACTCTATTCTCCATGACAGACAATAAATCTCCAGGTCCTGATGGATTCCCACCCGAATTCTATAAAAAATATTGGAACATTGTGGGAAGCCTACTATGCAAAGCTATCAAATCATTCTTCCACTCAGGCATCATCCTCAATGAAGTAAACACAACGTTCATTGCACTTATTCCTAAAATTGAAAACCCTACTAATATTAACCATTATCGGCCAATCAGTCTTTGCAATACTATTTACAAAATTATATCCAAACTTTTAGCTAATCGTCTAAAGCCTATTCTACCCCGTATTATTAATCCTTATCAAGGAGCCTTTGTTCAAGGTAGAAATATTCAAGATAACATTCTTATAGCACATGAAATTTTTCATTCTTTCCACAACAAAAAAGGAAAGCCTGGATGGATGGCTATTAAACTTGACATGGAAAAAGCTTATGACAAAATTAATTGGAATTTCATCTGAATAATACTAAACAAATTTGGCTTTCACCAAAAATGGATAAACTGGGTAATGACATGTCTTACTAAAACTAACTTTTCAGTTTTAGTTAATAACCTGCCTGGCAAGACTTTCAAAACATCTCGAGGCATAAGACAAGGAGATCCTCTTGCGCCATATATTTTTGTTATAATTATGGAACTATTAGGAAGAATGCTACAGCAAGAATCTTTAGAATACGAACCGTTAATTGGAATCAAACTCACGAATAATAGTGAACCTATACCTTTTCTTTCATTTGCTGACGATACACTCATTTTTGGAAACGCTAATGATCTAAGTCTTCATACAATTAAAAATCTTCTTAATAACTTTTGCAATATATCAGGTCTTTCTATAAATTATAATAAAAGTTCCTTACAGGTTTCAAAAAACATCCCTCTTCAAAAAGCTCAAAATCTTGCTCAACAGTTAAACATTCCTGTTACCAAAACTATGGAAAAATACTTAGGAATACCATTAATTAGTGGTAGAGTCAACAATAGCTTATTTGATGAGGCAATCATAAGCCTCAAAAAACAACTATCAAAATGGAAATCCAATACCCTTTCACAAGCTGGTAGATCTGTTCTCATTCAAGCAAACCTCAATTCAAAAATGAACTATCTAATGCAATCCTTTCTTCTTCCTAAAGGAATTTTGGAAAAAATCGATCAGGTTAACAAAAACTTCTTCTGGAATAAACTACAATCGGATAATTATCATCCACTAATTAGTTGGGAGCGTTTATGTACACCTAAAAAAGATGGTGGACTAGGCTTTAAAACAGCCGAACAAACCAATATAGGTATGCAGATGAAACTACTTTGGAGATTAATAGCTAACCCTAACAACATTTGGTCAAAGGTAATCAATGACAAATATCTCTCTAAGGAAACACTAATGGAAAGAGGTAAAAATAAAACGTCCTGGCAATTTGGTCGACTTATCAACATTAGAAACCAATTCTCCAAAGGATTACTTTGGCTCGTAGGTAATGGTAAAACCATCAATGTCTAGTCTGACATCTGGGTAAACGCGCAGTACCTTGAAAACTTTAGAAATGATCGTAACCCTAACCTAAAAGTTTGCGATCTCTTCACAAACTCTAAAACATGGAATACTGATAAACTAAATAGTATTTTCCCCCCTCACATTACCCAAATGATTACAAACATTTACACCTCACATTACCCAAATGATTACAAACATTTACACCTCACATTACCCAAATGATTACAAACATTTACATTCCAAACATTGATATCTCAGACAGACTAATTTGGATCCACAATAAAAATGGTATCTTTAGTGTCAAATCTACATCTTCCCTATTCAATACTAGAAACACAAATAATACCTCTGCAGAGTGGATTTGGAAACTCAATATCGCTCCAAATATCAAAAATTTCGTGTGGAAAATCATATTAGACATCTTACCTACCGCTGCACGATTGAATAGATACATAAATAGAGTCCCGAGTACCTGCTCTCTATGTAATAATGAGGTAGAAGACGCTAATCACTTACTCTTCAATTGCCAAATAACTAAATCTCTCATCCATAACTTAAGCATTAAATTAAACAAATCATTCGTGATACCTAACCTTACAAGTAATATCTCAGAAAATATTGTTAACACTAAAGCCCTGAACATAGACTTTACCGACCTTTGCCACCTATGGCACTCTATTTGGAATCTTCGTAACAAAATCATTTTCCAAAAAGGTTCAAACAAGAACATAACCAATACCCTAACCCAGACCATCAACAATATTCTATGCTGGAAAAAGGAAGAAAAAATAACCAATTTGCCCAAACAGATCAGGCCTCGCGACAAATTGATTTGGAAATATCCTCCAAAAGATATCGTTAAAATAAATGTAGACGCTTCTGTAAAAAATGGAATCCACTCTCAAATTGGTTGTATTATCAGAAATAATCAAGGCCGTGTAATTCATATACACAAAAATAATAGCAACACACACGCTGTGCTAAAAACAGAATGCTTTGCAGTTCTTGCAGGTATTAGACTGTCAGCAGAACTCAGGATACAGAAGACCATTATTGAAAGCGACTCTATAACCGTTATCAATGCTATCAACCGGATGAATGACACACCATGGGAAATTTCTCAAATAGTAGAAGAAATACAAGCTCTAAGCAAGGACTTTGAATTTATCAAATTCCAACATTGCTACAGAGAAGCGAACCGTGCAACTGACTTTATTGCGAAATCGGAAAAGAGTTGTAGCTTTATTTTAGATTATAGCTGCGAATTCCAGAACATCATCTTTCTAGATGATCATGAATACTTTTAGTATCCAAAACATTGCCTACTGTTAAAAAAAAAAAAAGTTGGGATCAGGCCACTTTCAAAGGTAGATTTTGAAATTAATAAAATTTGAATAGAATCCAAAAATGGCTGGGTATGGAATCAAACGAGAATATACGTAGAGATTCCATCGAATTATAAGCTCACATAAAATGAAAGAAGAAGATGCGATGAGCATATTCGCATAAAAATCGCTCGATCTTCTGTCTTTCTCGATCTCTTCTGCTCTGCACTTTTGGTAGTCCCATCCACATGACTCCCTTATTGTTTATCTTACCTGCCTCTACATCTCTACATATATATATATATATCTATCTATCTATTTATCTATTTATCTATTTATTTATCTATCTATCTATCTATCTAGTCACTAGTCCACCCCATGAACAACATCCCAAGATGCATGAAATGAACTTTTTTTTCATTAAAAAAAATTAATTCTATATAGCTCTTTGAAGGATTGATCCTCACACTCATTCCGTCCCAAAATATATGGTCTTTTAGACCCTTACACATTAATTAAGTAAACTTATTTATACTTAAATCTCATTATTATTATTATTATTATTATAGAGATGAGAGCTCTTTAATTTTACTTACTATTATACTTTTTTAGGGGTAATAATTACCCTATAAACCTAAAAACTCATGTATTTTTAACAAAAATTTAAGGGTAAATTGCAACTAATATCCCAACCTTTAGGGATAGTTGCTTTTAATACCCTAACCTTGTAAAATTTCACAAAATATCCTAACATATACCATTAGTTGTACTTAACACCCTGGATGAGATTCTTAAATAAAAAATTACCCACATCATACAAAAAATTATAAAAAATCACCCATATTCATAAAATGTTTTCAATAAACTCCTAATATATTTTAAAATTTGAAATTAAAAAAATCTCTTACAATTTAAGCCCACTCAACCTACCATCCAAAAATAATTATAACAGGTATATAAAATCTACTCCTTTAAAAATATAATATAATTATTTTAGCATTTACTCATTTAATATTTTAATATAATTGCTCAAAATAATTAATTATTTATCTTAAACATAATACTTTTACAAAAATAAAATAATGTAGATTTTAATAAATAAATGGTATGAGATATGATAACCATTTGTAATAAATAGTTACATAATAAAGATATATTAAAAATAATATGGTAAAATTATTATTTTTACCATATTATTTTTAATATATCTTTATTATATAATTATTTATTGCAAATGATTATCATATCTTTTACCATTTATTTTTTTAAATCTACTTTATTTTATTTTTGTAAAACTATTATGTTAAACATTTCTTATAGAATCATTTTTTTAATACCATGAAATTTATGTGTGATACATTATAAGATATTATGTATTAGTTTTAGTATATATAACATAATATTAACCAAAAAGACAGTATATATCGTATCAAATCATATACAGGGAATATATATATAGATGCACAAATCGGCATGTATCGAGACATACTTATATAAATTTAGATTTTAATTATAATGTATGTTTTTTAGATAAATAATTAATTATTTTGATTGATTATATTAAAATTTTAAATGAGTAGATGCTAAAGTAATTATATTATATTTTAAAGGAGTATATTATATATGTATATATATTATAATTATTTTTGGATGATGGGTCAGGTGTGGTTAAATTGTAAGAGATTTATTTAATTCTCCTTTTTTTAAAAATGTATTAGGGGTTTATTGAAAATATTTTATGAATATGGGTGATTTTTTGTAATTTTTGTTTGATGCGGGTAATTTTTTAATTTAAGAAACTCATTTAGGGTGTTAATTGCAACTAATTGGATAGGTTAGGATATTTTGTGAAAATTTATAAGGTTAGGATATTGAAAGCAACTATCCCTAAAGGTTGGGATATTAGTTGCAATTTACCCAAAATTTAAAGTCTAAAAGTATATTGCTCAGTTTTTGTGAATTTTCCCAATAATAATTCATACTTTTTGTTACTAAATAGATGGATTATATCTCCAAAAGTAAGCAAATACACTATGTTGCACGAGCTATTTCAAAGGCAAATTAGGATTAAATTTTTTTTCCCCTTACATTAAATTATCGATCAAGGGAAACCGCCTAGTACTGGCTCTAAATTACCTGTTACTAATCTTATTCCTCTCCTATTTTCCAACTGTTTATTACTTTATTGAGTTTATTCCATATAAGCCTTATATAAAAAGAAAAAAAATAGATTATAAGAATAAAAAATGGGAGGGATTTGATAAGAAGGAACAAAAGGAGAACAATTTTGGAAGAAATTAATTAACTGATATGGCTGGAAGTAACTTTTGTTGAAATTTATGGAATAAAAAATGAAAATAAAAGAAAAAGTCGTTGAAATTATTACAACATTGAATAAGTTTGGAAGTTTGTTCATTAATAATTTTGGGGAATAATGATGAGAAATGGGATGCCATACAGTTGAAAAATTACGGTGAAATTGAGAAATTTTAAATAAATTATTCCAACTTTACTTCATAGTGTTTTTTTTATTAAAGCAATATTATCGACACAAATCATTCTATATTAAAAAAACGGATTTTCTATCCTATGTCCTTGGGGCATAGGATAACAACCTCAATCGGGAAAGATTCCCTAATTTTAAATTATTTTAGCTTTTTATAACATTGCTTTACTAGAGTCGCTTCTTTTTTTGGTAGGGAATCATTCCCGATTAAGGTTCTTATCCTATGCCCCAAGGGCATAGGATAGAAAGACCGTTAAAAAAAAAGTATATTCAGGATCTACACAAATCGAGATATAGTGATTACGAGGCTATATATCAGGTTTTTAAACTTCGATTATTGTTACAAAAAATATAATGCTATTGTTTTTTTTTTGTTAATCTTAGTCCAGTTTAATTAACTCAATCGCTCTACATCTGGATCGGATACTACTGTGTGACTTATTTAAAGGCTTGATCCTTTACTCACAAGTAACTTCATATTACAAGGGGATTCAAACTTCGAACTAACATATGCATACACACGCAAAAAAGGAAAAAAAAGCTATCCTAACCTAAAAGTTCATTTCATAGTTTATTTTTTAACCGATGGAATTAATTTAATTTTTTTTTAATAAAGTTAATATTAACTATACAATATTATTTCATTATATATTAATTACACGATATCATTTTATGTTTTTTTTTAAATAATGAGATTAATTCAAAACATAAAAAAACATAGTTTCAAATATACAAATTTCTATTTTTTTAGCAACGAATCTCTCTCTCTATATATATATTTAATATAATAACCTTAATTTTTGGATTTTCATCCAGTCAACTAATCTACATAAATTTAAAAAAATTCTTTAAACACTTTTTAACCAATGAAATTTATCTATTCTAAATATAAATGAGAAATATTTTTTTCTTATATGTCATAATCAATTTAATTTCATGATTTCCTAGCTCCTAATCAACTATATCTAGAAAAACAAATCCAACATTCCAGCTAATGAAATTTCTACATGTTTCTTTAATCAATCTAGCTATATCTAACTATTACGTAGTAAATCATAAGCATTTTTTTAGTAGGTGTTATACCCATATTTAATTTAGGATTCAACCAATCAACCTATTCTAATTAAATCTTAAACTTATGTAATTTTTACACATTTTTTATAAATATTTTTATTATTTTTTACTTACTTTATCAAATCTATTTTTTTTCGATTTTATGTTAATGTTTAGTATTAATTTTATAATATTAATTTATTATAGTCATAAAATTTTATTTTATAAAAAAAAATACACACCATGGCACGAGAATTATACTAATTTTATTTACAATGCTTAGGAAATAAGTAAGATAAAGATATTGATAAACTAAACCTATCAAATATATATTTACATCATAATAAAATAATATCAATAAGTCTATCATAATACAATAATATCAAATATATCAAAAATAAATCTATCCTAATATATCTGCAATATCTATTTAAATAGATCTCTCCCTTCCTATAATTATTAGTACGTACAACAAAGCCTTACATTACTCAAATACAAGTCACTTACAATTGAGAAAAAAAGGAAGAAGAAAATTATTTTGTTCCACTCTCATCCATCGATCTCGAAGCTCTCGACAACCATGGCGACTTTCCCTTCCAGAAGCTTCTTTCCTCCCTTCGTACTCTTCTTGATAACACTACTATGCAGCACGACCCTATGGACGCGTCCGGTCATGGCGGACCTCCCGACGTTCGACCACCCGATCAAGACCACCGGCGGCGAGCATCATCTAAGCTTCCTAGTCATCGGCGATTGGGGGAGGCGAGGCGAGTTCAACCAATCTCAAGTTGCCTTCCAGGTAATTAGATATAAAATTCCCTTACTTATGACGACATTAACAGTAAGCAGTTTAAACACTACGTGTTCGTGGACACATTTATGACGTCATAAATTCGTCAAAAATAAGCAGATGGGGAGAGTAGGGGAGGAGCTGGACATAGATTTTGTGGTGTCGACCGGAGATAACTTCTACGATAACGGGCTGACGAGCGAGCACGACGCTGCGTTTGAGGAATCCTTCACGAATGTTTACACCGCCACCAGCTTGCAGACGCCGTGGTACAGTGGTAATTATTATTTGATTAATTAATTAAGCACTTTATTTTTTTTAATCTTATTCAGTAGATCGATTCATTCGTTCTCCATCTGCATCGGGTACTAGTGACTCATTTAAGGGTTGATCCTCCCAATCACAAGCGATTTCATGTTTTAAATTTTGAATCTCTTTGCATGTGATAGTAGCCCACAACCACTAAACTAACCATTATGATTGATGCACTTAATTTGTTTCTGTGAATTTATGATTGATTTTGTAAAATTTGAAAAGAAATTGATAGCATGATTTTGGGAGGGTGCAGTGTTAGGGAACCATGATTACCGAGGGGATGCAGAGGCGCAGCTGAGTCCGTTCCTCCGCCGAGTGGACCCCAGATGGGTGTGCCTCCGGTCGTTCATTGTCAATGCAGGTATTTACTTGTATATTTAATTTGGCATCTTCTTTAGGTAATTTAACACGAATTTTTAGGTGTGACACATTAGGGAATCACAAAAATTTTCATAAAATTTTCAACTGGAAAATCTATATCCCAGCTAATCTGTTATTTCTTCGCTACAAAACAAAGGTTGTTATGTGGCGTTAAATATTTGGATACAATTTGGATGGATAAATACAAAGATTAACGATGGATAATTATCACTCATTTTTCGGCAACCAATTCAGTCAAATTACACATAAAAATGCCTTGTTTTTTAGGTAATTTGCCTTTGCATAAAACCATCACTCAACAACTCTTTCTTATTCCATCCGTTTCAAAATTCAAATCATTTTAATATTATAAATAAGTTTTAATAAAAACACTCACTCCCCAATTAACATCAATTATCCCACTAATTTTTCATCAATTTTTATTATTTTTTAATCAATCTTTCTATTTATACCCTAGAGCATAGGATAAGATTCTGGGAAAGATATTCTATTAAAAATAACGACCCTAGGAATCTAATTTAAAATTTAGCTAATTTATTTTAATTAATGATATATTTTTTTCTAAAACGGGAATATTATCCTCTACATTTGAAACCGTTTTTTAATACCCACTACATTTTTTAACCAATCAAAATTTTTAAAAAGCTCAACAACACACAAATCATTACTATTTCTACCTAAAAAACCTAAAATAACATATATTTTAATATAACTAAATTAATCTAATACTACTTAAAAATTTTGAGCCAGAGTACAATTTATCTTCATAATGTGTATAATTGTGATGAACTACTTCTTTCTTTGTCGGTTTATGTCAAAATGAAACCTTGTTTGGATTTATACATTGGAATTGTCTCTCAAGCTGAAAATGAGAACATTAAGGATCGGCTTGACAAAACCTTATAAATTTCCATCAAAATTTTACTCTAAAATTAAATACGGAGATTTAATTTGAATATATGTGTGTATGAAATGGTAGATGTAGCGGAGATATTCATGGTAGACACAACTCCATTTGTGGACATGTACTTCTCCGATTCCGAAGACCACTCCTACGATTGGCGTGGCATTCCCTCTCGTTCCACCTACCTCAAATCCCTCTTGCAGGTCCGTACATTCAGTTGCTCGAGTTCGGATCATTTCGGGTTTTGGTTATTTACGAATCGAGCTCTTAAATGCTCTGCCTAATCGCGTATTTGTGCAGGACTTGGATTCAGCTCTCAAGAGATCGACCGCCAAGTGGAAGGTCGTGGTCGGGCACCACGCGATCCGAAGCGTCGGGCACCACGGTGACACAATCGAGCTCGTCGAGCAGTTGCTTCCGATCCTCCAGGTAAGAGTCGAATCATAAAGTCGTGATTCGTAAATGGTTTATGGTTGCGGACTTGCTCTGATGGCTCATCGTTTTTTTCACTTATCGATCGCAGTCGAACGACGTCGATTTCTACGTGAATGGCCATGACCATTGCCTGGAGCACATCAGTGACACAAACAGGTAAAACCGTACGAAAACCAGACCCGTTAATCGAGTCTCGACTCATCTAATCTCCGATGTTTTATCGTATGTTTGATGGTGTTTTGGTGTGTCGGGCAGCCCCATCGAGTTCCTGACGAGCGGGGCAGGATCCAAGGCGTGGAGGGGAGACACCAAGGACTCGAACAGGAACGACCTCAAGCTCTTCTATGATGGCCAAGGATTCATGTCCATGAAGGTGAATCCCTCGGAGGTGACCATTGCATTCTACGACGTTAACGGCCAGGTGTTGCACACGTGGATTACAACGAAGCAGCTTTCGGAGTCCTCGTAGGCACCTCTACTGCCAAGTACCAGTCTTTATCTTGCACGGATGTAACGTTCCGCTTACTTACATGGAGATCTTATTGTGTACATCGATTCAACTTCACTATTAACTTCTCAATTTTAGGCGTATTTGATGAGTTGAAACAGTTGTGCTGGATGCAACTTTGTTAGTATAAAGGATAGGTATTCACATTTCAAAACAACCAAATACCAGAAACTCAATCATAACAGGAGAAACTGAAAGCATGTTTGAAACTTTATCACAATAAGTTTTTTTTGTTTCAAATAAATATACCAGATTATTAACTACGGTACACTTATTTACAGAACCATCACAAGTAGATTAGTTGCAGAGCTAAAATTGTAAAAGAAGAACCTCTGAAACAGTCTGAAAGTTGCATCTGTCTAGTTCAGGACAAAGTGGTACCTGGAGTCGACGTAACTCTCGGTGTCCCAGAGAAAAGATCCAAACGTGACAGCCTCCAAGACCAACCTCCGGAGGCCATCAAAGCCGATCCTGATGAGTTCGTCCTTGGAGGAGTCAATGGTCCCGTCTGGCTTAACAACAATCTCGGGCCTTCCAAACAAGGCCTCGGTGTGTTTCTCGACGATGGAAATGGCTTCTTTTGATCTGATTGTGGCGCATCTTTGGAGGGTCTCGCTATCAAAGGACATGACGTAGCTTTTCAGACGGGATGGGCTCATCCCGAAGCCAAACCCACCAGGGCTGACCCCTCCAGCCCAAGAGGAGACCTCGGGATGAGAGCTGGCGGCGATACTCTGTTCTGGAGCTTTTGTTGCCTCTCCAGCTTCACCTACGCTGCTTCGTCCTTCGGGGAGGGTTTTCATCACCTTCTCAAGCTGAAACCGCTGATCAACCCTCTTCAGAAAGTAACCATACATGATTGACGCAGCGTAAACTTGGCCGACCCTGAGCTTGCTTATTTCTGCTATAGAAGTTGAATCTCCCAACCGGTTTCCAAGAATCAGTGCAAGATGGTTTTGGATCATCTCATAGGCTTCTGGAGAATGAAGCCGCTCAAGCTTTTCCTCTTGCTTTGGCCATGTGTCCACTCGACTGGATGGGTCCGAGGAAGAAGAAATGGATGGGACCAATGAAATGTTTGCGTCCATGAACTTCTTCACAATCAAAGCATACAATATCTCTTCCAAAACCTTTTTCCTTTCATTGGCTTTAACTTCAGCAATTCGCCTACAAACAATTTGCCCCAGTAAATAAGTTATTGAGAAAACACCATAAACAAAACTGTTTCTACAAATCCACTTTAGTTTTGAAAATTTTTTTAAAAAAAATGATAACTCAAAGATGAAACAAACAAGCCCTGAAAGCTATTGAGAACTGGATCATGTAATGAAACCCGGTACAAAATACAACCTACCTGTACAATACGAGATCCGTGCCTGAAGCAGAAGGCTCGTCATTTTGTTTTTCAGCGTCTTGGTCAGTTTGCAACTGTTCAAGCTGCTGCTCCACAGCAGCAGGAACAAGATGTGGATGGCTAACTAAAATTTGGGATAGGAATTGCCCAACAGGAGACTCTAGCTGAAGAGGAGCAATTGGGGAAGCAGAACCGGCTGAATCTGCGGATGAAGATGCTTTAACCACAAAGGACCTTCTACGCCCTATCACAACTCTCCTGTTACCCTGCTTTGAATGGCATGAAACTGAAGCACGCTGCAGATCCCAACAAAAACAACTTGATGTCATGATGTGTTACCTATTTTCAGTTTATAAGCATGGAAATCAAGTGAAAGATGGACAATTCAGTCAATCAGACTATTTCACCGATTGCCATTAGCTAACGGTGATAAAAATATAAAACTGTTTCTCAATAACTTCAATTGAAAAACACAAATAACTGTATATTCTGAGAATCTGCATAATTTGTAATTTGAAATAAGTCTATTTTTCAGCCTTGTAAATATGGGAAGCAAAGTAGATTTAGACAAAGGTAAAATTCCGCCCTCCATTTGACACATGAACCAAACTCTTATAGATACTCAGAATGTTTATAACAGGACACAACATTCCTCCAAACTGTGGCTGGTGCCATGTATTTTCTTATGGCCAGTTTCCAATATTCCAGAGATTCTGACAATGGTAACACTTCCCACTCCATTTCATTCATGAAGAAGGAGAGAGTGAAATCGCTGAACTCGGCAAATGCTCACAAGTCATTGATAAAGTTAAGATTGAGGGAGACTAAACAGTCTAATGGTTCAACCAAGCATCTGGATTGGGAAAGTGAAACAAAAAGAGAAATGCATTTTCTATATCGAGGAGTTGCATATTTTTCAATCGTCAGTTCCCATTCCTTACTCAAATTAATAGGATCACCCCAAAACAAAAACAATTTCCGATTGCTTGGCAGTCCTAGTTTAGTCAGTATGCCAAAACCCTCCAAAATTGCTGCTTTTGGTGATCAAACAGCTTTCCCCAAATAAAATTCCCAAATCTTGAAAGAAACATCCCATCCCGCAGCAATTCAAACAGCCTTATAGACATAGTTATAGATTGTAATCAAATACCAAAGGCCATAACCAGCCTCACATACTCTCCTCGTTGTTGTCTTACGCCAGATCATGAACCAAAACCTCTCAACTATTTAGCTCAGTATTGGCTTTCCAATTCAGAAAATTTATCCTTCAATTGGTTAATCTTATAACTATCATATCAAATGCCAAACAATCCAAAAGCCAATAAAACCATAATCAAGAAATTACAGACAAATTTCTTACGGAAACCATTACCTTAACGGGCCGAAAACCGGAATTCGACCCGAAAAGCTCGGTAACACCGCCGGAAGCCAAAATTCTAGATCTCGGAGGCAAATTGGGAGCCCTAGCAACGCTCAAAGGCGAAGCTCTGAAGATCGTTGCAGCTTCCATTATCCTTCACAATCCTCACACCACTGCCAATCACCGGAAAGCGAAAAACCTAAAATTGGAAAATCAAAATCGAGTCTCTCAAAAAGATGGAAAACCCGTGGGATAAGAGAGATGATAAAAGCCAAAGCACAAGCACTTACCTAATCAAGTGAAACGCGTCGTTTCGTGTATCGCCTGGGTTTGATCCCTGCGTTTTCTGAAACGGTTGCCGGAACCTAGAATACTGTAGACGAACAAAATCAACGTTAATCAGCGGGCGAAGTTTGACCATTTATATTATAATAATCCATCTGCCACCGTACGGGTCGGGATTTTTTTTAATTCCCAAAATGTCCCTGGCCGGATCAACGATAATGGTAGGTGGAGTTTGTACGTGTTTGGTTTGGGGGTAATTAAGTAATTTGACAGAGTGAATGGAGATTTTTTAGACTGGATTGGAACCTCTGGGGACCCACTTGGGGGACCCTTTAAGCGGTGGCGTGTAGTTGTGAGTCTGTGAGGGTGGAATGTTGCACGTTGGTGGTTTGGTTTCCACAACTTTGAAATGGTTGGTTTTGTCTGTTTTGTTGAGCTATACAATTGGAGATTGTGGAGAGGTTGAAGACTTGTTGAAGTACCTCCCTTCTTGATTTTGGAGTTAAGTCTCCACGTGTTTGTGCCTTTGTGGTGTACTCAAATGCTACGCGGCACACTTTTATTATATATATATATATATATATATATATATATTAAGAAATAAATTAGGATGCATGTGTGAGACTTGGGATACACAAATAAATAAATAATATATCGACGATTCAAGTATTACATATTGATCTAGGAGATGCGTAGAGCCCCCCCATCCATGAAAATGTTGTGGAAAACTTAAAAAATCTCTCAAATCAAATAAATCACATATATTTGCCCTACAACTCAGTATCTCATGACTCATCCATCCAAACCAAGTAAAGTGTTGAAACCACACCACCATCCTATTTTAACCAACCAACATTACTGTCAATACAAAACTTATCTGGTTTTGCCCTGAATTATAATAAATAAATCTGAAACTCTATATGCTTGAACAAAATGAATGAGCTGAAGTCATTGGTTTTAAACTAATCTTATATCTAATACAGTAGTCATATTTATATAAATTTTATGGCAAATTATATAAAACCACTCTTAAAACACAAAACCATCCTTACAATAAAAGTTTATAAAAAACCACTCATGAATTTATTCTTTCAAAAACCGTACATGACCATATTTATATTTAAATATGTAGAAAGTGTATAAAAATATAAAAATATTATATTTTTCATTCAATATAACCTAGCTATACGATAAATTAACCAAAACATTGAATAAAATATGAATAATTAACATTTTCTTTATAACTTTTTCAGAAAAAAAAAATAAATTTATGGAATTTTCTGAAGAAAAAAAATATTTTGAGGGGGGGTTTGTGAAAACTCATCTAGGTGGCTTTCTATAATTTACCCTAAATTTTAATCGAATTCGAACAGAAAAGTTAATTAACAATCCTTGACACTTGACAGTGTCTAGTGGTAGTTATATGAAACTCAGCCAACAAAGAAGAAGAAAGAGAAGGAATAAAAGGCCCACGGGACAGGATTCAGATGAGATGAGTGGGCCCAAACATCTCAATATGGTAGCAGCGTAGAAGAAACCAGTGCTCAATAATACACCTGGCCCATTTCGGTCCAGACTGGAATTTCAATTTTGGATCAGATTAAGAAAGAAATTCCCAGTGTTGATCGGATTTTCACCAATTTAAAACTTGCAATTGGGGGAGCCAGATCACTTGATTTCAAGTTGTTTCGGATTTCGATTATTTTGGATATTGGTCACAATTCGGGTCGGGTTGGATGTAGGTAAGGTTGATTAGGATATTATCATATTTCAGGTTTTGGGTATATTGATCCTTGATCATTTGAGGTATTTTGATTCCAATGTGATAAGATTTGAGTTTCAGTCATTTTAGATTTAGTTATGTTTCATGTCAGGTGTGTTTTGGGTTTACATCTTTTTTTAGTCTGAGAATGATTTTATTTTGAGTTTTGAGCTTCTTGGGTTCAAGTTGGGGTTTGAAGAATAAATTTTGATAAAATTCGAGTTTCCGGTCATTTGAGTTTGAATGAATCTGGATGATTTTTTCAAGTTGGGTCACATCTTGCCAACTCTAATAACTATACAATGTACCTCATAGCTAAAGAAGCAATCCTTACAAGGAACAAGAAACAAGAAGGTGTCATAACTCATTACAATTGGGGTGAAAAAATCGACTAAGTAAAGGCACACGACAACTTGAGATCGATTTCCCAAGAACACTCTCAAAATGTAGACCTCACGTAAGGTGCTAACCTTTTGAGAGTAAGAGAAATCTGTGAAGGAATTGACAGCAAATGAGGAATGAACCTTGGGAGGTGAGTGAATTTGATTTGATAAAATGCAAGTTGAAGGTGTATGTACAGTGAGAAAGCAGCTAGCAAATGAATTATATGAATGTACAAGTGCAGTAGATTATATATAGATAGCTGTTGACAGCGTTTACACACAAAAAAAATAAACCCATATTTATAACGGTCCATCTAAGTCTCTAAATATTAAAATACTGAACCGGGCCGGTCAAATATTATTTAATCCACGGAGCAACCGCCATTTCTGATTTGTCGGCGCTATAGTACTCTTTCTCCCAGCTGGCTGTTTAATTTTATTTCGGTAGTACTAGTAATAATACTAATACTTCGTTAAATGCAAGGATTTGGGATAATCTAAGAATGAGTTGGCACTTCCATTCCTTAACTCTTTATTAATTGGATTTTTGGGATTTTGTGGGTTGGATAAGTTTGAAATTGTATAAGATATTGGATTCGATTGTACAAGTTTTTTGTAGTTATATGCATCAAATTGGTTGTGCGTGCTTTGAAATAGGGGTTACATTTCCGTGGGGTTGACTCGGATAGAGTTGGACACTTGGACACCAACTTGACCGGAAAATTAAACTTTTTACCTCATAAAAAAAATTTATGAAAAATGGTACGAAATAAAAAAAAAAAAAAAGGACACGAGGTGAGGTCAATTGTAAAGTTTTCTCACAAATTTTACGAGATCTCATCCTATTTCGGTGAGTTGGAGTATGAGCTATGTTACATTATTACATTGTAGATACTCCATGAGTCTCGAAATTTAGATCTTTTAAACCTAATATTAAAATAGATGTCATTTTAGATTTTCTAGGTAGAGGATAGTACTCCCTCCGTTTGAAAATAAATGTCGTTTGACTTTTGTACACGTTGTTTAAGAAGCTAAAAACTCTATAAAATATTATTTTTTTAATTAATTTTTTTATAAATTGATACTTATTACTAATACGTATCAATTTATAAAAAAAATGATTAAAAATAATATTTTACAAAGTTTTTAGCTTCTTAAACAACGTGCACAAAAGTCAAACGACATTTATTTTCAAACGGATGGAGTAATGGTTTATATTGATTTGTGTGTTATTGATTTTTTTTTAAGATTTTGATTAGTTAAACAATATAGGGGTATTTAAATTTATTAAAAAAAAAGTTAGTGCAATGTTGATGTTGATTGAGGGATGAATGTTTTATTAAACTTTGTGCAAAATTCTAAAACAACTTATTTTGAGACAGATGGAGTAATATATGCTATTGGTTTTTGTTCCATAATTAAGGTTGAATTGAAAGCAAATTAGTGAGAATCAAAATAAGTAATATAATGTTTTTCCATGGATGATTTTTTAAATTATGGAAAATATAACGGGGATAATTGTTTTACGCCTTTAGACGTCGATAGTCGATGGATCGACAGATAGACTAATTATCATGATACAAAACAGGCAAAAAAACACAAAATAAAAAATAAAGACGCAGCAACAAGTTGAACACGCTAAGCACAAAGTGGAGCCAAAGTGAAATGAAGATCGACCAACTAAAACAGCAGATGAAAAACCAAGTCAAACACTATCATAGTCAACAGTGCAATAGGACTCGAACTTATTTGAGCAATGAAAGACAAACTTCAATAAAGTGTCTTTCGAAAACGAAGTTGATTGGATCACACTACCAAGATCTCGAACAATTCCGACTCAGGACGCCGCGTCAATCAACAAACCTCAAGCACACCTAAAACCTAATTACCTTCAGTAGAAATGAGGACATGATAGATCAATTTTTCCTCTCTGTAATAGAAGTCAAGACATTACATATTTTCACTCTCCATATCCGGCATCATCTTATAATTATTGATGATAATGCAGGCTCCACAAGGTAGAAGCCCCGCAAACAAAACTAGACCCAGCCAACTAAAACGCCTTACGCGTCACTACGAATTTCAACAAGTAGACAATTTGATTTTAGTCCTTTTAGATGCAATTTGTAAACCGTACAAAAAATCCCCAAAAGGCAAAAGCTGAGTTTACCGACTTACCAATTACCATTCATGCACATACATACGGTAATTTTTAGGGTACGGTCGGTTATGTTTTTAAATGGGCCTTATGGGCTTATTCCTCCCCCCTCAGCATTATTTAACCATGTACAATGTAACAGTCGTTATCATTTCCAGGTAATATTAAATAATAATCAATAAAATCATATTTATTTTCGTCCAGGTTACACAATACATGTATTTACTCATCATTGCCCGATCCATTTAAATAATGCGATGAACCCAGTCAACTCCCCCTCCCCCTATATATACCCTCCCCCACTCCACTCTCTTACTCCCACCATCTCTTAGCTTCATCCATCGAGAGATTCATCGAGCAATTCGAGTAAAAATGGGTTGCTTTTTGAACTCTGAGATCACTCAACATCCCCGAGTGACCGTTATTTCTAAATCCACTGTATTCCCTTATCAGAAATCCGCCATGGACGACCTCAAGCTCTCTGTTTCCGACCTCCCCATGCTCTCCTGTCACTACATCCAAAAAGGGGCCCTCTTTCTCCTTCCTCCTGCTTCAATTGATGATCTCATCGCTTATCTCGTCTCCGGCCTTTCTAAATCCCTCTCCCAATTTCCTCCCCTTGCTGGCCGCTTTGTCACCGATGCCGATTCCGGAGAGATCTTCCTCGCCTGCAATGACGCTGGCGCCGAATTCGTCCACGCCTCCGCAGCCTCGGTCTACATCCGTGACATTCTCCGGAGTGGAGATGTCCCGGCGGTTGTGAAGGAGTTCTTCTCCCTCGACGGTGAGGTCAGTTACGCCGGTCATACCCGGCCGATCTTGGTTGTTCAGGTGACGCGGTTGGCTGACGGTGTTTTCATCGGCTGCTCGGTCAACCACGCGGTGACTGACGGCACTTCTTTCTGGAACTTCTTCAACGCGTTCGCTGACGCGTGCAGGGGAGTGAGAATGAGGCCATCGAGCTCCCCCGAGTTCGACCGATTCGACTCCGTTTTGGTATCTGACACCGCCGTGCTGAAGCTTCCTCCCGGTGGTCCGACGGTGACATTCTCCGTCGACGATCCCGTCAGGGAGAGGATCTTCAGTTTCACCCGGTCAGCGCTTAACCGTCTGAAGGCGAAGGCCAATAACTACGCTGAAAACGACGTCGTTGAGACCATGGGCAAGCAAATCCACGACCCGCTCTTCAATAAACAAAACGACGTCGTCAAAGAAGCGCTCAATAAAAGACGACAAAACGGCGTCGTACAGGGCGAGATCTCATCGTTCCAATCGATGTGCGCGCTGATATGGCGGTGCGTGACTCGGGCGAGGCGACTAAGCGCGGCGAAAACCACCACCTTCCGGATGGCGGTGAACTGCCGGCACCGGCTGGAGCCGAAACTACACCCTCTCTACTTCGGCAACGCGATCCAAAGCACCCCGACGACGGCGGCGGCAGGGGAGCTTCTATCACACGACCTCCGGTGGTGCGGGGAGCTGCTGCGGCGGAGCGTGGCGGCGCACGATGATGGGAAGGTCAGGGGGAACGTGAAGGCGTGGGAGGAGGACCCGAGGTGTTTTCCGTTGGGGAACTTCGACGGCGCGATGATCACGATGGGGAGCTCGCCGAGGTTCCCGATGTACGAGGGGGACTTCGGGTGGGGGAAGCCGCTGGCGGTGAGGAGCGGCCGCGCGAACAAGTTCGACGGGAAGATGTCGGCGTTTCCCGGGAGGAGCGGCGGCGGGAGCGTCGACGTTGAAATGGTGCTTTGCCCGCAGACCATGGCGGCGCTGGAGACTGACCCTGAGTTCTTGAAATACGTTTCGTGCTGCTGATTGTAATTTTAACAAACATGTGTTTAATTAATTGTTTTTTTAACATAGTTTAATTAATTGTTCTTGTTAAATTAACTTGCAATGTTTTTAATATATTTTTATATTAGCCGGTGTGGGTTTACTCCAATTATAATTATAAAATATTTGAATAATGTTTGATTCGTATTTTTATAATATATTTAAAATCAAATATATCGAAAATTATATCAATTAAACATGTATTATAAACTTAATATATACTATTGATATACATAATTTATAATATATTTTATTTAAAATTTAGCTTATTTTAAATACATTGTAAAAAGGTGTGAGGCAAACACTATTTATGCATTTTTAATAATAATTTTATTTTTTAATTTAAAAATATATAGTCTCAAATAAATCAAGAGATGGAAAAAAATTGGCAAGGAAATTTACTTTCATAATACAAATAAATTATTTAATTAATCAAAAACAAAAAATAAAATAAATATTTTATAAATATTATAAAAAGGTTTTTCTAAGGATATATTTTAAATTGGGAATGATTGTATTTTATAAACTGTCTTTAGAGCAAAGATTAGTTTTTTAGCACGATTTCGTATATGTATGTAAAAAAATATTATAAACGGTTTTTCTAAGGATATATGTTTTTTTAAGCAAGATAAAAATTCGGTTCGCTAGACAAATCTAGCGAAACCGAGAGACCGGACAAGTCGGTAGATGGACTAAGCATCATGTACAACTGGAAGCAGAGGCGGATCCAAACGGGGGCATGTGGGGGCACGTGCCCCCACCCTCATCCAACGAACCTCATATATGTATTCTCCTCGTCGATAGCTTCGTTTTGATATATAGTATGCATAAATCCGATATCCGAGTAAAAAGTTATGAATGTTTGAAAATTGAAGGTATATTAATCACATTAAATCTTATTTAAATAACCCACAATGCTTTTATAGTTTATTTAGATTGACATTCCTATACTATAATTTATCTTTAGATCTTTGAAATGAGATGTTATATTACTCATTTCGACAATTAGGTAAGAAATTACAAAAATTTAAATGAAGAAAAATATTAGATTTTCTAATTTGCAAGATAATAGTGATGTTTCTAAAAAGATGATCGATGTAGGAATTCACAAAGCTTTTGATTTGGTATATCATCTCATCGAGTTGGTTTTAGTGTTACCGGTTGCAAAAACTATAGTGGAAAAAAAATTTCTCTACTATGGGTATTCAAACCATATTTGCGCAACAAGATATAAGAGAAAATTTTCTCTCTGAGACTTTTGTCAACTAGGTTGAAAAGGATATTTTCAAGGGCACTGATAATGAGGTTATCATTCAATATTTTTAAGGTATGAAAACCCATAAAATAGTTTACCCCGTGTCGAGTTGAACTATTTATTATAAAACTCTAATTAGCAATGAAGAATTTTTTTGTACCAGTGAATTCTTTATTTATCGTTATTTTGTAGTGTTGAAGACGTTATGTGTTATACGAGTTCGTGTTATTCATTGTTGTTTATCATTGGTGGGCCCCCACCCTCTTCGGGTTCTGGCTCCGCCACTGACTAGAAGCAAATTACAGAAGCAAATAACTGAAGCAAATGACAGAAAAGAAATTACAGAAGCAAATGACAAAAAAAACAAACACATAGAATGTACAAGCCATTTGCAACAAGCCAAAAGACCAAACGAATCGATCGGACAAAGGGGCAACGCACACATAGAACTCTGGAGACACAAGCGGACATCTCAGATTGTGGACTCAAACAAGCCATCAGATGTCGATCGCACATCCACGACGTCATTGAACATGCCAAATCAATCACCGCTCACAAGAAGCCTGCAACACAACAAGAGCAGCACAGTACACAAGCCCGCAAACCCAATCCCAAACCAAACCATTGCCCATACAAACCACCCACGCACTCATCACAACCCTCAAGGACGATAATTAGATCGTAAAAAGGCTATCACAAGGATAAGCCGAAATAGAGGCGATAAAAATGAGACAAGGAAGCTAACACGAACAAAAGCGAACTGGCGAGGCGAATGAAAGAGCGGACATTAACTTTTTTTCACTTGTATAAAATTCTCTCAAAAGAAAGAATCTTAAGAGCAACCCTTGGTGGCAAACGCCGGAGGACCAAAACCAGGCAGCACAACGCAAGGAGCAGAAGGGCGGCGGGAGGGCGGAGGCGAGGGTGACCCATCGTGACCGGAACCCAAAGACGGAGCATCGGAAAGATCACCGGAGAACCGACAAGGTGGGAGAGGCGACAAACGACGCTAGGGGCTGGAGGCCAAAGAGAAGCGGAACCGATGACAACGCCGAAGAGACCACGAAGCGGGCGGAACCGGGAGCAGGGCCGAGGCCGGAGCCACGGTTGCCTTGAGGGGGCCCGAGCCGAACGATGGTGGTCGGGGAAGGAACTGGAAGCAAACCGAACGAAGCTTGACGAGCTGGTAGCCATGGCGGCAGATGGAGGTGATAGGAGCCGAGGAAGGCTAACGGACTTGCTGCAGGGCAAAGGGGTTGTAGCAAGAAGAGGGCTGTTGGACAAAGGTTGCTAGCCGGGACCAAGGTTGCAGATGGCTGGTGATGGGTGCTTGGTGGCTGGTGAGGGCAAGGAGAAGTAGGCGGGGGCGGCGCATGACGGACCAAACGCCTCTCAAAAGAGAGAGCGTTTTAGGTCACCCCCACTACGGATGTTTGGCGTTGCATGTTTCTAAGGATATATGTTAAATTGGGAATGATATCATAAAGAAATTGTATTTTATAATTTTTTTTCTGAAGCAATATAATAATTCAATTCTCTAAACAAATTTAAAGAAACCGAGAGATCGGATAGACCGTTAGATAAACTAACCATCATGTATAACCAAATCAACAAATAGAAACAAATGATAAAAAAAAATAACATGAAACAAATAACAGATAGAAATTTGAAAAAATAAAATACATGTGCAATGCAAGTATAGCTAAAGCCGTGTTTTAAAATGGCTTAAATAATTAATATTTTGGGATAAAAAAAATTATATGAATATAACTTAGAAAAAAAAAACATTTTAAAAATAGATATCCTGGATGGAATAAAGTAGTGTAACTGTATGCAATGCAAGTATAGCTGGACAGCAACTGAATGATCGGGGTGCTGTTGGTCAAACCATATTAAAATCCTAATTAACTGCCATTGCCCTTTCATCGGTGGATCCCAACTGAATCTACCGACCATTTCTCTCTCCTAATAATAATACTCCGTAATAAAAAAAAATTAAAAAAAGGAAGATAAATTTAAATGCAATTTTAGTGACCGGATGTCCGGATCACACTAATCATGTGTGAACCTAGATGAAATTAACTAACTTAGCTAGTGTTATACAGTTGCACTGTTGTGAAATAGTTACATCGGTCCTTCTATCTTATACCATAAAAATCTAATTGAAAAAGACAAAATATAAAAAGCAAGCGATTATAAAAATATAACTTAAAATTTGACTAATACTGTATATTTTATTTAAGGATATTTTTTTTAAAACGGGAATCTTATCCGATAGAAAATACAATGGTATATGGTATATACGAAATATATAGAATTGCATTGATCAAGTGGTGCAATATCAAAATATTTATTAGTAAAATAAATTTAGATAAATTATGTATATATAATTTTAGAAAATAAAATAAATAAACTATAATTAAATGTGAATTAAGTGATTTTTCTCTATTGTTAAGTTTAAATCACTGGACTGTAGTTCTTTTTTTTATTAGGTAAAAATTCGAGGCCATACATACCTGGACCTCGAAGGCCGACAAGTCGGCAGTCGGAAAACCTTAAAAGACAAACAAAAAACAAAGATGGTTCAACATACAGACAAAAGCGCTCTACAAAGCGAAACAAAACACAACTAAACTGAATAAGACGAGGACGTAGACGAAGGACGAAACCAAGCACTACCCTAGAGCAGCACCGTAGGCCAGCGACTCATCAGGAGTAATTTGTGGGCAGTGAAGACGAACCTCCAAGGAACCATTCTTCCGGAGAAAGGAGACTGGACTGCAGCTTTTTTTGTACCTGTATTTATAGGTTGATTACGTTTATAATGACGTCATAAACGCTTAAAAAACAGGTTGTGTAGGCTAATTTATTATTTGTTAGGGATATCACTTTTGTATAGGGGATTGGTTGGAGTTATAGCGTTAGAGCCATCCTCTAAATTGAACCTTTGAGTCGATCTATTTTTGTAATTATTACTTACTCTTATATATAAATTTACCTCTTCAAAACAAAAAAAAAGTTGAGGAGATCAAAATAATCAATTTCAAAATCAACGTTACTCCATTCTTTCTTTCTTTTAAACTTCAATTTTTGCTAGAGAAAAGACAAATTTATCGATAACGTTTCCCACAACTATACCAGAAATAAAGACACGGTTGAGATCCTCGTTGTTAACTCACGACTACAACAAGTACAAACGAGAAATCACATGGGCTTAACTAGTCACGGGGTGACATTAAGAACAAGATACTAAGGATTGAGTTTTACCAGTGACAATGTGAGATGAGGGGGGCTCTTTGTGCCCAATGAGCACTGGTCCCGGCCTACGTGGTCGGTTGAGTCACCATAATTTACCTCTGAATATGAGAACAAGGATCGAATCTCACCAGCGATAATGTGGGAGCAACCTCTTAAATGAGGGACTCTTTGTCCGCAATGAACACTGATCTCAACCTCTGTAATCGGTTGAATCACCACGAGAAGAGTGAAGGGCAACTGATATTAGCGATTTCACCTTTTTGAAACAGAAGAAAAATATATAGAAAATCTATAAATCCATTCAGTAGTGAAGTGGACATTGGGGCTCATAAGTCATATCGTGCATCAGTGCCTGATATAGCTAAGCTATGGGTGAAGGCAGCTAATGGACAGCAAATGAGTTAAAGAGCTAATTAATTAATTAATTAAATTGCATTCATTCTCTATACATACGGAGAGAGAAAGTCAAGTAAGTCAAATAATATAAAAATTCTCAAACAACTGCCATTTTCGATTCGTCGGCGGTCGATAGTTGGCGCCCCAACTGAATCTACCGACCTTTTTCCCCTCAACAATGATAGAATAAATTAATACAGTTGTTCTTGCTTCTTACCATTACCAGATCATCACTCATGTGACAGTATACTTTAATTTATGTCCTAACAGTTAGGCTTTTTTTATTGAGATCGAGTATTTTATGGTTTATTTAAAGGTTTAATTTTCTCACTTATAAGCAATTTTGTGTTAATTAAAGAGAATTTGTAATTTTGAATCTTTTCACTTGAGACGTACACGTAACTCTACTAGTATATCAACTTGTAATTGGTATATTAATTAAACTAGTCTAGACCCCATGCGCTACGCACGGGATTTTTAAAATTAATCTAAGTACACTGATTTTATTTTTCGGATGTTATCATATTAATCAATACGTTTTAAATGCTATATAAAACATAGTACTCGTCCAAAAAACATATGTTTTCCGGACGAGTATTCATCGCAATCCTATTTATTTTAATCCAAAAATTTTTTCACATATGGATACCCAAGTTTGATTTTTACTTAGGGATTTTCTTAAATTTAATAGAATTGATATAAAAAATCACCCTAACCTCCAGAGATTAGGTTCTTAATTGATCATCAATCTATAATTCTTTTTTTTTACTAGGAAATAATTCAAGGGTCGGACAGACCCGACACCTCGATGATCGTCAATCTATAAGATTATTCAGGTCCATTAAATGAACAGGAATCATGATAATCCAAAAATATAATTGGGTTTGTTTTAATGCCTCAAAATTAGAAAGAAAATACTCATTAGTAGAAGACAACTTGCCGGGTAACTAATTACTTGCGAAGGTACTGTCATATACAAATCAAACAACCGATCCCCAGCTTTTAGTAGTTACTTTCATTAAATTGATCCTTTTGTATATATTGTGCAATCATCTAGTTTTACATGGACTTAATTTTAATCTATTAGAGCTAGAATTTTTTTACCTTGATCCACAAATGTGACATTCTGGTTACAAGGAAGTGCCAAGTAAATCCTCCAGTAAGCACCCTAGCTTCTTTTGAAGCGACCTTCTAGTCCATGCTAATTAAAGCTACGAGAAAACTATATTTGATCTATCCGAAACCACGATGTCTGTTACATCATCACATATACATGTAGCAAGAAGCAAACAAACATGAATTCGAAGTGACAAAACCAAAGAGGTTAGGGTCATGTTAATAAACTTAATTAGTCACACCTTCACCTTCATTGCAACCACCGCCACCACCACCTGATTCCTCAATTTCCCGATTTCAACATTGTGTCCAGTCGACATCGGCACCAATGAAGGACCATGAGGAGACCCATCTGCTAATCCAGATTACGTCACCGCTCACCAGCCAAGCAAGAAGACGATTTTGTTGATGTATAGCAACTTGCATAATCGGGAGTCCCATAACCTTAGGGTAGGGAACACAAACAACCAATCAAATTCACAACCAATAATCTACAAAGAGAAACAAATAGCAGCGAAGTTTCAGAGGAAAACTTTGGAAAAGCTAATGCAAATGAAAGGATCACAGAGCAATGTAAGGAGCTTGATTCTTTCCATAATTTACAAGCATCAGAAAGGGGAACAATTTTGAAAAAGACAACTGAGCATGTTCAAGCATCGTCCCTAGCTGCAACTGGGCATGCATCAGATGATGATGAGGACCACGAGGAATCCTTCAGCTTGGGCCAAAAAGTAAGTGGAAAACATAATACAAATGAAGAAGAGCATGATGTGACTGATGAAGCCCCTGACGCTAAAGAAAAAAAGGAAGAAGAAGAAGAATCTGCCAGTAATTCAACACAACTGGGGGACATAGTGGAACTCAGTAAGGAAACAAATATAGAGCTAATAAAGGAAGTCAAAGGTGGGATAACTAAAGCTATTGAGAGAAATAATGAGGCTCTTGTAGCTAGAAATAAAGATGTGGATTATCAAGAAGATAAGTCCAAAAATTAGACACTGAAATGCTTATGACGTCAGAGGGTCACAAAGAGGAAGATTTGACTGACGAGTTGCATGAGGACCACGATCAAGAAAATACACCTTCTCAAATGACCAACAGTAGCAAGATTTCTAAATCAGAAGAGTTAGAACCCATATTGGAAGGAAACGAACCAGTTAAGTCTAACACAACAAACAACTCAAGCATGCTGAAAGATGGAGAAAATCAAGAAGACTCTGCAATAGTAATAATGTTAATGAAACATGAGGGACTCTTTCCAGATCTATACAAGAGGTTAATCACTTTGATGATTTTGTTTAGCCACACGGTTATCACAGATTTTGCATTACACAGATATAACGCTACATTCGCAAGATAACTAATGATTTGGCATTTTGTAAATGCTAATCAAACATTACCTGTGGGTACTGCAGGGGTGATAATAATGCTTTAGGTAAGTAATCTGGGGAAATAGGATGCTCATTCGGGCTCTTGTACCGCCCCACCTAAATGCAACAGCAGACAAGTCACTAGGTGGTGACTATAAGCTAGGAAATATACTAATTAATACTGATATGTTTTCAGTTGCAGAAATTTGTCTACCGAATCAAAATGTGAAAAAGACGGAGGAGTAAGATAGTGTACCCATATGCCAATTACGACCAAGTAGGGACTCGAGTCCTTCAACCAGTTATTCTCCTCCAGGAGGAATGATAAAGCCACTAGGATGCAGCTCAAGGACATTGAAGCTAAAAACATACACAGGATAATAGAGGTTGCAGCTGAAATACCATGAAACTTAACCCACTACTTCGGCTTCTAACCATTAGAATTCTTCCAGCTATATTCATAAAGTATACACCTATAGATGTCGAGGGAATCTACAAGAAAGAAGATGTATAGGTAGTTCATATATGAATATTTTTTAGGCAAAATAATCCGCCGAAGAGAGAAACTTGTATGATAGCCATTCCGATAGAGCCAATAGTACTCGAGAAACCTGTCTGTTGCAAAGTGATGCTGGTCATGCCTATACTAAGTTGTTTATTTTTTTTATATCTTAAAAAGTTTGTTTACTTACCAGCAGATTTGAAGATATCACTAGCGTAAAATAGGATTCCATTGGCTCCACCAATCTGGGCTAGCGCCATAAGCCTGAGCGCAACCTAAATCAATGTTGTATGAACCATAGTGTCAAGCAAACCGACACTTAGTTTTCATCGCGAAAAGTATGAGACAACTTTAGTTAAATCAAGTTATGTAACTCACAGTAAGAGCATGTGCATATCTCCATTGAAATAAAGTTAAAAAGTTGACCTCTAGGATCATTTCGGGGGCTTCAATTTACTCCTGGAAATAGAAATATATAAGTGTGATCCTTTATGATCTTATACAAATGAGTCAATGTAATACCTTGATGTCAGCCACTTCTTGAGATACATCCACATTGTTGCCCCTAAGACGTTGTAAGGTAGCATCACATTCTTTAATTCTGCCAAATTTTGCCTGCGTAAATTAGTACCTAGTCAATTAGAGAGGTGTATCCTTCATTTAACAGGTGCTAAGGATTTCTCATTGTCAAGACAACAAATGAAGGAGGAGTATTCATGAACTTGCCAAGTATCTTGGCGATTCTGGCATAAAAAACATGGCCAAGAACTGCATCAAAAATGGAAAAATACCTGCATCAAGCATAGTTGTTAAAAAAAAATCAATTCCTGTACAAATTCACAAATTTAGGGCAAAATTAGCGGCCCCCTCTGAAAAATATCTAATCCAACTTTACCTTTGCCAGCCTTCTTCCCCCTTATCAGCGCCAACTCCACCACTTCCATCACAAACAAATAATCTGACACACAGAAACACCTAATCAACCGAGACAAAGTAGAGAAAAATAAGAAATCGCCAAATCGAACGGTCAAATGGATAAGTAAAAAAAAATCGGCTAGCCCGTGGAATTGGGATTGAATCCAAAAAATCACATGGCTTCGAAAATAAGATGGCAAGATAGAGAATTTGTATTTATAATGTCTGGATAAGTTGGAAAGAAAAATTAAACAAACTACATACTATATTTATATTTGTTAATAAAAAAGTTACTCAAACACCTACCTACCAAAATTGCACACAATTAGTATTTATATTTGTTAATAAAAAAGCTACTCAAACACCTACCTACCAAAATTGCACACAATTAGTTCAAAAACTCGTATGACTAAGCCTTACTACATAGACTTTACTATGGTGTGCCTTACACATCTAAAAAATCAAATTGTTAGGCAAAAACAGTAATCCATATTCAGGAAAGACAATGACATACAAGCAAATATAAATCAGCAAAATATGAGGAATGTAGAGTGAAACAAACTGATAGTAAATAGTAAGATAGCAATAAAAGGGGAGGACAAACTCAATCTTTTTCTATTGCAGGAGAAATAAGTTGAGAATTATGAACTCTTTGTTTCTTTTCCTATATCACCTCCACATATATGGCCGGATTTAGTTTGCACGATTTGTTGGAAAAAATGCCCATGGTTCCCTACATTTCAAATTTACTTCAATCCTTTCTTTTCCTCCTGTCAAATAGCATCAATCTCCCATTCAAAGACTATAAGCCACCCTGACACTATCACTTCAGGAAGTTTTAAATCTTTTAGATTCTATATAAGCTCCATGTATTTTACTCCAACTTAAGCCAAGATTAGATTCTAGGAGATTTTATTATCTTTAAGAATAGAGTACACTTCAATCTCGCAATAAAGGAAGAAGATTCAAAGCTATGGAAGGATTCAATCTTTTTAGATTCTTTCATTGAATTTATTTAATTTTGGGTAAAGAAAATAAGTTTAAATGGGTAAATAGGAAGTATATCTCGTCCCCACAGCTTAGGATAGCCTTCTAATCTCTTTCTTTGGAATCTATGGAAGGATTTACAAATTAGTACCTGGTCAATTAGAGAGGTGTATCCTTCAATGGCATCGGCGACGCTCCTATCCGCCATCGTCGCCCGCAACTCCAGCAGCGGCCTCCGGCGCTTGCAGCCGCCAGAGAGTAGCAATTGATCTATCTAAACTCAATTTGGGTCCAAAATATTAGAGGGGATTTTGACCACATCGAAGACAGAGATGAAAGAGGAGAAGTTAGTCGGCGGTTACCAAAGAAAATAGGGTTACATGAGCAAGGAAGGAATATGAATAAGTAAGAGGAATGAAGGATTACATACTTGTAAGAAGCGAGGCGGTGGTTCAAACGGTGGTGTTCTGGTGGGGAATTATGCTGAGAATGCACAAGCCAAGGGCAAAGAGGTCCGAAGGGGGCGCCGCCTTTCCGAACCGCTACCTCTTCGCCTCTAGTCTCCTTTGCTCCATTGTTGGCGCCGCGACCACTCCCTCACCAGTCTCCATGGCCCGGGCACCACCTCGTATCGAACCGATGACCTCATAATCTCCCCCATCTCCGTCGCCAATTGACGGTTGTTGGAGAAAGAGAAAAGCGGAAGAGGAGAAGAGAGAGAAGAGAAAATGATCGTTGTTCAGTTTTGAGAAAGAAAGAGGAAAGAAGGGCAAAAAAGGAAAGAAAAAAATTCAGAGAAGGCTCCACGTGGATAGCCTGAGGGGGTTTGAAAGGATAGAACTTTAAGTTCTAGGGATATTAATCAATAGTGGTTAGAGTACGGGAAGTTAAATTAATCAATAGTAGCTAGTAGTATTGAAATGACAAAAATGTTTCTCAAAAAAAAAAAGACAAAAATGCTCTTTAAAAAAAGTTTCATACAACTATTCCAAGATTTGAGGATAATCAGAACAATGTCAAAAACGGACTAAAATGTGGCATAAAGTAAATGAAGGAATACAAGAATAAACTAAGATGGCATAGGCTAGATTACAAAATATATTATGAACCAAAAAAAAAAGATTGCAAGATATGTTAATTAGGTGTAATCATTTTACCTAAGTTTATACAATTAAACGTTTAATTGTATATAAAAAAAAAACTCGCATAGCTTGAGATAAAATAGTAATGCAATCCATTATAACTTGAGAGATAAACGGATTATCTCAAACGGTAGAAGCTGCAGAATCAAAATTCATCTTGTTTAGCTTAGAATTCAATCACCGGTAGATTTCATTTGCCATGAATCTCGTTAGAGATTTAGAAGCAACAATGAAGAATCTATACACCATGGCTGAGAATTGGATGTGAAGGAGACTCTTCTCCCTACGAATAATAATATAATGCATATATTCATTATTTATTTATACTTATGAATAATAATATGTAACGAATAAATATTACTGTGTTTATTTAGCATTTCTTATTCCCTAAGAGTAGAAATTAGAAAATTAACTAATTACGAAAATTATACATATTATCTTTTGGGCATCATTTAAACAACGCCTTTATTATATAAAATAACCATATACTCATATAGATGAGAAAAAATAATTGCGCGCATTATAATCAATACACTAATGGAATCAAAAGCTAATCTAAGCCTTTGATTCTTACTTCATTTTTATATTTTTTATGTATTTGGTTTGTTTTTAAAGATACTTCAAGATATTATTTTGAGGGAGTTGAATCTTTTTTATACAATTTAAATAAACTACATACCTTACAAGTTACAAGGTAGGTATTGTATTCTTCATTTGTTTTTTCAGCTAGTTATTTAAATGCTTTAATAACATTTCAGACTACACTTCTCAATTAATTTGAATCAAACACAAATTTTAAATTCACATAAATAATAAATTACATTTCCTACCAATTCTCTTCCCATCAACCTAATTTCTAGAGCTGTTATATGAGCTGAATAGCTCGTTCTCGGCTCGAGATCAGCTAAAAAAAAGCTCGACTCAAGCTCGTTCACCTACCTAAACATGCCGAGCCTGAACATCATTTTAAGCTCGGTTGAAAGCTCCGCTCGTTCGATTTATGCTCGAATAGCTCGAATTTTATGGAATTTCTAAAATTTCATTTAAGTTAATATGTTATAAGCAAGTAAAACGACTTAAAGTTCAAAAAAAGCTCGGCTCGAGCTCGTTTATTTTACTAAAACAACCCAAGCTTGAACAAAAAAGAAAACTCATTTAAAAATTGGGCTCGGCTCGAGCTCGTTTAATAAATTAACCAAGTTTGAACATGTCAAGCTCGACTCGTTTGACTCGAAGGACACTCTTACTAATTTCCATGAGTTGACCACATTCAACCAAATGAAGACCAAGGTGTGTTGGATAATTTGTAATAACCTCTACGAAGATTCGAACTTCAATATGGATTTCACTAGATGGGCTTATTTTGGGTCGGGATTTGTATTTTCTCTTTTTATTTAATCCTCAGCGGCCCATATTAACCATTTTTTCCCCTTTGATGGGCCTACGCCCGTGAAGACTTAAGTGACGCCCATATTAACATTCTCACTTCTTTATCCTTTTAGGCTAACACACGAGGCACCATCTTACCTACGCGGTTTTCTGGCAATCATTTTAGTCCAGGATCAGTTTTAGATGCTTCATTTTCAAATGACATTTGTGTTTCCAGCAGCATCGATGATAGCTCAGGTAATTTCCCCTAAATCCACTAGAACTCCATCTATATAGGTGTTCGATTTGAAGCTATCAATTTTGTCGAAAGTAAGGGTTTAGGGGATTCAGTTTTGGGATTTTAGATCCAATTTGAGTACAAAAGTGTCTTCTAATTTAGGTTATTGGGTTTAATCTTTGTTTTCTAAACTAAAGTGCCTTTTGATTGGCAAATGAAGGAGATGTCAGTGTTAATGTTTGGAATGGAGATTTACTCACCTTACTATGGAGAGCTTTGATATCCTGAGCGATTTGCAGATTGGTTTCTTAACCTCTCTCTGTAGCACATAATTCTTTACTTGATAGATAAATTAGATTAGATGCAATATTTAATGTCGTCATTGGAGATCTTGCAAGGGTGGAGCATAGCTTAGAGATTTGCAAAGAGTAGAGTTGAGAAAGAGAGACTCTCTTAGGTGAGTACTTCGTAAACACTACCTTTCTGTCATCCGAATTTGAAAATCTGAAAAATTAAGTCTATTTACAAAATTTGAAATAGAGAAGCCAGAAAATCTGAATTTTTAGATATGTTGATGCTCCTTTCATGTTGATCAATGGTGATTTATGTGTTTTGTTTGATCAATGGTGGAGCCACTTCAGTTACGAATTGTGATTCATGAAATAAGCAACAATTTTCAATCGAAGTTTTGTGCAATCTGTCACCGCCAAGTTTCTGCTTATCCATCACATGTCCCCTTCAGTTCGTTCTTATCCTCTCATGCAGAAGCTTCACAAAGTGTGTTTGGCGGTTGTAATTAATTCAACTATTTGGAGTTGATTTCCATTAATAAATGTCAGTTTCTAACTCAAAATTTGTTCGATTTTCCTGTTTAATGTAACTTTTTATGAAAATGTGGTGAAGTTAGGGTTGGAGTATTCAATTTTGAAAATTTATCCATGTTCAATTCCTTACTGTATTAATTTAGTTATTATTAGCAGTAGATTGGTACAAGTATAATTTTGGTACTTGAAGAATCTGTTATGGTTGTAACTTGTAAGCAATCTAGCTCTTTGTGTTGATTTCTATTGATTTAGGATTAGGGTTATAAGGTTATTGAGGCCTCAAACTTGGATGGAGAAAAAAGAAGAACCGGATATTGTGGTGAAATTTATTTGAGTATGTCTAGCTTGTGAAAACCAGAAGACGGAAGACACATTAAATCCAATTTAATAGCAAGGTTTAATTGATTAGCTGATCTGATCCGTTATCTGTTCTCTTACTTGTAATTTATGGATGAGGCATTTTAGGTGATTTGGTTGATTGAGTATATTATTTCTTTCCTTTTTGTAATGAAAGAGCTATTTTTATTGATTAGCATGTATATTTCATATTTGTTTACTTAATTAATTATTATTTTTGTGATAATGTTGATCGCCCTCCTCGGGTCCTCCCATTACCAATTTCTTTCAGGCATATATCAGCCTTGGAAGCAATTTCAACTTTGGATCTCCCAACCACCATGAAGGAGTGCTTTGCATAATGCATCCGATGTTTACGTAAGTAGTGCAATCTCATTCTTTAGATGAAGGAATTCTTGGACAATGAGCAACAAGACAACAACAGGTCTGACACACCAAGGGAAGTGTTGTGCTTCAGATTGACATCCTTGAGATTCGAGAAGGTCACACATCCCTGTTACAATTTGATCTTGAGAAATTCAGCTCAAACATGAACGGAAATGAGACCAAGGAAGTTGATATAGAGCCACTGGACAAGCCAAGGCATTTGTGTTTCGAATGGATTTTAGATCTGGTGCTTGGATCTCACGCAAAGAAACACTGATGATGCAAATCCACAACCATTCGTTGTTAACTTCGTTGAGCTCAAGCTACTGAAAACGTATATGCCTGTCACTACGAGTCTTTTCAAATGAGTTTGTCCATTTCTTTAAATTGCTGAATTTGATTATTGTATGTAATTATCAAAGTTGTTTGTGTTTTTTTTGGTAGGGATCAAAGTTGTTTGTACTTTGCCCCTTTAGCCTTTAAGAGTTTTATTAAAGAGTTCAATAGAAGTAGCAACTTAATTCAAGAACAAATTCCAGTTTTTATCTTTTTCTTTTTCTTGGTTGAATTCCATTTTTTTGTTTATATGAAGATGTTGGATTTTATACCCTATCATTCACATAAGAAGGAAAGCATTTAGTGTGGGGAAAAAAATTTGTTTGTTTGTTTCACTATCATTGCTGAATTTTGATAGATTGTGAGGATAACAAAGTTGTTAATTGCCCCACTAGCCTATATGAACATTATTAAGCCCCTCAACTGATGTACACACTCAGTTTGTGAAGAAACTGCATTTTAAAAAAAAAATGTTTAGCATTATCCGCCTCCCATATTTTAGAAGTGAAGTTGTTCTAAAATCTCAACTTTGATTTCCTCTTTTATGAATGAAAGTTTTGCATTTAGCAAATGAAAGGTGCTCTGAAATCTTAACTTTGATTATGAAATTAGGACAAAAGGTTATTGGGATGTCTTTGTTAAGATGGTTTTTATGTAAATTGAACTAATTTATGAGTTGGTTGAGCTGCTTTCGTGGTTCGGAGTTGCTGTTGTTTTCTTCTTCACTCAATGTGGTGTTTGGTTCCTTTCATTTCCTTTGAATATTGTTTTGATTTTACTTCTGCTTTGTTTTAGTTTTGGGTTCATTTATTGTTGCACACATTCTGTCCATTGGGACTCAACCGACAACAAGAATAATAAAAAATTTTGCAATTCTATTCCAAACAAGTTCGTGAATGTGAATCGGGTTACATGTTTTGATGAGTATTCTTATTTCATTCAAATTTGTTTATAATGCTCCTTGATTTGAATTCTATGCATAAATGCACACTAGATTACTTTCAATAGATTTTTTTTTGTGTAAATTTGATAAAAACAAAATAGTTAAATTGAAATTGGATCAAACTCTGAGAACTCATGATATTCTATAATGACTTTTTAGGTTACTTATATTAGGATATATTTCATTATTATTATTCAAGTGGATGAAGTTAGTGTGACACGTGATTGACTCTTTATTTTTGACATTGGTTGTGTTCATTTTGGCAAAACAGAATGGTAGAATAGGAATATCATATGAATACAAGTTTCTAAGTTGAATGAAAAAATCATGGATCATATGCAATCTGAGCATGATCATATGCAAATATCATATGAATACAAGTTTCAAGTTTCTAACTTGATCAATCGATTTCACAGGCTCCCAGTAAAATACAACATGGGTGTATTATTTATATCCACCCATTATCCTTGCAACTATGGCCTTAAAATGATTCATCATATATATCCATGTAATTTTGTTTTTTAATGTTGCTATTTTTGGGGAAATTTTATTTTGGTGTGATTTTCTCATGATATTTATTATTTTTAGCATCGACAATGGTAATTAACAAGTCCTACTATTGGTCTTACCCATCTGAATCCATTAGTAGTAGAATTCATCGATCATTTCCTCTTGATTTTAGTTATAAGGTTATTTCTACATCGAGTTTATAAGGAACATTGCAAAGAACTAAAGAAGGAACAATGTGAAAATTTAACAATTACATAACATTCAAATAAAATTATATTATTAAGTGCATGGTAAGTGCTTATATAAAAGTGTTTATTTCATATTTTCATTCATTTTTGTGCTTATATATATAGAATATTAGCATTTGAATAGGCTTTTGTGTGGGATATTGTTTTTGCAGGCCTTTCCGACTTCACTTGTATGGCCTGTAGTAATGAAGAAAATAGATGTATTATGTGTGTCATGGCATAGAGTGTGATAGTGGAATAACACAAAGTGATGCACATCATGTTTGTATATAAAGTATCTACTTACTGCAAAATTGGTTATTATGAGAAATCGGGTTTAATAAACCCATCGTTTTGTATGTTTGATGACATAATTTTTATTTTTCCTCTAATCAATTATGAGATTTTTGTTTGTGATTGTAAGTGTTATTGTATTATAACATGGGTTGTAATTGATAACATGACAACAATTCAAATGAAATATATTCATGGGGGAACTAAAGCGGTAAATTTTATGACAAATACTCACCCGTACAAGGTACGGGAAAAGTACTAGTTATAATCAATACACTAATGGAATCAAAAGCTAATCCAAGCCTTTGATTCTTACTTCATTTTTATATATTTTTATGTATTTGGTTTGTTTTTAAAATTAAAAGATACTTCAAGATATTATTTTTTGAGGGAGTTGAATCTTTTTTATACAATTTAAATAAACTACATACCTTACAAGTTACAAGGTAGGTATTGTATTCTTCATTTGTTTTTTCAGCTAGTTATTTAAATGCTTTAATAACATTTCAGACTACACTTCTCAATTAATTTGAATCAAACACAAATTTTAAATTCACATAAATAATAAATTACATTTCCTACCAATTCTCTTCCCATCAACCTAATTTCTAGAGCTGTTATATGAGCTGAATAGCTCGTTCTCGGCTCGGGATCAGCTAAAAAAAAGCTCGACTCAAGCTCGTTCACCTACCTAAACATGCCGAGCCGAACATCATTTTAAGCTCGGTTAAAAGCTCCGCTCGTTCGATTTATGCTTGAATAGCTCGAATTTTATGGAATTTCTAAAATTTCATTTAAGTTAATATGTTATGAGCAAGTAAAACGACTTACAGTTCGAAAAAAGCTCAGCTCGAGCTCGTTTATTTTACTAAAACAACCCAAGCTTGAACAAAAAAGAAAACTCATTTAAAAATTGGGCTCGGCTCGAGCTCGTTTAATAAATTAACCAAGTTTGAACATGTCAAGCTCGACTCGTTTGACTCGAAGAAGACTCTTACTAATTTCCATGAGTTGACCACATTCAACCAAATGAAGACCAAGGTGTGTTGGATAATTTGTAATAACCTCTACGAAGATTCGAACTTCAATATGGATTTCACTAGATGGGCTTATTTTGGGCCGGGATTTGTATTTTCTCTTTTTATTTAATCCTCAGCGGCCCATATTAACCATTTTTTTTCCCCTTTGATGGGCCTACGCCCGTGAAAACTTAAGTGACGTCAGCGGCTCTCGTATCGATTTGGCGCGAAAATTTCCCGCCTATCGGCTAAACCCTAGTAAAGGGCCTCACAGAAAAGGGGAGGAAACTGCAAGTAGGAAGAGACAGTGAACGAGTAAGAGAGAGGAGAGTGGGGGAGAAATCGAAAATGGCGGGAGATGGATCATCGGAGCCTGGAAACGCGGCCGGTAACCCACCGTCCACACCGCTGTCGCCGACCGACGCCGGCTTCAACACCGATCAACTGCCTCTAGACACCAGCCAGAACTATTCTGACTTTGACGACGACGATGAGGCCGCCGTTGACCCCGAGATTATCAGGGACGAGCCTGACGATCCGGTGGACGCGGAGGAAGAAGAAGGAGAGGATCTCTTCCAGGATAATTATCTAGAGTATGTTTCTCATTTACATCCTTGTCAAATTGAAATGAGAGTCCCTTGAGGTTTATGCTAGATTTCAGGTTTTTAAGTCTCGGTATCGACAAGTTTTGTCCTAGATTTCAGGTTCTTTCTCGGTATCGATAAAGTAGTAGATAAATCGGGACTCCATTTCAGTGCGAAGGCTCTATCATATTCAATTAAGAAAAAAATGTTGGTTTTCGTTTTGATTTGCTAAAATCGATCTGTGAATATTCTATTCCACGGGGCTTTAGTGGAAGTTATGACTGTATTGAACCAAATTGAAAAGTAAGAAATCTGTGGCACTGTTTAATCAAATTCGGTATTAATTCATTATATATAATTTTTTTTCCCCTTTCGGATTTCACTGGAGCCATACGAAGGTGGGAGTATGCTTAGCAAGAACAGTGATGTAAATTTGCATGAATTAGGCTATAATTTTTAGGGCTTGTTTTGCATTGATGACAAAAACTTGTTAATTATGGTCTCTGACTTGTGGTTATAACTGAATAGGGATTATCGGAGGATGGAAGAGCAAGACAATTATGAATCTGTGGGATTGAATGACTCGTATGAGGACGAGAGAGACTTGGATCAGATTATGCAGGATAGAAGGGCTGCTGAGATAGAGCTTGAGACACGCGAGGTTCGTGCATCTGGTCGGAGGATCCCTGATCTCCTTCATGATAATGGTATTATCTTTATCCTGATTTTTAAGCACTTTATGTAATCAATCACAATAATTTAAGATTTTGTTGAGTTTTTCAGAGTATCTATGCAAGGAGCTGAACTTATTTTGTCTCAGTATCTTTGCTGAATTGTCTACTGCCTATCCTTTTGAAATTGTGTCTATATATCCGAATCTTGAAGTTTATGTCCTGTATTAATGATGATATGATATGCAGCATGTTTTCTTTATCCAACTTTGATGCCAAATTTATATCATTCTATTTTATTTATTGATTATAGATTTCATGAATTTGTTTTCAAATTGAAAATCAAATAACTTTTACTGCTGAATTATATGTTTTTCAGTGGTATATAAAGGTACTTCCCATCAATTTTACTCTAGTGGTTTGTGTTTAACAACCACTGTCATAATTTAGTAGAATCTCAAGTTCAGATAACTACAAATCAGAATAATGTGGCATGATTGAATCTTGAAGGTAAACATTGTAGCTGGCATTAAGGCACTTTGTTCTGGTACATTTTAGATACAGATGACGAAAGCAGAAGACCTCCAAAGAGGGCTAGAGGTAATGCACAACCATCAGGTGCTGGAAGGACCTATGATGACACAGATGCAGAACAAAGCTCGCCTGGTAGATCACAGCATGGATACTCCAGGGATGACGTGCCCATGACTGATCAGACAGATGATGATCCATATGAGGTCCTCTCTCCGAGTACAAGCTTTCAGCTTACAATTGTGCCACTTATTCTTGTCTATGTAAAGCAATTGGGTGAGATTGTGTGGAAATGTGTTAATAATTGATTGTTTGTTCAGGATGAAAATGACGATGAGGCCGAGTTTGAGATGTATCGTGTTCAGGGAACACTTAGAGAGTGGGTTACAAGGGATGAAGTGCGTCGCTTCATTGCAAAAAAGTTCAAAGATTTTTTGCATACTTATGTGAACCCAAAGAATGAGCATGGAGATTATGAATATGTTCGTTTGATTAATGAGATGGTATCAGGTATGTCGCTTCACTCCTAATTTCTATAATCATGATATTTATAAACAAAAGTACATTACCTGTGCTTCTTTATCAATTGTTCATGACCTAAAGTGTGGTGGTTGAATCAGTGTAAGTTAGTTGCTGACCCGTGTTTCATTGATACTTTGTATGCAGCTAATAAATGTAGTTTGGAGATTGATTACAAGCAGTTTATCTATGTTCATCCCAATATTGCCATCTGGCTGGCTGATGCTCCTCAGTCTGTCCTCGAGGTTATGGAGGAGGTTGCTAGAAGAGTTGTCTTTAATTTGCATCCAAATTACAAAAAGATTCATGAAACCATTTATATTCGCATCTCAAACTTGCCAGTTTATGATCAAATTCGAAACATAAGGTACTACCAGAAGTGTTTTTCTGTGCAAGCTTATGGGTTCTGTGCATTTTGTTGACTAAATTGGTGCTCGGCAGGCAAATCCACTTGAACACCATGATTCGTATTGGAGGGGTGGTGACTCGTCGATCTGGTGTATTCCCTCAGCTACAGCAGGTTAAGTATGATTGCAACAAATGTCAGTTAGTCCTGGGGCCTTTCTTTCAGAATTCTTATTCTGAGGTCAAAATTGGTTCCTGCCCTGGATGTCAGTCAAAAGGACCCTTCACTGTAAATATTGAACAGGTGAGACTTTTTTATAATGGTTTTTGTTTATAACTGGGGACTCCTTTTTTTTCCTTCAACTCAAAAGTAAATAACCATATCTTACAATGTTATTTACAGACTATATACAGGAATTATCAGAAGCTTACTCTTCAAGAGAGTCCAGGAATTGTTCCTGCTGGCAGGCTCCCGAGGTACAAGGAGGTCATTTTGCTGAATGATCTGATTGATTGTGCTCGCCCTGGGGAAGAAATTGTAAGACTTGAGCTTCACTGTTCTTTTATCTTTTACTAACTTTCTTTGCTTCTTGGTAACTTTGATTAAATACAAGTTATTAGTTTTTCATCTAGTGTTCTGTTGGATGTATCACAGGAGGTTACAGGAATATATACAAACAATTTTGACCTCTCACTAAATACAAAGAATGGATTTCCAGTCTTTGCCACCGTCGTTGAAGCAAACCATGTCACCAAAAAGCAAGATCTCTTTTCTGCTTACAAACTTACTCAGGAAGACAAGGAAGAAATTGAGAAACTATCCAAAGACCCCAGAATTGGAGAAAGGGTATGTCTTCAGATTTATTCTTACTTTTTTCCTTATTTATTTATTTATTGAATTCTAAATAGTCTTTCTTGCTTTATAGATCGTCAAGTCAATTGCTCCATCAATCTATGGCCATGAGGATATAAAAACTGGAATAGCTCTTGCCATGTTTGGGGGCCAGGAGAAAAATGTTGACGGAAAACACAGATTGCGAGGAGATATAAACGTTCTCCTTCTAGGTGATCCTGGCACTGCAAAGTCACAATTTCTGAAGTAAGACTATCCAACTGGTCTATAATTTAATGAAATTCCCTTGTTGTAACATGATTTCTAAGTTTAACATGTTTAACAGGTACGTTGAGAAAACAGGCCAGAGGGCTGTTTACACTACTGGTAAAGGAGCTTCAGCTGTTGGGCTTACAGCGGCAGTTCACAAAGATCCAGTCACACGAGAATGGACTCTCGAAGGAGGGGCTCTTGTTCTGGCTGACAAAGGAATATGCCTCATCGATGAGTTCGATAAGATGAATGACCAGGACAGGCAAGAGGAATTTTTATTTGACAGCCAAAGTATCAATTGGATGGCTAGTTTTTGGCACTAGTTGGTTTATTTGCCTGATCCCAATTCTTGATTTCCTCAGGGTAAGTATCCATGAAGCAATGGAGCAACAGAGTATAAGCATATCAAAAGCTGGAATTGTCACTTCTCTTCAGGCTAGATGCTCGGTTATTGCTGCTGCAAATCCAATTGGAGGAAGGTAAAGAGTCTTGCATTTAAGTTTAAATTTGGATAGACTTTGAATGTTGTAATAGGCAATCAAATTCAAGTTTTTATTTTCTTCTTAATGACCCCATAACCCTTTACAAGTGCCACTTTCATCCATATAAATCCCTGCCCCATCTTTTCCATGTATAATAATTGATCAAACTTTTCGATGCTCCCTTGGATCAAGTGTCATTTTAACTTGTAAAATTTGATCAACTTTAAGTGTCGTTTCAGGTTTGGTAGGCATATAATTTTAATTGTCGTTTCAGGTTTGGTAGGCATATAATTAGTATTTGAGTAACGAGATTTATATTGAAACTTGTTTTTGTTCACTAATTTTTGCTCAAATTGTTCATTTATTGGCTTATAATGTGATAAGATCTATGTAGTCACTACACAATGGAAGTGAATTGATACATATCTCAAAATTTGTGCTCAAGGCTAAAACAAACCTTTTATTTGATCGCATGAAGTTTATTTATTCCACATTTCTAAAACTTAAATTAGAAATGAGCGTGGAAGCTAGAGATACCCTAGATGAGGTCTTTGGTAGCAGTAGTTTGCACCAGCCTGCATTATCTAGCAAGATATTAGATGTATGTCATCAAATTAGATGCTCTAGGTTATATTTCATTTCTTGCCAGGTTAATTCATTTGTAACTGATTTGCATGTTTACTGTCCAGATACGACTCTTCAAAGATTTTCACACAGAATGTGGAGTTAACTGATCCAATTATCTCTCGTTTTGACATCCTATGTGTTGTCAAGGTTAGTGTACCAGACGCGCTTCAATCATGTGCACTTATATTTCTTTTGTTGTTTGCCAAGCTCATAATGAATGATGTTTTTGTTTGCATAAAAGGATATTGTTGACCCTGTAACGGATGAGATGCTAGCAAAGTTCGTAGTTGACAGTCATTTCAAATCACAACCAAAGGGTGCCAACTTGGATGATAGAGCTGCAAATAACACCCAAGAAGATGATGCTGATATGACCCCTAGTGAAATGGATCCCGATGTTTGTACCCAGAATCAAATCTGCTATTTCTTCCATCCTTTTTTTCAGTTATTCTCAGTATTAAACTCACTTTCCCAATTTTCAGATCATTCCTCAGGATACACTAAAGAAGTACATTACTTATGCGAAGCTGAATGTATTTCCCAAGCTACATGATGCCGACCTGGACAAACTTACACACGTCTATGCTGAACTGCGAAGAGAATCCTCTGTGAGATCCCGTTCTCACTTCCCATTTTCATTACCAATATATAACCTATCAGCGACAAACTAGCTTCTAACTTGAAATGCTCCTGCTATGTTTTTTATAATCTGTGTATTTTCAGCATGGTCAAGGTGTACCAATAGCAGTGAGGCACATAGAATCGATGATCAGGATGTCTGAAGCACATGCAAGAATGCACCTTAGACAGCATGTCACACAAGAAGATGTTGACATGGCGATCAGAGTCCTGCTTGACTCTTTCATTTCAACACAAAAATTTGGTGTGCAGAAGGCTTTACAGAAGGTTAGTACTGTTTCATAGCAGCAATTTGCCATTCCTTTGTACATATTGTCGAGAATTTTGGCTTGACGGCATTTGGGAACAATGTGATGATTGCAGAGCTTTAAGAAGTACATGACGTTCAAGAGAGACTACAACGAACTGCTCCTCCATCTTCTTCGTGTGCTTGTTAAGGACGCACTGCATTTTGAAGAGATCGTCTCCGGATCTTCATCTGGGCTTACTCATATCAACGTGAAAGTGGAGGAGTTGCAGAACAAGGTCAATATTCATCTACTCCCTGCCCTATTTCATGCACTGATATGACCTTGTTGATATTGTTTACTCATTATGCTTGGTTACTGATACAGGCTCGAGATTACGAGATATACGATCTGAAACCCTTCTTCTCGAGCAATCAGTTTTCAAGAGCCAACTTCGAGTTGGATGAAGAAAGAGGAATCATAAAACACCGCCTGCCAAACTAGTATCAGCTTCAAATCATCTGTCATGGCCCGTGTATCAGCTTCGACATTCATTTCCTATGTCTTCTAAGGTAATCTGTAGGTGGTCGATGAAAGTAGGTTTTCGGACAGCAGCCCTCGAAAATTGATCATACCATATGTAGAAGTCCTCATAACTAATTGGATTAAACTATGTTTCTAATTAGTTCTTGTTCTTATTGAGCCAATTTCAAGTTTTCAACTGTTAGTTAACTTGGATTTGATTTTCTTTCATCGGATCAAAAAGTGTGTTTGTTCTACCTTGGATTTAAAAATATGTATTATGTATACATGTACAAGCAAAAATGAATCAATCTGTAACCTAATCGAACGACCTTTTGAGATGCTTGAAATCAACCGACTCGATACACTCGACCCCGCGGCCTCTACACCCATTCAGCATCTTCAAGACCTCGCTCGCTTTCTCCTTCGTCTCCTCCCCGCACCCGATCTGCAGGAGCACCAGAATCTTCTGGAACGCTCCCACCTCCAGCGCCTCCACCATCACCGCCTCCCCCCCGCTCCCCCTGCACAGCCTCCAAAGCGCCGACACCGACAGCTCCGTCGCCGCCTCCGACACCCTCAGCATTTTCTTCACCAGCACCGGCACCGCCAGTGCCTTCACTCCGTATGCCTCCTCTCCCCCTTCCTCCCGCTGTAAAATCGCATCCAGCACCCCCAGCGCCGCCTCGCTCACCTCCCTGCTGCTAGGCTCTCCGATCAGTACGTCGAGGATGATGTGTACGAGTCCTCTACCGTTTAGCATCTGCGGCCCTGTTTCCTCGCCGGAGACGATCCGAAGTAGTACTTCCAGACACGCTCTCTTCGCCGGAGATCCGGTGATCGCCGGATTTGTGATGAAATTAGTAATAGCGTTCGCGAATCCTTCGACCGCCATTAGACTCGTGAGCAATTGTTTGTTCTCTTCGTCTGAACACGAGAGGATTGTTTCTCTCAAGGTCAGAATTACGTTTTTCTTGCTGTTGTCGTCTCCGCGTGCTAAGAACCAGGCAATGCAGTTACGCGGAGAGGCGGAAGAAGGCGAAGAGATTGCGTTCACGAGGAGCTTGCACGCCTCCGAATCCCACGGCAGCGTCCAGCTCAGCGCTGAGAGCGCCTCCTCCAGGAACAAAACGACGTCGTTCTCGCCGTCTCGGTCCGAGAACGCCGCGAACGCAGACACCAGCGCGCCGCCGGCACCGTGATCGACGATGCAGCGGAAGTTCCCTTGGCTCTCGGCGCCGATCTCTCTCATCCTCCTCAGCAGCCGGAGGCATACCTCCTGGTTTCCGATCTCGGCTGCCGAAGTGAAATTAGAAAGAAGCAACACGACGTCGTTCGGCTGGAGTGGGGCCCGCGGCGTCGGGACTCTATCGACGCCGGAAGCCACGCACCAGTCCTGGATCAACTTGCGGAGGGAGTGGTTAGGGATGAGGTCGAAGCTGAGGAGGACGAGTCCGGTGGCCGGACACGTGTAATTCCCCGATTGGAGCCAATTGTCGATGCTGGATCGGTCGTAAGTCACTCCGGAGGATACGATCACGGGATCTCTCATTAGGTCGAGGGAGATCGGGCAGATGAAGTCCTCCGGAATCCTCACCGGCTCCTTCTCCGGCTCCGGCGCCGGCGGCTTCATCCGCTTGTTGCCGAATTTCCGGTTGCCTCGCAACCTCTTCAGAGTCGAAATCATCGATCCTTTAACAAGTAAGTAAATACGTTCAATTTCCGATTGTGATCTTTATGGAAGTGATTTTTTGTTTGGAGAAATTTCGATTAAAATGCAAAAATGGAATATGTGAATTTGGTTGTTTCTGATCTATGGTAATTCGGAGGGTTTATAACTTATATTGGGAAAAAAATTCAAACCTTAGATGAAGACCGGTTCCGATACGTAGTCGTATTTTAGCTAGAAAAAAAATAATAATTAAAAATGGTTGGGTCTTGATTTTTGACCGTTTTCAGGTTTAAATTTTGAATAAGAAATAGCCACGGCTTTTTACAATTCGCTTGATTTGGTTTTAGTTGAAAGTTTTGCTTCAAACAAATACAATATTATTAGAAAAAAAGTTGAACAAAAAGCATTTTATATTGTTATTAAAATTTTCTTGATATAGATCCAGTCTTGGTTGTTGGAAATTATTTCAACAAACAATAATGGCAGTTTGTGATTCAAACTGTCCAGTTATAATATAAATGCAAGTTGATACTACTCGATATCATGGACGATGATGATATAATTAGAATCATACCAATGTTACTACTCGGAGTAGTATTTTAAATAATCTTTCCCGTTTAATTGGCACGGCCATTTATTGGCTTTTAGTGTCGGTAATTTTTATTAATGTCAAAAAAGCTTGTAATCAGAAGTCAATAATCACACTGTTTGTTTGGCGATATAAATTAACTACATTACTTCGGTGCTAAGGAATATAACCATGTCCTTTCTCTAATTAAAAAGAAAAAATCATGCCCTTTCTAAAATATATGATTTTTTAGGTGATTTTTTTTGGGCAATAGTAGACGATAGTTTTAATTTTTAGATAGTGGATTATATACTCACCGTCGGTACAACATATCGTCTACTATTCAAGGACACTTTTTAGGATGATAAACACTACAAATGGAGAAAGTAATAATTTGTATTGATTTGTATTTTTTATAAAATTTAAATATTTTCTTAAAACCCGTGTTATAATTTGCTAAAAAAATTATCAATTTTAAATCAAAGTGTATAATAATAATCTTAATTTTTACTAATAAAGTGAAAAAAATTCAAAGCAAAACAAATGTCTTATTATAATAAATATTAAAAATACTACATCACCATTCACTTAAAATGTTGTTGTTTTTCTTTTGTTAAATGTACTTGGTTATTTTATCAAGGGTAAAATTTAACGTTATTTTTTAAAAAAGACACACTAATCAATCTATCTTATAAGAAAATGATCTACCTCAAAATTTATCAATGAATCTCAACCGAGTCATTATGTAAAACTATAGTATTTTCTAATTGTGTTGAAAATACTCCGGAGTATACTTTTGGGTGAGTTTTACATCTTGAATTGTATTCAAAGCGGTTGTTAAAAGGTAAAAAAAAAAAAAAGGGAAATGGTATGAAGGTTGATTAGGGGCAAGGGTGGGGTTTGATTGTTTGAATAACTAGAAGAGGGAAGACCGGAAAGGGCGGGAAGATTTTGACGAAACGGCCGAACACGGTCACACGGGTTCATTGACATTGACCGTTGCCACGTCATCTTTTTTTCTTTAAAAAAAAATAAAGCCCGACTCGGTCGCCCCTTGCCCGGTTTTGTTTATTGTTAGACCCATTTATTTGACTCCCTCACTACTCATCCAACACGGTTATCTTGCAATTTTTTTTTATTAGGTTAAAATTTTAAGAGGTTCGGTTGGTCGATAGGCCGAAAAAACCGGCGACAGAAAAACCGTCAATACAAACAAAAAACAAAACAACAACAAAGCAAACAAACCAAATTACAAGGGCGTAGTTACAAACGCAAGCTAGTACTATCATAAAAGAAACGAGGCAGTGTGCGACATCTCATCTTCTAGCAGGTAGAGGCGACACAGGAGATCCATGAGGAACTAAGTGGAAACCTCAGATTTGGACTCTAATATCGTCGAGCCTTCAGATTTCGATCACGTTCACGGCCTCTCACATGTCGACAAATAAGATGAACACTGCTCAAAACTGCTAGCCCCAAAGCCAAATAACCACACAACCAAGCAACTCGGCATAACCTAGTCAACCCACATACGAGATTTAATAATAATAATAATAATAATTAGTATTATTTATTTCCATCATGGACTACCTCGGATCCAAGGTAAAACTTGGGCCCAAAGCAAACATTAGAGCCAAGAACCAACTCTCCCGAAAGATTACCCTGCGGTAAGAATTGAACCTGTTTGGTAGGCTAGCAGAACCGAAAGGTCTAAACTGTCCCGAAGGATTACCCTTTTAATTGAATTAATTTACAATTCATACCATTTTTCCATATGCCTTGATTTTGGTAAAATAGAGAGTGGCTATCCGGGGTTCGAATCGGGGACCTTTGAGTACCACCCGCAAATTCTTTCCAATTGAATTAATTTACAATTCATACCATTTTCCCATATGCCTTGATTTTGGTAAAATAGATAGCGGCTATCCGGGGTTCGAATTGGGGACCTTTGAGTACTACCCATAAATCCTTTCCAATTGAATCGGAATGGTTCCATTTTCCCATATGCCACTTTCATGCTTTTACGGTTTTACCTGCCTTCTCCTTTGTTTGAGTGCTTCGTAGAAGCCCAATAAGTTTAGTACAAATCAACCCCACTTTTCATATCTCTTTTAAGTTATCCCCTCCAAAATGAAGGTACTTTAAAAAGAAGGCATGTTAGGTGTTTATTTTCAATGATTTGTTCATAAATGAAATAATTCTGGGATAATCTTAGGGTTTTATAGATTCTAAAAGTCCGAGTTAAATGGGTTATAATTTACTGGTGAATTTATTGTAATTTCAATAAATTTTGAGTGAGATTATTAACAAGATAATGAAACGACCATTGACAAGATAAAATTTGTTATATTGTACATCAAGTCCTTGTCCATTTCGAAACCCCAGCCTCCAAATTTCAATTAGCCACCACACAGAACTACAAAGTTAAAGTCCATTAACAATCATTAAACCTAAATCAAGCAAAATGACATGGACTGATATTAAAATCTATGAGAAGCAATTAAATGCCAATCAACAAGAATTTAACCATTGAAGATTTTAATTAACATGTTCGAATATTATTGTTTTAATTAACATGTCGATCCAGTTTGATCAGGAACCCTGATGATGATACTTCAATCATCCTCCACAAACCCCCCGATTTCTCCTCCCAAAACAACAATCTTTATCTTCGCAAACAACGCCCTAACCACTACTTCCTTAAGCTCCGCCTAACTGCCTCCAATGGCTGTTTCAACCCCACTTCAAGCCCCTTCATGGGTCTCCCCTTGTTGACGCTTCGAGGAGAAGCTTTTCGACCTCCATAGGTGCACCAACCTCACATATGCCCTCGAAATCAATGCACAACAACCATAGTATTGCTACAACGACTCATGGCAGTAAGGACTTATTATGCAATTTTATAAAATTTATCTTTTTAATAGCCGTTTTTTTTTTTTAAAGAAGCAAGATAAGAATTAGGAAATCCGGCGATGGAAGCGGGAATTTCCTAGAGCGTCCAAACGGACGAGAACATGAAGTTCTGAATCATCATCGAAGCTATCATTGGCAGGGAAGCTATGAGCCAGACGTGCAATCCTGTCAGCCACATCGTTAGAATCCCTGAAAATATGACGAATAGCAACATTAGATAAGCATCGAAGAGACAATTCAATATCGGCCATCAGAAGCTCAATGTTCCAGGGGCAAGACCAGTCTCCCAGGAGAGCTTTGATGACCACCAGGCAATCTCCTTCAATGAGAAGATTATTGAGACCCAAACTGACAGCCTTTGCCACCTCCAAGTGTAGGCCAAAAGCTTCTGCATAGACAGCTGAAGTGTTGTCACATATGCCAGCGCCCATAGATACTATCTTTCCTTCGTGGTCTCGAATTACGAAACCACCCGAACTCGACCCCGATGGCCAATATGATCCATCGAAGTTAAGCTTGAAGTGGTTTCTGGGCGGTTTCATCCAGTGTTTCTGTTTTATTGGTCTAACAGTGCCAACATCAGAAGTGGTACGATTACAACGTGTGTTGGTGTTATGATGTTTAGGTTTATTTAGTCCATCTATAGTGCACTCTGATTTCCAAATCTGGTAAGAAGAATCGACAAAAACGGCAATTCCCCGCAAATTGACACTATTTATATGGTCGAAAGTAATCTGATTGCGGAAATACCAGATACCCCACCAAGAGAAGGCTATTTTAGTAAACACTTTTTTCCCCATCTCCGAGTGGATCGTTTGAAGGATTTTACTTGGTTTCTCAGTTGCCAGGTTCGAATGGCTGTGTTTGTACTGAATACCGTAAGTAGAAAGTAAGTCTAAAGTTATGGGACAATTCAAAAGCAAGTGTTGCACACTTTCCGTGGAACATCCGCAAAGTTTACACCCTGAGGGTACGGCTATGTGGGAAATCTGCAGTCTTGCAGAGGTGGGTAGACCGTCTCTCGCAATTTTCCAAAGGAAATGCCTAATTTTTAATAGCCGTTTTGATCTCTTGTCAATAGCTCTTATGATAAAAATTTCCTTCTCTTTTTATTGGTTATTTGTTTTATTTTTTTAATGATAAAAATTTTAATTTTAGCCCAGCTCTTTAATGAAATGAGCTAAAAAATTTGATGTTTTAGCCCATTTTTTTTAATGAACCTAGGTAAAAACGAATTATTTTAAAAATAAAAAATTATCTGCAAAGATAGTTGTTGTGACCAAATAACGATATGTCGATATGGTCGAATTTGTGTCCTAAACTTTGTAGGATTATCTCGTATCCTTGAATTGTTTTTCAAAATATTCACCAAAAATTAAATATTTACAATTTTATTCACAACTTCAAACAATTTACATAAATATTCATTTTTTTGCAGAGAAATCAGAGACCGCGTTTCATTCGTAATTTGAAACCGAAGTGTATCTGAAAAAAATAAACTAAGATACGCGATTTCAAACCGCGTTTATTCCAATTTATTTTTCAAAACTAAAATTTACAAAAAAAAAAAAAAAAAGAGAGAGAGAACTTCATGTGATAGGCAGGACACCGATCTGTTCCTCCCCCTCCAAGTGCAATCATCTCCCTCTTCGTATCAGTTCATCAAAAACAATCATTTCAAGAAATTCAACTGCAATCATCAATATAGTAATTCTTTGCCCCCAATTTATGGGAGTCAAATCTCATCTCCCTCTTCGGTTTCAACTGAGTTTTCCTCCCCAATCGTGGCCGACGACGAACGCCTTGTCGACACCGAGCGCGTCGAGGAGTGCCACCAGATCGCCGAATATAGTCGGGAAGGGAGGCCAACGGCGCCGATCGGGAACCACCATTGAAGGAGATGGTTGTGGTCGATCAGGAAGGAGCAGTGCGAGGGGAGGAGGAGGCCGATCGGGAACCACCAGTGAAGGTTGACGTCCTGACTTCTGCCTATCACAAGAAGCGCGGCTTCGCGCTTCTTTTTTTTATTTATTTTAGTTTTGAAAAATAAATTGGTATAAATGCGATTTCAAACCGCGTTTTACCCATATTTAATTATAAAACGCGGTTTGAACCGCGTTTCTTTACTTTATCTTTTTCCCTACACCGCGGTTTCAAATTACGAATAAAACGCGGGTTTAACCAGCGTTTCTCTGATTTTCCTGCAAACAATGAATATTTATGTAAGTTGTTTGAAGTTGTGAATAAAATTGTAAATATTTTATTTTTAATGAATATTTTGAAAAAAAATTCCGTATCCTCATCAATTTCCACTCTATGTAGCTGGAACCTATTCTAATATTTTTTTTAAAATTAATTCTTTGACCGAAAAACATTAATTATACGGAGTGAAATATTTTCTAAAAACAATAATTATAGCAATTTGATTGACTTAAATATGAGTGAAGTGAAATACCCGTTGATGTCTAATTCTATAACGTACTCTTTCTTGTAAACCGCATTGTTTGATTGTAACAATTCGTCAAAATATTATGAGTAATAATGATCACAATTCACAACTCACAAGCACTTCCCTCTATTTAAAAATATAATTTTTTTATCAATACATTTTTTAAATAGTTAAAAACTATAAAAATATCATTTATATAAATTATATATTACTTTAATGTTTTGCAAAAATAAATAAAATTATATTGATAGGGGTCACACAAATATCAAATCAATGAGCCCCTAATGGAGTGACTCAATGGTAAGGAGCGAAGGGGTTAATGGGAGGTCTCAGGTTCGATTCCTGACTCCGACCTTTCTCTTACTAAAATAATCAGGGTTCACCTTGCTTATTATCATTGGGTCTAGCCGGTTGGCGCAAACCGGTTTACCTAACGCGTGACTCTTGCCGGCTGGGTCACGTGCCCGGAGTTTACCAATAAATTAAGACGGTTACCCTCGTTAATAAAAAAAATCATATACATAAATAACTATAAAATTAAGATTAACTTTACAAATCAAAATACAATAAATAAAAATAAATATTTTGATATTGAAAACAAAATAAAGATGAAGAAGAAAGCTAGTGTAGGCCTGTAGGGTTCCTACCATAAAAAAAAAAAAGCTAGTGTAGGGATATGTTAATATGCTTATAAGATTTAGAATTATAAAAACATTATTATTATTATTATTATTATTATAAAAGTGGTTTATAAAGTTAGTTAGAAGCCTTGTAATAATAATAATACATTATTATTACTATTATTATTATTATTATTACATAATGCAAAACTCTTTTTATTTTTATAATCTTTTAACGATGGAAAAAATATGTACATAACAACTTGTTCAAACTGTGTCTTAGGTCAATCCCATGTGAACTGAACATTAATGTCCAAGAGTTAACCGTGTTTTGACCAATTTTCACTTTGTCCAATAAGATCTTGTTATGTCATATTTTGTATTTCACACTACTGAAGTACTCCGAGACTCGTGATTGGAGGTCGTGTACACACACTTCCATACGCTAGTAGTAGAGTCCATAAGCCGAGTGGGATTCTATCATAAAACCAATTGACAATAGGAAAAATATCCCACTAGCTTATATATTAAGACTTATTTGTTCATATTATCAATGTGAAACTATTTGGTCTCTTCACATTCGCTCAACAGACATGAGACACTGGCTTTTTTAAATGTGTCTTTCAGTGGCAGATCTTCAACCAAAACAATGAGGAGACTGGCAACGAAACTTTACTACAAATTTTTTTGTTTTCAGGGCTGACAACGAAACTTTACTACAAAGATTTAAAAAAAATGCAATGAAACAAATATTGCACATGTTTTTTCTGCATATCCATCTCTGGTGTCAATAATAGGTGTGTGTATTCCACATTTCTACCACAAATTCACATTTCAAATTCTTTTATACTCCCAAATACTCCGTAAATTTAAGATCTACACACGTAGCTCACCTATGAAATTCACTTAATTACCTAATAATTTCTTGCCAATAATTTTATATTTCACATATGAAAATCAAAATTTCGTCAGTAATATTTAGGAGTAATTAACAGAAACGGGTTGTTAAGGTCGATCGAATCAGGAGTGTGAACTGTAATGTAGACCTAAAAATTACCTATTTGATCATCAAAACCTTTTCAGGACCTATTAATTACACATCTTATAAAATATCTATTCCATTTTGTTATACAGTACTAATTTGTAATATACAGTCATCACGCGATCTAAATTATAATATAAGATAAATAAAGATGAATATTTTATCTACATTTTCATAAATCGAAAGTTTATTTTTCTTTTATTATATTGAACAAATTAACTTCTGAAGTCATTTTCTTTTTCTTCAGATGATATACTTCTTTGACCTTAAAAAATTATGCAATCTTAATTTTAAAATGTCTTATATTCTTGATAAGATAGTATACTATTTCATTCAAACTTTGGAACTTAATTTAAAAATGTCTTATATATTCTTGATAAGATAGTATACTATTCGATTCAAACTTTGGAGCTTGTTTCCTCGTCCTTTTAAAGCCATAAACATCGTGATATGCTTAGCAAATTAAACGTTCTAATAATAATGTAAGCAAGCAATGCTAGTAAAAGTGGTCATACGTACTCTATAGTCCACAGCATATATCCACAGATTAACAGAACAAGACAATAAATTAGAGTAGGCCTACTGATATTCGACATAGAAACTGATAAAGAAAGTTTGTTTGTCTTCTTTATCGACTAGAAGCCCTCTTAAGAGTCAAATTTTTGGTTTTCTAACATTCCAAACAAATTGTTAATTTGTGTGTTTGAATGAAGTACGTATTTTGTTATGGCACAATATATTTATATTGATATATATCCGATCATATTTAGTACTAATTTTTGGTATATTGTGATGATTGTGTATAAAAAGTTGATAAAAGTATATCGATTTGTACAGATAAAAATCATAATTTCTTCATAATCAGAATGAAAATCATAATCAAAATTGAATTAAAAAACTATAATAACTAATTCTTATACCTAGTTGTTTGGTATATTGTCGGGATGAACAATTTCTTCATAACGGGTTCAGACAAGATTCCAAAACGGCTTTTGTCAAGATAATTTCAAATAAATTGCACGCATGTTCTTTTCATTTCTTCCAAAAAATTACAAAATGGTCCAAAATTCTCTCTTTTACGAATCAAAACCTAAATATGTTGAACGAACTATTGTGATCGAAAACAGGCTAAATTCGATGAAATTAGTCAAGGTATCAATTGATAGAGACTCGAATCGGTATATCAGTCGTCTTAGATGATTATCGAATGACATTCGATGATTATTTGTGGCTGTCATTCGAAAAAATTATCGAAGTTCGCAGAGGACGAGCTAAATAAGAGACCTCAGCAAAAGGTGTTAGCCGAGGGTACGCATGAGCCCCAAATCACTTCGCGATCAAACATTGTCGAGGGTGCGCAGGAGCCTCATCAAACTTTGTCGAGGTTACGCAGAAGCCTCATCAAGCGCTGCCGAGGGTACGCAGGACCGTTGCCGAGGGTACGAAGAACCCTAATCAAACCTTGCCGAGGGTACAAATTAAAGGATTTGCATGTAAAAAACTATAATAACTAATTCTTATACCTAGTTGTTCGGTATGTTGTCGGGATGAACAATTCTTAAATAATAAAAGAAAAATTTATAGAAAACCACCCTTTAAACATGTAAGTTTTCACTTAACCACCCTTTAAATTCAAAATTATAGAAAACCACCCTTTAAATAGTCTTTATTTGCAACTCACTACCCATTAATCTATTTTTACTAATTTATCATTAAATATACTATATTTTAAAACTCAAATTTGATTATAAATATATTCAAGATTTGAATTTAAGGGTTTAATTATATTTTAGGGATTATTTTACTTATTTTTAAAAAATATTAATAAATATATTCCATAATTATTATCTTAATTTGTGTTTCAAAATATTTATAGATTTTTAAAATATTATGTAAATTACTCTTATTTATTTATATTTTAAATATTTTAAAATTATTATTATTTATTTATATATAATTTAAATATTTTTGTTCAATAATTATATTTGATAAAAATTCAAAAAGGTCTATTGTTATATTTAAGTTATACGATTAATTGATAAACTATTTTTTTTAAATTTGGGGTAAAAGGCAAGTGAATTCCCTCATGCATATAAAGTTTTTTTTATATGGAAAAACAAAGTTATATATAATTAAATTTTTTTAATATTTTTCAACTTAAAATATGAGTTAAATCCATTTTATTTGTTATAGATAACTTTTTTCTTTGAATTTCTCTAATTAAAAAAATATTAGGTTATCGATTAATCGTATAAATTAAATATAATTATATACCTTTTTGAATATTCAAAAAAGTTTAATTATTGAACAAAAATTTTAAACTGTAAATAAATAATAATTTTAAGGTTATTTTTAACTTTATAAATAGACATTATGATTTCTAATCATATTATAAAGAAAATATTAATTTACATAATATTTTAAAAAATTATAAATATTTTTAAACATAAATTAAGATAATAATTCTACGCTATATTTATCATTATTTTTTAAAAATAAATAAAATGATCCACAAAATATAATCAAGCCCTTAAATTCAAATTTTGAATATATTCATAATGAAAATTTTAAAATATTAAATATAGTATATTTAATGATAAATAAGCAAAAATAGATGAATGAGTGGTGAGTTGTAAATAAAGATCATTTAAAGGGTGGTTTTCTGTAATTCTAAATTTAAATGGTGGTTAAGTTAAAACTCTCATGTTTAAAGGGTGGTTTTGTGTAAATTTCCCAAATTAATAATAGTAATATAAATATAATATAATAATTATTAATAATAAACATTATTATTTTAACAATAAAAATAAAATATACATCAGACAAGAAAATAGTAATAATGGATGGGTTTATGAATTATGAGTTGGAATGGACCTCATATCTTGATGGGAATTAAATTAGCTAAAAAAATAGAGGATGGGTGGTTTCCGAGAATCATTTCAATTTCAAGTTTTTATCATATCAAATACTTTTAAATCGAAAATCATCCGTTTTGATTCTTATTTTTCATTTCCGAGAATGCATTCTTATTTTTCATTTCCGAGAACGCATACCAAACAGACCCCAATGGTATCATTGTTGATGATGCCCAACTCCACCTCCAACGCACTTGGAAATTGTGTAATGTGGACGAGAATAGATCATTTTTGGGGTTATATTCATTATTCAAACATGCAGTTCACACCCAAGGATTGACGGATGCTTGTAACATGCAACACTTCGGGATACATGTTCGATTTTCAAACTTTACCATACAAAACAGCGTTATAAAGCACTGTTCTGGATGTCAAGTTGTAACAGAATCAATCCAAGCAAAGCCGAAATCAAATCCAAGAAAAGCCGAGAAGACCGCGGGCACCTTGGACTGGAATGGTATCCAAACAAAGCCGAAATCAAAATCCATTTGGAAATAAAAATACAAGAGGCGAATATGCAACTAAGAAATTATGTCAGTTGCAGCCATGACATTATCACACTATCTCATCAACGACATGATACTGATCCTTGTCTCTGAGTCCCGGGTAGAGGTAAACCGTATGTAGTAACATTCATAGTCTACATTTCAACATAAATAGCATCTCAAATCGCAAACCGTCAAGTATAAGGAAGTTTAACTTCTTTACAACAACAGAAGTTTGTTTGTGATTCCTGTGACATACAACAACTCCGGCCCCTAGAGCAAGTTACAGCTTCTTGTACCTCTTTTCAACCGCCTCCAACCTCTCAATTTCCTTGTTAAATTTGCAAATGCGATATACACACCTACAAATTTTCGGCATCATTCAACATAAATACAAAGAATAAAAACTTCATGCAGTAGACGAAGGGTATAAAAAGTCTGATGGAGATATACCAATATAGAAGGCAGGCTGAAACACACAGAACTACATTCCTCTGAGCTTTGTAAAACTGCAAGGAGCAACATGTCAATAATTTTGCGAGCACTAACATAGTTGAAGAACCACAAAAAAATTTGGTGGCATATCAATCCAAGATTTGATCCAAGTAAAAAGAGCAAGGGTGCAGGGTTGGTAAATGGTAACCCACTTTCGTTCATCGTACAAGACTGCTCATAAGCTGCACGAATAATTACTACATGCTACTCAGTAATCAAACAGCGCATATAGACTAGGCTATGCAATGCATCTCCTTGATTGCTTAGCGAGTTTAACATATATATTAAAGTTTTGATTTGAATAACACAATGTATCATTGGATTTGAGATTGTTACTTTAAAATTGAAATTTTCGAATATTTTTTTGAATATTAAGTTGCTGAATATGAAGCAATAACCCACTTTGAAGGTGACTTCAAAAGGTACATTCCCTCCTTGTTATCCAACCTTCACCTTTAATCAGAACCTCTTAGCAGCTCTCTCCCAGAATGGCATCTCTCCCCTTGCTTCTTCTGCACTCTTACCCCTTATCCCTCTATACGGTTATATGCATCTTTTAGACTTTACGTCTTTCCCTGCATCTTTCACACCACCTCCCTGCCTCTTGAACAAGGTATATTCTTTCTAGTTCCACATGCAGGTGCTTTTACCTTCCACACGGAGTACCACTGGAGTTTTGAAAAATAACATGTTTTTGCTTGATTTTTTTAATGTATGGCTAGACTTAGTTTGATTGCTAATAATGCTTTGGTTAAATGATGTGTCGGTTTCTCACTTAACATCATGTTAATAGATGACACAACATGTCAAACTATATTACATGCCAGATTGATACAGGTGACATCCTAAGAAACGTATCATTATCCTGGTAAGCTATGAATGCTAAACAGCTAGACATGTTTAATTTGGCAAATCACACATGAAAGAATGACACCAATGATACCTTAATTATATGAGTTTAATTTCAAAAGTAGCTAGCTCAAAAGTGCATAAAGTATAGAAGCTAATTATTCAAGTTATCATGCCTTGATTGAAGCTTAATTATAAAAGTTGCCATCCTAGACAAAAAAACAGGAGTTTCATCATCAAGTCGACATGATTTATGAATATTTCACATAAATGGATGCTAACTTAAATTCGCCAACAACTTTTTAGGTGGTTCAATGTAGGAACACTTGGATATTAGTTCCACCAGCAATGTTGTTCACAAAATGAGTAAATTGCTTCCATAAGAACACAGACGCTAGGTGACCCCAGGAAGTAGTTTCATTGTTTAACCTCTTTGCTTCTATAAGCAAAGAGAATACCAGTCACCATTTTCAGAACGGAGGTATTCCAGTATTAAGAGGTCTAATGGTAGCACTTTCGTTTAACGGAGGTATTCTAAAAGCAAGGAGAATACTAGAGGCTGGAACTATAGAGTATAGAGTTAACCAGTGGTTAACTGGTTATCTTCTAAAACATGGTACAGTGAGGAAGAGGTTGATCTGCGGGAATTTGGGAGGATCTCTAAGTGGTTATAGAACTTATAGTCTATTGTTTCTTGAATTTGGGAGGATCTCTAAGTGGTTATAGAACTTATAGTCTATGGTTATCTTCTAAAACATGGTACAGTGAGGAAGAGGTTAACCTCTCTACGTATCCTACAACAAAGTTCTATGATTTGCTCTCTTCCTTCCTCAATCAATCATATTTTCCTTGTGCAAACGGAAAGCAACACATTCAATAACAAATGCTGAACAGTATCAAGTCGGATGGAGCTTTCCCTAACTCAGATTAGACGCAAAATTTGAAAAAAAATCAAAGTCAAAACCCTAGCATCAACAGGCGAAATCAGACCACACAGGGAGAATCGCAATCAATACCAAAATCCGAAGCCAGGAAAAAAAAAGAAGCAAAATGAAACCGCTCACCGATTTCTCGAAACGATCTCGCTCCGTGGCGGTGCAGATGTCAGATGTGCAGACCAATCGGTGCTCATTCTTCCAGTAAATATCTAAATCAGCAAAGAAAACGACAATCAAGACCGATATATATCAAATAATCAAAGAAGGAAGGAAAAGCAGCAGCAGATTCGGAAATCTGAAGCTGAGGGGAATACCGAGGAGCTGGAAACCGGCAAAAGGGAGGATGAACATGCAAGGTTGAAGGATGAGAGAGACGAGAGAAACGATGCGAGATCTGACGAGCTTCGGCGTCGGGATGGTGAGGAGAAGAGCCAGAGCGGCCTCGGCGGCGACGACGTACGTCAGGATCATCCATTGCAGCGCCATATGTGTCTCTCGGTTGCTTCGCCTGGTAGTTTACTTGGTAGCTTTGGTTTTGTACTTTGTAGAGGAAACGGGGCAGCTTCGCCAGCACTAACTTCGATTAAAGGGTTAAGTTAACAATTAAAACAACGTGTAAAGCTCTTTTGCAAGGTGGGCCATGTTGGGAGAGACTTCAAACTACTGTATTGAACTTTTTTTTTTTATTGAACAAGAATTCAAGTTCATACTTCACCGATCTGAAACTCAGACGATAAGTCAACAGATGAAAAAATATCGAAAATACAATTAAAAAAAAAAAAAATTTGCCTAACAGGTCATTTTTTTGGCTTAAATTGGGCAACTGTCCACGGGCCTACCTAATTAAAGTCCACCATTTTTTTAATCAAACGCGTGCCCCCCTTCCCTTCCCTTCACCGTCATCAACCCGAGCCCTTGGATCCGTGTTGCTCCGGCGAGCGAGAGGAGGTGGAGAAGGAAGAAACGAAAGGTGCGGTGGCTGGATGATCGGCGCCGGTGACGATGGTTGCTACACGGTGGACGGACTCGCTCTCTTCCTCGCCGTCCCTCGCCGTTTCAGATCTCGGCTTCCTCCTCTCTCTCCGGATTCCGCGCGCTTCGTCTTTCGCTTGCGCCGATTGCCCTCACCGTCGTCGCTGCAACAACCACAGCCCTTTGCCTAGGCCGAATTGATAGGCCTCCGGCAGTTACAGGTCCGCTTCCGATTTTGATTTGATTTCGATTTTTGGCCGAATTTGTGAACGCAAAGTGAAGTATTTGAATCGATTTCGATTCGATTTGATCTCTAGTGAAGATCGAGAACGCGATCGAGCTCGATCTGTGCAGATCTGTGTAGATCTCTCACGGATGATTAGTTGCCGATGTTGCCTTGCTGTTGTTGCCTAGCTGCTCCGATTTTCACCTCTTGCTCTACAATTTGATTTTTGTTGGGGTAATTAGTAACGTGAATTGTTGCTCTATAAAATATTAAAATGTGGAGTTGAACCCATTTTTGTTTATTAGTTCTGTTAGTTTTTTTTTTGTGGGCTGAAATTAGTGATGTTAGTTTATTAGGAGTGCTAGTTGTTTATTGCTAGTTTTTTTCTTCATATTTTTTTAGTATTAATTTAAACTAATGCATTTGCAATTACGAAGATAACTAATTTGGATGATAACCAATTTGAAGATAACCAAATGTTTATAATTTTATTTTTGAATTGTTATCAAATTGCACAAGCATATATTTCAGCATTTCAACATTTCAGCATGTTTTGAAAAAAAATATATAATTTCAGCAACTCTAGTGTCGAAGTGGTGACGCGAAAAAAAAAAGAAAAAAAAAGCAACTTCGGTTTCAGCAGCTCTGATTTCAGCAACTCCGGTGTCGAAGTGGTGACGCGAAAAAAAAAAAAAAGAAAAAAAAGCAACTTCAGTTTTAGCAACACGGTTTCAGCAACTCTGATGTCGAAGCGCTGACGCGAAAAAATAAAAAACTAATTTCAGCAATTGCAACAACAATTTAATCAACTCCGGTTTCAGCAACCCTGGTTTCAGCAACTCCGATTTCAGCAACTTAGGTTTCAGCAACGCGCGAAAAAAAAACTATTTTCAACAGTTTCAGCAACTTTGGTTTCAGCAACTTCGGTTTCAGCAACTTAGGTTTCAGCAACGCGCGGAAAAAAAAAAAACTATTTTCAACAGTTTCAGCAACTTTGGTTTCAGCAATTTCGGTTTCAGCAACTTAGGTTTTAGCAACGCGCGAAAAAAAAAAAAAAAAACGTTGAAATAGGAGCTGCTGAAATCAAATGTGCTGAAATAGGAGGGGGGCACAGGTGTGCGTGGGGAGCAAAGGGGCAAAGGAGGCAAGGGAAGGAAGGTGGACATTTTACCAATTTGGAAGGGAAGGGTGAACAATTTCCTAATAAAGGCCTTAATTATAGCCTATAGCACAATTCCCCCTTAAAAAAAGGTGAAAACAACGGACAACATATACTTGACATCAAACTAGTGATCTATTTAGGGTTTTTCGGGACGACTATTTTGCATTATAATAAAATATTATAAATTATAATATAGTATATATATATATATATATATATATATATATATATATATATATATATATATATATATATATATATATATGCAGAGTAATATAATATTGTACATTATGCACAAACCTTAAATTCACATGAACTTTGAATTCAATTAAGGAAACTTTGTGATGTCACAAAATAAAGAAGCCATATAAAATGTACATTTTCATTCACATAACTCGTGAATGATGTGCAAGCTCTTCCGAAAAAAATCTTATTGGTTTGACCCGACACTAATAAAATGGATTCTCTACATATAGTTTCTAAAAACCTTACAATAAATTTTTTTTATTGGATAAACCTTACACTAATTCTTCATTTGTTTTTAGGCAAGGAAAGATAATAATTAATTTTTCCTCATAAACCGCACAAAATTTATTTGTTTTCCCCAATTTAATTAACTAATTTGAGTATAAGGTAATCATATTCATAGGATGATCTAACCATTTCTCTCTTTCCTTCTCTCGACTCACAAAAAATAATAATAATCATACAAATTTTACACATAAAATTTAATTTTTTTTACCTTATATTCCCGGTTATTCAAACAAATAAGGCACAAATCTATTGCAATTTGAATGTATAAAATATACTCTTTCCTTTTGTATTTGGAAAAATGACCAAAAATAATATTAAGTATCGACCTTGAATCCAAATAATATGAACTTTAAAATTGATAATTTCATATACAAATTATCGCCCTATTAACAAAAAAAATAATAGGATGTGTTTTTCAGTGAAATTTTCAACCAGATTTGTCACTCCCTCAACTCCTCAAGTTTGTATTATGTAGTGAGCGGTAAAAAAAACTATGTTGTATGTATTTTCGATGTACACATGGCAAATTTGACCAGAAATTTCACCATAAAACACATTCGTATTATTTTTGGTTAATAAGACAATAGTTTATATATGAAATTGTCAATTTTAAAGTTTGTACTCTCCGGTCAATAATGTCTGATGTATTTTCTTTGATGAAATAATGTTTGATATTTTAGGGTATAATATTTGGAGAACCATTTGAAATTCACCACCCGGTGAAACCTTTCATAGTTACACCACATTCATTAGTGACCGGAGAGAGTATTATTTTTGCAGATAGACTCTTCAGTTTACTTCTTTAATTATCATGCCCAAACCTTAAACATCTTACCTTGGTGACCGGAGGGAGTACTATTTTTGGTTGAAAGTTGATACTCGGTATTATTTTTAGTCATTTTTTATTTCTATTTTTATAACTCCAACCAATTTGTCCTCAATTATCATTATTACGGATTACGGGGCATTAGTTTGGTCTCAATTTCCATTTTCCATTGCTAATTTTTGGGAACTCTATGAATAGAGTTTAGCTTGATGGATCCTACTACAACCGGTTGGATACAGTCATACAGAGGAAACCGAAAAGCTTATCAAACCCAAGAGACAACCAAACAACATTTTCATAGATTAGAGTTCATAAGCTCAAAGCCTCAACCTTTTGAGTTTTGACGCCTCTGCTGAAACTAGATTCGACATGCACAAACCGCGTTCCATTGGCGATACAGTGTCCAGCATGACTAGTATATACATGATTACCGATATGCATGAACTTGGTAAAACCACTACATACTGTATGAAACGTGAATCGGAGACAAACCACTTCAAATTAGCACAACGGATGCCCCCAATTACATTGAATCACTAACCTTCAAATACGTGTCTCCACCCCAAACCTAACCCTAAAAGAGATTTAAACACAAAGGTGACCTACATGGCCAAGTAGCCAAGACAAAAGAGATGGCTAATGCCTACAAGAATAACAGGACGGTCATGTACAACAAAAAATCTTCACGTAATACCCACCTGACCCTTTAGTGTAATACCAACGTAGACGGTGGAAGAGTATAATACAATACAACTCAGTGATGGGAAAGGGTATGTCCTTCAACAACATCAACCAAGGTAAGGGATGTGGAGAGACCCGTGATTTAATTTTTTAGATGGGTGGCAACTTCAAGGATGATCACCACTGGGATGATCAATAATTTTGAAACTGGGACTTCGTTCCAGGAAGCTTACCTCCAGTCCGTTTTAAGATGATATGGGCTCGTAAGGATATGAAAGCCAAGGATGCTTCAAGGCCTCGGATGCAGAAGGGCGCTTCCTTGGATTGATTTCAAGCAAACATGATATAAAATCAATAAATCCTTGGTCTCCCATTGGCAGGCGGTGTCTCAAAGATGTCTTCTTCGGGATCAAATATTCCAGTCTATTGCTTTCCTGAACAGGACACAAAAAGGCAATCACAATTATCAGCAACAAACAAGGTAATCAAAATTTCTATCATATGCCAGTGAAAAAAAAACATATTATCCTCATAACAAACAAAACTTCATCCAAAACTGATGAAAAATATCTGCAGAAGGGAATACAGGCAGAAAAACATTGAATCGCTAGACTGGGAGATTTTCATCCCCCAAAATCCTACCCTTGTGAATAGAAAGTAGTCACGTAGGAAGACCAGAACAAGTAAACAACTACAGTATTTGATTATTAATCAAGACAGAAGTAAAGCTGATAAAAAGGGTAACAGAAATGTGTAATTCCTCCTCTTCCAAATCAAATCTTAGCACTACATCAGTAATTTAAAAAAAACATGACATCAACCTCTTCCAGACAAAAGATAGCAGAACTTCAAAATTTTTTTAGGTTTATTTTTTTTAAAATGCAATATATGTATTCGGCACCATATTGCTCCTAGACTAACATATTGCTCCCAGACTAACATATTTATTTGGTCCAACACAAAGCTGCTTTTGCTCTTCTATCAATTCCATCATGCTCCAACACTTAGTTCAGTCGATGGCGTAACCAGTAACACACAGTATGAAAGAAGGTAAGGGGAAAAAATTGAATTGTCAGTCACAGCTATAAGCTATGCATTCTTTGCCAAAGTCATTCTCCCGATTTTCATTTAGGATGGGTCAAAAAAATTCATTTCTTAAAACATTGGTATGACAGTGGTTCATCCAAAATTATCCTTTGCTTATTAGAAGACTAAATAGATATCCTAACTGGAAAGTTTGGTCAATTTTATGTCTCAAATGGTAAAAATTCCCAATAAAAGTACATACCTAATCTGGTTAATCGTAGTTTATTAGGAAAACTTTGGATTAGTTTTAATCCAAGTCGCGATATGACAGTACTAGTACTCTAGTAGTATTACCATACCAACAAACATAAGAGGAAACCCGATGGAATACAAGATTACAAGGTAATACACCTTTCTATAAAACATAATGACAAATCAAATCAATAAAAAAAGGCCTGCCTACAACAATTCTCAAGAAAAGGAAACACAATGGTTACCTGGTTTCTTTCATATAGCATATGGTTCTTGGTAAAATACTTATGAGTATCTCGTCCTTTGGCAAGCATCTGTTGTTCAATGGGTCCAATAATTCCAATCACTCTTGTGAGTAACGTGGCAGGTGAATCGTTTTGGAAGAGGACCTACAAAGTTTTGAAATCATTGTCAGACAACACTGCAAGAGGGGGGAGGGAAGGTGAATGTCGCAGAGCAACTCAAACTACAGATCAGTACAGTTAAACTGCCTTAAATACAAAGCAGATAATCAAAATGCAGCCCAGGCACAAAAGAACCCCTTCAGTGTTTACGGCCTTGTTTTCTGTATTATCATCCTCTTTAAGTCATTTTCTGTTTTCATTATTAGCATAACAACAAAATAACTACAGAAAGAACAAGTTCTGGAACATTAATTCTCATTTGTCATTTGACTTCATATTGCTTTAATAAAAGGACTAGTACAATCCCCGCGCCATGGCGCGTATTTTAAAAAAAATAAAAATAAAATTCTGTAAGTATAAAATTAAATAATCTATTACCAAATGTTAACATAAAACAAAAAAAAATAGATTTGATAAAGTAAGTAAAAAATAATAAAAATAATTACAAAAAATGTATAAAAATTATACTCCCTCCGATCCAAAATACATGTCGTTTGACTTTTTACACGTAATTTAAGAAGCTAAAAACTATATAAAATGTCAAATTTTTTAAAAATATTTTTTTACAACTTAATATTTGTTGGTAATAAGTATTAAATTGTAAAAAATAATAATAAAAAAGTTAATATATTATATAGTTATTAGCTCTTTAAAATACGTGTTGAAAAGTCAAATGACATGTATTTTGGATCGGAGGTAGTATGAGTTTAAGATTTAAATAGAATATATTGATTGAATGAACATCCTAAAATAAATGTGGTTATAACACCTAATAAAAATGCTTATGATTTAATAGTTAGATATAGCCAGATTTATTAGAGAAACGTGTACAAATTTCATTAGTTAGATTTTTTTTTTCTAGATTTAGTTGATTGGGAGGAAATAGTGAAACTAAAGTGATTATAACATATAAGCAAAAACATTTCTCATTTAATAGTTATAATAGATAAATCCCATTGGTTATTTTTTTTAAAATTTATTATTTGAAATTTTATGTAGATTAGGTGAAAATCCAAAAATTAAGGTTACTATATAGATAGATGGTTAAAAATATATTAAGAAATGATGTTATGTAAATAATATGTAAATAATATTAGATAGTTTAATTACCAATACCATAATTAAATGATATTGTATAAATAATACCTAACAAAAATAACTTTGCGTGAGGGGATGACACGTGGCGTAGGTGCTTTGGTTTTGATTAATATATAGATATAGATATAGATGGTTAAAAATATATTAAGAAATGATGTTGTGTAAATAATATGTAAATAATATTAGATAGTTTAATTACCATAATTAAATGATATTGTGTAAATAATACCTTACAAAAATAACTTTGCGTGAGGGGACGACACGTGGCGTAGGTGCTTTGGTTTTAATTAATATATAGATTATCAAATTGTAGAGAAATGAGAGGCAAGAAAAACACAAAAACCCAACTTTAGATCCAATCAGTAATCCGATAACTAGAATACAACTCCCTCTGTCCCACAATATTTGTCTTTGGACTATTCATGCACGCTTTCTAAGGAGCTAAAAACTATATAAAATATCCATTTTTTAATTAATTTTTTAAAATAATTCTATACAGTACTTATTAGTCATATGTATGATATTATTTAAGAAAATTAATAAAATGTTGATATTTTATATAGTTTTTAGCTTCTTAAAAAAGCGTGCATGAATAGTTAAAGACAAATATTATGGGACAGAGGGAGTATTAATTAGCAATTACAAGTGAGGATAATGACATTTTCAGTACAAGGAGGTGATAGATCTAAGGATGTTCCAGCAGGAGCAAGATAAAAGACAAAAGCTACCCCAAGATTATGAGTCCACACTATGTAAAGAATGTCATAAGTGATAAGATCCATACTAAGGACTGAATTAAATAAGAGTTAATCAAATTAATGGTAAGTGATATGAACCCAGAAAGGAAGAGCCACTGGATAGTTAGACAGCTAATTAGGAGCTGGAAAGCAAGGATTGATATGATTAGATTGCTCAGGACAAATTTGATTGAAAACATTAATCCGAAAACCAACTCAAAAGAGAAGAAAATGAGGATACAGAAGACAAATCATGTTATCTTGGTTTCGAAATTTAGAGATAAAACAAGTGATTCATGTTTTCAATTTTCACACTAGGACATTAAAACAAATCAGTCATGTTTTCAACTATTGTGTTTAAGTTGTGTTTGAGAGTCGAGACTAGGGTTTCAATATGATTTTCCAAACCACCAATATATCAGGGCATCTACAATCAAGGGTTTTCATTACCTTAAAGTAACTATAAGGTAAACCCTCGGTTGTAGCCTAGACCTTAAGGTAATGAAATGGAAGAGGTTACCCTAGTAGAGAGAGGTAACCTATTCCCTTATTTAATTTTGTTTTCTTATTTTTTTTAAATGAAAAAAGTAATTATACCCTTTTCATTCATTCATATACATACACATATAATATATATATATATATATTTCATTATTTTCCCAAATAAATTATACCATTTGTTTAATTTTATTTTTCTCTATAATTTGAGCCCAATTTTAACCTATATATACCCAAAACTTGACCTATTGTACTTTGCACTTATTTTCAAACATATCATTTTATTAACTATGGATCGCAATAATCCAAATACACCACCCACCCCAAAATATCTTTTCTGATCCAAATCTTCTAAAAAATCCTCAATTTCAAGTAATGTTACAAATGCTTAGCAATCAGCTTGACCTATTTACCCATGTTATAATGTTTAAAATTGACTGATTTTGTTAATTTTCATGTAGAGGTAATAAATACATTAATATCAAGTACTTGTTAATTTTGTTTATTTACAAAATTATAAATAAAAATAAAGGAAATAATATATGATGGTACATATATAATAAATGTAACAAAGTAAATCAATGGTTGTAGGGAAAAAAAGGGGTAACCCTAAGAGAAGAGGTAAATAAAGTTAAATTTAATTTAAAGGAAAAAATAAACGAGGTGTCAAATTATTAATAGGAAAGAGAAAAAAAGAGGGGAAGAGGTTTTCCCATGGTTGAAGATGGTCTCAGGCTCCCAGCCATGCTACCACCACCTTAGCCATCACCCACAGATCATGTTATCTTGTTCACTAAATTTAAAGACAAAACAATTGATACATGTTTTCAACCTTCACACCGGGACATTAAAAACAATCAGATCATGTTTTCGACTATTGTTTCAAAGATGTGTTCGAGACTAGGGTTTCTGACATGTCCCAATGTCAATTTGAGGTGATTCCGGGTTGATCTTGAGAAGGAAGGTGAAGGAGATGATTCAGAGGAGAGAGAGCTCATAGGGGTGAGGAAGAAGATTCAGAGGGGAGAGAGAGAGAGAGAGAGAGAGAGAGAGTTTAGGAGAGGGATGAAAGGTAAAGTGTTTGATTATTTCTTTCATATCCTCCTATTACAATCAATAGGGTATTTATACCCTTAACTTCTAATGCCCTAATATCTACATAGGACATTACAGTTTCCAATATGGTTTTCCAAACTCAAGCCTTTGAAGCTGGTTTGGACAGATTTGAGCTCCTAGGGAATTGATTTTGACCAAAATTTGTGTGACATCATTGCACTGCCACTACTAAGGCTTTTATTGTTTTTCACATAAGCCCAAAACCCTAGCTTTGAGGGCTTCATGACACACAAATCCACACAAAAAAAGTATTGTCATATTATGGCTTCAATTTGACATTCTTGGGGGAGGAGGGGGGGGGGGTGTCATGGTTTCAGATAATGCACATTAGGATACACAATATTTTATAGCTGATGGTTCGAGGACATAGTGTATGCCAATGACAAACATATGACCCATAGGTCAAAGAGAGCTCGCATCAGATGCCCAAAACCGATGTTTGTACAGAAATATAATATATAGCCATGAGTATAACTTCGAATATAGCATTCCAGAGAAGAAAACAAAATGAGTAATAGATGGATGAGATAACTCACATTGCCTGTACAAAGTTCTGCCAAGATGCATCCAAGTGACCAGATATCAATTTTCTTGTCATATGGAAGCCCCAGTATAACCTCTGGGGCCCGATAGGACCTAGATTGGACATATGAGCAAAGATGATCTGTTTCGAAACAACTACTCCCAAGATCAATCACCTTCACCTCACATCTGCTATAGCTTTTGACTAAAATATTCTCCGGCTTCAAATCACAATGTATCAGTCCAAGGCCATGCAGGTATTCCAGTGCCTCCAGAACCTGTGTAGTGATGGACTGCACAGACCAAACTAATGCAATTAGTACTGTAAATCACAAAGGTGTCACAATATCAATAATAAAAACAATTTCCAAACCTGCAATCTTGGCATTGTGAAGTAAACCTCCCCACCAGACTCCCTATTAAATTTATGGAACTCATAAAGATTTGCCTTGAGAAGTTCACAGACTATTAGAAGATGCTCCTGCAATAAAGTATCATTTCCCATCAAACTGATCAGAATGCAATTAATGACACCGTTGACATGTTTTAGCCTGTAGTGGGATTTGGAAGATAGTCAACCCCAGACACTTCAGAAAAGAGAATTATCATAGAAGTGGATAAAGAGTCATCTTTAGGATAACTACAGCAGTGAAAATGTGAAGATTCCCCTACGCCAAAGAATAACCAAAAGAAAAAATAGAACAGAAAAAAAAATATTGTTTCATGTCAGCTCAACCACAACTATAAAAGGACATAAAAAGGCAATGAGAAAGGAAGAACTTGGCAGCTTACACGATAATAGAAGTAGTCATACAATCTCAGAATGTGATGTCTGTCACCGGGATCATATGTGTTGACAAACTTGAGAAGTTTTATCTCATCAAGGCTCTGATCAAAAAAATCCTTGTTATTTTTTATAATTTTGATACAGACATCCATGCCTGTATGCAGATCATGTGCTTGAATAGCTTTACTGAACGCAGCAGAGCCGAGATACTCAGTAACATGATAGCGTCCAGCTATGACTGAGTTCAATACAACATGAAAGTTCTTGTCCTCCTCAAAGCCAGTTCTTCAAAGGAAAAGGAGGTGAAATGTCAGATCAGGGAAAATACAATAAAGAAGCCAGATTGCAAATGAGGAAACACTTACTATTTTAGTAACACCAGGGAAATTGAATAAAAAATAAAATATCCCAACATAGACTAAAAACAAAACTTAATGCAGAAACATTAAGTATTTTAATTGTAAAAAATATTTTTACTGATCGTCTTTTTTTTCTAAACAGAGAGAATTTAATCTTTTAATACTCAAAGACGGAATGAAAATTTTAAATATGAGGTACCAGAGTGGAATTTTCTTTAAATAAACACCCACACATCTATATGCTCATGTATGCTAATATCTTCAGTGTCTGTGTTTAGTAACTGAAATGTACAAGTTCTTTTCCATTCTAGTTGGGTAAACATATGTATAAAAATCCAATAAATAAGAGGAAATTACAAACAGCAGGCCCATCTATCTCTAAATAAACATTCTTATTTTTGGTTTTATGTGGCATCAAAAAAAAATTTCATTTGAACTTAGCAGGACCAAAAGAGATTCGAAAAATAATAAAATAGATGTTCCAAACATGAGCAAATAAACATACAAATCCCAACAAGGATAACAGGCAAACAGAAGTCAGGGGCTTGCTCTTATAAACGATTTTCATTCAGTGAAAATCGGATCAGAGAAAGGGGACTGCTGATCTGCCTCCCTTTAATAAGGCACAGTATTAATTTTCCTTACAAGTTAGAAGCAGTCGCATCACTTGCATAGTTGCATGTATGCAACTCATGAAATTCTTTAAACTAACTCTCAATGCTCTTCCTCAAAAGCTATAATTCCTACACAGCAGAACCAGGAATCCAGCTAATGAACAAACACCGCTACTTTATCTCCAACATTAGAGTTTTGAATGTACAATTCATTTCAATATCACAAGCCGACAAGCCAAGGGGATTTTCTTTAAAAACATAAGAGGCCTTCCACATTTATTTTATATCAGAATGACCCACACCGAGTTTGGTGATAAAGCAAAAAGTTACCTGTTTTTCCTGTGAACTACTTTCAAATTGAAAGTCTCAAATTCCTCTTCCTGGGCCTTTATTTGTCTTACTTGATCTTGCACTGCAGCTGCCTCTTCATCATCCAATGATGCCCCAGGGTCTTCTTCTCTCACATTTGCAATACCTCCATCCTCCTCCTTTGCATGCTTCCTTTCCTCATAACCATAATCTGATAGAGATGAAGAAGTGGAATCTGCTGATCGAACAATAGCTGCATCATTTTCATCTCTAGAACTCTTACCAGGTGAAGAATTACTTCTTTTATGCATCCAAGAAGAAACCATCTCATCATTTTCTAACATAGCATTGTTACCAATGTTAGTTTCATCTCCAACATCATGATTGTTATTTGTTGACCACAAAGAATTACTCGAACCTACTTGCATCAGCTGTATGCTTCTCACAGGATGGGAAAATGAGAAGCCTCCTTCATTATTATTTTTTACATGCAAGTACGCACGCTTAACATTGTCAGACCCATGCTTATTTATTTTTTGCTTATTGTTTTCTGATTCATCAAGATGTTTTTCGTTAAGATCACCTTGAGGATTCCCCGACTGATGAGATACAGCCTCGTGATCATGAAAGTAATCCAAGTCTTCACTACTCCCCCCAATCAAACTTTCTCGTACTTCACTACCCATATCTGCCGCGTCACTATTAATTCCCACGCCAATTGACCTGACAGAGCCATGATGATTATCATCCACATGGATATCACCAAACCTTGGCCTAACACATTCGTTTGCATCTTTTCCATCTCCCACCATGATGAGATTGTTAGATCGAGTGACAAATCCTTTCCATACAGGTTCAGAACACATCAAATTCAATTCCTCCTCATCCATAAGTCGGCCATCATACTGATTTATGAGATCATTGTCATCAGCTGTCCCAGGAACTTCAGTAATTGACATCCCGATAGGATCATCTGAGGCTAAAACTGTTTCCATATTTTTTGACTGCAAGTATTGCTCACTGAGAAAATAAGGATCTTCTTCCGGAAAAGATTGATTATCATCATCAGCTTTAGTTGGGGCCCTTTCCTGGAGGTCAGGTACGCTTCTGTGTCCATTTCCCTTTTCATTGTCACTAGGATAATCAATTTCATGTGCCAGAAACCAGGCTTCATCCTCAATAGGCTGTCTCATATACCCAACATCATCATCATCATCATACTCGTCAGAATCCCAGTAGTCATGTTGGTAGTCAATGGATTCACTTAATCCATCACCAATTGTAGCAAAACCAGAAACCAGATCAGATGTATCTTCTGTAATGCCTTGACTGACAGATAACCAGTTGCCTCCTGGGATCCTTTTCCCTCCTGTATTATGATTCAAATATTAATTACTTGGATTCTTGTAGGACTTTCTTGTACAAAGAAAATCAGTCTATATATATCATGAAGGATAAAAGGAATGTTGCACGGTCAAAATATGAGATTTTCTGGCATATCATCATAATGAATTCAAATAACCAATGATAAATGGGAATCACATTGATTCTTATGCCATAAATTCTTATATCTGCACATATCCCTCCAAATAACTCAATTTGTTTCGAAAATTTAAAAAATAAATAGCAAGAACATATATCAGGAACAATTCTTTGAAAATTCCGGGCATATAAATTCACTTAGAGCACAACAGTGAAGTCCAGGACATAGTCTCAAAAGTAGGAAGCTTCAGAGGGAAATATTTCCTCAAAACATTGGTTGTCACCTTATTTTTAGACTGTCAAAGAGACCTTGACTGGCTATGTTAACATAGAGATGTGCAGTTAAACACTGAAAAAAATAATGCATACAGGGCATTTAAACATTTTTTTAATTACAAAAAAAAACAATCATTGTGGATTAAAGAAGAAAATAATCATTGCTAATCTAGACATGCATAAGAAAATGAAAAAAAATCACTGTGCATGTTTAGTTGCATTGAACATGGCTAATCCAACACTAACCTGAAGTGTTGATATCCTGTCCAATAGGAATGTCCAAGAAAGACCCTATAAGGTAGTCATTATCAGCAGTGTCGAGCTTTAAATTCTGCCCATCCCTATCAAACCTCTCCTCCCAGTTATCACTAACTTCTTTATCCTCGGACTTAAGTCTCACAGGAGGCAATCTAGGCAATTCTTCCTTGTGATTCCCAAAACCGATTGTCAAGCCCAGATTACTAAGATTGCTTTGATCACACATCCCTTGAAGCTTTGTAAGATAAAGAGATTTTCCAACCTCATCTACCTGCTCCTTGATTGCAGCTCTGACATCAACCGCTTCTAATTTCCTCTTCCCGTCCATTTTTCCACAAGAACTAATAGAGCTACCATAAGCACGATCATCCTTTTTAGAAAACTGGAAGACGGTCTTGATTGAACATTCGTTCATCTGGTCTGGCAATGAACTAGATTCAGCAGCATTCCTCAGCCGAAGATCATCTACATCTTCTTCAGAGCATGAAGTAGAAGAACCCCTTCTTTGCTGACTAACATCTTTAACCTCAACTACATCTTTTCTCTCAGAGTTTGGAATTGGATTAACTTTACTAGCACTCCCAACCCAGGATTTTTTCTGATTTTCTGTTACCTCTTGACTGGTTGTTGCATCAATGCCCTTGTCAGCTACCTCAGCAATATGAAACAATGATTTTTCTGGTTTCTGCACTCTTGCAATGTCTGACTTCACATATTTACTGTTGCAAGGACTGGGATCAACAGCACCATTAATTTGATCAAACTTGCGAGAATAAAGATCAAGCAACATCGTATCTCCTGAACCTCGAGAAAAAGTAATGTTGTTCTTATCATTCCTGATTACCTCACTAGGCATGTTCAGTTCAGTATTAACAGCTGTAATCGGCCATTTACTGTCAGATTCATTTCCATTGCTGGTCCTACATTCTATCTCTTTGACAATGAGCTCTTGAGAAGCTTCATCAGCATGCTTCGAGCCAGAAGTAGAATCTTTATTTCTCGTCACTACTGCCTTTTCAACATTTGATTCTTCTTGCACCACCTCCTTGACACCAACAGCCTCACCTTTATCACTGAGAGGGAGCTTCAAAAGACCATTAATATCCGGGCGGGAACCCAATTCAGTACGCAAGGCAGCCTCTGCCCTTGAAAATCCCTTTTTCCGCAAAAAATCTAAGATCACATCAAGTGAGCCTGAATCCTCCTCCATCTCCAACACCAACAAAAGCAAGTGCCAGATCTGGATTCAATGCTTAAATGTGAAACCTGGAAAGGAAAAAACAAACATCACTTCCAAGTCTTCAACTACCAATTATGCATTAGCATTATACATCCACCCATCCATCAAACAGAAATTTGCTCGCCCCACATTTCCATCAATTAACCATTTAAATCCAAAATCCAGAAAAGTTCCGAACCCTGCGACCTAGAATCAAGAGTCCGAATAACCAGTGACCAACCACACAACGCCGAATGAGGGGGGAAATACCATAAATCAACAAGCATATTGTAAATCTCGATTTCAGAGTCACGATGGACTACGTACCTACACAACCGGAGCTGCTACGACAATATCGGAAACACCTTCCGATTCATGAACCATAACACCGACTCACTTGGGTGGTGCCGTTGCGTGGCTCAACGGAGACGAGTGTTCGAATGCTGGTCTAGGGTTTCAAGGAGAGAGAGAGAGAGAGAGGGAAACCGGGAAATGTGTTTGCCTGAGGGACAAAGAACTGAGAACATGACAGGGGAGAGAGAGATTTGCAGTTAAAAAAACTTAAAATTCATCTAAATTTGTCGTCTTTTTTTCCCAGCACTTTTTCGAATTCGGGGCGTACCAATAAAAAGTTTTACTGTATATTTTTCAAAATAAATACGGAGTACTGTTTCTTTTTAAATGTCTTTCTATGAAGTATTAAGGGTTCGGATAGGACGGGGTAGAAAAAGTGACTAAAATTATACGGAGTAAACAAGTTAAAATTGTGTGGAATAAAGGTTGAAATATTATGAAATAATGTAAACTTCGTATGGGGTAAAAAAAAGATTTATTTGTAAAAAGTTGAGTTTATTTGGTTATTATTAAGGGTATTATGGTAATTTCAAATCAAATAAACAAAATAAACTAAAAAAACATGTGAAAAGTAACAAATATTAGCTTTTTTTAACCACAAATTTTAACTACAAATTATATGATTGTCATCCTCATATACTGTTTTTTTAAGTCTTCCAATTTAACGGTTTTAAGATTTTTATTTACACCTCATACACACCCCAATCACACTTCAATAGTGCTCTACCTGTGCATGAACCTTCACTCGCCCAATCCACCTGACAATTTTTTACTGGCTCATAAACTGTGAAAAATATTGAAGTGTGTGTTATACTGCACACTTGGGTGTGCTTCTGCAGGTGCACTTCCTGGGTATACTTGGATGTTTCTTTTTTTTTGGTTTGTTGTCATAGTACATGGGAAAAGCACAACACTATGGGTGCCCTTAGGGTGAGTCATCAAGCATTCGTGGGTCAGAAATACATGGCACCTCAAGAGGCCGATAAAGTTGACATATATACAACGAACCTTCAAACATACAACATAAAATAAAAAGATGCAATATAAATGGTAGGGTTGTTATATGAGCCAAGTAGGCTCGGGTTTGACTCGATAAAAATTCAGCTTGAGCTCGTTCATTTTTTTAAGCTCGGTTCAAAGCTCAACTCATTCGATTTAAGCTCGAATTTAGTGAAATTTCTAAAATTTTCTTTTAAGTTACTATGTTATAAGCAAGTAGGTCTCTCAATACTCGAAAAAAGCTCGGCTCGAGCTCGTTCATTTTCTAAACGAGATGAGTATGAGCACATGTTAAAGCTCGAGTCCAAATTTAGGCTTGGCTTGAGCTTGACCCGTTTTCTAAAGGAGCTGAATATGAACTAATAATACTCGACTCGTTTGGCTCGAATAACAGTCCTAGCAAATGATGGCAAGCCAACAATTTCGAGCGAGCAAGCGAACCTAATCCTAACATGTTAGGGACAATATAGACTAAGAACCAAAGTCAAGTGCCACAATGCAGCTGACTAGTGGTACATCAGGAGTCCTTGTGGGTAGTGAAGACAAACCTCCAAGAAAATTCCCGAATCATGATGACACATCGATACACACCACCTCGACCCCATCCAGACTCGACTCCGAACACCAGAGCCTGAACTAAGAAGAGGATCACCAAGACCAACCAGAATCACAACCGAGAACCACCCTAGTAAGACATAAATCCGACCAGGAAAGACCAGCGGGCATGAAGGGCAACCAATTAACCCCCCCCCCCCTCCCCCCCCCCCACACACAAAAAGCGTAGAAGACTCATCTAGCCCTTGCACTAGAGATGACATGAGTCACATGACCTTAGAGATGTAAAATGCAAAAGTGTATTTGAATCTATTCGGCTATTGGTGCAATTTTTTATATATTAAGGATTCCAGATCAGATATATCTGAATCTCGATAATCGATAAGTCGACGGATAAAAGATCATCAAAACATACAATCAAAAAACAAAATTAAATCTAGCAAGTTAGAGACATAGATTTCGCACAAAATCAAGCACCGTAAAAAACATCGTTAACTAGCGATATTTCAAGAATTCATATGGTTATTGGTGCAAATGTTACACTACAAAAATGTCACATGGGGAAATTTTGCCATATCTAATCTAGTAAGTAAACTAAGGGGAAAATAGTGAAAATTTGGTACAATTATCTTTTTACTAGTACTTATCACGATCCTTGTTGAATCCTAACTACATGAAATTTTAGCTATAAGAAAACTTACTAGGCTATCAAATACATCCGATCATTACATTCTTATGAGTTCTTTCCTAATATCAATACATGACCTATTTTTTTATATTTCAAGTCCTAGTTGACGAGGCATTAGAATCTTGTTCTTTTCCACTCCAGAGTTGTTTGAGCTCACTTCTTCTATAACCTAAAATTACTGTTAATCCTGAATAAAAAAAGTATTGTACATATAAAAACTTAAAGGTAGACATGAAAAATTATAGAACGAGAAATTAAAACTTTGATTATGTTTCTTCTTTTTATTGGTTTACAAGGAGATCTGATATTATGTCTTTGCTCTTTGAAATGATGAAGTTACCTAACGTGCAAGGAACGAGGTACAACAATGCCGGTTGACCATGCCCATTCATTATGTATAATGACAAATAAGTAAGACCAATGCCTAAAAAAATGTGTATGAGAGTAATTAGTATGAATTTATAAGTGTTGTTTCTAAAACATAAAAAATATTAATCAATCAATAAATAAACAATAATCATGTTTTCCACTTTGAGTTTGTTTTTTAGATCATGCTAATTATTAGTTAAAAACTGATAAAAATGTGTGTAGATAAATATAAAAGAAGCTTATTTTTGCTAATATGCACTAAGGTTATGTGCCAAACCGCTTCAACATTTTATATATAAAGATATTATTTACATAAATGAGTACTATTTCACACAAATTGTAGCAAAAAAATATCTTATCAGCAATAAAAGATATCCATAGCACATAATAAAATTATATCTATCTTTCATTTAGAAGTCTATAACTTTTTGGCTATCGAGTTCGTGGCTTATTTGATCTCGAATTCTTACCTCATAAAAAAATTAGAAATCTATAATGTCTCTCATTCTTTCTTTTTATATCAACCAACACTCCTTATATTAAGAGGCAGGACAATTTCTTTTAACATTTTCCGTTACCTCTTATCAACTTGGCATTATTTGGTGTATATGAAATATATAGTATTCCTATTGTTGGAAATACCTGAATCCAATACAGTTTCTTAGATTATATTTATCTATAATATGATATAGACAAGATATATTTTGTTTAGATTTCAAGTTATCCTTGCAGGCCTTATTGATAGATTTATCGTAGTGGGATTAGAATAATATAAGACTATATAATCTCCTACATACATATCCTATAAGTATCGAACTCAATTTAATACAATTTAGTTAAATCCTAACAGAGTGATTGTAACCACTAAAGGTTCAACTGTTCAAGGGTGGGGCCCTGACCAAAAGGGGTCAAGAGGTTCAGGAATCAAGAGTGAAGCCCCAGCCAGTAGGGCTAGGATCCAAAGGGCTAGCGGTGGTTTCAAATAAATGATATTCTATATTTCCTGTTTCATATATTTATCGGTCAGTGTGGGTGACATTTCTTGTAATCCTCGTCTGGTTTTGAAAAACTACTCAATAAAATCTCTCAAATATGGATGTAACCAATTTGGTGAACCATGATAAGCTATGCGTGTCAATCTTATTTGTTTGAATATCTGTTCTTTTGTCGCAACACCTATATATATATGCTTCTATCGACCCAAAAAAGTACATTTGTATGCTTGAAACCAAATTGATGTTTTGCACATGAATGACAACACTCTTTGTTCATGATATGAAATAATAAGACATGACAAATTCTTTTACCAATGCACACCTTTTTTTTGTAGTTTAAGTATTTGCTAAATACTATAGAAGAAATGTGCGACATTAAAATACTTACCTGTGGCATAGCCAATACTCAAATACAAAAAATATCCATTTGTTAAACGTTTCTTGCTAGCAATGTCAAATCTATATAGTTGTAAAAAGTGCAACTGGTTAGTATGAAATAAAATTAACTATTAATGAATAAATTCGAGACTATCATTGCAGTAATTAAATAAAAGTTAAACTAATATAGAGTAGCATTTTATCTTGATTTATCAAATGGTTTTACGCAGTCTAATAATTAAGGATAAGGGGAATATATTGTTTTATTTTTGTAGAAGCACAAACAATTATATTGTTTTATTCAATTTAAGTTAAATGATGGAGTATGTGATATATTTATTCATTTTGATCTTCAGGTAGGAAATTTATTTTTCCACCTACCTAATAGTTGCAATTCAAAATATAGAATATACGAAAATAAAGTATTTTTCAATAGAATAACATAAATTAAAAATACCTGTGAGAAAATGAAACCAGTAAGCCTGGAAAAATTATGTCACCGAATCCCAACATATTGTAACCGCCCCATGGATCAGAAATTCGGGGAACCCGTAATAACATAGGTATTGATTCTCCGCCACTATTTTTACCCTTCGCAACCTATTATCAAATATCCAATGTAATTTGATAGATAAGGATTATTAATTATTGAAAATATAACTAATATAATATTTGTCATGGTTCATAAATTAGATGGTGATCTACTTAGATCTTGTATCCTACATAGGTATATAAGTTAGAATTATTAATGTCAAATAAATTTTGAATAAATTTTTACATAATCTTATATGTATAATCCTAGCATAAAATTATATAAACTTGTATTATTATAAATGTAAAATGAATAAAAGAAGAAAATGGATTATATAAAATTAATCTTTATTTAAACTAACAATGTTTTATCTTTTAATTAAACTTTTGTAGGATTTTAACTACTTTATATTGCAAAATAAAAAAGAATATCCAAACTCATTTAATTTTGAGCTCTTGAATAATACGTAGTAATGAAGTAATGGTATATTTTTACTAAAACATCTTTATCTAAATACCTCATAAAATATAATTTATAATATTTTTATATAAATGGAGATTTGAATGATATTTATTTATTTATTTTTATTGGCAATTTATAGAAAGCAACAAATAGACGTAATCTTTTCTAAGATTGTTCTCATATGTTCAATGGTTTACTATGGTAACAATAAATTAAAACAATTTCATAAAAAATATAAAAATAAATAAAACCATACCGTGATCATCACACTTGATTGAAAAAATAAGGGCGATATGAATGTCCAAAATATGTCATAGAAAAATGCAGAACATAAGAGAGCTGACGCAACCTACATAAAAAACAATATAAAATTCACATCGCTCTTTTTTCAATAGGCAAGGAATAGAATGCCTTATCCAAACAAGATCATCCTTTCGAATGATGTAGAGAATCACATATGTTTTTCTTTTTCAGCTATAGATATACAATATATTATCAGTTTTCCAAACTTAAAATAAAATATGTACCTTTATATTGGATAATCGAACCGTTTGCAAGACAGTAATCATGAAACATATTCCCTGCAAATAAGAATTTTTCAAAGATGTACCTTTATATCAATTTTTCAAAGTTAAAATAAAATAATTCATATGAAAGATGTACCTTAATAAATCAAACTATAATTAAATTGAATTCAAAAGTACTTCTCTTGTATTGATAAAAAAAAATATTACAAGTTTTACACATGCAACTCATAAAATGTTACACAATTTTAACAAAAATATAAATGGTTGAAGAGTACTTGTGTTAACTTATCATACATAGCTAGTTTTATATAATTATATTTTTTTAATGAAGTTTTTTTTATATATATTAATCACTAGTTAGATGATGAATTTCTTACCAACTCAGCTTCTCTTTAAAAAGTACTCCGTATTAATTTATCAATCTACCTCTTATTTTTATAGGGTGTGAGTCATATTGTGGCAATTGCTTGATACACTAGTTACAATTTACATTTCATTTTGAAACTTATTAAATTATTGTGAATGATTTTTCTTTATTTCATAAAGATAAATAAATAAATATAAATAATAGATTGTGGTTTGGAATACACACCTTTATATAACGTATTAACCACTTTCATCATCTTTTATAGTATCATTTTCCCACATTAAATTATTTTTTTTATCCGTGTTTTCCCACATTAAATTGTGATAATTGATTCGAACTTTTATTCATACATATTTTTTACTATCCACATTTCACTCGCTCAAAACAATGGAGCATGTTGGCAATGAACCCATTGATTAAATTAATAGTCTCGATTTTGAATTATTTGAATGAAAATAGCTATACATTAGTATATGATATAACAATTTGTCCCTCTTATTGAACCTACCTAACACATTAAATAAAAAAACACTCCTTATGTAATTAAAATATAGATTAGTATTCAGTTGTAAATATCAGAAATAGATAAGTTCTCACGAGAATATCCTGTCCAATCCATGAATAGGATTCACGTCGTTTCACGGCCCAAAAGATAGCAAATGCTGCACAAAAGATGAAGACTATGAAGGAGGTGATAGCAATCTCTCCTTGTAGGGGCAATTTGATGTTTTTTGCACCCAAACTTCCAAATACTCTGCACAATAATGTGGAATGCATAGAGGCTACAATTGTCATTTCACACACTAACGAGTTTATGGCTTGTTTGGTATAACATGATGGAAAAGAAAGATAAACATAATTGAGATAGTATAGTTTATATGAACGATTTTCCTATCTTATGTCCAAAGAGTATATGATAAGAAGCCTTATTGAATTTTTTTTTAAATTATATTCTTTCAGATTTTTTCAATTACTCTACTAACGTCAATGTTATGATTAGTAAGAAATCACTTTCAATAAAGCTTCTTATCCTATACCTTTTGACATATAATAGAAAGACTGTTTGGATATCATGTTTTTCTTATTTTGTTAGTTTATCGAAGAAAGTGAGAGATTTTGTTACCATCTTTAAATTGAATATGAAAATGTAACCAATTAAATTTTGTGTTGAAAAATAAGATAATCATAAAGTCTATTAGCAAAATATAGAAACGTATATTGACAAGATGATTTACATAAATTGCAACTAATTTTTATATATGTATAAAAATATTTGCAAATTTGACCAAAACTCCGCCGAACATTCACCCTCCTCGAATAAGAAGTAAGAACAAGAACCCTAGTTAAATCTGCATTGATTTATTTACAACCCAATTATTAGATCTTTGATTCCAATCATTTCTATTCAATTATTTGATTGTAATAATTAAAACTATTGATTGATCATTTTGTTGGATATGATCAGAAGTTGAAATCTAAAGAAATGGGCTCTTCACGAGAGAGGTCGATGTCTGTGAAGGAGAGGCCACAGGAGAAGGTGGCATTGGTAATGGAAGTGCATAACTTGAAATCTCCTCTTTCATCAACTTCTCTCCCAATAAATACAAAAGGAGTTGAAATTAAACGACATCTAAGCGATGGAACATTGTTTACGTTGCCCCTTTGATCCACACCACTGTTGTCTACCACCACCAGCACCCAAGAACAATCCTCGATGACTTGAGACTGGCCATAAATGGCCAGTACTTTGTATAATTGATTGCTTGATTTTTCTGGATTGGAATGGGTTGATGATAGAATTCTTGGTGTTGGATTATTGGATATATAAGATAAGCGGAGTCGGTGGTTTTGATATTTGAGGATTTTTATAAAAGTTATTTTTTTAAACTCTATGTCCAATTTGTTAATATTTTTTAAAGTATATATGAAATATAATTTAGTAATATTCATCTTATATATTAACAGTTAGATAAATTCTATCTTGCCAATAAACAAACTCTAAAAAAATAAAGGATTTTCGTTAAAATTACGATTGATGAATCGTAATTAGAAACTGACGTACATTCTTTTTTTTTGTCCTTTCCTTGTTTTTTCTTTGTCAAAATATGAGGTAACACCCATAAATAAACAATATTAGAAAATGGGTAAAAATAGAGTTAACATTCAATATCACTAGCAAGTAAAATACATTAATTTATTTGTCTTTTCCCAGGGTTTATGTTAAATGTCTCATATATTCACTTATATCAATGTAATTCGTACCTGAATAGTATGCTTGTTATGCAATTGTGTGTCCCCTGTTAAAACATGAAAGTTTAAATTTAAAAGAAAAGTAATTTGATCAAACTATACAAAGAGAATATGAAAAGGGCAAATTACACAAAACCAAAATTAAAACAAGTGACTTTTTACAAAATCACATGTGTAATATGATATTTTTTCAAAACCTTCCATGCTTCTTTTCCCTATAAACAAGTAAAGAACCATCAACTAGTCTTTTATGTGTAAAAATATTAAGTTGTCATTCTATTATTAAATATTTTGGTTAATTTATTTTATAATTAGGTTAGTTGTACCTAAGATTGTCTAGATAGAATTTATATAAAAAAATATCAACTAATATTTTATAGAAAAAAATATCAACAACTATTCTAGTAGTTCGAAGTGAGCTCTTCTATATCTCGTGGTGCAATGGGGTTTTAGGAAATGGTGTCACACATTAAAATTGATCAATAAAATGAAAACTGACATTTTATAATAGTTGTTAGCGATTAAAAATTGTGGTTATTATGTAGAGAATATAGATGTTTTCTTATAATTTCGGCTAGTTTCATTTCCTTGTTTGTAATAAGTCAAATAGTAAAGTAAGGAAGTTTCCTCTCACGTGACATTCTGTGTGACATTCTGCAGGGACTATATAAGCCTTGTTTAATGTGAGAGGTAAGTAGGTTTTTGGGATTGCTCCCCTGAGGAAAGACATTGGCTGCCAATGAATGTTCCTTCTTCATTCCTTTATTTCTTTCCTTGTTGATCATATTTTTCAGCTCAAATATTGCACGGTAATGAGTGTTTTTATACTCTATTTACATTATTCACAATTATTTAAAAGAAAGAAATAGGGATGATTTTTTAATTTTCCATTTTACAAGTAGTTTACTAGAAAATTTTAATTTAATGGCGGTTTTGTGCAATTTACTCTAAGAGAATAAATAAATAAATAAACCCACCTGTATTCCACCAATGCAAAACATCACAATCAACACCTTTGCAAACCATGATGACATGAAGAAATACATGAGGACGAGCATCGTTGATGCTAACATCACAAAGAAAAAAGCCCCAAATACGTTAATGTAAAGAGTATCTTCCTCGTCGTTTGTTTTATTATTTGATGTTGCATGACTCGACCCCTAGCAATTTCAATTATCACAAACATGGTTTTCAAAAAATAATCATACATAAGAAATACAATGAATATATCACGCGAACAAACTTTCGGTGGTAAAATATATTCAAAATATTTAATTTTCATTTATATTGGTTTTTACTTTTTAGTAAAACTTAAGGCTAATATCGAGTAAGCAAATGATGATATGTTTTTCAAGTTCTTTGGTTTGATTCATTAATAATTGTTAATTCATCCGTCTCAAAATATAGATTATTTGATTTTTTTTAATATCCTTTTTAAAAAGTTAAAAATGATATAAAATATTATTTAAAAAAATTATAGTAGTACTAAAGTAGAAATTAATATGATATTATTTTTAAAAATGATTAAAATTTTGATTAATGAAGTTTTTAATTTTTAAAAAGTGTAAAGTTAAATGACATATATTTTGAGACGAAGGGAATATTAAACAATATATAATACAATATAAAATATTTAAAATATAAATATATAATTAACTAATGTATTGAAAACAGAAAACCTGTGGATCCAATTCATTATATGGCTGATCATTTTGAGTTCCTACTAGATCCGGCCAAAGTGACGCGACTATAACCGTTCCCACAGCCATCATCCATAAGAAGATTACTCCGGTATCAATATATGGACTTTTGGGCGCATACAACAGAATTTCCACTACATTAAATCAATAAAAAATATTAAAAATTAACATAAAAATAAAATTAATATATAGGGAAAACTAATTAAAATACCCTCACCTTTGGGAGTATGGTGAAAATATATCTTCAACTTTCAAATGTAATAAAAATATCCCGATCTTTTAGGGTAGTGGTAATATATTATCACGGGTTTTCTCACGGATTAAAAATCCTAACAAGGCATCCTACGTGGTTTTTTTACAAGGGCTTTTTTAAACGGTTTCCTTAGAAAAAAATAAATAAAGAGTTGGACTGGGTTCATACCCAATGCCTTTTCCTTCCTCTATCTCCTTTCGTGGTCGTCTCTTGAACTGTCTTCCAAGTCTTTCAGGTAGCTCATAGTTCCTCTTCAATGGTAGTCTTCCTCCCTCGTGATCGCCTATTTTGAGCTATCTCTCTCAAATCTTCTTCTTCCTCTTTGATCCGTCCACAGACTTGGCTTAGTAAGTTTTTTCCCCCTCTTTGTTGTTGTTGTTGTTGTTGTTGTTGTTGTTGTTGTTGTTGTTGTTGTTGTTGTTGTTGTTGTTGTTGTTGTTGTTGTTGTTGTTGTTGTTGTTGTTGTTGTTGTTGTTGTAGTCGTATTGTTTTAATTTAAGACAATTTTGATCCGATTAGTTGCTTGATTAAATCAATTTCGTTTTTCGAGTATAATTTTGTTGTCGGTTTATTTTTTTGCTAAGGAAATCGTTCAAGAAAACTCAATTTTAGTGCTAATTTTTAAAAAGACTTTCATACAAGCTGTCTTGTTAAAAAAATTCCACGTAGGCTGGCTTGTCAACATTTTTGACCTGTGAGAAAACCCGTGGTAATATATTACCACTACCCTCAAAGGTCGGGTTATTTTTATTACATTTGAAAGTCGAGGATATATTTTTACCATACCCCCAAATATGGGGGTATTTTAATTAGTTTTCCCTAATATATATTATAGAAGATAATATGAAATACGATATAAGGTAGTTTTGTATAAGAACAATATCATATCATATTTTATCATCCATTAACTATTGCTAATTATATTGGAGAAAGCAAAAGGCAAAGATGTAGGTTGGTTTGTGTCATGTTCTTAATAGAGATTCATGAGATTGATAGAGAAAGGAAAAGATTAAGGAGGATTAAGGAAGGAAAGGGAGGTTAGGGATGAAGGGGATTCAGAGAAAAAAAGAACGAGTAAGGATAAGTAGAAAAGAGATAATTCACATTTGATTATTAATTTGACGATGACCTATGTAACTACAACTAAGAATATATGTATATTAATACCCATATCGCATATAGCCATATACCCTTATACATGATAATAACTTGTAATGTTCCAAGTGTATCTTTGTGAAATTGAAGGGTATATAGAAATTAAGAAGAAGAGATGAAGTTGAGAGTTAGAGAAAGAGTCCAAGGAAGATGAAGATGTATGTAAAAGGGTAAAAGGAAAGATAAAAGTAAGGGTTTAAAAGAAGTAATAGGATTTTGATTATTCATTTAATAACCTCTACAATTATAACTAAGGTCTAAGAGTATATATACTAATATTCATATCACATATATCCAGATGCTAAAACTAAAAATATGTGTGATAGCGGGGTTATAAATCCCGTAAGCTAACCACTCAACATGTAACTATGTGGAAGAGATAAAAACAAATATCCCACATTGGAATTATGTGAAATTCAAGTTTTAATTTGTATATAAGTTGGTGGACTATTTTTTCTATTACCAAAATGATTTTAGGATGCAATCCAACCAGTCTTGTGCGGTCATACAGTTCCATGTGGGGAGTATGCAAGAGATTCAAACTAACAATAGTTTAACAAAAACCTTAGGAGTACCTTTCTTCCTATTTGCAACAACTTTGTTTAAAGTATCTCCATCTGACTTTGCAATAGTAAGAATCGGAATATTAATGTTAGCATTTGTGTCAGCTGCGGAACAAGTCATTTCCGGAAGATCTAAAAAAGGAGAATAAAGGAGAATAAAAAATGTAAATAAAAATGGGTTATTTTTCATAGAAAAATATATCTAATAAAAATATTGATGATTAATATTGAAAATAAAATTTTTAAAAAAATTGAAATGATTGAATACGCACAATAAATTATAACCTTCATCGGTATTTATAATTATCAAAGCTGTGGCACCTCCGGATTGAACAATTTCTGCCTTTTCTATGTATGTACAATTACCTCTGATAGAAAGAGCTAGAAATTGACTTAACTGTAAAAAAAAGTTAGAAACTTTAATCACAAAAGTTTGCACTTAATATTAATATTATGTTTATATAATCATTTAAATTAACTATTTTGTACGCACATTAATTCAATTAAAATTCTATTTCATAATTCAAAACTAATTTATGATATTGACTTCTTTAAATAATAATAATAATAATAATAATAATAATAATAATAATAATAATAATAATAATAATAATAATAATAATAATAATCTCCATTAAACCAACTTTTAGATTTCTTTTTTGTCTTTAATCGATGTTTGCCCTTCTAATTGTCTTTATTTGTTCTTTTTCCATGTTAGGTACATATTTAGTGGTGTGTTGCTTGTAGTCAAATATGATAAAAAGAAACAGTGAGTGCGAAAGATAATTGGAGAAACGTAGGAAATTTAATTATTATATTTAATTTGATAAATGAGATGAGAAAAATATAAAAGAGGTCATGAGAATTTGAAAATATGTTGTCCAAGACAACCTTTATATTTCAAACTTTACTAACTTAACATTAACAAAATGCAAAAATAAAAAATAAAAGAAATCAACAATTGTAATTGACAAATATTACAATCACCTGTGATATCGACTTTGAACAACCGTCTATTGGATTAGTGAAAGCTATAGGTGACTTTGAAGCTTTTTCTTCATTTTCGGGTGGATTAACACCAAATAAGGCAGTCATTCCAGTCAAAGTTCCAATCTCCGTACCATCTTCCCAATACTTCACCTTAACCTGCACGTTTGTTTCATACAATATTTACATTATCTTACAACTTTATTTTGAGTAGGTTGTATATTTATATAATACTCCATCCGTTCGGCAAAACATGTCGTTTACTATTCACGCACGCTTTTTTAGAATGATAAAAACTATATAAAATATCTATTTTTTTTAAATTTTTTTAACAAGTTTGTACTTATTAATAATAACTACGAAATTGTTAAAAAATTATTAAAAAACTAGATATTTTATATAGTTTTTATCCCCTAAAAAAACGTGCATGAATAGTAAAGTGACATGTTTTGCCGAACGGAGGGAGTAATAATAAAATCTAATAGACACAGTTTAATTGCATAATATTATGAAAGTTGGGGTTATAAACTAGAAATAGATAGAAGTAGCTACCATCCTCTATGTATATTCATATTCTCCCAATTGTACAGTTCACCTTTCTGTTACAACAATATACATATCTTGTCTTATTTTTCCACATTTGTCTATTTTCTTTGATCTCCATTGGAGAGTTTTCATGGTTTCAGAGTGTATGGATGTTTTGATTGCTCTTTGAAGGTGTAGTCATCTTCTTCGTTTAGTTTCCGCAATTGTTTCTTGCTCTCAATCTCTATTTGAGGGAGTTTCTGGTTTCTTGATTTCTATGGCTGATCCAGTAGATTTGACTGGTCTTAATTGATTGAATGATTTGATCTGTTCGAGTGATCCTTTGGTTTTGTCGAATTTGGACAATTCTGGTGCCCATTTGATTCCTGTGCGCTTTGCGTGGAACAACTTCTTGGGTTAGAATCGCGGGGGTCCGATTGGCTCTTGGTGCAAAGAAGAAACTAGGATTCATTGACATGAGCTGCACAAAAGTTTCGGTTGGCTTGATGAACGTTCAAATACGGGTTAGAGCGGACCACATGATTTGTTGTTGGTTATTGAATTCGTTGGAGAATTTGATTGCAGAAAGCTTTCTTTATGTTGATTCGGCGAAGCAACTATGAGATGAGTTATCTAAGAGATACGGGCACACAAATGCACCTCTTATTTTTCATTTGAAGAGAGAGCTATACGAATAGTGGTTCATGTTGGTAGTTCAATTGCAGATTACTTTAACAAACTCAAAAAAAAAAATTTAGGATAATGGGCTTCCTGAGTGTACGTGCAGGGCAATAGATAATAAGTTAGGGAATCGAGTTATCCAATTCTTGATGGGATTGGGTGACGTGTTTGAAGGTGTTCGTAATAGCATTCTTGCTTATTGTAAACAAGGTGTACTATATGGTACAACAAGTTGAAGGTTCGAAGGGTGTTGGTTTGCAATCACAACAAAGCTTGAATGAGAGCTCTTCTTTAGTGGCGTTGAACATGAACTCTCATCAATATAAGAGAGATTTCAAGAAAGATAACATAAATAGGTTCTGCACTCATATCTTTCTCCTTGATTTATGCTTCCACCAAAAGGTTGCTCTAAAGCTTTGTCTGACCAAGTGTGTCTTCCTAAGAGATCTTTATGGCTTGAAACAAGTAAGCAGGCGGTGGAATTTGGAGCTCACTAGATTTATGATCTCTCTTGGCTTTATTCAATCTAAGCAAGACTACTCTCTCTTCATCAAACTTGTTGCTTTAGGAATTATTTCTACTTTAATCTATGTTGATGATTTACTTATCTCTAGAGATGATGTAGCATCTATTATTTCAATAAAACAACAATTGCATACAACTTTCACAATCTAAGACCTTGGTCTTGTTCAATATTTCCTTGGTCTTGATGTGGCTATATCTGGTATGATGGTTCATCAGAAGAAATATATTGTTGATTTATTGAAAGATATGGATATGATGGATTCTAAATCAGCTCCTTTTCCTCTACTTCGGGAATTAAGGCCTTCTACTGAGGAGGGCAGTCTATTTGATGATCTATTCCTCAATCTTACTCATCCTAATCTTTCTTATGTTGTGCAACACTTATCACAATTTGTGAGTTGTCGTAGAATACCGCATTATCAAGTTGCATTACATGTTCTACGATATTTGATAGGAACCATAAATGCAGTTGTAGGGTTATTTTATTTGGCATGATCATCTCTTCCCTTGTCTGACTTCAATTATGCAGATTGAGCATCTTGTACATTCACAAACCGATCACTTTCAGGATATTGTGTCTTGTTGGGAGATTCTCTTATATCCTATAAAACCAAAAAATAGGCAACAATACCCAAATCATCGGCAGAATCAGAGTATATGTCTTTATCATACACAAGTAGTTAACTTGTTAGGTTGCAATGATTATTTATGGATTTAAAAATCAACATTCCTCCTCCTATCCCTCTCCATTGTGATAACAAATCAACACAACACCTTGCAACTAATCTAGTATTTCATGAGCGTATGAAACACCTTTGGATTGATTGTCACTTTGTTAAAGAGAAGCAACAAAAAGGGTTCTTACAAACGCACCCTCTTTCTACCTCACTCCAGCTAGCTGACATTACGACAAGGCCCCTTGGAGAACAACAATATCGCTTCCTATCTGGCAAGTTTGGTAGGTTTTTTCTCCATTATCCAACTTGGGAGGGGGGGTTGTTAGGAGTACAAGGGAATATTTTATAATATCAGAAAGTTGGGGTTATAAACTAGAAATAGATAGAAGTAGCTCCGACCTCTATATATATTCATATTCTTCCAATTGTGCATTTCACCTTTTTGTTACAACAATATTCAGATCTTGTCTTCTCGTTCCACATTTGTCTATTTTATTTGATCTCCATTGGAAACTTTTCAAATAGTAAAGAAATAACTTCATATTATACATGGTTAGATATAGATTAATAATCATTTTAACAATTAAAATCATATATAAGGTGAATTGATAAGTTCTTGTTATCATCTAGATGATTATTCAACCCCATGCTTTTAGTTATTAATACATAATTAAAAAGCTTAGATGATTCAAACCAGGAGACAATAATAATAAAGGCTTGAAATTATCTTATATATGACTCTAATTAACAAATGATAATTAATCCTTGATTGATTACTCCGACATGAGAAGCATAAACGTGATAGATGTACTTAATCAATTTGATTAATAATTTATTAAAATGTTTTTCAACATATGACTACTATTCAATCTACATATATATATATATATATATATATATATATTATCTATGACAAAAATATATATTTGAGAAGACAAATGGAAATAAATATCCTATTAAAAGTATAATTGCCTGAAAATTACCATAGCATTAGAATTGTTGCATTTGTTTGTAGCGGCTTCAACTATTGAGGAGAAGGATATAATGATACAACCTGTAAGTATGAAAAGGAAGATTGCTTTAAGTTGAAGATGGAACATAAGGAATGCCATAGGAGAAGAATTACAATGGAAAAATAAATTTATTTCTTCTTGTCTATTTTTTTTTCAAACAATGTTTTTGTTATTTTCTTTTTTTTAGTTCTTCTTTTCTCTGGATGAGATTTTGTTTTAAATTTAATTAAAAGGTTCGAGGTTGAGAAAATAAATGATACTCCCCAATAATAATTCCTAAATCTAGGGTTGTCGGTCATTTATCAATATTCATAATTCTTGAAAATCAATGAAAGATAATTTATTAGTTTATGAGTTGATTTTCTTTTCAAGCAGTAGTATATTTTAATGTGTATCAATAGTTATTTTCTTCATATATAAGAAATGATTTCAAATGATTGACATAATTTTTTATTGCTCGATTTTTCTAAACATTAGTAACAATTTTTTTTAGTATTTGTATTTGTTGAAACATACGAAAATTCAAAATATCATATAAACTATTGTTTGAAAAATTGAGAGGGTGAAGACAGATCGATAGACTCACTGTCATGATTCAACAAAAAAACAAACAAAATAATCCAAATGAGAATGGAGAAACCCGAAGCCTTTGAACAAAGCAACATCGAGCTTGGTGTGGAAGACTCGGAACAAGAATATGAATAACAAGAATATGGGTTTTATTAAAGCTAACATGATGTCTCATCGTAGGGAAGATTAAAAACGCAAATTCACCTCTTGAAAAGTGAAGATTATTGAAGAAGTTTAGATTATATAATATTCCCCTCACCTAGATGAGAGAGTTTCAAATTAAAGACCACAAATACCGCCACAACAAATTACAATCAACAAGGTCATGTGATTGCACCTTATTGAGAATTAAACACATGCACATAAGTCAAAGCCATAACAAAAACCATAAAACTACCAACCCAAAAGCAAGAAGAGGAGACCTTCAAATCCAAACACTTGATCAATAAAATTGGATTGGATTTGTTTTTAATTTCTCTTCATTACCTTGACCAAAATCACAATTCCTTCACCTTTTCCTACTTTTTTTTAATCAAGTAATAATTTAAAATACTAAACAAAAAATCTGATAAATTGAGATGGTGCAAGAAATGTCAAACAGACTCACCATCATGATACAACTGAAAAAGTCAAACCAACCCACAATCTATGAACCAATCAATCAAAGCAAGATGATCAACTTGGCCTCCAATAAAAACATTAAATCTGATTTGAATAAATTCTCTTTTTTTTCCATTGTTTAAGGTTATACATTAAGTTTTTTTTAAACAAAAAGGAATTTGATGCACTAGAAATATTCGGTGAGTCGAGAGGTCGATAAGATTGGCAACAGAAACACCATCATAAAAAAAATAAACATATAATGCATAGGGATACCAAACACAAAGGTAAAAAATAAACACTGAGTTGTCCTTGGTAAACATGTATCGAACATTATCTCAAACCCTCTGACCTCTCTCTAGTAATCTAGAGAGAGGGAAGAGCCCCAAAATCTTCATACAGACACATCCGTTCCCAAATCACTACAACAGAAAAGCCTTTTAGCGACCAAAATTTTAGCGATGAATTATTTTTCCTCGATAAATGTGGACTTTGGCGACGAACCTATCCACTCCTCATAAAATGACACGTGAACTTTAGCAAGAAACCTATATTCCTCGTTAAAAGTGGTATTCAACGACAATTTTTTTGACTCGTCGCTAATTGTTAGTATAATATGGTCACATAAAACATAAGGAAAATAGCGACGAATTCGAAGTTTTTATTGAGGAATATTTTCATCGCTAAAAATACATTCATCGATGAATTTTTAATTTTGTCGTTATTTTTTTGGTGGGAATTATGTAAAACCCGCCAAATTTATTAGCGACAAAGATTGTAATTACTCGCTAAAAGTATGTGTTTCTCAAGGAAAAAATTTATCGCTAAACATATTAATCAACGAGGAAACTCCATGTTCGACGTTATTGGCTTACGTGAAATATGGAAAATTACTAAAATTTATTAGCGAGAAAGTTTCAATTCCTCGCCATATGTTGATGTTTTATGAGAAATATTTTTTTAATTGAAATAACCATTTAACAAGAAAATATCTGATGATGCCCGAGATTTAAATAATGATATTCTCAAAAATCATAAATAAATAAGGTTTCCCGCTATATAAATAGAACCTTATAAACATTAAAAAATGGACGAGTGCAAGTAAAAAACTGAGACTCAGGATGTCCGCGGACGATAAACCGCCTACGGATCTCACATGCATGTCGGGACACATGGCACCCATGCCCCCATCACACATGGTGTGAGACACTTGACATGTGGCAAATGAGTGACATGCAAATAGGAGTACTTGCACTATAAAAAGAGGTCGAAGCCTCATTAACAAAGGTCGGTTCCCATGATATTCCGAGGGGCATAGGCCGGGAATAGGGGGCTTTTCAAGCCTATCTGAGCGGGTTCGTCTCGACTCAGAAATGAGCCGACGTTTGGTGAGATCATCGCCCGAAAAGTGGAACGAGCCAAGCACTAGGTCCGGCGGCACAGGTCGAGGCCCCCATTTAGGATAGATAATAGTAGGAAGGGGGCTTCAGGTAAGACCGCCGACCAACTGAAAATCGACACGTGGATCACCTCCCCCACGGGGACGTGGAAGGAGGTTCACTTTTCAAATGTGGTTTCATCAATATCAGTTTCATCGCTAATTATATGGGAATAAATAACATTGAGGAAATTCGCCCAAAAATACCTTTAAAAAAAACCTAATTAAGTAACTATAGCCTCATAAAAATTTGTTAGCCGCGTTACCCCATCCTCATTTGCTCTCTTTCTCTTCAATGGACATCGACGCTCCTCCTCCTCCCAAGCGCCACCGCTCCGGACGGGCCACCGCTCTCACCGCGAGCAACCTCATGCGGACTGCCAGCCGCCGCCGGCGCAGGATAGCCACCCGCGACTCCACCGGTGTGCAGCAGCCCTTCCTCTTCTTCAACCTCCTCCTCCTTTATCTTCCTATTCACCCATTTGAACCACTTTTACCTTGATTTATGGTAATTCTCTCGCCCTCTAATCTTTTTCACATTGAATTTCATATTGATTGGGGGTTTAGGTGGTTTATTTGAAGATTTGAATTGTTAGGGTTTGGGAGAAATTGATTTGGTTTTGCTTAATTTTAGTATATCCTAAAAGGGATCTTTATATTCGGCTAGTTCTTATTCTTATTAATTTGGTTTTGATTAATTTTAGTATATCATAATCTTTAGGGAACAATTCTGGATCTTTTTTTTCACATTAAAGTTTGAGGGGATTAAGTTGACTATGAACCTTCAGCAACTTAATTATTAATGGAGAATTATTGAGTCTGACATGTTCATTATTACAAATTGCTCATTCATTTGCCTTGCATTTGTCCAGAAGCTAAATAGGAAGCTTGTTCATATCGGTGCTGGGCTGGTTTTTATGCTTTGTTGGCCGTTGTTCAGGTAGCATGCATGATCAATGAGTTTCCTGACCATTTCATCTTGTAATGTACTGACTGAACTTATTTACCTATGGATGCAGTTCAGGGTGGCGAGGAGTTGTTCTAGCTAGTCTTATCCCTGGAGTCAATATAATAAAAATGCTTCTTTTGGGTCTTGGCATATTGAAGGATGATGCATTGATGCTACTGTGAGTGTGAAGTCAATGAACAGATATGGGGATAAACAGGTAGCCTCATTTGTCTCTTAGATTTTATTGGGATTGAATAAAATGAAACCCATAAAAATTTGTTAGAGATAAACTATGTGATAGAAGCAAAGAAGAAAATCCTAGTTTACAATATCAAAGAGGAATCTTTAATGAGGGTTATTTGCCATGTGGAGTTGCAATATTGCAATCCTAGTTACTTCCCAATTTCAATTCATGATGTATAAAATAATTGCCTTAGTCTCCTCTTAAGCAAACTCTTGCATTAGGTTCTATTAAAATTTTGACCTCATTCACTTATAACATACGACATGTGAAGTTACAATGCATGATAATGGAAAAAGGGCTGTTTTTAATGAGTGCAGATTTATAAGGGTATGTTTCTCCATGAATCATGAAAGAATTAAATTTTAAAAGGTTAGATTATAGAAAATTCTTTCCCGAGCCCCTATACACTTGATAAGAGTTATTCCGGGCATGTAAGTCATTTGGAGCATTGCATGACGTTTCATGATGCATCAGGGAACTTCTAAATTTGGAGTACTTCTCCTATCGAGATTGCAACAATTTGTAACCTATATATGCGCTGGAGAGGGTAATCACAATGAGCCAGTTAATTTTCTTTATTTTACGAAACTTTTTTTTTCTTTCTGATAGTTCTGATCAGATTTTATGACAGAGGATAATGAATCTTAATCATGAAATGAAAGCAAGTTGTGATTCCATACCTTTTCGTTCTTTTATCCACAGTATGTTGCCTGCCATGGGTTGGCGATGTTGTGATTCCATTACTTTGTTTTTTTAACAAAAAGTGATGTTCATTAATGTCTTCCAAATGTGATCTTTTATTAGTTGTACCTAAAAGTCTTCTAGTTATAAATAAATATCTGTTTTTCTCATACACCATCTTCTTCTTTGAATTGTATTGGTGATCTAAATGGTTATATATTTGTTGCTTTTTAATTAAGTTTATGTTTCAACATTTTAGTTTTCATATCTAGTTTGTTTTCTGCTATTAGTTGGTTCTCAATTGTTTCTTTGTTGCTTGAGAGCTGATCTTTTTTTTGCTCTGTTTACTGTCATAGGCTGCCGAGTGTGCTTATGCTTGGGGTATGAATGTGATTCAATTCAAACCTTTGTTTGTACTAGGTCTTGTATGATTTTAAAGTACTTTAATAATCGCGTGTCTAGGTGATTGTGACTGCAGTGTGTATTTGATCATTAAAACTTCTTGTTCATTGAAGGGTTCTCACAATACTATGTGTTATGATTATGATCATTAATGCCATTATGACAAAATCTGTATTTTACCTTTTTATGCCTGCAATTTGCAGATACCTTTACTGTTAGCACTTTGAGAGTTCAACTCCTTATGGCAAAGATCCTCTTATAGAGTAAGTTGGAAGTCCTAAGTGTTTTTAGTCAAAGTACTTGACATGATATGGCTACGAGATTATGGTGTTTTAGATGTTGATGTTGCTTTGGTTATAATATTGTACTGCTCTACCAAAGCTAAAGAGAGAAGACATTATTATGACTTGCTTTTTATATCGAGTCTGTTCTCTATAAGATTCAGTAATTGGTTAATTATGTGATGATGATCGTATTCTTTTACAATTAGGTGCATGCCTAGACTCTGTTTTTTTCAAGTCTTGTATTTATATACCTAATGGTTGCAAAATTTAAGTTATGGTATGGTTGTTCAAGAGGGAGTGAATAGGATATGTATTTTGCTCTAATGTGTTCTTGAAGAGAAAGAATGCAAATCATAGGACGGGGAAAGATAATATTATTACATTTAAGCCTATTAGCTCAAATGATAGAGCAATGTGTTTAAGCACAGAGATGCAGGTTCAAACCCTGTATAGGCTACTATAATAATTAGAAAAAAAATTACTATTTATCATTAACAAGGAAGTAAATATTTTAGGGAGAAAATCACTTTTATCGATAAATATATATTCAACTATGTTCTCGAATCCTTCACCTATTTTTGCAACAAAATGTATGTCTTTTTGCGATGAAAATTTTAGTCGCTAATAAAATGGACACAATTTGACGTCATCATTAACAACGAAAAAAATATTAGCGATGAAATTGCATTTGACGCCAAACACATTCAATGACTATTTTTGATTCCTTCCACTTGATTGGCAACAAAAAGTTTGACTTTTTACGAGAAAAATATTAGTCACTAATAGTTATTGAGAGAAAAAATTGTTTCATCGCTAATAATTTTAGCGATGATTTTTTTTCCTCGATTAACCTTTCCTTGACGAGCTTTCCGCGATGAACTGACGACGAAATGTATTTCCTCGCCAAATCTCTTCAGCGACAAAAACTCAATTTTCAACGACGAACAATTTCCCCGCTAATAGGCATTTTTGTTGTAGTGAATCCTCCCTGACTCAACCCTAAATTCAATTGCATAATCTCCGCTCTCCATCAGCCGCTTTCCGGCTCCAGCAGCCGCGGCCTGGGTCCGGCCGCATCCGGTCTAACCTCTGCGTCCTCCGTATTCATTCTCCCTCGGCCTATCTCACTTTGCCTCGCCTTGGGTCTTCTATTCATCTCTCCGTTTGGGCTAGTTCGGTCCTGGCGTGGTCGATTTGGCCCCCGTCCTGTCAATCGGGTTGGGGTTTCCGACCGGGAGTGGCTCATCTTCACTCTCGCCCGATCCTCTTGCCCGTCTCTTCTGCGGGGTTGTTGGTATTGGGTTGGGCTGGCTTTGGGCGCCTTCACAGCCATCCTTTCTCTTTCTCACCATCTGCGATGTCGGGTCTCCGACTGATGGCGTCGGGCTTCTGGTGTTTTGGTGGTCTTGGGTCGATGGTGTGGCTGACCTCCGCTCCTCCTCCTTCAGTTTCAGTGTCCTGCTCCGTGCGTCCGGCCTCGGTCTTGTGCTTGCTGCGCAAGGTCTTTCCGGGATTTCCGGGATTTCCGTATCCGTGATTGCCTTGCTAGGCACGACTTGGGGGAGGGGAACTGTAAAAATTAAGTCTACTAAAGGAAAAATAAAAAACGTTTTTGGTGCAAGGAGAATTGCTGGTAGGTGGAGATTTTAGTGGTGCCTTTATTTATTTTTATATATATATTTTATTTAAATGGATGGCTAGATTTAACCCCCTACCGTGGCTAATTTAGGCGAACAAGTATTAGAGAAATACTCTCCTATGGAGAGCTTATACATCCCCTTCGAGGGCCCAACCCTCCTCCGGGAGCCTTATTATGCTCGAAAGAGCTTGATTTAAATCCCAATAGGGTCCGACTGGTCTCTTCGACCGGTCCTTCACGGTGCGATTTGTTCGGGCGGCTACGGTTGTACTTCGGTGCGGTTAGGCTTTCTTCTTCTTCGTTGGAGTTCTGGCAGTCGGAGTTGGAATTGGCTGGGATCGTGGTAGTGTGTACGGGGCGACTCCGTGATCGGGAAGGAGCTTCCTGGAGGTTCGTCTTCACTACCCACGGGTTTCCTAATGTATCGCCGGCCAACGGTACAGTGCTTGGATGGTGCTTGGCTTCGTCCGTAGTCTACGTCTCCAGCGTGTTTGATTTAGTTTCGCCTAGTTTCATCTTGTAGGATGCGCTTCCGCTTGTTTTATTGCACTGTTTATGTTTTCGTTTGTTTGTTATGACGGTTTTCCATTTTCCGACTTGTAGGCCATCGAGTTTCAGGTATATCTGAGCTCGAATTCTTACCTTATCAAAAAAAAAAAAGAAACACTGAGTAAAACAAACATACATTAAGCTTTGATCATGATTCGTTGTTTTCGATTTTCCTTCTATTTTCTTTACTTTTAGGGGGTTTTGGTATAAATCTGGAAGGGAGGAGAGGACAATACAATATAGAAGTAGAACCGATCAACACCATGCAACTACCAACACCAAGTAGCAATAAGAGACTCCCTCCATGTCTTTGGTTCTTGTTTGTCATGGGGGGCAATGGAATTGGTCACCCATAGCAAACCCAAAAGTGATTCATCAACTTATGAGGTTTCATGGTTAGATTATGTGGGTTCTCCCATATATTGAAATGACTTTAACAACATATAAGTTTGATGTACTCCTCCTCTTATTGGTAATTGGTCTTGAGATAGAACTTCGTTGGGTTTATGTGTTGCTCATGTCAGGCCTGACCCACGTACAAATATTAAACTTTTCAAAAATCTCCTCAACGATCGAAATTGCGGATGGAAGTTATTCATGTGGGTAAGAGCATGTTTCTTATTGTTCATAATGTATTTTCCAAACCAAAGTTGTCCATGTGGATAGAATCAAAATTGTAGATGAAAAGTTGGTCGAAGAGGAGTATCGAGCTATACCTCAACATTTATTCAAACCATGGGAGAACATCCCGAACCCTTGAACCCAAGGCCACCACAACCTCCGCCATCTCCACTAGCAAATTGCCGCTAGATCCCGAAGAGACAATGGAGATTGGAAACGTGCAGCCACTTTAAACCAAATACGTAAAAACCTTTTTTCTTGAGTTCTAGTTTTTATTGAAATTTATTCTTCTCTTTTTAGAATCCATCACCTTATAAGCCAAGCACATGATCAAAAGAGCCATTTCTTCCCTCGAGTTAAGCCCTCTTTGCGATTCACCTTGCGTCTTCGACTTTAATTGGATCGATCTCTAGCTCTAGAGTGGTTATTTTGTCAAATTTGTGGTCTTCATCCATCTTTGGCTCTATGCTTATACTAGATTCTTTACTCATCTTGACGGGTTCTTAATTCAACTTGCTGGTGGCATAAAGGCTTGGTCCTATTTTTTTTTCCAAAACTCAATATGCTTTTAGTATTTGTATTTATATATATGAATTTTGTTGATACTTACTCTTATTTAATGTTTATTTATTGAAAAAATCATATTCAACTAAAAATACAACTTTGTTATAAACTAATAAACCCAACTCGGGTTCATGTACCAAATAGTGACCTCGATTTCGGATGCGTCATTGAATTGTTTGTCTTCAATCCATCAAATTTGTCTTTCATGCAACAAGTTTACCTTCGTGAAAATATAAAGCTCGTTGCCAAATTATGTCGTTAGCCACCTAATCTAGCTCTCACACTTTTAGTTAGTCTTCGGCCTCTTTAGTTTTCTCCCATGCAAGATAAGATTTCTCACTCATTTGTTTCTTTGTTATTTTTTTAATAATTCACTTTATTATCATATCACCTTAATTTATTAATAGTGCAATATTGCATGAGTATACATGCATGCATGTAGACACAATATTATCACACTCACATATAACAACCACTTGTATAACACAACAAGAGATTACCAATTTATTTGATAGAAGGATAAAAAGTGCGATAAAAGATATAAATTATGGCCATAATAGAATAACATAAAGGTTGAGAACTACTCTATATCATAGAAGAATTATAAAAGGTTGATAACTAACCCTTATCACTACTCATTGATGTATTGCATAAGTCCAAAATCACATTTAGCCTAAATGTGGTACATTTGCGCCTATATTCTCATCGGTTAACCTATCGTCCTATATTAAAGATTTATTTCAACTACAATCAAATCAAAGTATAGAAACACAATCACCAAATATAAAGAAATCAAATCCTCACGACATTGCAACAAGATCCACTATAAAACACATAAAGATATTTTCTGCCTTCTTTTATACGTTATGCATGCATTTGGTTTTAAAGCAAAGATAACCTAACAAATTAACTCGCTTGAGCAAAAGAACGCGATGGCCCTTGTGGCCATGCGCCCCCAAATCGCCCACCCACATGCTTCGACCGAACCCTAATTTCCCACTCAAATCTCCTCAATCCACTGCCTCCTGGCATTTTTATTTCGATTCAGTGCTTAGATCGCCCCAAGATGCCAATATATTGGCTTGATTCAGGTTTAATCCGGTCGGGGGGCTTGTTCGGGTTTGTGGTGGCTGGTTATGATCTTCCGTCTCCGCCTTTGTTCGGCCTACTTCGTTTTTCCATCAACAGATCCGTCGTTTGCATGTCCTCCTTCGGCGCCGCCTCCCTCCATGATTGTCCTCGACTTGGACGCTCTGGGCAGTGCTAGTTTCCTTCGCCGATTCCTCGGCTTGAGCTGCTCTCGTCAGTGGTTCTCGATGGCCTGTGCTTTGTCGGTTCCTTGGTCTAGTGCTGGTTTCGCTGGATGCTTTTGGTAGGGATGGCAATGGGTCGGGTGATGGGTGGATGATTTACTTCCGTCACCCGACCCACCTCCCAAAACCCTTCACCCTACCCGACCCATCACCCACCAAATATTTCACCCGCTCCGTCCACCCATCACCCACCGAGTGATCGGGTGGATCGGGTGATAATTCGGGTGAAATACAAGACACTAAATTCATCAAAAAAAATTATTGAAAAACATACGTCGAACACATCGACGAATAAACGTTAATTAGGAGTTCATTGCATTCACGTTTCCATTTTAATTAGGAGCCAATTGCATTGCATATCTTCAAATAAAAATTGCATAACTTACTTTATGACAAGATATTTTCATTTTTAATCGTTTGATAGGTATCTTGAATTAGTGTTTAAGGAGTATATTGGTAATTTCATATATAAAATATAGTTATATGATACAAGTCGGGTGATGGGTCGGGTGACGGATCGGGTGATGGGTCGGGTGACGGGTGGGGAATGTCTTCACCCGAATCCGACCCGACCCATCACCCGTTCACCCATCACCTACTTAATATCCGCTTTGTTTCAGATTTTCACCAACTTTTTTGGGTCGGGTGAGACGGATATCCGTCGGGTGCGGGTGAAATTGTCATCCCTAGCTTTTGGTGTCGTCGACATAGTCCTGCTTGCGGTGTTTCTGGGGGCCTCGCTGCCGGGTCGCCGGTGGGCCTTTATCTACCGGGGCACTATAATTGATAATTCCCATGGCGTGCAAGGTGCTCCTTGTGGGCCTTGCACGCCAAGCATCCAGTAAAAAAAACATACCCAAACCAGATTTATTTAAATACATATTCATTTATAATTCCCACAGATAACTTTGGAAAGGAGTAGACAAATCTCGAAAGAGTTCTTTGTAAAATCTGAAAACAAAATTAAATAAATAATATAAACCTCTTGGCAATATCCCGTAAAGGCTATTTGGTGCATTTTGCACGGGCGGGGGTACGACTTGCTTTTGGTGTGTTGGAGCGATCTTCTTCTTCGTTGGGGTTCCGACGTCCGGAGTTGGGACTGGTTGAGGTCGAAGTGGTGTGTACGGGGTGACTCCGTGTTCGGAAAGGGGCTTCCTTGTACGTTCATCTTCATTGTTCACAGGTGATTCTTGATGTATCGGTGAAGAGCGGTGCTACTTCGTGGTGGTGTTTTGCTTTATTCTTAGTATACGTCCCCAACTTGTTAGTTTTAGGTTTGCTTTGATTCATCATATTATAAAGTGTATGTTGTCTCTTTGTTTGCGCCTTTTTCCCGTTGTATGTTCGAGGGTTTTCCGTATATCAACTTATCGGTCTATCGAGTTTCAGAATCAAATAAGTGGTTTGAAACATTAGTTCAAAGCAAGATAACTAATTAAAGTATTTATGGATATTTTACTTGTGTAAGAATCAAATAAGTGGTTCGAAACATTAGTTCAAAGCAAAAAATATCACCCTTTCATCCCTAAATGCGTTTAGATTTCTTATCTTCACCTATACTAAATCATATCTTATCGCATCCTCTGTTCGAAAATTATTGTAGTTAGAATTTTAAACAGAAATGTTTTACGGTATAATTTCAATAGATGGAACATTGAATTTAGGATTGCACAAAAAAATAAGATTATTAATCTGCACAAAACTCGAATAAAAACATGAATAATTTTTTACTCTCGTGATAAGTGAGAGATATACTTTCAATTAGTTTTAAGTGAACTGATTTATAACTTATTGACTTATAACTTATCACTTGTTCTGACTAGTTGACTTAAAAAAACAGTGTCATTTAAAAAAAAACTGGATTAAAAACCGATTTCATTCACCAATGCCAATTATTTTGCGGGCCAAATGATTCGGTGTACTTACACGGATAGGGCACCACCAGCTACAAAGTAGCAGGCTACCAGTCTTCCATATGGGGGCATTCTTGGCAGCTTCTACCACAATACTAGCGCACGTATACTCTCAGGATAAGTGAAAAAATCTACCGTTTCCCCGTGCAAACCCTAATCATATTTAAACTCCTCGTTCCTCTTTTCACTACCCCCGCAACGTTGCTCTCCCCCGATCACACAGTCTCTCTCCCGAGCTCCAAACCCTGGAATTCATCTTCTTCCTTCGCGGAGGAGATCTAGGGTTTGGATTCCCACCAAATCCTTCTTCTGAATTTCGCATAGGTGCCTTGCAATTTCAAGGATTAGAAACACCTGCTATTTGATTTCCGGAAATCTCGGTGATTTTTTTACCTGCTGCACCGCACGCCTCGAATTCTAGGATTGTCCTATTTTTTCGATCGATTTATTGCAATTATCTGTGCCTCGATTTAGGATTGTTGAGGGAGATCGGGGGAAAATTATAAAAATTAGGAAATGGATCTTCCAAGTCTCGCTGTTATTCTTCGAGCTGCTCTTAGTCCGAATCCTGATGAACGCAAAGCTGCTGAGCAGAGTCTCAATCAGGTCGGTCCCTTCCTATTAAATCCGTTCAATTATCTTGAGCTTCAATCCCCTGTGCTGTTTAGATTTGATTTTTTTTTCTTTTTTTGTGCTTGAGATTGAGATTGCGATGCCTTTTTGATCTGAAGTCGTTTTTTATGCTTGGAAGATTGAATCGAATTGATCTGTGAGACTGTTAATAATTTATTTTGATTTTGATAGGAAGCTGCATATAACTTGGTGACGTAGAAGTGTGACTTATTCTAAACATATGTTGATAGTCAGCGCTGATTAATTATTATTATTATTCATCTGTGTCCTATTATATTCTTATGAATATGATGCTTCTGGAAATCTGGATCACAGGAAGCTGTTTATAAAAGACATCGAGTTATGCTGCTACAGTAGTTTGTACTTGTTTGCTAATAATTGTGTTTGATGCATTAATTGCAGTTTCAGTACACACCACAGCATCTTGTCAGGTTACTGCAGATTATAGTTGATGGAAACTGTGACATCGCAGTTAGGCAGTTTGCAAGTATCCATTTCAAAAATTTCATTGGCAAAAATTGGTCACCTCATGATCCTGGTTAGTCATTTTTTTTAATATATATATACATGTAAGTTGGAATCAAGTTACTGTCCTAGTATCCAATCATATTGATCCAACAGTCTATACTTGTTTGTTATATTATAATAAGGGATAAGCGAAAATCAAGTCCTATGCTGCTGACATAGCAATTAGCGTCTGTGACTTGCTTATAGAGTTGATTGAACTTTTCTTGTCTATGTTGAATGTCAGAGGAGCAGTCTAAGATCTTGGAAAGTGATAAAACCATTGTGAGGGATCATATACTTGTCTTTGTGACCCAGGTTCCTCCAATACTGAGGTACTGTAGGATGTATTTCTCTCTCTAAACGTGTAGTAGTGTTTGGTGAAAGTTTATGTGGTATATCCGTTCTTGACATTTAAATTGGATGAAGTGAAGTTGTGTTTTGGGCTGAGACAGCTGAGTTTTACCTGTTGAACCAATATGCAGGGCACAGCTTGGTGAATGTCTGAAAACAATCATCAATTCTGATTATCCTGAGCAATGGCCGGGTCTTCTTCCGTGGGTGAAGCATAATCTACAAGATCAACAAGTTTATGGAGCCTTATTCGTGCTGCGCATTCTTGCAAGAAAATATGAGTAATAATTAAATTTCTGATCTTTGATACCTTGTAAAGTTGATAACCTGTGATATGCTACTGTCCTTATATTATTGATAGTTCTTTTGTCTAGATTTGAACCAGATATAGTTCTTACATGCACTTATGATTGGCAATGTTCACTTTTCTGGTTGATGATTTGATGAGAGAAGCGTTGGTAATATGAAATTAAGAAGCGTCTAAATTTACTGCAGTGTGGTCCCATATTTTGAAATGACATGCGAGTTAGATTTAAATCTGAAGCACTTGCAAAATAATACTAATTAAAACTTGTCGTTTACTATTCATGCACGCTTTTTTAGAATGATAAAAACTATATGAAATATTACCTTTTTTTAAATTTGTTTTTATAAATTCACACTTAATAGTAACAAGTATGAAATTATTAAAAAAATATATTAAAAAAGTCAATATTTTATATAGTTTTTAACGCCTCAAAAAGCGTGCGTGAATAGTAAAACATCAAGTTTTAATTAACGGATGGAGTATTTAATAGAAGACCTTTGTAAGGAAATTGTCATAATTCTCAAAATGTTGTTGAAATAATGTATTGTACATGCCATTACTTCAACTCTCTTCTCACTGAATCTAAGCACGTGATCATTTTTATTTTATTTTTACTTTTAGGCTTCTCAAAATCTGATGATAGTTTCATAAACTCATTTTGATCACATATTAGCAATTCTCTGATTAATTCTGCTATTGCTTTGATATAGGTTCAAATCAGACGATGAGAGGACGCCTATTCAGCTGATTGTTGAGGAAACATTTCCCCATCTCCTCAATTTGTTTAATAAGCTTGTCCATATTGTAAACCCTCCACTGGATGTAGCAGAATTGATCAAGCTTATTTGTAAAATATTCTGGTCATCTATTTATGTAAGTATTCTAAAATTTCTTCTTATTCTACTGAAAACTATCTTGGTGGATTTGATCAAGCTATACGACAACTGGCTCACTTCTTATTTCCTGTTGTTACTGTTTCAGTTGGAGATCCCTCGGCAGTTGTATGACCCAAATATGTTCAATGCATGGATGGTTCTCTTCTTGAGTATATTGGAGAGGCCTGTTCCGTTAGAAGGCCAGCCTACTGACACTGAACAAAGAAAATCATGGGGATGGTGGAAAGTGAAGAAATGGACTGTTCATATCTTAAATAGGCTTTATACACGGTTAGTTCATACTGATATATCCCAGTTTTACTTAATCGCTAAATAAGTAATATGTTATAATTTTACAAAGCTAAACTTTGCTAACCTCCCCGCCTAAAAAGAGAAAGAACCTAGAAGTGACTGGAGTGTAAGAGCGTTGTACAAGCTGGAACTGTCTAACTGCTCACTTTTGCCTAGTTGAGATTTTTATAATTTGACAAGCTTCTTTATTTGTTTTTGACAGGTTTGGGGACTTGAGACTTCAAAACCCAGAAAACAAGCAGTTTGCTCAAATGTTCCAGAAGAATTATGCAGGGAAAATTTTGGAGTGCCATTTGAATTTGTTGAATGTAATCCGTGTTGGTGGATATCTGCCTGACAGAGTTATAAATCTTATTCTTCAATATCTGAGCAACAGGTCTGCATCTGCATCATGTAATCCCATTATATCATTACTGGTTCATTTGATGCGTTTGTCTGTGGTTTCCTACATGATTTTGGATGATGATGGATGCATAACTAGTTTCTCTTACCTTCATAAAATCATTTTATTTCTCTTGTATTCGCTGATGACATCACTTGCTCCAACAACAGTTGTTAAATTTTCATTTTTTCTCTTAACCTGTGATTAAGCTATGCTTTGTTTTTCTTCTTGCAGCATTTCAAAAGCTAGCATGTATCAGTTGCTCCAACAACGTCTCGATGTTCTTTTGTTTGAAATAATTTTTCCTCTCATGTGTTTCAACGACGATGACCAGAAGCTTTGGGACGAAGACCCATATGAGTATGTGAGGAAGGGCTATGGTGAGTTTCAGGGCCTGTTCTGTTTCATGAAACTTAATTATAATCGTTTTCATTGTTGTCTGGTGGAATCGGTACATGCTGTTAAGTTTCTTAGGAACCAAAAGTAACTTAAAATCTCATTCTTTTGGGTTATGGTGGTGTTATGATAGTAAAGCTCTTTCATCTTTGTCTAATGTGGTTCTAACCCTTTCACTATATACTAATTGTAACGTATGGAATCCAGACTGTGTTTTCTTTGCTTCCTACTGTTTTTGGACCATGAAGTATATGAAGTGGGTATATATGCTTTTCTGAATTTGTTGGGGGTTTAGTTTTTTTCTTTAAAAGTATGACATTCTTCCTTTTTTCACAATTTTTTTTCCATTTGAAGTAGGGAAGCTGTTGCTTGTATTTGGTGTTTTCTACTTGTGTTTTTTAAAGACTGTCATTTCTTTTGGTATTTTGAAAAACTATCTGTAGTTTTCATGGTGATTCTTTTTCTCTCGTGCAGATATTATTGAAGATTTATACAGCCCAAGGACAGCTGCAATGGATTTCGTAAGTGAGTTGGTCCGGAAACGGGGGAAAGAAAACCTTCAAAAGTTTATCCAGTTCATTGTCGGGATTCTTAAAAGGTATTTCTAGAGTGGCTTAAAACCCCACTTTTTTATGATCTTACATAATTTATGATTGGATCCAATTGATAAGATGACAATAATAGTGGTTGTGGGGACTGTAACTGTTGAAATTGTGATTATAACATTGGTTTCAGGTATGATGAAACCCCTCCGGAGCAGAAACCTTATCGGCAAAAAGATGGGGCCCTACTTGCCGTTGGAGCCCTTTGTGATAAGCTAAAACAGACAGCTCCATACAAGTCTGAGCTGGAGAGCATGTTAGTGCAACATGTTTTCCCTGAGTTTAGCAGTCCTGCAGGCCATCTTCGTGCAAAGGTTAGTTGATGCTCTCTATTCAACCTCTTTCTGTCCCCTGCTTCCTGAGAAAGAAGAGAATCCATGAGTGTGATGAAATGTATGATGAATAACACCTTCATGTTTAACCCATGGCTTGGATATTTTCATGGGGACTACTCCATTTATGCTATTTGTTTAACTTTTCAGCCCACAGTATTGGTAATTCAATGCTATCCAAACTTCTGGTGAAGGTGCTAATAACAATGTTGGTTGTCAAACACTTTTTGGTTTTACACTAGACCATTTGTATGGTCTACATCTTTTTTTAACTTTGTTACCTCGGTTCGCAATATTTACCAATTCAAAACAATCTTCGCTGTCTCTTATTTTAGAGTGATCTCTGATTTAGGTTGACAAGTGCTTATAATATTCTGTTACCAAACAAGCTTACGAGTAGTAGTAGTAGAACTATAAAGCCCTAAGTTTTGTGGTAGATCTACGAATCCCTAAAGTTTTATGGTAAAGCAAAGGGAATACAATTTAGGCAGAGACATATTTTTTTTTGGTATAAACTGTTGGTACATTGGGGTTTTTAGTGCTTTGAGGCGTGATAAAGATCACTTTCTTTTAAGTGATATTTGTCCCCACTAGTTGCTGTTGGGTTACAGACAAATTCACTCCTAAGGATACAACAAAGCCCTAAAACAATCAGACAGCAAATCTGAATTGTTTTCTTCAAGTTGTCTGTAAAGGAGACCGAGTTAGGGTATTTATAAGAGAGGGAAATAACTACTAAACTGCAGTTAATAGGCAGTTAATGTAGTTATGGCAGTTGGCGGGAAAGTAACCAACTGACAAATCTGATCAGATCAGTAACTCCCCCTGTGCCATCTGTCCACACCACATAATTCCAAAAACTGAAATACATAAATCCCTCTTCTAATTCTTGTGGAAAATTAAATAATTATTAGTTTAATATAATGACTTTCCAACATAAACCCTTCACTTTGATTAGTTAGAGAGAATATTAAAACTGCGTGATTGATAATGCAAACAAGCGGAAGAGGATTTCTTTTTCATTTACTTCTCTTAGTTGATTCAAGCAGGCTTGCCATGATTCTGTATCAATGGGTTTTGTGACTATATGTTGTAGTTCTAACCCAAAGATGAACCAAACTGAAAATTGCTTGGTTTGAGAAGAAGCTGGTGTCACTAGCTGTTTGTTTGTGCATGTGTTCATGATTTGCTTTCCATTCATTGTCTTTAGTGGCCACAAGTACTTTTCAAGTGAACTGTCCACTGGGTAAATAGAATTATATCAAGTGAATGCTGATATTCTCATGAGTTAGTATGAAGTTTTGAACCTCATAGGTATGCTAAAATAGTGAGGTGTTTAATTGTCCAACATCATTTGTCTTTCTAATATACGAGAAAGCTGTAGTTTCTGATGCTAGGATCCACAGTCATGCTCCTCCAAATATGCAATTCCTGGCATTTCCACTCATTTATATTGTTGATTGCCAGGCTGCTTGGGTTGCGGGACAGTATGCTCATATTAATTTAGCAGATCAGAACAATTTTCGGCGAGCACTACACAGTGTTGTTGCAGGGATGCGTGATCCTGAGCTTCCAGTTCGTGTTGATTCAGTTTTTGCACTTCGGTCTTTTGTTGAAGCTTGCAAAGGTGTTTTTTGACATAACTTGTATCATCTTGTCTCTTTTCATACGAAGTGTTTGTTCCTTGATAGTGTAACATAACAGTATGAGATTGGGTGCTTTCGTGTGCAGATCTGGACGAGATCCGCCCAATACTTCCACAGTTGCTTGACGGTACACTGCTTGAGCTATAGTAGCCTTGTGCAATGCAGCTGGTCCTTCAACTTCTCATTTTTTGTTTTCTTTTTTTTTTCATTAGAATTTTTCAAACTTATGAATGAGGTCGAGAATGAAGACCTTGTCTTTACACTTGAGACCATTGTTGACAAGTTTGGGGAGGAAATGGCACCTTATGCACTCGGACTGTGTCAGAATTTGGTAAGACAATAAAACTTATTTATATCCTACTAATTCTACTCATCTGGTCACGCTGTGATACCATTGATATTTTTCTTTTCTTTCCTTATCAGGCGGCTGCCTTTTGGAAGTGTATGTCCAATTCTGAAGCTGACGAGGAGGGTGATGATCCAGGAGGTGCATTGGCAGCTGTTGGCTGTTTGCGTGCTATAAGCACAATTCTTGAATCAGTTAGCAGGCTCCCACACCTGTTTGTGCACGTTGAGCCAATCCTTCTTCCTATAATGCGCAGGATGCTAACTACTGATGGTCAAGGTATTCTTTTTGCTTTCCTCTTTACCTTGAAAAGTTTGTGGTGCCTATTGATTCCTTGTAGCAACTTGTAATTGTTGAACCTTAGAGAACGCTTCCAGACAGGCCCATCTATTGGGTAGTTCAACAGAGCAGATGCACTCTATTTGCAACTGAGCATGTGCAAACTTGATAATTCTCCCGTGTTCTTTGGACATGTGGTTTGTAACCCCCTCTGGCTTCCAATCTAGGAAACTTCTAGGACAACTCCATCAGGTCATATGGTTCTCCTAGGATAATACTTCTTTTTTGTAAAGCTCTTGTATATGAAAAATTTATTGTTTCCTAGGATAAAAGGATTTGATGGGGGCTTTTGCATTTGGTCTGGTATAATGTTGTTTTTACTCTTTTGTCGACTATAACAGGTGGTCTTGTTATGGAAATTCTGTAAACCAGTTGTATCATAAGTATTTGGTTATCGAGGCTTTATATTATGTTAGAATGAAGGTTCCTTATTTCTTTGGATGTCTGTTCTTTTGCTTATAAGCTATATACGAACTTCTCTTAAGCATCCTTTGAATGATTCTCATCCTTATATTTTTCTATTTACGTAGAGGTCTTCGAGGAGGTTCTGGAAATAGTATCATATATGACGTTCTTCTCTCCTACAATATCCATGGATATGTGGAGCCTCTGGCCGTTGATGGTGGAAGCTTTGAAAGATTGGGCCATTGACTTTTTTCCAAGTAAGTTTTTGTGCTTAGTCCAAACATGTATCTGGTGCAGTATTTCTCTACTTGGTTGTAGAGATTTGTTAGTTTGTCTCTCACAAGATCGCTAACCTAAAAATTGGTAAGTTTAAGAGAGTTGTATTTATGTGAATGTCCAAGTCCAGTGCAATACGTTCCAATGTCTACTTGGATTGGTGCATTCAATATCCTTTTCATGATTGTTTATTTCATTTTGTCCTTCCTTGTTTCCCAACAAGATCCCTGGTTGAGTTAGGTTTCTAGAAGTGAAGCTTGATTTAGATGTGGGTCTGCAGTGAATTAAGTCTGCAATTCAAAGTTCTATTTATCCATCAGCTGTTCTGTGTACCTAAATTGTGAAAACGAGAGACAAGTAGAAAATTTACTTGCTTAGAAATTTATAATCTACTGGCCGTATTTGTCTGGAGGAAATTATTGCAGCTGGATGCTTTGCCCATACAACTTGAAAAGGGTCCCTCAGCATTCCATTATTTGTTTGATCTTGGAGATTGTGTTATTTGCTCAAACTCGAATCAAATTCACTACCTGTACATCTGTTTCTTATCTCTCTCTTAATCAATCTCTCCATCCCTCTAATTATTTTTGGAGGGGATGGAAAAAAAAAGATGCCACTGCCAAACAACTGCTGTATTGTGCAGATTTTTTGGTGTTAAGGTTTGAAGGAAGATGTACCTTTTGTAGTAGATTTTTGAAGGTTAGAACATGTTAAATTTTAGAACCTTACCCTCCAAGCTTTTAAGAGGTTTCACCAGAGGTTCTCCAAATTTATACCATGAATATTCTCTTTACCTATTTAAAACTCATACCACTAAACACCAATAAAAGTTTTATAATAGGTTTTTTTTCCTAATTCACGAACTACTCATACAACTGCTAATAATTCTCCACCTCCCACTCCATCTACCCCTACATATACATCTACCAATAAACCTTGTTTTAAGAAACAAGCCTTATTCTTCAAGCCATGTAAATCGTACATGCTGTCTCATAGACTCAGTGAGGGCACTTTGTGGGAATAAAAATCCAAATTGCCTTACTCAAAGTGGAGCCAGATTTTAGCCTTCATCACAGCTATAGAGAATTTTATTTCCGCAGAACATTAAAGCAGACTATATGTTCTATTACTTTTTGTTGCAAGAATTCCATACCTGAAGTGATCTCCCTCGGTCGTCGTTCATGTTGTGACTGTATTTCGTGACTTTATATTTGATGATATAGGTATCCGGGTTCTTAATCATTTTTTTCCCTGTCTGGATGTACTGATTACATTTTCCCATTCAATGTTGTGATCATTGTATTGGTGTTTATTGTTTGATTTCTTTTTTGGTGTACTGGTTATTCTCTTGTTTGATAACTTTTTTGGGGGTTACTGTTTATCCTGTTAATTAGTCTTTCACACTAACTTCTTTCTTGCTAATGTGCTTTTGGATTTAGATATTCTTGTGCCATTGGACAATTATGTATCCCGAGGTACTGCCAATTTCCTGGCTTGCAAGGATCCAGATTACCAGCAAAGTCTATGGACTATGATTTCTTCTGTAAGATCCTTTATTAATCTATATTCTAGATTTGTTCGTGTTTACATCTACTTTCTGTGTATATCATTACTGTTAGTTGAGAATACTTGATAGAAAGTCTTCTCCTAAATTTTATCTTGAAGGTAATGAAGAATAATAAACCATATTTCCTTTATGCATGTTGTAACTTTCCTTTTTGTTGGCTTTAAGTTATATTGCACTATTGCATGCATCTTTGAGTTTACTCCTGACAATTGTAAATAATTACTGGTCCTTTTGACTTGGCAGATAATGGCAGACAAGAATCTTGATGATGGTGATATCGAGGCTGCTCCAAAGTTGATTGAAGTGGTATTTCAAAATTGTAGAGGCCAAGTTGATCAATGGGTTGAACCTTATTTAAGGATAACGGTTGAAAGATTACGGAGAACTGAGAAAGCTTACCTTAAATGCCTTCTAATACTAGTGGTATAGTTATATATTCACATCTCCTTTCTCATTGTCTATTCTGTTGCATAAACTGTGATAATTAGCTTAAGTATCTTTTGTTTGCCCTTGGAACCTCAATATTTGATGAAAAGTTTGGTGTAATGTGGATGCTAATGGGATGCTTTATGAGCATCATATCGGAGTTCATAATGATAATGATAATGATAAATTAACACTTGTAGGAACATGAATGGTTTAATACTATAGATTTAGAATGGGCAGTTGATAAAAGTGTTGCACTCTCCCTTTTATTGTGGCCGAGAAGTTTCCAGAAGCATTTGCTATATTTTAACAAAGATCATGTTTTTTTATGTAACAGGTTGCCAACGCCCTCTACTACAATGCCAATCTGGCACTGAACATATTGCACAAACTAGGTGTTTCGGGAGAAATCTTTAATCTTTGGTTCCAGATGTTGATGCAAGTGAAGAAGAGTGGCCTGAGAGCTAATTTCAAGAGGTGAATCTGCACATTTGAACATTTCTTCTGAATGTTCTTTTTAAACAGCGTTTGGTGGAAAGTGGTAGAACTCTGAGATACTCGAGTTTGATTGACTTGCCGGTTTTGGGGATGAGATGAATGATTTCTGAAATCATTTGGGTTTGTCTAATATAGCTGTGGTTTGTTTTTTCTTGCAGGGAGCATGATAAGAAAGTTTGCTGCTTGGGATTGACGTCACTGCTGGCTCTTCCTGCAGAACAACTCCCAGAGGATGCTCTTGGACGTGTTTTCCGGGCTACGCTAGAGCTTCTTATTGCATACAAAGACCAAGTTGCAGGTTTTGTTTTTTTCTCACATCTTTTTATCCCTCAAAATAGATTTTTGTTAAGACTTGGGTGAGGGAGAACGTAACAGTATTTTTCTTTTCCAACATTCAATTAAGCAATATCAAGAACAATATAAATGTACTTGTACCTTGCGCCATTTGATCTGCGAATTATTATCCCAGTCAGCGAGCTATACCCATGTCATTGATAACTCAATTGACTACCGAGGCAAGTGTGGCGTTATGATAAAAAAAAAAAAAAAGAGGAACTCTAACTAGATTGTTCCAAGGACATGCACAATATTCTATACCATGTTAGCACGGTTACAGAAGGGAAAGATTGCCAAAAGGGTTATCATTTTTGGTATTCTTGTTACAGTGATGAATATTTCAAGTCTTCCATTTTTTTTTTTTTTGATTTAGCAGAAGCTGCAAAGGAAGATGAGGCTGAAGATGATAATGACATGGATGGTTTTCCAACTGATGATGATGATAATGAAGACGGGCCTGAAGACAGAGAAATGGGAATTGATGAAGAGGATGGAGATGAAGTTGATAACATTAAACTTCAAAAATTGGCTGCACAGGTACACAATCAATTAATAGGTTCTTCATCACTTGGGGTTTTGTTTATCCGAAGTAATCTGGTTCTGGAATTTCGATTGAAGAATTCTATTTTTAAAATTTCAAATTTCCGTTGTTGGATTATCTTCAAATTAAGAGTGACTTACGGAAATAGTTAGGAACTAAGAGTAAAACCTTCACTGATTGTTTGTTGAGATTGACATGTTTTTTTTCTTGTTTCTGCTTTAAGGAGGTAGACCCTCTCATACTTGATTACTTGGTATCCTTGGGGTTTTGGTCTGATAATGTTTGTTTGGCTATGTACGCTCTGCGTAGTTTGGGTTTTGGATTGGAAGGAGCTTAACCCTATAACTAATTACTCTTCGCATTTGGGTTACTTGATGGGTCAAAATCAAAAGTACAACCATTTTTTCATCAGCAGCGAATTTTTATCCTTCTTTGCTGTAGATAAATTGTTTTACTTGATATGCATTTCTAATCAAGTCTGGAAAATGTATATTGAGGTGCCAATTTGATTCAGCTGGATTGTTTATGAACATGAGGGCTAACTTTTATTTGTCAACTTTTATACATGTGTTGAGTAGCTTCTTCCTTTCTGGATTATGCCTTTTTTCCCCTCTCCCTTTAGCACTGGAAAGCTGATGGTCTGTACTTGTTTGTTTGCCATATTGTCTAAAATTTTGAAATTTGATCTCCTTGCTGTTGATAGGCCAAGTCCTTCCGTCCAAATGAAGAGGATGATGATGATTCTGATGACGATTATAGCGATGACGAAGAGATGCAGTCACCCATTGATGAGGTCGACCCTTTTGTTTTCTTTGTTGATACAATCAAAGGTAAACTGAAAATTTTCTTTTGCTTGTGCAATGCTTTCTTTTCACATTTTTATTGCAGCTCTGTTAATGTACCTGTACTTCTTATTTGATTTTCTTTCCTGTTTCAAGGCTTGCAAGCTTCTGATCCCGCTAGGTTCCAGAATCTCTCACGAACTCTTGAGTTCCAATATCAAGCGCTTGCAAATGGTGTTGCCCAGCATGCCGAGCAAAGAAGGCAAGAGATAGAGAAAGAGAAATTGGAAAAGGTATCCACCGCTGCTACCAACACCTCGTGATTCCACATCACTCATTCTTTGTTGACAAGTCTGGAACTACGTAGTGCTCCGGGAAAAGCTTTGGCAACCATTGGTTCCTGTGACTTGGTGCTGCATTCTTTCTACCAGGTTGGGAAGTAACGACTGCTTCCTGCTGCTGTGGGTTTTTCGTTCCTGCTATTATTTCCGCAAGCATGTGGTCATGGTCATAAGTCGTCAGGGGTGCTTCAAGTCGCCCCCATACAGGGTCTTTATGAGTTCGAATTCGAAAATTTTGTCAAGAGTGTATGTTGTTTGCGATGCATTTTGTTAGCACGGGGTTGCATGCATGGCTGCATTGGAATTTTCGATTTTTTTTTTCTCGGTCAAAATTGAATTTAAGCTATTCTTTGCCTTTTCTACATGCTGCTTGTTCTTGGGGAGGGGAAGACAGTTTTGATTGAAGTAGCCTGTGGAACCTCAGGCTTGCTACATTTTGTAAAAGATTAGAGATTCATTTGTATATTGTGAATTTACATTTAGCACATTGTCTGTAACCTAGGCCTTGCCTTATCCTTGGTTTTGACCTTTGAGCTTCTGTGATAAAGTGTTGGTCAGTTGGTGTTACAATGGCTACCGTTTTGGACACATTCGGTATTGTGGTTGGAGCGTGAATGGCAAAGGAAGATCTAGTGTGACTAAACTCATGTTCTAACCATACTCAACTCGTAAACGAACCATATGGTTTGTCTTAATGGTCCTGCATTGAGGGTTCTGATTTTCTAAACTGCCATGTAGTTAGACTAACTCTTAGTATGCAATAATGCAAATGTGCACATAAGGGCTTTAGACAAGATGGAAAAAAGGGCTATTGTCAAGACTATTTTCACAAAATTGCATGCAAAGTCCTTCCCTCCCTTTCATAAAAGATAAGAATTAAAATTGTGTGTTTTAGGGTTTAAAATTAGAATTAAAATTAATGAAATTGGTTGTTGTTTGTCTTTTGTTTGATTGTTGTTGATTTGAGTGTTGTTAGAGTTGATTTATAAGTATAAATTGAAACGAAAACGAAAGAATTTGGTCGTTTTGTTTGCGATTTGGGTGCGATTTTTTATGTCGTTCCTATCAGGCATAAATCTCGTGAATTCCTTGCTGTCTGCGTCGAGCTCAGTTGTTGTCACCGAGGTGATGATGGAGGCTTAATTTCTGTCACCGAGGTTACTTCGTACCCTCGACAACAGAAGCCGAGCTCCCTTCATAACCTCACCATTATCCACCGAGCTTCCTCATTAATCTCATTCAATAGAGTCAAGGTTTATGTAGCTCATCCTCTTAGAGCTTCGACAGATTTTCAAACGACAACCAACAATAATAGTCGAAAGTCTTTCGATAATCATCTGAAGCGATTGATATACCAAAATAAGTATCAATCAATTCATTCCTTGATAAATTACTAAAAGTTTGTTCAAAAGATGGAGTATTTGTATGAACGCACTTAGGTTTTATTAATTCGCTCCGATTCGTAGAGGAGAGAGTTTTGAGTCTATTTTCAATTGTTTGAAAAAAATAAAAAGGACTTGTGTGTAATTTAGTTGAACTTATCTTGTCAATAGTCATTCGAGCATCTTGGCTCTAGCCTCACTCTTTAAAACACAACATAAATGACCTCTACTTTATCAAAAATTGAGTTCTAAGCTCGAATCACCCTTCCCCTATATTGTAATGGCACTTGTGTGCAAATGTGCACATTTTGAACTCTTAAAAGTAACCACTAAAGTACAATTTATATAAAAATGTGTATATTTAAATATTTGTACCATATCATTAGAGTAGGTCTTATAAATGACATTGATCCAGTCGCGAACAAATGACAGACAAACGGAGTGTTCAGGGTGCCCAAGCTTGGTGATCCTAGCAACCATCCTTGTTATTCTTTTAAATTTACTTAGAGGCATATTTTGTTTTAATATATTAGCCTTTTTTCTAAAGAAAAAAAAATAGAGAGATTCCAATCAACTATAGTTCCTAGGCTGTATATTATTTGATGTTGCATTTCCTAGATTTCGTCAACCGTTAACATTAATTATTCCTAGTTATTGGTTTTGTCCAAAAGTAAACAATATGAATGAACACCGCAAAATTGGCTGCTATTGTGAAGAATACGAAAGTGTATGTTTGGCTTACATAAAATTGGGATGCCTTCCGACCAAAAAATAAAAAAATAAATTGGGATGCCTTTGCTACCGCCTTTATGGACCAGTCACTCAATCACATTCCTAAACTGATCAAATTAAGATTTCATACTGCATTACCAGTGTAGATATAGTACATTATCAATTGCCTAAGAAGATTATACTTATCGGCTTAATCTCTCCCATGTTCTTAGTGATAAGCTCTCTGCCTCATCCATTTCGTAGCTGACCATTTCTCTCCCGATATCACTTCACATCCTCCATGAGCGCTCCTTCGATCTGACTGCCCGTCGAGCCCCTGCGAACATTGCAACAAGTTGTTACTTCATTAGCAATGCAAACAAAAAATCTAAATCTACTACTGGTCTGAAAGAAAAAAATCTAAACCATTGCATCATTTTCCCTTTGGAACAGTCCTAGAATAGGCAGAGGAAGTAATCCTAACTGCCAGCCTGAATTCTTTCCGTATCAAAAAAAAAAAGTCGTAGAATACAGCTTGATGATACCCTTCATTATCTACCAACAACTCCCATCAGAATCCTTGTTACTTCGCTAACATGACTTCACTCTGCTTAAATAACACAACAAACTTCTAAATGCCATGATACCAGAAACTCCATTGTTGTGCTCTATCTGGTATTGAGAGTCAAGACTATGCACTTCTTTTAAGAAAGGATCAAAGCTTTCCCCAGCTTCTTAGTAGAATGGACCAAACTAAAATGTGACGACGAGACACTCTGTATTTAGGACTAAGCAAACTACCTCTAACGAGTAACTAACCACCAGTCACTAGTTTGAGATGATGAGAAAAAGCTTGTTGAAGGTGGAATTAGGAATCAGTATTTATTTTTGTCTCATTTTTTTTTTCTCGCAACAGTAAAACACTGATACGGTATTAAGATAGTAACAGTAAAGTGCTTGAGACAGTATTATGATAGTAATCACTACCTAGAGCAACTTAATTTACATACTATTTTGTAGTGGCTCAATAGACAGACTTTATATGCATATGCATACCATGCTCCAAAACAGCACTGCATCTCCTTTAATAGGATTTATACATTTTCCTTGTACAGGCTTCCCGCCACAGCTACAATTATCTGAGCCTGCCTGAGAAAACTTCATAGTTTAGTTACTGTAACAAGTAAAGAAAACATTCAACCAAGGCAAGAGAGATCTAACTGATTCAAGTTTCTATATCAATGCTTTTCGCATTGACTGATTCACATTTGTCCTCTTTGTCTCACTGTAATATAATACTTCATCATCTATATATAGTCGCTTTCATCTGTTTATATCATAAAAATGATTATCATGTTTCTGAATTGAAATTAAACTAGTAATAGTAATTAGAGGCTCAAAACTAGATGAAATGCATGAAAATTTTAACAAGATCATCTACTGTCTTTCAGGCATATATACTAGTGGTTTTTGGATCATACAATTCATGCCTTGTGCTTTTCCCTATCCTTGAAAACTTCTTCATGCCCAAGGACATTCATGCAAATCATTTGCAAATGAGGTCCAAAAGCCATCAATACTTTCACTCGTAAATATGATCACAAACTAAGGCTCGATTCAGTTGAGGGACCAACAGTAATAACCACAAATGTTATACTATGCTCATTATTCATTACAGTGACTGACATAGGCCATCTTCATGTACTTTGTGATCATTGAAGTTCCATGAGAGTAATCAATCACATGTAATATAATCAATGTTGGAACAACAATAGGCCTTTCATCTCACAACCACATGAGATTCCAGCGGTAGCAACAACAGTACCAATGTTGTGAGGGGTGGGGGAAGGAAAGAAAAAAATCCCATGACTCAGTCCTTACACCCTTAATCATGTGTTTGACAGCCACTTCAGCCTGAATTGGAAAAATCTATAATTCCGCTAAAGAAAATTGACAGCAAAATATCACATACTGAATGTTATGTTGAATGCTGAGAGTGGTCAAACTCACTTTGATCCAAAATTGAACCAATGTTTCTGCTAACGATTTTTAACACTAAAAAGTTAAATGGGTATGTCATACTCTGCCAAAAGTGTCCTGGTCAAAGTCATTTTTTCCTCGGGAAGGATACGGTCAGTGACCCAAGAAGGTTTCCTAATCGAGGCACGAAGGCTATTTTTACTGGCCACATTTAGTACCCTGGAAAGGGAATTTTCTCATAAAGGGACTATCATAAAAACAGGGTTAGACTAACAACCTAAATAAGATGGCTAGAAGCCAAGAATTAATTCAAATAGTAACAGAGCTAGAGGCAAGATATTATTGCCTAGAATTTATCTTTCCTGGATTTTTTTTAGTGAAGTATTGAGTAATCTAGTATAAAAATCAGAGCATGTATATTGAGTCAAGATATTATTGCCACAGCACAGATTGACAAAAGTGTAAAAGTTTATCAGAACAATTACCAAGGGAAAATATGTCTCTCCCCCCACGACGTTATCACTTAAATACATAAGCATCGTTGCTATCCTTTGGCCAAGTTTGATATTGAACTGAAATAACATAGGGAAAACAACCTTCTTCAGGAATACAATGAATAGATGATCAATAGCAGTAGATATCAAGGACTGTTGTCTGCTGAGTCCATCAAATGCGGAAAACTTACAGCATCAGAGAAATAGTCATGATGAGGACGGTAGTACTGATCTTTCTCATACCTGTGCATCTGCAGGTGTTAGCCTTCGTTATGAAACAGTTGCTTGTCAGTTTAATCCAGCTCAAGATCTTCTCAGTGAAAAATCTTATAAACCTACCTTAAAACTTGAATAAGCTCACCATTCTCACTTGGTATTTGAGAATAGACAGAAATTCTCTTTTCAATTGCCTGTTAGCAATAGAAAGAAGGAATATACATAGCATCAGTTCAGACCATTCATATGAACAAGAAAAGCCATTCACATATAGCTTCTCTCAAAACAACAATACTGTAGCAGGAAGGTGGAGAGGAGAAGGACAAAGAGAATATTTCTCTTAACGGAGCACTAGTTGTGTGCACTTTCCAGCTGTTATGTAGTATTCCAAAATAAGATAATTGCCTTTATAGAATGAGCTAAACACCAGGTAGTTCATTATATTTCCTGCAAGAACCTTAATAAAAATATACTAGCTCCTGTTAGGTAGAGTCCTGAATTCCTGATACATGGGGACCAAGTTTAGCCAAACTTTTAGCTTGATAAATTCACAATCAGCCTTGATGTGTACCGTCCCACCATGATCTAGCTGATCTGGGTCACTTTCATCCAGCAGTTGTTCTACCAACAAAATCTTACAGGTGGTGTTCCTACTATTATTTGTTTCTTGCTTTTCCATGGGATGAATACTCCCTCCATAAAGATTAAATACCAACATTAAGTTGTTGCTAATTCCCTATCAACAGTAAATTCTGTCCAATATATATATTTTAACTCTACAGTACCATGACTACTACAGGAGTAGAGGGAGGAAAGAATACAGACAGAGATAGAAGGTAATGAAAATGCTTGAGCTAATGAAAAACTGAAGTGAAAGGTGAACTTTTATATTAGGGAACCACAGCATAAGATAAGCAATAACAAACAAAAATTACCTGTATCATCGGATACTTTCTCTCTTCTGAATTTAAAAACATGCCTGAACTTGTCCTGACCTTACTTCGAACTCCCTAAACCACATGGTAACTATGATCAGATAAGCAGAAAATATATCTACAAGGAACTAGTATACAAAAGATATATAGATTGTTCAGGCTTGAAGCTCAATCTAGTTCTACAAGGCCTTGAATATTGGGTGTGTAATCTTATCTCTGAAAAGTTTATTTTCACACAAGCCAAAAATATATTTAAAGAAAAAAGAAAAAGGAATGATGTTTTTCTTTGAAAAAGTTTACATAACCTAGCAACAATTCATGCACTTGTTGGTAATGGAGAATGCGCCACAGAGTAGAAAGATGCAAACCTTTCCAGTCTTTAGATCAACTACAGTAGAAATTCGAAGACGAGGGTAAGCAAGAGCACGAAGATTATCACATTCCTGCAAAATCGAGTGTCTTATATCAAACAGGAGGCAAAATTGAGTATGGTTCATACTCAACTAAGAGGTTGTAGAAATACATTCCAAGCATGAACTTGTTCAAGATGTCGTAGAAAGGAGCAAACTGTTGTGTTCATAAGATGGATCAGTTCCACCTATGATCACCACTCAGAAAAATAACCACTAACCACAGTAAAAGCCAAGGCATTCCTTTGCAACACTCACTTTTTCAAAAACTTTGAGCAACCTAAATTCAAAGATTGAATTTAGAATCTCATCCCCACAACCGCAGTTAGTAAACCCAAGTCACAACAAAACATGGATTCAAGTGTTTTGAATTTTATAATATGAGAAAAGTGAGGGAAAAAGAGACAAAAGTAAATACCTCCATGCTCAAAAAATTATGGAGGACAATAATTCGAGGCTCCCAGCTAACAATTTCCGGCTTAACCTGCATTGCCAATAGGCAAAAAATGAAACAAATAGCTATCATAAGGAAATAAAGATCTATCAAGCCATCTAAAATATATGCACTCTGCAGTAATTTAGCAAATAGGCGGTATTAACTACTGTATTAGGTTAAATGGGTTTGAAGTATCCCTTTGGGGAATGGGAAACCAGTTTCTAAAGTTTGGTTGCAAATCATTCCCAACACCCTCGAGAGTTGGTTTGAGATACTCGATCTTGGGGGTTAGTTTGGCTCATTCTTATGGCTAGGCGGCAATGAGAAAGGCGCTGGAAAGGAAGGCTGTGGCATTTGTTGGAATGTGGTTGTCCCACATCGGTAATATAGAGAATGCTTGAACAACATATAAGGTTGAAGGGCTAATCCTCTCATTGCCAATTGGTTTTGAGATGGAACCCCGTTGGGTTTATATGTTGTTCGTGTCTCCCGTATGTGGGCCCGCACACACGATCTCTCCCTCCAGCGTCTTGACCCCACCGGGCCCAGCCGAGTTAACAGCATTGACGGACAATGCACGCACTTGGACAAGCAAAAAACCCATTTGAAAGAGAAAAACATACAGCTCCCAGGGCCCCCCTTTTAAGAGTTGGCAGTTAATTTGATTCTCATTCTCTTCTGTCTTACTATGACGTCAACCAAATAATCATCTATTAATTCCTAAACATAACCAAACATCCACACTCATCTATTAAATTCAAATATGATTCAAGATTCCAAACTCGTACAGGAATTTAACCAAACACCATACCAATTAATATTCAATCAAAATGTAACAACTTACATATCCTAGTCTCAGAATGGCTGCTTCGGGGTCATTAGCCCAACCAGGGATACCTACAAATAAACCAAGTGAGAATGCCTGAATTAGGTGGAAACAAGGGAATGTAATTGGATGCAAAAACATTTCAAGAGAATATTCTGTACAGAGGAAAGTTCAGAAAAATGCACTAAAAAATATTGCAAGAGAAGAAAATTCAGCAAATATAAACAGGGAAAAAAGATCCCTTTTCCTTTTGTTTCAAGATACTGACCCGCAGAGATATATTGAGTATGCTGCAATGTTCGGAAGGATGATCCTGTAAAATAGTGAAATTAACATGCAACTTAGTAGATTTTCTCACTAAAAAAGACAGTAAAATCATTTCAAAAGAAGAACAAAATAAGTGCTCAGTAATATCTTAAAATGAAAAAATTAATAAACAAAAAAGGGGAAAAGACCATCATCCCAAAATCATAAAATTTTCAATTAGATATGACTTATTTACTTCAATCATCCGATTTATATTCCTTCCAAAAAAAATCATGATGAAATGGCATAGACACTAATGTAGACTATTCATTCCATTTGAGCAATACACGAGCTTGCATTCAATCTTCCAGTACTTTAAAATTCTACTCCAGTATGTTTCCATATGAAGAATAAAGAGGCAAATTATGCCTCCCCTATGCAGTTTGCAAGAAACCAAACTGTACAACGAAAGGTAACGAAGATATAGAAATGCTAGTGTGTACCATACGAGTCTTCTTCAAGCCTATTTATGCATGCTAACTGAAATAGGGCACCTGCAAATTTGCAATAACAGAACATTAACAAAGCAAATTGAAATTTTGCCAAGACCGCCCTCAACAAATTCCACTCCCCCCTCTCCCAAAATAGAATAATGAACAGAGAATGTACATGGCAATAGATAAATTCAGTTCACTAGAACAATAAATAGAAACTTAGAATGCAGCACATTAAAGAATAAATGGTGACCACAGTATCAGTATAAGGCAGTGTCAGTTGTAAGTAATACACAAACTACTAGTCCCGCCTATCCAAATTAAGCGACATTTTAGATTATTGAATTTGTTCTAAACTAAGCGTTGTCTTAAGTTTTCTAGGCAATTAAATAAGAGTGATCTGTGAGCATTGTTATTTAAAATTGTTTTTTGTTCACTACTTTTCTTTCAAACTCTTCACGCACTGGTTTTCAAGGTTGGAAAACATTTAATATGAGGTAATTGGTAAGATTTAGAAAAATTGTATATGATCAATGTTATTTAATACAGTACCTTACTTAAAAATTGTGACAAAAGCTAAGACGTCATTTGATTTGGATCAGAGGGAGTAATGTTTTCTTAAAAAATTGGATTGTCTTGTCTTATCTTCTTATAAATAGCAGAAGCAAACAGGGAGTAAACCTAGACATGATATGATCTCCATAGAGTATAATGAAACTTTTTTCTGCAAATTATATTGACATATCAAGGTTTAAATCTCCATACGACATCATCTGATTGGATGAGCTTCTGAAGGTTGGCACCAGTGATCCTTGACAAAGTAGTTGGAGAGTGGCCTTAATTGCTTTCAATGAAGTCCCTAAGGTTTAAATCTCATAACTACTCAGTAAGAGGACTATTAGTAGTAACTGCAAGATATCATTGAAGAAGGTGAAAATGGATGAGCCGGAAATTCGGAATGTTACCATTCAACAATAAGCATTTGCACAAGCAACTGAGATACTGCTATTGAAAACGATAACAGATTGTAATATTCGAGCCAAAATTCAAACTTCCAAATCAGAATCAACACATAAGAGAGGGCGATTCCAAAATGAAAAGGTGAATGAACAATCACGAGTAGAAATTCCGAAAATGCGGAAACTCCATTCTCATCGCAATCGATCAAATAGCGCAGCAGTATGGACACCGAAACTAAAAAGATCGTCACAAAATTTGCAATCGAGGCAGAGGCGATTATTCAATCCAACGAAACAATCACCGATTCAGTGCAAAACAAAAGGATCAACTTCTAGAGACCGATTCAGTGGAAAACAAAAGGATCAACTTCTAGAGATCGAGTTCGCTTATTAGACGGAGGAAGTTTACCGATGATCATCCCGACGGTGACGAATGCGAGAAGAGCGAAGACGACTCTCATGGGAGACGCCATTGGAGAGCAAGAAACACAGAGAATATCTCGCTGGTTGAAGCGTGAGGGAGGAAAATGGAGGAGTCTCACTGTCTCAGCCTCTCAGGCGGAGGGGGGGAATTTTTATTAATTTCTTGAAAACTTTGCAAAATTTATTTCAGTTGGGACTTTTGTCTGAAGTGCCCACCGGATCACAGTATTATTTAATTCCAACTCCGTTTTTTTCATCCCACTTCCTCCTCGGATGCCAATGAACTCCTCTTCGGAGACCGAATATCCCCTCTTCGGAGGCCTATAACCCCTCTTCGGAGGTTAAAAATCAACCCCCATTGGTCCAAGACTACGAGTCTGCCCCGCCTTGCGTCGTCGGTCTCCTCCTGGTGTGTCGGCGCTGCTGCTCGGCGTTGCCTCCCCGGCGACGGCGATTCGGGCTGCCTCAGCTTGCTCGTTTCTTTCTCGCTCTGCTCGTTTTTTCTAGGTCAATTTTATCACTGAAATCCCAATCGATTTGGGGCTTTTGCCATGGCCGGTTGTCCGCCGGGTTGGTCCGCCGTCATTCGTTCCCCTCGGTGTGCTCTGGCTATCCGGCTGTTTCCCTGACGCCCTCTTCCTCTCTTCTGAGCGGTTTCGTCGGTATCCTACCCCCCCAACCTCGGAGCTCCCCTCGAATTCCGGCCTGATCCGGTGCCGCCTTTGGTGGTGTTTGGCCTTCCCCCGTCGGTTTCTCCACGTACACTTCCTCCGCCCGCACATACTCCTCTTCATCTTCCTCGGTGTTCTCTCTCTTTGGGTGTTGAGGATCCGGCCCCTCCGGCGCCGCTTGGGTTTTCCGGCTGCCCTCTTCGTGGGCCTGGCGCTCCTCCGGTCGCTGTCGCGCTCCTTTGGAGCCTCGTCTATTCTGGTCATCGCTTGCGGGATCCGATGGCTCTTGTCTTTTCGCTGCCTCGTGTTGCTGGCTTCTTGTCGGCTGCCTTGGCTTCCTGGCCATCGGTGCTCCTGTTGCTCAAGTTGCCCTTCTTGGGCTTGGGTGTGTTCCTTGGGCCCTAAGGCCTCTTGCCTTGGGCCCGGGGCTGGCCCGTCGAAATATGCTTTATATAATTATACAAAATAATTATAAGATTTTTAAATATTATATGCTAGCTATATATAAATAATTCCCGGTTGGGCTAGTTTATCTCCCGCTTGGGTTTATGGTGCGTTTTCAATTCAGGTGGTGTTGCTTTGCGGTTTGGGGAGGGTTGGCTTTTCTTCTTCGGTTGATGGGGTTCTGGTTGTTCGGAGTCGGTTCAGGCTGGGGTCGTGGCAGTGTGTATCAAGGCGTCTCCTTTTCCCGGAAGACTGCTTCCTTGGAGGTTCGTCTTCACTGCCCACAGGGGTCTCCTGATGTACCGCTGGCCTGCGATGTTGTTGTTGGGTAGCGCTTGGCTTCGTTCGTTCGTCTACGTCCGCATCTCGTCCGGTTTAGTTGGGCTTAGCTTCTCTTTGTAGAGCTCTTGTGCTTGTTTCTTGCACCTTTGTTGTATTTTGTCTCTTTTTGACGGTTTCCGTCTGCCGACTTGTCGGCCTTCGAGGTCCAGGTTTGTTTGGCATCAAATTGTTTCCTTATAAAAAAATTGTCAAACCAATTAGGAAGGGACTCGGGATCCAGGGTCGTGTGCACATGTGCGTCCTTGCGCTAATAGCTTAGCATATAAGCCGAGCGGGGTTCCATCCTAAAACCAATTGGCATTAGGTGGGGTAGCCCACTAGGTTATATACTAAGACTTGTTTATTCATATTATCAATGTGAGACTCTTTTGGTTTCTTCACATTGTACATTCTCTCAATAGAAAGCTATGGGGAACCCAATCTTTCGGGATTTGGTGAAGCTTCCTTGTTTCAAATCAACCCGTTGATGGTCAAATCTCATCTCCAAACACTTGTATTTCGGTCTTATCTACTTTTACTCCTCTCCCCTGTGTGTGTTGTGGTTGGATTTGTTGTTTTTCCGGTCATCGCCCATGCTGGGTTTCAACTTATGTCTTGAGGCTACTTCCGGCCGCCCTTATCACTGCCTTGATCTCCCTTTTGATGTGAATTTTATCACCCTTGTGGTCCGGTTAGGGTCCGTGGAGGGTGTGTCGTTTCTCCTTCATATTGTACAATTAGTTTGGGGCTATTGTGGTGTGGTGGCTTCTGCTTTGTTTCTCCTTGTCTAGTTGGCGTTTCTCGGGGTCTTCCTTCCCTTTACTCGGAGGTGGCAACAACTAGGTTCTGGCATGCAAATTTACTTCGGGGCATCTAGGTATTCTGTTTCTTTATTGGGGTTCTGGCAGTCGGAGTCGAAACTAGTTGGGATCGAGGTGGTGTGTACGGGAGGACTCCGTGATCGGAAAGAAGTTTCCTGAGGGGTTCGTCTTCACTACCTACAAGGATTTTTATGTATCACTGACCAGCACCGCTGTTTTTGGATAGTGCTTAGCTTCGTCCGTAGTCTACATCCCCTTAGTTTGCCTAGATTCGTCTTCTATAGTGTAAAGACTGCATATAATTTATATATATATGATATTATTATTTAATTATATATGTCATTATTTATTTCAAATTGTAAAAACGGAGAAAAATCGTCCTCGATCACGAGTTCAATTTTAAATCCGTCCGGCATCATTTAAATTTCAGATTTTGACGAGATTTGATTTCACTTTCGGGATCGAGTATTAATAAAATTAATTTAAGCTCCGAGTATCGAAAATCTATTTAAGCTCGTTCATGTTGAGCGCAGGTTACAATTTAAAACCCTAAAGTCAACATATGAAAATCCTAAATTGAAGAACAAAAGAAAACCGTAAATTAGAAAGGTTTGAATGAAATTAGTGTCTTTAATTCACTGACCTCTTTGTCTTAGTAGTGGTTCGAATCGGGATTGAAGTTCACCTTGTTGCGTGCGTCGTTCTTCACACAGAGAATGTCTAGGGCTCTTCGGTTGATTCTGCTAAGTAGTGCGCTACTCACCTCATCGAGATCTTCTTGCTTGAATCTCCCAATCTCACTGGAATCGGTGCCTTTGATTTAGTCTGGCTCCATTATCCTTGAATATTATGTGAATTTGTGAGAATGAGAGAACAAACAAAGTAGAATCAGTGATGAACGAGTTGAATCGTTAGATCTGTACAAATTGGGGTTTAATTTTTGCAATTTAATTTTCTTTTATTAATGGATTTTATGTTGTTTGTAGTGATGTGGCAATGCCACATAGCCCTTTTTTTTTGCCACGTGGTGCCAAGTCACATTTCCGACGAAACCTTATCGGAATTAAAGGCAGAATTCGATTCATATCATTTTCGTTATATGTGGAGATAGTTGAGATACCAAATGCTTATTTTAAAAGGTGGGATTATTTTTGGTTGAAAGTTGATAGGTGGGATTATTTTTGGTGATTTTTCCTTAAACCAATGATGATACAATAGACAAAAATAACAAATGAAAAAATAATTTGGACTCAAAAAGTAATTTATAAAAAATATTTGGTAAAAATGTAAAATAAAGGAAAATTTTACTATTCATTATCATCTCCATCATATCCAAATTCCAAACCGTGTCCAGACCCTCCACCGTATCATCTCTCCTACGACTTCAATGGTGACTCGGAACTCCGTCTCCCCTTTATGGCTAAATCAAAGGCACCAATCCAATTTCAGATTAAAAAAAATCCTTAATCCCAAACCGAATCGAACAAACTCACCGAAATCGAACCGTCGGGGTGGCTCGATCTCCCGGGGTGCAGCCACGACGGACTCGAACGAGGCTCCCGGACCTCCCTTGCTATCCAATCCACCCGAACAACTACTCCCGGACCTCCCTCACCGGTCGCTGTGGCCGGGAAATCGATCTTCGACAGCTTCTGCACTTGGACAACAGCTACTGGTCGCTTCTCCTGCTTACACCTATCGGCGATGATGACACTCCTTCCCGTCCGGCGAACCTCGTGCTCGTGGCGCTAGATCTTGTCCTCACCGCCGCTCACTCTTGATGTCTCCATTGACGATGTTTTGGAGAGGTACAAGGAGATAGATTTGGAAGGAGGAGATTGTATCTCACGTACGGTTTTGGTGAAAGTTTTGAGATTGTATCTCACGTACGGTTTTGGTGAAAGTTTTTTATTTTTGAGATGGGTCCCACTTTTTTTTTAAAAAAAAATCTAAACTTAACATTAAATATACACCGTTAATTTGATTGTATTCAATAATTCAGATCTGTGCACAAGATACACCCTAAGAGGTGTGTACAAAAGATTCATACTATATATATATATAGAGGTTAGGTCATGTGTAATCATCCCTTAATGTGTTTTGTGTTAACAAATATAGGCCGTTGATTGATTGCAAATGGAAGGACGAGATTAATTCCCAAAATTAATTAATTTTAATATGAAAAGATAAATACTACCCTTTTCTCCCAACACACGCGCGTGATATCTCAACCCAAATCCCCTTTTTTGGATGATTAGAAAACAACCGTCTCTCACCCTCTTCATCGCGTCTCATACTAGGGCGATTCCGGCGAAATCAGAGGGCGATTCCGACGAATAGTTCTCATCCGAGAGTCGCACCTATGGCTCTAAGTGAACCTAGTCGACGGAGGTTGTAGGCGGCTTGAAGGGATGAACACGAATTTTCATTAGAGGGGAGTTGAAAGGGGATTTTGATTAATATTTGTTGTCTTGATATGAATATTGTAGAAATTTGAGTCACCGGTATGAAATAGGTCCTGTTTCATACTCCCGGGTGTGATATGAATATTGGTGAAAGGATTCTTGACTGTGATGAATAATTGTGTTACTGTGATGAATATTTCTTAAATGTTGCCGAATATTGATGAATATTTGGGAAATTGTGAATAATTGAGTGACTGTGATGAATATTTGAGTGACTGTGATGAATATTTGAGTGACTGTGATAAATATTTGAGTGACTGTGATGAATATTTGATAAAATTTGCCGAATATTGACGACTAGTTGGAAAATTATGAAGTTAAAAAACTTTGATGAATCTTCCTCTTCTTCATCGTCCGCTTGGATGAAACCATCACTGATTTTCAAAGATTTCACATATCAGATTAACAGATCATGATATTGATTTGTATGACCAAAAATCTTTTCAAAAAGGAAATTGGTGAAAATTGGAAAAAAAATAAAAATAAATAAGCGCCTCCCACGATTTTCTCCCGTCCAGATTTGAGCAGTTACATTGCTCCTGTGTTTCATCATCCCAGTACCGCCATTAGCACATACAACTGCATAATTACACCGAATACTTGCTTCCCAACGACGAATATTTGAACTGCTAATGATGTTTTCTAACCCATTACCTGAATCCATCAGCGATTTTCAATGTCCGCTTTGCTTCTTCCTCTTCTTCACCGCCCGATTGGCTAAACCGTCACTGATTTCCAAAGATTTCACAACCCAGAATAATTGAACAAAATCTTTTCAAAAAGGAAATTGTTGAAAATCACCAAAAAAAAAATCTCACGATTTCCTGCATCTAAAATTGAGCAGTTTCAATGTGCATCACACGCCCTTCCAGTATGAGAGTGGAGTAGTTTTTCCCACGGGTCCCACATTTTTTTAAAAAAAAATTATTAAAATAATTGATTAATCTTGACCTTCCATCTTCATTCATCCAACGACCATTATTTGTTAACAAAAAACATGTTAAGAGTTTTTTTTTTTTTTTGATTAGGAAACAATTCGAGGTCAGACAGACCTGAACCTCGAGGGCCGACAAGTCGGCAGACGGAAAACCGTCAAAATAAACACAAAATACAAAGATGGTGCTAGATACAAGCAATAACACTCTACACAAGCGGAACTAAAAACAACCAAACCGAAAGGGATGAGGACGTAGACGAAAGACGAAAGCCAAGCACTCCCCGGAGGCAGCACCGCAAGCCAGCGACACGTCAGGAAACACCTGTGGGCGGTGAAGACGAACCTCCAAGGAAACAGTCTTCCGGAAAAAGGAGACGCCTCGATACACACTGCCACGGCCCCAGCCTGTCCCGACTCCGACTGCCAGAACCCCATCACGCGGAAAGAAAGTCTAGTCACGCCAAACGTAGAACCACACATCACCTGAATCAAAACGGAAGAAGGAGATTCGAACCTTGGGCTATATGCTCTCACCCATGACTCTCAACCAAATAGGCCACTGGAATAAATATATAAGAAAAAATCTTAAATTTGTGGTTTTAATAGTCATTTTTAGTAGAAAAAATAAAAATTATTAAAAAAAAATGAGATTTTTAAATATTTATATATAGAAAATAATGTTTTTGTTTAAAAATCTATATCTATCTATACTATCTATACTATATATATAAAGTTAAGTTTTGCCCCATTAATTGCACCTATTAAATGATTAAAAAATAACCTAATATATTTTAAATATCTATACTATCTATACTATATATATAAAGTTAAGTTTTGCCCCATTAATTGGAATTTTTTTTAAATTAGCCAAAAAACAAAAAAAAAATTAGCGAACTGGTCAAAAACCCAAACTATTTTGGGATTTAGCCAAAGTTGGGTAAAGTCGCTGTTTCAAACAGCGACTTTACCCTAAGTTTTTTTAAAAAATAATATAATATATAAGTCTCTGTTTCAAACAGCGACTTACTATTTTTTAAAAAAATAAAATAAATTGACGTAAAAAATTAACGAAAGACGGTAAAAAAAATACATACGGGTGAGTCGTTGTTACAAACAGCGACTCTCCCTATATTTTATTAAAAAAACAAAGTTCTGACAACAAAACCCACTTATCCACCAAAGCCCCCTCCCTATCTCTCTCTCCCCCCTCCCGTAGTGGATACTGCCAAAGGGAGTGGCGGTGCCATACACAAAAAGGAAGAGACTCATAGAATGGCAGAGGCAAATAGAGCTTGTTTCGCATCTATTTACTTATGTTTGAGGGTCATTTAAACGTTCATTTTCAAAATTACAATGGAAAAAGAAGCGGAAAGAAAGAGAGAGAGCAGTGTGCCATTTCCAGTGCTTACGCTCCTACTTTGGAGTGCGCTCTCTGCTCTTTCAGCAGATTCTTCGAGAGCTTCGGGCGTTAGGAAACGAGAATGTTCCTCCCCCCTCCCTATCTCTCTCTCCTCCCGTACCCCCTCCCCCCTCCCCCCTCCCTATCTCTCTCCCTCCCCCCTACTCACCTGACCTCACCTCTCCCCTCTCTCTCACATCCCCTCTCTCTCTCACATCATTTCAATCCGGGTATTTTTTAAAAAAAATAGGGAGAGTCACTGTTACAAACAGCGACTCTCCCGTATGTATTTTTTTACCGTCTTTTATTATTTTTTACATTAATTCATATATTTTTTTTTCAAAAAATAGTAAGTCGCTGTTTGAAACAGCGACTTATATATTATATTATTTTTTAAAAAATTTGGGGTAAAGTCGCTGTTTCAAACAGCGACTTTACCCAACTTTGGCTAAATCCCAAAATAGTTTGGGATTTTGACCAGTTCGCTAATTTTTTTTGTTTTTTGGCTAATTTTTAAAAAAATCCATTAATTGCACCTATTAAATGATTAAAAAATAACCTAATATATTTTAAATATCTATACTATATATATAAAGTTAAGTTTTGCCCCATTAATTGTTCTAGCCTAATGGTTAAGGAATAAATTATATGCATAAGGTCAAAGGTTCAATTCTCCTTAACTACACTATTTTTGTATTTTTTTAATTATATTAGTTTATGCCTTTAACTACAACAATTTTCAAGTTTATAATATATTATTTTTATTTGTTTTAAACCTAAACACATCCATTTCTAAAGCAATTATCATTTTTTTTCTTATATAGTTGAATTGCATGTAGAAGTGAGTAAGAAGATAAATAGAGTCAAGTTAATATATTTGTCGAATTTCAAAGATATATATTTAAAATAAGTCCCGTGCGTAGCACGGGCCTGCTCACTAGTACTAGAGAAATTTTGAAATTTGTTATTTAATTAATCATTTTTAATAGAACAAAACTAAGAGAGACAAAAATTATGAAAAAAAAGTGAGGTTAAAAGGGTTGAAAGTAATAAATACCTCTCCTTACCAACTAAGCTAAGTTATTTTTGTGATTCCTTACTTCTTTTACGCTTTTTATCCCTAAAATGAGTAAATACCAAAAAAAAATCTAAAATAAAAAAATTCGATGTTTATTTTTCGAGCTAAAGGGGAGCTTTAGCCACCCCAAGCCCCCCGTATCTGCCACCACGTCTAGGTGTTCTTCTTCTTCGTTGAGAATGAGTTTGCTCGACATTCCTCTTCACCACCCACAAGGATTCCTAATGTATCGTCGGTCAGCGGTGCTGTTTCTTGATGATGCTTAATTAGTTTCGTTTATAGTATACGTCCCCAACCTGCTAGATTTAGTTTTGCATATATTCGTGTTTTGTAGGGTGTGTTTCCGTTTATTATATTGTACTACTTTTTATGTTTTCTGATTGTATGTTTTTAAGGTATCTCGTTTGTCGAGTTGTCGGCCATCGAGTTTCAGATATATTTGATCTCGAATTCTTACTTAATTTTTAAAAAAGTAAGTTTTTAAAATTATAGATTTTTTTGTGGAGGACCTATCAATAGCCCAAAACTACATATTACCACATAGTCACATAGACAATAGAAGTCGATTTCACAATCTATGAAAGGGAGATAATCCGTCCTTATCAATTACGACAATCTCTTAATGCTAATTATCAATATTAGTTATGCACTAATTTTCCAGACCACTCCTTTCCTTATAACAAGGTTGCTTAATTAGTTTACTTTTGATAATTTTCAATCCGACGGATCAAAGTAAACTAAACTGTAAATTTCGATATGAGCTGATTTAATCAGGACATATTTACTGTCAAATGTGTAGGCTATATAAAATAATAAAAACATTTTTCAATAGTAATTTTTATATATAGGTAATAATTAACTAGAAAAGAGTACTATCTAAAACATATATATTATTGAAATAAATTTATTTAATATGGTTAATTTTATGTAATATGGAACCAAGTCTTACCAGTTGAATTGTGTCTACTGTTTCCACCTAGTTTCTCGCATGGTCAGTACAGATCTTTCTCTCCATTATTTACTGAAAACCTTCGTTCACCATTATCGTGAAAAAAACTACGTTAGAATTTAAAAAGAGATACGTAGAAAACTTTTCTCATTCATTCATTTAATTTTACATATGTTATTCTTTGGTGGATTATGTGTCAGCCTCCAATTTGATGACATACATACAGTCGATACAATGGTTATCCTTATTTTCAATAATATTATTTTGTAAATAAGTGATTTTGTAATTCATATATGTTTTTTCAGAGCAATAAAAATTATATAAAATACTATATTTTTAATCAATTTTTTAAAATAATATTTTATTAAATTTATTACTAACCGAGTAGCCGGTATGATATTATTTAAAAAAATTAATTATAAAATGAATATTTTATATTATTTTGATCGTTCTAAAAAGCCACATACGACTTAAAAACATCTTAAAAAAATCGAAGTGTTATTGTATTAAGATCCCGGAATAAAATGTGGTATATACTACATTCGTCTCATAACTTACATCAAATAATTGGTTAACACATTCTTTAACGAGTTATTTAAAAAAAGGATATTTTTTTTAAAAAAAATAAAGTTTTACAATTTTTTAAACTCATTAAAAGATATGCTAAAAATTGAACTAGGCTTTGTTTGGCAAAATCAATAGTTTTCCGAAACTTATAATTTTGATATTATATAACTTTAAATCAAATTAATATAAGATTTTAACTTAATTTACCTATAGAATCAAGAGTTTTTCAATAACTACTCACTTAAACTTTTTAGAGTTTTTTTATTTACAAATTTTTTTATCAAATACCCTACTAGTTAAATTTATTAAATATCATATTAATTTATTATCGATTATTCAACATAAATAATATATCAAATTCAGCTACCTCATCCGCTACCAATTTATCAATCATAGCTATATAGTTTGAAAAACGTTTTTGAAAATATTTGTTTGTATGTGTCAGAGGCAAAATAAATATGGAGAACTAACTATTGAATGAATCCCAATCAGTGTACTGTGTATTGGGCGGGCGGGCCTCATCCTTAAATTGGTCACATGGGGAAACCTCCATCCTCTCCACTACCCTTTTTATTGGGTTTTATTTATTCAGTTCATCCCCTTCCTTCCTGCCGTTCAAACCTAAATTCCACTCCTCTAAAGTCTTCGTCTTCCCCTTGACCTCTCCAACCGCCCTTTGAATCCTCCCAATCTCCTCCATCGATCTCCGCCCGCCCGCCCGCCGGCACTGTGTCGCCGCCTTTCGTCTTCTTCGATCCGGTCCCGTCTCGCTCGATCTGCCCGCCCCGCCGCCTCCATCGCCATCGTCAGCGGCTGACTGTCGTTTTCGCGCTGAATTGAGCGCTCCGCTTTGGATTTATTTGGCTGCAGGTTGGCGATTTCGTGACGGCGGCGGACGGAGCGCCGTGGATGAATCGGCCTGGTTTCGAATCTGCATCTGAGTTTGAAGCAGAGCAGACGCGGGAGCGGAACGATGATCGGCTTGAATCAGGTGAGTTGAGTTCGCAGTTTTGGGGTTTATGCTGCTGCTCGTGGCGGAAAGGTTGAGGATTGCGATGTTGATGGATTGATTTGTGTATTTTGAAGGTAGAGCGTGTCTTGTTTGTGTACCTGTGAGGGGAATTTTGGTTGTTTTTGTTGTTGTTGGACTTGAGTTAAGGAACGGTTATGGGGAGAGTTAAAGATAAAGAGGAGCTGGAAAAGCTTACATGTTCAAGCATTAGGGATTCGTCTTGTAGACTTATGAGATTCATAGCCGGATTGTTTATTTTCGTGCTGGGGGTTGTGGTAGGATTGATATCGAGTTCACATGTGGATCGTTACATCACCGCCAGGGCTGGGATGGGCGCCTATAGGAACAATTTTATAGCAGCTGGGCCGATTAGCATAGACAGCCATAACTATCTTCAGCACAGCAATTGCAGCATTGTACAAAAGCCTTGTGAGAAGGTTAATTGCTTGAGCATGGAGAACATTGTGCGGCCGAGGCAGTTGGCACACGGTTTGGCCGACAATGAGCTTCTTTGGAGGGCTTCTCTGGTGCCGAAGATTGATGATTTTCCATATCATAGGGTGCCTAAAGTGGCGTTTATGTTTCTCACAAGGGGACCATTGCCTTTCATTCCATTGTGGGAGAGGTTCTTCCGGGGTCATCAGGACAAGTTTTCAATCTACATTCATTCACTTCCTGGATATCATCTCAATGTTTCTAGTGAATCCGTTTTCCTTGGGCGCCAGATACCCAGTCAGGTACATTCTGCAGTTATGATTCAGTACTTTTATGGACGCTTAGATTTGGTTAATCAAATACTGAGAATAATCCTAATGTGGTGTTGCTATGTGGCTGGAGACTGATGGCCATTTCTTTGGTTCTTCTTAATGAATTCATATTAGCATAGTTGTCCCTTGGTTCCTAGAAGCTATATGACTAAACACGTGCCAAAAGTTATCTTTAACTATTAGATGATTGGATAATATGATAAAGATTGAGCAACATCAGTTATCTTTTTCTGCATAGAAGGGGAAATTACAAAGTTCATTGCAATTTGATTAAAAAACTTCCTCGCCTCCTCCCTCTCTTCCCAATATTCCAGGGAAGGAAAATTATTATGTCTGAGAGCTGGAATGCAAAATAAATGAAACTTGATAGTCTTGTCGGCATTCTTTTTCTTCACCCTTTTACAAGTATGCCAGGACAGGTTTCTCATTATTATTATTAAACTCTCAGAAACATTGAGACCAAAGGACCAATTCATTTATAGGTTGTATACTTCCTAAGATGATCAAATCTCACAAATCTTAGGAATACTTGTAAGAGTTAACTTGTGAGATTTGATTTGATTTATATGTGGAAGTAATAAAAGATTGAAATTGAAGAAATGGTCCTTTGGGCTCAGTAATCTTCTTCCCTTTTTTTCTCATAACTGCTGATATGAATATATTAACTTTGCTACAAACTCCGAAGCACATCCTCTGAATTTCCCTCGAACCTCTTTCTCCTAATGAAAGTATCCTATATTGAAATATGTTATAGGGGCATATTTCTTAGGAAAATATTAAGGCATTAATTATATGAATAGTAACGAACTCCACCAACCACATTTGCAGTTAGTTTACTGGAAAAATAATAAAAGAGCTAATGTAGAATTTTTCAAATTGGAGGGGCATGTTGTGAAGCTTGAACTTGTTTTCCTCCGCAAATATTTATTAAAAAAACAAGGTTACCATGTTTTACAACTTATTCAAGCTTCTCTACCTTTTGGAGAAATTTTCTCACATTTCTGTCTTAGTTTCCATTCCATTCAACATGAAAGAAGCAAAAGGCCAGCATTTTCTTTCAAGTCATCCTATCATTAAGATATGATATGTTTTTCTTGATTTAAGGGTTTGGCAGCTACTTTTTTGTTGAATTGGCTTAAAGGAATACTTGTACTTCTCGCCAATCCATGAAAGGTTGATAAACATAGAATCACCAAGCATTCAGCCTTGTAATCCAGCATTCTGCTGATGGGAAATCAATCATGGCTTTTCATGAATTTGGGCATCCTTTGCTATTTCTACTTGCATATTTGTGCGTTTTTTGGGATTGTTGCTCACTTATCTACCATAAAATTGGCAGCTGACTGATCTTCTACCTCATTTGACCATTTCAATCATTCTCTCTTTGTCGTTAAACTCTGTTGCCCTTTGAAAAATCGAAAAATGCTCCATGGCAGATGGCCCAATAAGCAGTTGATTGAGGAGTTATCCATGTTGCACTGAATAGTTTATGAGTAGGAGTCTTCCATGAAATTTGTTGCCTCTAGATTTTTTTTTCTTCTCCTGTAATACTTGATAAAGTCTGCTTTTGCTCATTGCTGGCCTATGTGAAGGAAACTAGTGATAATTTAAGCATTTTTACTATCTGCAATAGTAGTAGATTCTTTAACAACTTGGGAATTGATGCTATTGGTGTATGAGGAAGTAGGATCAAGTTATATTCTGACTCTGACATGACCTACTGTTACTTAATTGCATTTTCGTTTTGCTTCATAGTTTGCAGTTCGTTTCTATGTGTTGTTTATTTGCTTTATAGATCCTGAATTTTGAATTTCCCAAAAGATGGACTTTGACATAACTCTTGAATCTAATAATACAACCGTTTCATCCTCAGGACGTCTCTTGGGGGTCTGTATCTCTAGCTGACGCAGAAAAACGCCTTTTAGCCAATGCTTTGCTGGACTACTCAAATGAGCGTTTTGTTCTGCTGTCAGAGAGTTGCATCCCAGTCTACAATTTTGAAACTGTCTACAATTATCTCATTGGATCAGTTCACAGTTTCGTTGAAGCATACGATGACCCATCGCGCTATGGCAGGGGTCGCTACAGCCGACTCATGTGGCCTGTGATTAAGCTCCACCACTGGAGAAAAGGCTCACAATGGTTCGAGCTGAACCGTTCGTTGGCCATAAATTTAATTTCCGACTCCAAGTACTACACTTTGTTCAGAAAGTATTGCAAGCCGTCTTGTTACCCGGACGAGCACTACTTTGCTACATACCTGAACATGTTTCACAGCCAGGAGAATTCTAATCGCACAGTGACTTGGGTTGATTGGTCACATGGCGGACCTCACCCAGCCGTGTTCGGAAAGGAGAACATCACGGAGGGCTTCATACAGAATATCCGAAACAATGGGACAGAATGTGCATATAACTCTGGAAGAACTCGAATTTGTTACCTTTTTGCTCGTAAATTTGCTCCGAGCGCCCTGGTGCCCTTGCTGAACATTTCGTCAAAGGTAATGCAATTTTGAGGAACATTCTTTGGCCCGTGAAACCGATCTCCTTGTCGGGATCTTCGGCCAATGGTTATTTATACCATTAGTAGAGGATCTTTAGGTGATCTCTTACTTGAAAGATCTTATAATTCAACTTTGTTTTACTCAGTGAAATGTACAGAAAACTTGCTCCCTCTGTTACATTTTTTAGGGGTCTTTGGCTTGTTTGCTGTTGGTAGGACTTTCTAATTCTACCTATGCAGGGAAGAGATCGCCGGTTTAAAGTATAACTTCCGCCCTCCGGAAACCACCTGAGATTATGCAAATCCAATAGCTCCATAACTTGATGTATTCCAAGATTTTTATAATCAAAGAAAATCCATTTAGTTTAAAAGATGCATGATTAAATCTATTAAAATCACATGAATAACTGTTTTGGAAGGGTAAGGATCCCGTAGAGTTGAACTGCGTGAAGTCGGTAGGATTATCTAATTAAAGTGGTTTTAGAATGGTTCCAAGTTCTAACTAAGGTTCTTTTGGAATATTCATATTTAGGGGTGGGCTGTGGGCACAAATTCCGCAAATTCCGGGCCCGTCCCGATCCCGGTGGGATTTGGAAAAAAAATAATGAATTCCGGTCCCGTCCCGCAAAAATTATGCGGGACGGGACGAGCATTTCATATCCCACAAATCCCGTCCCGCATAAAATATATATATAATACAAAGTATATCAGTGTACTGTGTACATGTATATATACAATATATATAAACAGTGTATATATATACTAATATAATATACTAATATACACACACTGTATAATCTTGGTATATATATATACACCTTTGTTTACAGTATACGTTTGTATACACTTATATATTCAAACGTATACACTTACATATTAATTTATAAGAATGTATATATACTGTATAATTATATATATAATATATGTGAAGGAAAATCATAAAACAAAAAATATTATAAGTTTATATAGATTACATCTTCAAAAACCGTAAAATATATAGGAATTTTAGATTTTTTTATACTGTTTTTTATTTGAGGGACAAGGCCCGTCCCGTCCCGGTCCCGTCCCGTGAGGGACAAGGCCCGCGCGGGATTGAAAAAAAGTAGTGAATCCCGTCCCGCAAAATTTTTGCGGGACGAGACGCGGGACGACCCCCATCCCGTCCCGTCCCGTCCCGCGCCCACCCCTATTCATATTATATGAACAAGTGATGGACAGGATGCAAAGCATATATTGGTAAAATAAATTCTGAATAAATTATACTCTCCCTCGGTTTAGAAATACTTTTTGACATATTTTTAAAAAGCTAAAAATTATATAAAATATTAATTTTTTTAATTAATTTTATTTATACTTATTAATTATATGTTTAAAATTAATTTTATAAAATAATAAAAAAATTAAATTTTATATAATTTTTAACTTTTTAAAAAACGTGCCGAAAAGTCAAACGAAACTTATTTATGAACGAAGGGAGTACACAATCCCTTTTATCAACTTTATTAGAAAATATTTACGAATCAGATCTAAAATAAAAGAAAAAAATTAAACAAATTCATCCAAATACTTAACTCATTCATCCAATCTTTGTTAAAATTATAACATCTTGAATATATACTAAACTAGTTGAAATTCCAAACTTATTGATTTAAGGGGTTTTAAACGAATTTTGTTGTATTTTTTTCCATTGAATGAAGTGTGGTGGAATGGCTCAAACATCCAGGCCGAGGTTTTTAGATGAGCTTGGCTTGGCTCTACTTAAATATGTCCGGACTCGAGCTTATGAGTCCGTATGGGTCGGAGTTAAAAATTATAAAAATTTTAATTGTGAAGGTAATCTTTGGTGTACCACTTAACTATTTTGAGAAAAAAAAATTATATTATAAAAAATTATATTTATACTTTATACTGAAATATTTATAAATTTTTAATATAAAAAATTATGCTATAAAATTTATTGATATATAAAATAAAAAGTTGATCATTTTAGACAATAATTATTCTATTTTAAAAAATATCATTTTCCACAATAAAAATTTATAAACCAGTATATATCAATATAAATGGATTTGACAAATACTGAGTATAATTTAGGAGTAATGATTAAAAAAAAATTCATTTCAAGGAAAAAAACCGTGAATAGCCTGAATGGTCAAATCAATCTACAAACGAATTAAGTTTTTTCATCATAATAAAAAGTCATCAATTACATCTTAGTCTCTAGCCATATACGGAGTATCTTCGTCAAAATGCATATAATAATAAAAGATATATTAAGATAAGATTATAAATGAACACACGTGTACTTCATCCCACCAAGCACATAAGCCAAATCAAAAAACACACACCAACTTTCGACAAATTAAATAAACATTAAATTAAATAAACAATCAATCAATCAAAATGAATATATATATATATGAAAATTAAAACGCCCATTTCCGTGATTTGAAGTGGTGGGGGAGATCATGGTGGGACCCCACTTAGCCGGCCACTCTCCAAGAGACCAAAGCAACACGTTTGTTTGATCATCACGGATTCACTGATCCCTCAATTCGAGTTGATAAATTCAACTTCCTCCGGCCCTCTGATCCCCGCACTACCCAAAATTCAACGAGGAGGTCGACGATGGGGAGAGCAAGCAATCGCAATAGCAATAGCAATTGTTGGGTGGGAGCCGCGGACGCGGCGACGTGGTACTGCGCCGCGGTGGTGGTGGCGCTGGTGCTCCTGAGCAGCATCGGCGACGACGAGTCGGGGGGAGCGGCGGCGACGTCGCTGTTGAGGGGCAGGCCGTGCGAAGAGATATACGTGGTCGGGGAAGGGGAGACGCTGCACAGCATCAGCGACAAGTGCGGGGATCCGTTCATAGTGGAGCGCAACCCGCATATCCATGACCCGGATGACGTGTTTCCGGGTCTGGTCATCAAGATCACACCCCTCACCCTCAACCATGGCCGCCCACAGCAGTAGGATAGGTGGCCGTTGAGGAGGTAGTTTGGTCCTGTTTTTTTTTTTTTTTTTTTTTTTTTTTAGTTCTGGTCAAGGTTCGAATTAAAGGCTATAGATGATGCACACATACAAATATACAAGCATATGTGGAAAGATTCATACTTACAAAACAAAGATTGTGATGTATTTGTATGTATGTATATATAATTGTTAATTAGTTTGTCAATGAAAACCTATATGCTTTTGTGAGATATCTTGTTTTGTTTCATTTTATGAAATTGGAAATAGCAAAAATGCAAATTGTTTATTTTAAACTTGTTCATTGGCAATAGCTAATGTGTGTGGCATGATCACTTAGAGCAATAAGTTAACTTTATGACCTTATTTAGTGATTAAATAATATACACATATGCAGGTAATATTAGGAAGCACCTTAATGATTGCAAGAACCCTTAGACATATTTATATGTCTAAGTTTGGATCACTTGGTCATTAGGTTAGGTGTTACCATATTATAAGCTAATGAATAAGTGTATTATTTCATCACTTAAAGTCTCAAAACCGAGCTAAAGGTGGATGGGCCTGTTAGTTGGGTTTTGATCCAGTTCGACTTTGTTTATGGCCCATTTGATTGTGACCGTTGGTTGCTGGCTCTTATAAAGTTATAACCCTAATTGTAAGGGTTATATAAGCTCTCCTTGGGTTACTGTATAATCTAAGCCTCATTTTACAAAACCCTAGCAGAGAGTGAGAGAGAGAAAGCCCTAGCAGCAATTGCTCTTGTGTTAGCTACTGAGGTGGAAGACGGTGGTCTGTTGGGCTTCAACGGTGGTTTGATGGCTCTATCTCCGTGAGGAACTTCTTCGAAGTTACTCGGTTGCCTTACAGGGGGCTTTTCTTCCTACCTTTTACTTCTCATCTCTGTCTTTCTCGGTTTTGAGGTTCCTGGATTGCTGGTTCTTGTACTCTGCCTCCATTGCTTAGCTTGTAACTTCATTTGCAACATAGTGGACTCTGGGACCAGATCTCCCTCTTGAGATCCCGCAGAGTAGGGTTTATCCCGAACTGCGTCAACAACTCTTGTGTTGTTCTTGGTTTTTGTTTATTGATTTCGTTTTTAGTTGCGTTTTAAAGGACATAATCGATCTTCACAAAAGAATGAAAAAGTAGTTTGGAAGAATTGGGGGTTTTGGACGTAGGAATAGGGTCAATTTTGAAATAATGATTTTTTATTATATATTTGAAATAATGATTGTTTTATAATATGTGATGATTTTACTATTAATTTAAAAAAAATATAAAAACATGAAATTTTTGCAATATTCAATTACGTAAGATTAATTTTATAATAATATAGTCGCTAATTGAAAGTTTAAAACAATAATTCTAAGATGAATATTATTAAATCCTTTTTTAAAATGATAGAGTAGTATAAATACCACTTTATTATATGGTATTTATTTAAATAGTAACTCATCTGGTCCCTTATTTATGAAAAACTAGTGGAACATGTCAGTACAATGCACGATACAGTATATTTTAATAAATATGTCCGTTTGTGGTGGTGCGCTCAGGGCGACTCCGTATCCGGGATAGAGTTTCCTTGGAGTTCGTCTGCACTACCCACAGGAGTTAGAGTCCTGCTGGCCCGCGGTGCCACTGTCCGGTGGTGCTTGGCTTCGTTCTTCGGCGGCTTCTTTAACTTTCTTGGGAGTCGGTCTTCTTGGATCATCTTGTTGTAGAGTTTTTTCTGCTTGTTTCATTTCGCTTGTTTTTGTATTTCTGTATTGTTAGGTTGTACGTTTGACGGTTCGCCGTCTACCGACTTTGTCGGTCTCTCGAGGAGTCAGGCCTGTCTGACCTTCGAATCTTTACCTAATAAAAAAAAAGAGGTTAAAATTATTTTATTTTTCATTACTTTTGAATACATTTGTACATTATTTCATGCTCTAGATTATATCGCTATATAATACTCAATCAAATATCTATTGGAATATAATAAAAAATACACAATTTATCATATAACTTAAAATAAGGATGTTTTTTTTATTCATTTTAAATATTTTTCTTTAGAAAACAAGACACAATATATGTTTTTAGAATCATACACCAACTAATAACTCTTATATTGTTGTTATTAAAAATAATTGATATTCAAAAGCAACCAAAAAACAATAATCTATTTTTAAGCACAATCAACACATTTGTATCATTTTCACAATTGACATTTAATAGTCTATTATAATTTATTCAATTAAAAAAATAATAAGATTGTACCTAATTAAGTTGAGTATCCCCAAGTTAAGAAAATTAGTATTTTGAAGATCATATTGAGATTGAGATTATGCAAGATGGAAAAAATAATGACTTTTAACTAACCATCAAATATATATTGTTGAACAAAAATTGTGATTGCTAGATTTGTAATATTTAATATGATTGAAGTTTTTTTTCCCAAACTAATACGGAGTATATAACATGTCAAACTACTTACAATTCATAAAATTTCAACTCCCAGAGTTCCATATGCTAAAAAATTCAACATATATTGTGCTAAATAATTTATAGAGAATCAAATTAAATTAGAGTAGGACACTACAATCCAATAGGAAAATTAATAAGATGATAATATAACACAACATAATAAAAAATTCAGCATAGTCTGTGCAAAATAATTTATAGTGTCAAATTATAGTAAGATATTATAATCCAATAGGAAAAATAATAAGATTTTTTTTTTGATAAGATAAAAATTTGGGTGGTGATAAACCTACCCGAGAGCATCCCGAAGGATGAGATTACGAAGATCCGAAAGAAATACAATAATAGAGTACAACAAAAGGAAAAATAATAAGATGATAACACAACACAATAACATATTTGAATATTGCCTTTATATATTTTATAGTTAAAAATAAATAAATCCATCAATATTTTTTTGGTGAAATAAATCCATCAATATAGTGATTCAAAATTACATCCAAGAACTCTTTTTCCTTCTACCTACCAATTGAAACACACACAAAAATACTATATATGGGTAGAAAAAACTCACAGATCATTACCTATAAATTGTCATCATCTTGCTTCAACTTGGAAAAAGACACAGACTCAATGCTTTATTTAAATTTGAATGAAATAATTTAATGACAATATATTAAATAATTAATTAATTAATATATATTGAAATATGGATGGATACATTATATTCGTAACTTATCCACATTGATGAACTCTTGAAGTAGCCCATAACCAGTGAAAATTTAAGTCATTTTTTTTGTAATATATAGGTTCGGTAGTTGTCGACCAATCCCTCACGGGTCTAAGCCAAGTGACAAGCCACCAGACATGCTCACCCAAGCCAATGAACCCTTGAGCATCCACTATTTTGTAATTAGGTGGGATTTGAACCATTGACCTAAAGGTCACCTATCCATTACCACTTCGAGTAAGGGGACATTGGTTGAAAATTTAAGTCAATTAACACAGTATTAAACACTGCATCATCGTATAAAATGTGTGATAAATTATAATAAAGCAGAAAAAACAAACTTATAACTTATCCATAAAATGAGTCATTAATAAAAGCGGTAGAAACTTTACCTAAATAGATACAATAGCTTATATTTGCAAATATAATTTTAAATTTGATCATTTATAAACCGATATATAATTATAATATATATAATTATAATATTTGGTACATATATTGTTTTTCAAATTAATTAGATTGATATATTTATATTCATATCGAAATACTTTTCATTTGTCTTCTTTTATTATTTCAATATTATAGAATTTTATTTGGTTATTTGTATTTAATTTAATTATCTTTTATATAAAATTATTATTTACATGAAATAGATAACATATGTGTAATAAATTAAAGGGGTTGTTAGTTACACCCAAAAATTTTACTATTTACACCCAAAATCCAAGTTTTTATTTTTTTTAAATAAACCCTATACGCCTCTTGAGTCATAGGTGTGTGACTCAAGAGGCGCAGCTATTTTTTTCTATATACATACCCTGCCCCTCTTGAGTCACACGTCTATGACTCAGGAGGCGTAGAGTTTATTTAAAAAAAGAAAGAAAAACTTGGATTTTGGGTGTAAATAGTAAATTTTGTGGGTGTAAAAAATAACACCCTAAATTAATTAGGTGTATGCAGGTGCACATTTGAGCAAAAAATGCTAAAAAATAGTGCAACTATTGAGAATTGAACCCTTGACTTCATATATAATAAATACTCCTATAACCACTATGCTACAATGTATTTTTTATTTTGTATGGTACAATATATATATATATATATATATATATATATATATATATATATATATATATATATATATATATATATATATATATATATATATATATATATTATATTAGAGAGCGATATACGAAAACACTACCGCATGACTGAGTTTATAAATAAACAAAAATTTATAAATTGATTGTAATTGATAATAACTAGTGCAATCGCTGCGCCATTTATATTAGATTAAAAAAAACTACAATCCATAAAATGACAATAATTGTGGGAGAAAACTACAATTCATAAAATGTTTATTGTTAACTACAATCATTTAGATTGGAGGTAGATTTGCATTGAAACAAAATGAAAGAAACTATTGTCTTAACCATACGTATTCTTCAATAGCGGTGCTGCAAAACAGACTGAGACATAAGATATCAAAATATATGATATAAAATACCAAAATATATAACATAAGATAAAATTTTCTCAGATGTTTTCTTAGATTTGACATCCTTACAATAGATAAAAATGAAATCAGATCAAATTAAATAAAACGAATATAATGAAATTAGAAAAATTGAACTAAATAAAAAAGTATAATTAGATCAATTGATCAAAATGTGATTTAAGAGAAGAGAAAAAAAGAATTTCAAAAAAAAGGAAAGAAAAAAGAATATTTAAAACAAAAAAGGAAAAACGCAATTGGTTGAAAATTTGAAATCCCTAAAATGAAGGTAAGAAGGACACCTCTTGATAAATTCATGTGCTTTATGAGTTTATATAGATATATAGATATAGATATAAATTAATGTTAGAATTTGCACGGGCTGATGTTGATCCATAAACTAAAATTTATAAATTGATAGAAATTAATAAACTACGTGAGATAAGGGTTGAATAATTATGAAATAATATGAAAGACTTTGCACGGGGATAAATTTATAATTTAGCTTAAATGAAAAAGTAAATTGAGTTAGCCTTTATTTTAATTTTTTTTTGATAAAGTAAGAAACTCAAGATCTGACAAACTTCAATCTCGAGACGGAAGACCCTTGAAATACAATAGGATACAAAAAAAGGTGTAATAGAACAAGCAGAACACACTCGACAAACGACAAATCTAAACGAACCTAAACTTAAAAAGTTGGGGAGGTAGACTAAGGACGAAGCCAGACACCACCGTGAAATAACACCGCTGGTCGACGATACATCAAGAATCCCCGTGGGCAGTGAAGACAGACTTCCAAGGGAGTTTCTTCTCGTACACGAAGTCGCCTTGTAGGACATACACACCAGTACACCACCACCATCTCAACAAGTCCCGACTCTGAATTTCAGATCCCCAACGAAGAAGAAGAATGTCTAGGCTAGATACACCGAAGCGAAGCCGCACACTGGTGCCCGAGCAAATGTACCAAGAAGAGCCGTTCGAAAACAGACACAGAATTTGATCAAACCGTTTCGTAATTTAATTTAAGCTATTTCGAGCGAGATCTCAAGGCCTTCCAAGGGAGTGTTTGTTTTTTCTTTTTCGGGAAGACAAATAATTTTCCAAAATTAACCGGTTTATTATAAGAAAAAGTTACATAACTCACTTTATTATTGTATATAAATAAAAAATAATATTAAAAATTACTGGAACTGAAAAAAAGAGAAAACAAAACAAGGAGAAGGTTGGACAGGGGCAGGGCAACAGCAGCTTACGGTAGCGGCTACAATGGCGAACACGATGAATACAGGCGCTTGATACAAATCCACTCCCTCAGTCTTTTTCCCTCGCCCTCGGTTCTCCAGTCCAGTACCAGGTCTCATTTTCTCCTTTCAATTGCCCGAATTTATTCCTTCTGAGTTTGTAATCGGGTTAGGTTGGATTTAGGGTTTCAGGTTTTGTGATTTGCGTTTCCGGTTGTGATTTATTTATCTCCAGTGGCTGTGCTTCTGCATCTTCAAAATTTCGGCTTGATTGTCGTTTGGTGGATGGAATTGAAGGGCAAAAATGGATCGAGGTGGACTGAGAAGTTAAAAATTGGACCTTGATCTCCATTGCTCCTCTAATGCTTTGTTGTTCTTGCTGTAAAAACTGCAGTGCGTTATTCAACTTATTTGGCTTTTAAAAAGTATATGATAATGTCTGAAGAGGATTGCAATATGATGGTGGTTTATGATGATCCATCGGATCAAAGATCATTATCTCTTGATGAGGCTACCAGTGTTGATGATTCACCTAGTGACACTCGTCTTTCATTGGAATCTACAAATGATGCTGTCCCATATATAGGGCAGAGGTTTGCCTCACATGATGATGCATATGAGTTTTACAGTGAGTTTGCTAGGAGATGTGGGTTCTCAATCCGACGTCACAGGACAGAGGGAAAAGATGGTGTAGGGAAGGGACTTATGAGGCGATACTTTGTTTGCCACCGTGCTGGGAATACTCCCATAAAGGTGGCAACCGATGCCAAGCAGCAGAGGAACCGCAAATCGTCACGTTGTGGGTGTCAAGCATACATGCGGATAACTAAGCTTACAGAATGTGGCCTGTCAGAGTGGCGTGTAACAGGTTTTGTAAACCATCATAATCATGAACTTTTAGAACCAAACCAAGTCCGTTTTTTACCTGCCTATCGGACCATAGGTGACACTGACAAGAGCCGTATCTTCATGTATGCCAAGACGGGCATCTCAGTGCAGCAGATGATGAGATTACTGGAGTTAGAGAAATGTGTGGAACCTGGATATCTGCCATTCACGGAAAAGGATGTGAGAAATTTGATTCAGTCTTTTAAGAAAGTGGAGACAGATGAGGAGAGAATAGACCTATTGAAGATGTGTAGAAATATTAAAGAAAAGGATGCAAACTTCAGGTATGAGTACACATTGGATTCAAGTAATCGGCTGGAGAACATTGCATGGTCATATGCCTCATCTATCCGTGCATATGAGATATTTGGTGATGCTGTGGTGTTTGACACATCACATCGCTTGACTGCTTTTGACATGCCCCTTGGTATTTGGGTTGGCATAAATAACTATGGCATGCCTTGCTTCTTTGGCTGTGTTCTTCTCCGAGAGGAAAATCTTAGATCCTTTTCTTGGGCTTTAAAGGTATGATACTATGATATACACAGCCTTGGTTGATAGATTCTTTTATATTTCATCATGTTAAATTTTCTCAGACTTTTACACTGAATGATAATGTCAAGCATGTGGTATATCTCCTGCTATTTGCATCTGTTTGTATAGTTACCCATCTGCTTTCAATGATGGCAGGAATCCATGATGATGAAGTTAGTTTAGGCTACAGCATGTCCTATATTCTGCACTTCCTTTTAATATGTTGGGCAGCTTTTGCTATTCAGAGTATCTTTGACTCTGACCTGATTAAATTAGATGGCATACTGGTTTGTGATGCATAATCTTAAGGTTTAACACTTTTGATTTCACATGATGGCGTTATTGATCAGCATAGACTCACCGTTTAGCTTCCTGACCCAAAACTTCAAGTTTCTATACTGATTTTGTGTTTTGATTTCTTTTCAATATGAAAGGCATTTTTAGGTTTCATGAGCGGGAAAGCTCCACAGACAATATTAACAGATCAGAATATGTGCCTGAAAGAGGCGGTTTCCATGGAAATGCCCACCACTAAACATGCTTTATGCATATGGTTGATTGTCGCGAAGTTCCCTTCCTGGTTTAATGCTGTTCTTGGAGAACGATACAATGAATGGAAGGCTGAGTTCTATAGACTTTACAATTTGGAGTCCATTGAGGAATTTGAAATGGGGTGGAGAGATATGGTCAACTCATTTGCCTTGCATACAAATAGGCATATTGCCAATTTGTATGCATTACGATTGCTATGGTCCTTGCCTTACCTGAGGAGCCATTTCTTTGCGGGGTTAACTACTGCTGGACAATCAAAATCCATAAATGCTTTTATTCAGCGATTTTTAAGTGCACAAACCCGGCTTGCGCATTTTGTTGAACAAGTAAGTTCCTGCTTGCTTTTGTTGCTTTATTTTCCTTACAATGAGATCTTGATTGGATGTTGAAGACAATTCATGGACATAGTTCATGCATTCAGTTGTCTCACTCATCATTACCTTTAAGGCTTTAATGGAAGAGGTGAAGATAACTCTATATATGTTGTTGTTTAATACCACGGTATTATGCTTTCTATGTTACACACCAATTTTTACTTGGAAGTTTGAGGGATATCAATTTATAATTTGGCATTGTTTACTTGAAAGTCTGCTTAAAACTTTCTGCTTTGGAGGATACCTTATTCTACGTGCATTTTCTCCTGATGCCTTTAGCTGGGGAAAAAGTTGAGCTTACTGTAGGGTCATTGGGGTTCGTTATATGATCTGATTGTTATTATCTTGAGGTGGTTATGAAGCCTTGTCTACCTACTTGATTTTGCAAATGGGTAGTATTAACAGTTTCTGGCACAGGTTGCTGTAGCTGTCGATTTCAAAGATCAAGCTGGAGAACAACAAACGATGCAACAGAATATTCAAAACATTTGCCTCAAAACAGGGGCACCAATGGAATCACATGCTGCCACAGTGCTCACACCCTTTGCATTCTCCAAGCTCCAGGAACAGCTCGTGCTTGCAGCACATTATGCTTCGTTTCAAATGGAGGACTGCTTTCTTGTAAGACATCACACCAAACTCGAAGGAGGTAGAAAAGTGTATTGGGTTCCTAGAGAAGGCATTGTTAGTTGTAGCTGCCACTACTTTGAGTTCTCTGGTATCCTATGCCGACATGCTCTTCGAGTCCTTTCTACTGTGAATTGCTTTCAGATCCCGGAAAGATATCTCCCTCTACGCTGGCGAAAAATCAGCTCAACTTGCACAAAACTCCTTCCGAGCACTCCAAATGAACCTTCTGCAGAAAGGGTCCAACTTTTACAGAGCATGGTATCAACACTCGTCATGGAATCAACCAAGTCGAAGGAGCGGCTTGATATGGCAACCGAACAAGTCTCAGTCCTCTTATCCCGGATAAGAGAGCAACCACTTTCTACTTCACAAGTAGCTAGAGACATTCTGATTCACAGGGAACTATGATATGAGGTATTTATGCTTTTCTTAAATGCTTACAAAGTTTGGCATTCTTGAAGGGTTTCTTTTAGTTTGCATTCGGAATCGGCTCGAACCATCCAACTTATGTAATATATGCAGTAGAGGGAGGGTGAGTTCACTGATACTAGTGGATAATGGCGGAGTCTCTCGAGTACATTTTGTACCATTTTCCTCTCATACTATTTTAAGAAAATCTATAGAGTAATATGTTTAGGTTAGTCTGACCATTTATCTTAGCTCTTAGGTATTCTATGAAAATTGACATAGGCGTATTTTAGCTTGCATTACCTAAATTAATTTGTGCTCTTAATTTGGATTGCATTTATTTCTACTTTGGATTGGTCTCACTTTTTAGTTACTTTTTTTTGTTAAGCTAGTGGTTTATTTCACCTTGCATTGATGTGGTGTGGCGCCGTGGACAACTTTGAATTGTTTGGGCCAGCAATCATTCTCGGATTGAGTTTAACAAAAAGAGAGCCCTAGATTTTGCTATGAAAATCGAAAATCAAATTTTGAGAATCGAAATGACAAGAAAATAATTTAATTTTTTCATGGGTGAATTTTGAATTTGAAGTTGAAGTTGAAATGAACTTGGATTGGAAAAGAGCCCCTCAAAGTGAGTTAAGTCAAGCAGTGAAACACAGCGTCACCAACAGTTGAATCCAGGGCATTAACCAGAAAATAAAATTTAGATGGGCTGGATAGATTAATTTTTTTTATTTATCCATAATTTTCATTAGCAGAACTTTTATTCTAATAAAAAAAATACATAATTTTTATTTATTAATTTTCCTTTTTTTTTAAAAATTTTTTAAAAATGGGACGGGCTCCAACGTTAGTCCGCTCCTAGTTACGTCCCCAGCTGAATCTATATTTTTACCTCTCTTAAAGTCGTAACTCGTTACGAATATGCTTGGTTTCTTACACAAAAACAACGTTAATGATTGATTTTGGACGCCTTCGGGGTAACATTTCCGCTTAGCTTTTAGCAATTTACTTGTTGAATGGCCAAGGAAATGTCAACAGCTTAAAAAGTTCAGGTGAATGGCCAAGGACCAACCGACCAACCTAGAAACCCGCCTAGACCCTTGTCCCTCTCCCACCATCAAGTACTCGCCATGCGTCGTTTATGACATTGCTACTAGAGTCAAAATTTTGAAGAAGTTTTTAAGTTTTAACTGGATGAATCAAGGAAAAACATAATCAAAATGGGCAGGAAAGATGCACAGAGAGCAAAGTAGTTTATAACATGTAAGAATATAGGCCACCTGCAACTGTAGCAACTAGCAAATCTTGCCTGCATGAACCAGATCTTGAATCACATTTAAGCATTTGCAGCCAAAAAGAAAATGGAGAAAAAATTGCATTTTTTTAAACCAACAAATGCATGAAATATGATTGCGACTGGCCAATGAACACCCTATAACTGGATAATACAAAAATCCAACATACATCAGTCAATGTTACACTTTGCAGATATTTGTTACACCAGGCTCATCAAATCTGTACTTTGTCCATGTACTCATCTTGTAGGAGGATTTCATAAATATCTGTCCTCAAATTCAGTTCTTTATCGCGCATCACCTCTTGAAGATCCGCCAACTCTTTTGCACTTAAAACTGAGTTCAATTTCAAGAAACCATCAAGCCATAGCTTCTTCGACCTGGAAACACACACCCAGATCAACAAGGTTAGGAAAAGATGAATGCAAACACCAAGCCTTCGGTAATTCTTTCAGCCATGAAGTTGGGATACATCCAAACTCACTGCTAGGAGTGAAGAAAAACAAAATTTTTAGGCATTAACTTGTTCTCATATGGTGAAATTACAATGAGAATACAGAAATTCAAGAGAGAAGATTTTCAGGAGTAACTTACCAAGGGCATGAATGGATTGCACGGAAGAAAATTCGTTTCGCAGCACCCAGGTCGCCAACTACATCTATTTGATACGCAATATAACAACGCCAAAGTATAACAGAAGATTGAAGCATGTCGTTTGCCAGTGCTCTCTCAAAAAGCGCATGAATTCTATGCCGGGACCCAGATCTAGACATCTCAAACGACAAGGCAAAAAGCCAAGCTACAACTGATGGTTTCCTGAAGCATCCACATAAAACAATAAAAGTTAGCTAACAAATTGATACAAATTATTTGGAACAAAACTGAATGAGAAAAAGGCGGTATTTCACAGTTGCAGAACAGCATTGAGCTAAACTAATCCATTTAAGGTGTTTATTCAAGTTTTTTCTCCTATTTAATTCATAATTTTCACCGATAATCCATCTCCAACAGGCAACAGAAGGTACAAAAGTTTTTTATTCAAAAAGGAAAGGGATAGGTACAAAGGTTGCTATTTTTTTGAAAAGGACAAAGGTTGCTATTTGCTCATACTATATAAACGCACATGAAGCAAATAAGTTTCATAAATAGTCCAAATGTCCATGAGACATTGCATATGTTCGCTACTTCATTTAGCAAAGGAATACGGGATCATTCAAAATTGACCAAGTAATCAAAAGTATTATGCTTCACCATTTTTGCAGTTTACTCTATGCAGTCGGAAATAAAAAACAAACACAGTGAAAGAAATACTCCGTACTTACTTGTGGCAGTGCTCATCAAAGATCAGTCGAAGCTTATTAGGTACACTATACAGATGGCAAAGCTCAACTAAAGATTGCAAAATCTGGGGACTGGAAGGATACATCTGCAGTCCCTGCAAAACAGTCTCTAGTACATTTGACAGCCCAGCTTGCTGACTATGCCTCTTTAGCATCCTCAAATAACAACTCAACAGATACTCAAGATGAGAACTTTGACTTCTTTTCTCTGGAATTATAAGTAATAGATGTGTTAAAGTGGAGTATAGGAATATAGCAAGTTTGTGCAAATTAAAAAATGATTACATATACCATAAACCATAACACTGGGAGCTAAAAAGAGTTCCAATACATTCACAGATGTAGTATGATGCAGACAGGTAGAAAAAACAAACGAGTTCATTGCAGCATGGATATCATGTAATATATACCTTTCATCATAAAAACTCCTTTTTTTATTTGAACAAGATAGCACATAAAACGCTTAAAAGAGAATAAATCCACATGCAGTAAATCATACATTGTCACTATCAAACTCAAGGAGTTACAAGGATAAGTTTCAGTTACAAAACTCAAGCTTATACACTACCCCAGCTAGATTACAACAAGATAGCCACGGCGATAAAGGATGTCCAATTAACAATATCCCATTCCACAGGATCGACATTGATTTATGATAGCACATTGAGATTATAGTGACTCAATTGCTTCCATGGTAAAATAACAATGAAACTGCAACTAGCATGCAAATAAAAGAACCAAAATAACCAGCCATTGTTCTAGCAAGAGAAAGAAATTTCACATCACAGGGCAAAATCTGAGCATTATTTTTATGGAAAAACAAAAAAAAACTTCGCATCAGCATCATTAATTAATGAAAGGAGAATAAAATTTCAAAATCAACATGCACCTTTAAGCACCATTGACAGAGAATCTGACAGCACTTTAACTCCTGTTGTCCAACCAGTGGTCAACTCTTCAAATAAAGCAGCGGAATAAACAAGAGCAATTGACCCATAATCTATATGACCACATGCCCATGATGACTGTACTGTTCTTAGGCGTTCTTTGAACCCTTGATGTGCCCTAAGCAGCTGCACACTTGATGGTTGACATTTGTATGGACTATAACTGACTCCACTTCCTAAGCAAGATAAAATATGTATTACACGTGATGAGGAATCTGTCATACTGGCAGAATCATTTGAAAGTTCCATCTCACTATACCAGATATACAATATGGGAGCAAGTGATTGAATTTCCTGTTCAAACAAAACAAAAGAGCATGACAGTTTCAGGTGCCAAAACAATAAAAAAGAGCTGCTCTTGTTGCAAGCATAACCTTAATAGTAATAATTCTTCAACAATCCTATCCATTTAATGTACAGATGAAAGCAAGACCTCATACATCAAAAAATATGTAAAGAACAGTTGATAATAAGTCCATACTGAAGTTAGAGCAAATTATACAGCCTATAATATGAAGGAATATCAATGCTAATTGAAGAAGCCAAACAAAGATGAGAGCTCGCCCAGAGATGGAAACCATTCAAATCAAAACAAAAATGGACAAACATCATTTTTTGTGTGGAGAAATTCAATTGATAATGTATAACAAAGAAGTGCAAAAAACATATACACCCTACAATCTAGAGATACTATAGGGGAAAGAAGGAACATTATCAGAACTGGTTGTTATATAAATGAAAAAATTAAAGGTATTTATCAGACCTAACTTAGTGCTCTACTGAGAAAATAGCTCCTGGATCAGAATATATAGGGGGCTACTTCGACTAAACTACAAAAAAAAAAATCATCGCATGAAGAAATTAAAAGGCAAAAGGGTAAAATACCGATTGAAGCCCGTTTATGGACGAGAGTGCCATGTCAAACACCTTCCGGGCATGCCCAATATTCCGAAAAGAACCTTCTCTTTGGGCATAGACACCACATAGTAGGACATCCTATCAAGCATTAACACAGGTAAATAGAATTCAGTATAGCTAATGACAAAAGTAGTGTGTCGCAATGCACATTGATGCGTCTGCCCTGCAGGCTGCAACATATATATACTGCTTTCTTATATAATACCGATTCTTTCTTAGCATAATGCAAATGTTTTTTCCTTGATATACACATACATGCAACAGGGTGCTTCAAATAGCAGTAGGTAGTTCTGCTCAAAAGTGACTAACAGAATGAGGTTGCTAGTAAGTTGGCAAAACTTGAAACTTCAAAAGTCTACGTGACAGATCACAGTAATGTGAACATACAGCCAACTTTCAGCTAGAATGACCTTTGATATCAGCCATCAACTATTTTACTTGTATCTACACAACAGCACAAACATCTCATTCGCATTCATATCTAGGTCCCCACCACAGCTTTTTACAACTACAGTCTACAGCACAGCATATCAGAGCCTTTACCATACAGGACACAGGTAGCTGCAGGGTCTTGTACAGAATAAAGATGAACATTAGTTATAATGCTTTTCATTTTTGGGATGTAGAAATGTTTGGCCAATCAAGGAGATATTGATTTTTTATTCTAATTCCATTTACCGAGCAAAAAGCCACTAACAACTTGTACAAAAGCAAAAACATCAACTCAAAGCAAAAATAAAATTTTGGTTTTTGTAAAGATCTCGTTCCAGGATGAGTTCTTTAAAATAAGATACTATCAGCAAAAATTGAGATTAAAAAACAGTAATATGGCATATAAAACTTTACTCCATTCAAAGAAATAGTAAATTGTACAGCACTTCAAACCCAGTTACCAGAAAATGAATGCATGGACCACTTGTACATACACCATAAGACAAAAACAAAATAGAACAATCGTTCCCAAAATCGTTGAACCACTAACGAAGATATGTGTATGTATTGGCATTTTGTTGAATTAAATGGAAGATTTCACATATTAAACTACAAAATTTTAATCATACCAGAATAGTTAAATACTACATAGTATGATTGCACACGGCCAGAGCAAGCAAACTGTCAAATGCCTATAGCAGTATTTCATTGCTAAGAAAATATTCATTGATAACCAAAAATCTCAAACCTTTTAAAGATATATAGTTAAAGAACTGTGCATCAGGGAATACCTGCCTATCGCTCTTTAAAAGACGCTTTGCTAGTGCTTGGCATGGAGTAGATGTGGAGTGCAGAGTATCAGCTCCCGCAATAAATTGCTCCTCAGCAATTAGCAGTGCTTGTTGTAGAATGAAGTTCCGAGGGAATACAGTTAAGCATAACAGGATAGTATTGCGAAGAAACTTCATCATATCAATCTTACTGGAGGTATTATTCTGACACAACAGGGATTCCAAACTAAATCCAACCAAACCACTTTCCACCTTTGCTAAAGCATCATTAACCTTTCTCAGTTCTTCCAGAATGAAATCAGGCAAGATCTCTAAGCTTTGTATCTTTTCAGTCCAACTTAAACTGTTAGTGCACATACTGCAAAAACAAGGACAAAAGTAACATCAGCACTTTAAGATAAAATATACTCCGTATTAAAAAAACATACTCAAAGAATCCATAAAAAATTCAATATATACATTTTAAATCCCCTGATGAAAGCAAACAAATTCCCAAATAACAAACACGACATGAAATAGTTATTCCAAGTGCTTTGCGATCAAATCGTCGGAAATCACAAACAGATCATTTATTGACATATCAACAACAGAACCCAGAACCCAATGTCACTGAGGAAATCCTTTTTCTTGTAGATCAGTACTTCTATTTAGCACACCACCCTTGACAGCCACATCAAAGAAAAGTAAAATATATGTTAACCAGTATAATACGCCAGAGGCACAATCCAGCAGAAACATCATATCAATATTATTACTAAAACAGCCCTCAGCATTTTGGACTGTTCCACATAGGCCCACAATCATGTGTTAAGCAGCAATTCTTCAATGTTCAGAGCAATCCCATTTTATGCGGCATTCTGATTGGCACAAGCTCTCAAACAGGAACCGAGTATTACAAACAAAATGTACATATAGATAGGGGGTAATCAATTCACTTCTCAGTTCCTATCGAAAAAAGAACACACCATTATTACCAATCCCCTAGAACTGCCACTGTCATCATCTGATCACTTTTTCTTTTTATCCTGGGGAGTATGATCTCCCAATAATGACAGGACATGAGTTAATTCTTACATGTCATTTTTCATCTGGATTCTGTTCCAAAGTCAATTATAGCCACAAGGATTATTGAATCTGATTATGCATTTCATCCAACAAAACTTGGCATTAGAATCGTTTCATCCATTCACTTTTAATACCATCTAATCAGACTCAAGAGATTCCAGAAAGGCTTTTTTCTTCTTCACCTTATCCCCTTATTTTCTCCTTCAGCATCTTTTGTTCACATAGCCAGATTATAGCTATGAAATCAAACAAAACAAACAAAGATTCTTCAAAATTCAGTCCAGCTATATGAGGCAATAGAAATGCTAACCTCTGGGACACATTCCCGCCAAAAAAGTCAATGAATTGATATACTAATGAAAGGCGGGCTTCAGCTGAGGTTAATGAGAAAAGATATTCACTGACATCTTCGAACAATATGACTCTTGAAAGTTGTTCTTCTCCTTCATCTTTCCCCTCTTCACTAGTAGAAGCCCCTGCAACTCAATTAAATTTTGGTCAATGCTGAATATCTACAATAAAAACAAGAGAAGTTGTTCACCGAAAGGGGGGAAAAACTAATCTTAGAAATGGTTGTTAACAATGCTGAACTTCTACAACAGAAAAAAATCAATTCAACTAAAGATATTCCATCAAAGATGAATTACCATAGACAATATTGAACATGTCAGCACGTAACACTGCCAATTTTGAAGCCTATTTGGATGAGCATAGTAAGAAGAAACACAAGCCTAGCTTTTGCAAAACTATTTCTCAGCAGAATTAAATTCTTGCATCAAATGTAGCTAGGAAATTTAACTTCACAACTGATGTACATAAATAACTTCAGCTTAAAAAATTAGCTACAACTTCAGCTTATTTCAATTATTAAAAGACAAAAGCACAATTTCTTTCTATAAACCTTATTGATCTCGCTTACAATGGTTACATCAGAAAACCTGCTATAAACCTCAGGTCAATCATTCAAACTCTACAGACCGACAAATTTATTCTAGGATCCAAGATAAATATCCATTCTAAACAAAAGAAGCAAAAACAAATAATGTAGACATTAAACAAGATGACAGTGGACATAATCTGAATATTTTTTTTATCTATAGAATGGAAAATTATGTTAATGTGAAATATAAGATTAACTCTGAGACTTTCTTAAGAAAACTCTCATTACCACAAAATTAGTCACTCCAGGAACATATACCCAAAAACATTTTGGTAAGACAAATGGAGTAGAAGAGAAACCAGGTTCAAGGAAGAATGGGCACCTAAACTGGTATGAATAGGCATCCATTGAGTCTGATCTCTTAACAACTCTTCCTTTGACCATCTGGTCCAGGTTTCTGCATCTTTTACCTCATCGGTAGCTTCAGCACCAACATTAATACCTAGCATTTTCAGCAAAGCAATATCATCTTCGTTCACATCATAATTCTCTACATTTTCTTCCGTTCCCTCCCCAACTACATCATCATCCCCAGTAGCTTTGCAGCCCGGATCATTTTCCTCAGTTTTAGGTGAGGGAACGAACCAGCCTGTCCATCCACCTTGTTCCTCTTCTTTATCTGGTGTTACACTCGTAACTTCATGTCTATGCTCCTCTTCTTTTTCCATCCATGTAGACCAGCCGAGTGCACCGTCTTCTCCTACTCTAGCACCACAGCTATTCCAGAAATGCTCAAATAATCTTTTCTTACTTTGCTCATTGAGTTGTAAAGAAGGAGCAAATAAACTATACTCCATTACTGCTTGCAACACAGCAGTTGCCAACTCCTGGTATCCAGCTTGCCACTCAAATCTGCAAAGACTGATGAATATATCAACCATGCCAAGTTCAAGCTCGATGAGTGAAGCATCCAGAGAATGCAGGTCCCCTGAAAGGTTCTGTGTATGAAAGAGAAAATGACATCAGTTTAAACACTTCTTCCTTTTCATGGGAACTGAAAAAGTTTGTCAATAAGGCTAAGAGAATCCGAGAGTGAATAAACTTCATGAGAGGGCAATGTAGATTCTTCAAAAAAGAGGAACAAAAATGAAAGACAAACCCAGTTCAGTGGAGAAATTTTTTTAATGCATCCAATTATTTGCAGTTTTGTACTTGTATCAATGGGTTCTTAACTCTGAACAAAATATCATAAGCAAAAAAAAAGATGGTTAAAAGAATATCATATGCACACTACTTAAGATATTGAAAGCGAATTCGAGTTTCCAAGATGGTAAATACACACAATACGCCTCCAATATTATTATAGGAATCCTTTGGAAAAGAATTATTGAAGAAATCAGAACCTGCCTATTCTTCTTGATACATGCAGCTGAGAAAGCTTGAATTGCGAACCCATAATATTTTCTCATCTCGGAAACTTTAAATGTGGAGAATTCCCCCTGAACAAAATGCAAAAACTCTCGCCACAACTTGATACTTCCAGAATGCTGCATGAGTATCTTCTCCCATCTCAAAATCAGGGCGTCAATATTGTCTCTTCGTTGATATGATTTTAACAGAGAGAGTAACAAATCTTCATCATATGGGTTAAGTTCAGTAGCTTTTTCCAAAATACTAATCTTCTTTTCAAGCATCTGCAAGCGAGCACCCTTTTGTGGTTGCAAGTTTGCAAGCTTGTCTTGAAACTCAGCAAATTCCATCCACGCCTTAACATCATTTGGATTCTCTCTAGTGATTTTATTAAAATCCCTCGTCTTTCGCAATACCTCATCTTCCCATGACTCCTCCAACTCTGCAGGTCCTGACGAGGGACCATTATCATCATCTCGTTCCAACAGTGGAATAAAATAATCTGACGAAACATCATCAGGCTTTTCAAGTGGAGAGATCTTGATTTTCTTAAAGTCTTTATGTCGTTCTAAAGCTGAATACTTTGCTGACCAATATCGCCCATTTGACTTCAACTGACCCTCCAAAGCATCAACATCATTCTCTTCCGCAAAAAGCAAGCCTTTGTTATTGAGTCGAGAATATGCCCCAACATGACCCCCCATCTTTCGCATGGAATTATAGAGTTTGTAACGTGGAACATCCAACCTGTGTCATATAAACAGTATATAAGGTGAAATTGCGCAGAAATAAGTCTTTTGAAGCCACCAACTAACACCTACACTACTTATGAGAGCAATAAAGGCACCAGTTCCAGTTCACATACTTCTCATTTTGCCTCTTGCTCTCAAATAAATGTTCAAATCTCACACACAATAGTATCCACATTAGTTTCTCCAATAGTGATTAGGGTATTTAGCCATTTCAACTCCCAATTTGCAACTTACAACTCCATAGTTAAGGTCATGTATGTATGGAATTAAAAGACAAAAGCTAGACGGGAAGAATTAAGTGCAATAAATTCCAATGATGCTATCCAATTTGCAACTTACAACTCCATAGACATGATGTTACGGAGTATTATTACACCTGGTGGAATATCACACTGATTATCTGCAGCGGAGAGGATTTAAACTACATGAAGGATGCAGCAACAAAACTAGCATTAAAAAAATGCTTAATATGTATTTCTAGGATCTCAAATTTAGGCTACTGATGCTAAAGAAAAAGTACAGCAACATTGACGAAACAATTTCAGCAAGCAAGAACTAAGCACATGAGTATACATATTCTTTGAAAATTATTAAGCTACTCTAGGAATAACAATTCAAATTTCAATGTATACTTGTGCACTAAAGAAAATTCTGCATTTATGTCTGTCATACAGAGATTCAAGCATTTAACTCACTGTTTCATAAACAAATACAATTGCCATTCTTAACGGAGGCAATTCAAGAAACCATGAAATTCGAAATTGTAACTCTTAATAAACAGAAGGGGGGAAATGAGTGAAAAACACTGTTACCTGTATAAGGAACCAAATGCCAAATTATCGGGATCCCCTCGCGAATCCACATAGTAATCCTTAGATGAAGCTTTGGTCTCAGAACTAGCCCAAGCTCGAATATTGGAGTGCCTGGAATGAAAAGGCAACTTCCCGATACCACCACCGCCATCATCAGAAGCAGAGGATCTCTTCTTCCTCTTCTTCTTCCTCCTCGGCCTCTTATCCCTCTCCCTAGTTTCTCTCTCTTCACTATCCGTCTCAGAAGATTCCAGAAGCTGGTAGGAGGACCTCGCAGCCATATCCGGCTCCACCTTCTTCCCGTATTCGCCGTCGCTATCCTCTTCCTCCTCCTCCTCCGGCGCGATTTTACCATGGTGCGACGAAACGGCATCCTTTACGACGGACAGGTCGGTGGTGAAGCTGAAATTGCGAAGCCAAGGGGAACTTCCGTCGGAAGCTCCGCCTGCGGCGACGGAGCCGGCGACGGGAAATAGAGACGCCGGCGGGAGATTCGGCGCCGTTTCGTCGGCGGGCGGAAGTGATTCTTGATCCATGTTCGTTTCTTGTGGGACAATTTCTATTGAATTCCCCTGTTGTGGTCTGATACGCCCAATACACCAAAATAGAGAGGAAATGAAAATGATAATGGGCTTGTAATTGGGCTTAGAATTGGTATCGGGCTCAATTAATGGGCCTCTTCAATGATTGAAGTTGCAATCTTGGAATTGCATGTGCTTGAGATTAGGGGTGACTCGAGAAATGGTTGAGGACAAATTAGATTAATTGTTGTAGAAAAAATCGATAACCGAAAACCTAAATACACCGCTGATTTTTACAGGTCATACTACTAATCTTCACAACATGTTGCGGAACATCTATATTTAAAAAAAAAACTACGCAACTTGTTGTATAATGTATGAAGCCTTTTCATTTTTTTTTTCTGAAAAGCATGGGAACCATCCATGTTAAATAAAAACTACACAACTAGTTGCGTAAGGAGCCTTTTCATTTTTTTCCCACAGAAACCACCCCGAAAGGGAGGTCCGTAGGTAAATTCGATTAATGTGAAGGGTTTCGGATAACCTAAAATATCAATGATACAAGCGACTTCTAGTTACATGGAGTCAACACGCAGACCAACTCCCAAGTAAGCAAGAACCAAAATAAAATCGGTATGCTCAAGAAAGCACACAAGCCTCCCAACACATACAAAGCCCTCAAAGAAAGACGGGTATGTTCACCACGACACACAGGCCTAGTGACACATACAAAACCACAAAAACAAGGGAAGCCTGAAGAAGCACGCAGGCCTCTTGGCACACCCTATGCCGAGATCTAACCCAACCCAAAAAAGAATCCAAAGTAGTTTCAACTCATTCCCTCAATGGTCTCAAGGAGAAAAAGGCTATGGAGTAGCCTAAAGACACGAGTCTCCACCAACTGTCTAACCACCTCTAAAGGGATTTTGTTGACATCGAAAACAAGACTATTTCGGGCATGCCATATGTAGTATATCGTAGTTACAAAAGCAAAGATCTTGCTTCTAGCTAAGCAATCCCTCTCTACTCAAAGCCCTCGGGATGGTGTCCACACTCAAGGGAATGCCAAACTGCAGTCGAATATCCGTCCAAAGGCTCCTCGCAAAATGGCACTCAAAGAACAAGTGGTTGTGTGTCTCCAAATCTGCATTGAAAAAGTGAAACCTTGGATCAATATCCATATAAGACAATATGTCATAGGTAGACAGTTTACCAAGGATAGCAAGCCAAAGGATGAAAGCATGTTTTGGAGTGTTGCCCGATCTCCACACCATTCTATACCACCTAACCGCAGGGAGGGTTGTCCGAAGATCCTTGTAAGCCTTTTTCATTTCTTTAAAGGCACGGGTTGCGATGTTCCAATATTTAATTTTTTTTCTTTGAATTTTTAACGCATCTGACAAGGTTTTTTTGTAACAAGTTAGTAGGGTCCGCAACATAGTGCGGACATTTTGCCCCCCATTTGGTTACACATTGAACCTATTCCGCAACGTGTTAACAGAACCCGTTTTGCAACATGTTGTGAAGATTGGTGGAGTATCCAACAAAAAAATAGCAGTGTATTTACAAACCTCCATTGATAAACATAAGCAGAGAAAAAAATGGAAATGAATCAAATTATGGGTAATTATACCTATTTCACCACCCGATCTGTTAATAATTTTGCTTCATTCGATCCATTCACCATCCACCAGCCCTTTCATCGGGTGAAATATGTTGGTGGACAATTATATATATATAGGGGTGCGCTCCGGTGAAAACCAAAATTGCGGTAAAAACCTGTGAGGACCGATTTTTTAGCCCGATTCACTAGCTTTATAGCCCGATTATGAATAGAATCGATCTATAAGATCACATATTTTAGCCCGGTTCTGAATAAAACCGAGCTATAAAGTAACTATGTGATTTTAAAACATGAGTTTTCAGCACGGTTTTTTAGCCTTAATCGATCTATAAAATCGTGTGTTATTTTAAAACTGATGTTTTTAGCACGGTTTTTAGGTTGACTTGAGTTGTAAAATCATTGTGTAATTGAGTTTTTTTAGCATAGGTTTCAAATAAACCAAGCTATAAAGTAGTCCTCACAGTTTTTACCACAATTTGAGGTTTTCACCGGAGTCAATCCGTATATATATATATATATATATATATATATATATATATATATATATATATATATATATATATATATATATATATATATATATATATATATATATATACAGAGAGAGAGAGGATAGATCATATGTACTCAGCCCTTAACATGTATCATGTACACAAATCTAGGCCTTTGATTGATGAAAAATGGAGGGTTGTGATTATTCCTAGATAATTCATTATTTTAATTAAAAAATAAAAAAAAAAGATTTCCCTTCTCATATAGGCGCGCGTGTAATCAACAACCCCTCATCTTCCTTTATTAAAACCATCGACCGTACTCCCAGCAAAACGCTCAACCCTAAGAGCATGTCCAACAGCTTCTCTAAATCAATCTCCAAAATAGAGAATTGTAAATCAGATATTCTGAATTTTTTTTGCCCCATTCCAACATATTCCCCATCATAGAGTTCGCCCCAAAATATATAGAGTTTTCTCCAAATTTAGGGAATGATCTCCATATTTTCTCACCATTCTCTATTTTGGAGATTATAATGGGGAAGCTCTTGGATCAAAAACCACCTCAATGTTCTCCAAAAAACCAAGATGGGGAATCTCTTGGGCATGCTCTAAGGAGAGATCGAAGGTGGGCGGCTCCCAGCAAAACGCTCAAGCCTATGGTCAAAATTAGGGTTAGTTTTGAGAGGTGCGACGAAGGAGGACGATTAAGCCAGAGCCAGTGGTGCAGATATGGGTGAATCGATGGCGATTTCGATGGTGCGAGGGCAGCGGTTGCGAAGGCGGCGGCCGGAGGCGAGTGAGAAGGGGGCCTGTATCATAAACCGATGCATCTGTCGTCGTCGTCGTGGTATCTCTCTCCGTGAAAACCGTCATCTGCTTGGAGTGCTCGCTTGTGCAGATCTACGACTTGCCCGACTCCAAAGGCGATGCCTCCTGGTCGTCGACCTCCCTCCTCCTCCCTTCTTTCAGATCCAATCTTCCCCATACCGACCGACTGGCTTCAATGGCAGAACTCGAAGTTGAAGTTGGTGCTCTTTCGCTCAAAGATGAGCCTGGGTATCCATCCATTCAAACGGTAATCCCTACCGCAACTTGTTTTAGTTTAAAACCCTATCTTTTCCCTATGTTTTTGGAATTTGCTAATCAGGTATGCTTGATGCACTAAATTGTACTCCCTCCGTTCGGCAAAACTTGTCATTTTAGCTTATTTCACAAGTTTTAAGGCAAGTGAAAAGTTTACTAATTTACCCTCAATTATTACCCTTCTTTTTTACTTTATCAAAAACTACAACTAACAAACCATCAATCATATCAAGGGCATTTTTGTAAATTGAAGGGCAAAATACCTACAATGACAAGTTTTTTTGAACAAAAATAACACCCTAAAATGACAAGTTTTGCCAAACGGAGGGAGTATTGGTTTTGTGCTTTGGTGGAACAATCTGAAGGAATTGATGTGTAATGATGTATAATTGCTTGACACCTTGACAGAATTTGGAATGTTCATTCCTTGAATTATTCTCCTTCAAGTTCATTTCAGTTGGATTTATATATCCCAAAATCAGTATGAATCCCTAATTTGTACTCTTATATTTTGAATTTATATGTACTTCATTTCGTTTTGTTTGGATTTGTATATCCCAAAATTGGTCGATTTATATGTAGTTCACTAGTTCTACGATTTCTTGTAATTTTTTGAATGGTTGATTCTATGTGTTTTAATGGAATTTAAGAGGTATTCGGGGGAAAAACCGAATTATTCATAGGTATGGATCGATTTTTTGCTTCATTGATGTTTTTTCTTTTTAACGTTGGCGGTCATATGAATGAAAAATGCATCGATATCATCGAATAACCATATGATACCATTGAATAATCCCGCGATATCCTCGAATAATTTTTAGTTATTTGTTAAAACGACATAATTAACCGAATAATATTCTAATACCATTGAATAATCAAGCTATATCATCAAATAATCAAGTGATTTTCACTTACAGGTGCTAGCCGATTAGAATAATCTATCGATACCATCGCATAATTCATCGATACGATCGAATAATATTATAACACCATCGAATAATTAAGCTATACCATCGAACAATCTAGCAATACCATCAAATAATCAATCGATACCATCGAATAATTTTTAATTAAAAGCTCAAGGCGTTTTCAGGGTGCTAGCCGATTAGAATAATCTATCGATACCATCGCATAATTCGTCGATATGATCGAATAATCCTGATATACCATCGCATAATTCGTCCATACGATCGAATAATCCAGATATACCATCGAATAATTTAAAGAGAGTGCACTACAAACGCCCCCAATTCAGCAAGTGGGCAAAAAAAAGATGTGGACCCCACTGATTTTTAATTAAAAAAACTAAAATTGCATATTAATCTCAGCCATCCATTCCAATCAATCAACGCCCCAGATTTGTGTACATGATACACGTTAAGGGCTGAGTACACCGGAACTAACCTCTCTATATATATGTCTAATGTAACTTTGAAAATTGAAATAAAATCACATTAAAAAATTATTCATAAAAAGAAATAAAGTTTTATAATATTAAATTTAAAATACTCATCCGTCTACACAAAATACCTTAAAAAGAAAGAAGCTCAAATACCAAATCAAGTTAAATACAATAAACAAGATGTGTAGAGTTTGAATCGAGTGGATGGATGAGGTGGTAGATTGGGCATCCCTTCATTTGTATCTGACCCAATCCATCCTCCGTTAATCTATCACACACTTATTTGTCAAAATTTATTCAGGTTTTCATCCCTATTATTGGGTGGATTAATAGATGAACTAGATATCTACGGTTTAATTTTCATCTCTAAGCTAGGGGTAAGGAGGAGCAATCAACCCTCCATTTATCCAAAGAGTAGCGCACATTTGTTCAATCTACTAGCCAATAATTTTATTTGAGTATTATAAGCTTTAATCTGATATTTGAGTAAAAAGTTATGAATGAGCTAGCAAAATTATTAGTGATTCATGAAATTTAATGGTTGGATGTTGCCACTTGTCAAGTCTGAATCAATCTTAATTCTTTCTATAAATATAAAAGAGGGAGAGAGGGAGAATTTAGTTGCAATTAAGAACATGATGCATTATCGTCGTACAGGCAGCTACCCTTCGATCAAGAACACATGGAAAAATAACTAAGACCACATAAGTAGGGCTGAAAATAATCTGCGGGTATACCCTCTACTTGCTTCACCCATATTAAATTAGTGGGAGAAAACCCGTACTAAAGTGGGTGATGGGCGGTGTGGATGCGAGTGGAACCTGCCCCAATATCCCATCCATTAACTTGCTCTATTCACCCGCCCCGCGTAGCTGCATAAAAATCATAAAATGTATGTATATTTTTACTATATTTCACCATTTACATATCAAGACTCTAAACTCAAATCTTGACCACCGCCTCCCACCATCCTGGTATTCACTCGATCCCCACTCCTCACAGTCTACTTTGTTTCACTATCATTTTGCTCTACCGCTATCTTGACATATATTCCGTATTGAATCTCCACGTTCCACCTTCCAATTTTCACATATCTTTTATTTCACCTTCCGCTCCACCTGTAATAGGTGGAGCGGGTGATGGAATGACTTCATTCACGGTTGGAACTTGGAATTCCAACATACCGTCAAATGATCGAAGATACGAGGCTTGAACGTAAGCTAGCTAGATGGATTTCATTTTCACATATGCATGCTTAATTTGAATGTTGAAGAATATACACAAGACTTTTTGTTTACAAAAATTGTTAATCGTAAGTAAGTGGTCTTTGAAGGGAAAGTCACAATTATGTGAGGGTCATCTCTCTTTACTTTCTCGTTCTGACCTCCACCACCTAAGGCACCACCGGTCCACCACCACGTACGTACACTCCATCTCGATCTGACCTCCACTAGGTAAGGCACCACACAGTACACCCCAGCCCCAAATCTTAAACTACCGCCTAGCCTTCACCAACTAATTCTCATTCGCCTCGTCATTTCAATTCGACTTCTCGATATCGATATATGACCTCCACCAGATGGCACTACGTACATACTAGCTTTTATAATTTTGTCCCCACCTCAACCACAACTGCCTAATTAACAAAGTGCATTAAGCACATTGAACCCGGCACCTAGTGAGATTGCATACTTCATTAATTTTAAGGCAAAACTAATTATAATATCTCAACCTTTGTACGAATGTTAAAAAAATATTCCCACCTTTTAAGAGTAAGAAAAATAACGTCTTTAGGAGGTGGTAATAAAACATCCCGACTCATTTTTTCAACCATAAATTGAGTCAAAACAATAATATATACAAATTGGTTAAATGATGTCATTATCATTAAAACAAGTCAATATCATCTAAAAATTTACCAAAATCTTAATTTTGTCAATGATATGTCATTGTTTTTGCTCAGATTTATAGTTACAATAAGGAATTGTGATACTTTGTTACCACATCTTCCAAAGATTAGGTTATTTTTCTTACTATTGAAAGACGTGATATTTTTTTAACACCCCTCCAAAGGTTGGATTATTTTAATTAATTTTTCCTAATTTTAAAACCAATTGACATAATTAGATGGAGTATTATGTGAAATTCCAAGAAACCCATTACCCTAATCGGATCGTAGTCGTGTCAGATTTATTTTATTTTTGATTATAAAGTCGAGATCCACTCTTTGAACACAAAATCTTAAGTCATTGTGAGAGGATAATATTTTCATCAAGGTGTGAAGTGTAAACAAAAATCTTGATATACAATTGAAAAAGAAACCAGTGAGGATGGATTAATGTAACTCACTAAAGAAGAAGATAAAAAAAAGCTAGACCTATGGTAAATGACTCGAACCTGATTGTTTTCCCATAAATTTGTTCAACACTATTGATCGACATATACGTATTTGTAAGAAAATCTATTTGCACAGCACATGTGAAGATGGATAGATTTATACATTACACCTACACGTGCAAACATGTACATATTCAATTGCGCAACAAACACAGTTTAGGGGCGCTCCATTTAAAGGGCTGCGGCGGTGTCTTAGGGGGCGACGACAAAGTCGACGAATATCTTCTCCAATCGCCGAGAATGAGCTTAAGATCGTTAACCTTGTGCCTCAAACCATAGCAGCAGTTGGCATGCATGGTACAGACCTTGCTAAAATCCTTGCTTGCTTCACAGAAGCCGCCGAAGAAGGTGGTGTCGAGGAACTTAACCTTCAAGCCTATGATCTTAAAGAGGGGGCCGAACTTGATGATGTTGAACACTTCCTGCTCGTTGTTCCCTGGGTACAAGTGCCGCGAGTAGTACCAGAGCTTGTAGAAGAGGATCGTGTGCTTGTTCGACTTGACGTACATGAACCCTGCATTCGGCGAGTTGTGGACGTCTGTTGGGTGGTGGTTGTAGTTGTCGCACGCTATCTGGAAGTGTGCTTCGTCAACGAGCCGCGGGAATGGGTCTCTAAACCACATGATGTCTGCATCCTGTGGAGTCCAAATTAAACCTAAATGTTGAGAGATTTGATATAAAAGTGATCCATCCGCCAGTCGATTATAAACAAATAAAATATTATGAGTTATATAGTAAGATGATTACAATATTTTTAATCTTTATTATTTTATGTTAAACGACGGATATTTTATAATGATGATGATCATAATAATAATAATAATAATAATAATAATAATAATGTTATTATTATGGATAATTTCCTTGTATGTATATGAATGTATGGTGTAGCTTAAGCCCAATTGCCCAAAGCCGAGGGCAAGTGCGGATGAAGCAAACATAGGCACGTACTAGTACTACACTAGTAAATGTAGACGTTTATAAGCAATAATCTTTTTATCGGTAATTACTACTCTGTAATTGACACATTATTTCAGACCGATTTACTTTTAATTGTATTTTTATTATTTATCTATATTTTTTAAGGTGATAAAAATTATATAAAATATTTATTTTTTAATATATTATACTTATTACTAAAAAAAATTAATAGTTTATACTCGTATAATTTTTCTAATACGGAGTAGTATTTTATTTTTCAAAAACCATCGTCGCAATTAATTCCGATTGCCCCAATACGGAGGCCCGGGTGTTTCATAATTTCCACGGTTGGAATTCAAAAAAGGGTTTCTCTCATCAAACAGATCTCTAATGTACTTCTTCATTTGAATTTTCCTTGTATCTCCCTTTCTTGTAGGCTCCTTAGTCCTTACTCAACAAATGCAACCATCCATTTTTGAATTCCAGACAAAATGCCTCGTTCTAACATTAATTAATGTCCACATGATATTTGATCATCTCCGGTCCCCAACCCCAAGTTTTATTGTTTATATATTTTTGGAAAATTAGGCATTAATTATCAGTATCAGGTTTTCCAATTTGCAGAAAAGTGTGAGTACCATTAATTGAAAAATAGTAATACCATCTTTGTTTTTTCCCCCAAAAGCTCTGCCTTTGTTGCAAAGATGCCCAAATTAAATACACGAACCTAACATTTTGTTAATTTTAAGTTTAATGAAACCACAATATCAGCACATAGTAAATCAATTAATTAAACAGAACAGGGGTTTGTGTAGATTTACCGTGAACAAGAAGTTGTATCCCAGGCTAAGAACAGTGTGCATAAAATCAAGGCGCCTCCACATCATCTCCTTGTATTTGGGCGTCATGAAGTAGGCCTCGTTCGAGAAGTCGTAGCCTTCGAGCCTGAGGAAGTAGCAGTTGAGTTTGAGGCTAAGGCACCGCGAGTGCGCCTTCTCGTCGAGAGACACCGCTATCAGGTGCTTGATGAGCGGCTCCGTGTTGTTGCCGATCCTGAAGCTCTCCAGGAGGAGGTCGAACACCGAGTTCGGCTCCGCCCAGGCGTGGTTCAAGTACGTCAGGATCACCGTTTTGTCCGGCGTCGCCGCTCTCTCTAGAATGGCTGCTAGCTCGTCGTTAGGTTGGTCCACGGTCTGCACTCGCATTAAACGTATCCGTAATTAGTAATGCATACACTTGTAACTTTAGGACTATATACAAGTGAAAAGTTATTAAAGTATAAGACCCTTCAAAAAGAAAAGGAAAAATAAAGAGAGAGAAATACTAGGATTTATTTCAGTGAATTGGTTATAAGTTTTATGAAATTGAAATCGACGAATAAAATTGAAGGTAGAACTTATCTGTATATATTTTAGGTAAGTTAAATCCCTCTATTTGATAGGGATGAATTTCTAAAATTTTAAAGTTTGATAGGATTTAGAATTTCTAAAAAGTCTAATTTTATAGTAAAAATGTTGCTTTCAATTATTGTTTTTTAACCTGTAGGATGAGTAATTGCTTACCAAACTACCTCTAAGAAAAGCTGATTTCAGCTAGACCTGATATTACATATTATTAAAAAAAAAAAGCTAAACCTGATCATTGACTTGAAAAAAAGCATTGACCAAGAAAAATGTTTAGGGTAAGGATAGGAAAAAGGGGTCTAAAGAATAAAATTACTAGGCCATGTCGCCCAATTATATAGAATCTATCCATATTCATATAAAAAGGTTTCCAACAAACAAATTCATATATATAATAATTATAAATAAATAAAATACATATATTTACTTAGGAGATAAAAAATATTTAAAATATTATTCTTTAAATAATTAATTATTCAAAAAATTGATATTTTATATAGGTTTTAAATTAAAAAAACCGTGTTAAAAATTTAAAGGGATGTATTTCTAAATGGAAGGAGTATGATATTACGGTCTACGGAGTACATATTATTATTGATTATTTTTTTTGATCCAAATATTATTATTGATTATGATGTTACGAATAATTTTCACCTGTGAACTAGTATTGAGTTTTTTTTTTTTTATTTTTAAATTTGTGACAACGATAAAGGGGAAGTCAGCATTCAAATAACAGGAGCGACAGCTAGGAAAATTGAATCAAATAATGAAAGATTCAAATAAGAACAAAAAAAATTAATGTGGGGCCCACACAGGTAGTGCAAAACGCCCTCGCCCGCCCGCCCGCCCGCCCTGTTCTCTCTCCAATGGCGGTTACGAGCACGAGCTGCGGTCAATTTACTCCATTAATTTTCGATTGGTCGATGCGTTTCCGTGAATATCGATCAAGCTTGAAATATCAGTTGCAGAACAGATTTGTTGAATCGCTAATTTTCAACTTGAACAAAAAAATACACATTGATTTTTACTTGGAATTGGTTTTCTTAACTCATCGTTAATAAAACAATCACTCGATTGCATCCAAAACCAGAAAGTAGCGGAACTCAACTCTAGCTAATTTTTAGCAGGCACTGGAAATTAACTCCTAACTATGAACTACACCATTACATGGATTTTAGTGAATTGAGTTCTTAATTCACCGTTTCCGAATCAGAAGAGCACTCGATGAAAACAAAAGCCAGAAAAAACAAAAAATGCACACACTGAACAAGTGAACAAACAAGGAACAGTTCAAACTAACCAAATCAAACGATCACTCGATCGTATCAAAAGTCGAAAAAGAACTCCAGACGCCGGCAACAAACTACTACCGTAGTAATTTAGGGAGATTTATTCTCCGAATCTGCTGATTCATTTATCGCGCGTTTCCAAATCAAACGACTACTTGATCGTACCAAAAAGAAATCACACAGATAACAGAATCGAAAAACGAGTGGAAACAAACAAAAAAAAAATCAGGAACGATTGCGAACTCACCGAATTGGAGGCGTTTGAGGAGGCCTTGTAAGCGGCGAGAGCGGGATATCCAGAGCTGAGAAAGTAGTAGGAAACGACGAGCAAGGCAGAGAAAACCAGAGCGACCTTGACGAACCACATCGCGCCCTTCGATTTGCCAACTCCTTCGGCCAAATCCATCCTCGGAGATCGATCCAGTGACAGCTTGGAAAGCGAAGATCGAGGAAGATGGAGATATTTTCGTAGCAAGTAGGAAATAGAAGGAGATCGATAATAGGGATTCTTCCCTTCGTTCTCCGTATTAATAGTATCGTTTTATCGTCATTTAATAATATTATTAAAATAATATATAGTCCATATATATTTTAGGTTAATGTAAGGTTTTTTTAGGGTCGAAACGACGCGTTCTCAAGGAAGGAGGAAGAAATTGACCATGGAAAGAGTCGTTATGAGGAGGAGGGGGGGCATGTGGAAACGGCCATGAATGATGAATGATGGAACCGAAACGACAGGGTAGCTAGGCTAATCAGTGTCGTTTTAATATGGGGTTGTAATTTGGGGAATTGGGTGTCAAATAAAGGGAAAAATAATTAAATGAGTAATGACCACTTGTGTTGTGATGTGGGGAGGTATAAATGCATATAGTGGCGTGGAATGAGTTTCCCACATATCCTCCCTGGACATCCACCACCACCACCAATAATATTAAAAAAGAAAAATAAAAAAGAATAAGCCAAAGCCTTTGAGAACTGTATAAATACTTTAAACATATATAGAGTATATAGAACATGGAAGGAACCTTTGATTAGTTCATTTCCTTATTGTTTGTAAGAACAATAATGCTGAGGAATTGTATGAATAGTGAATTAGTCTAAGTATTTTTCAGTTAAAAAAATACTTTAAATATATTATGGTAAACTGAAATAAAGTCCAAAATTGTTGTTGTAATGATTAGAATTAAAGATGTATATTAATTGTAGTTTTTAATACAGTAAAAAGTAGAAGAATAATTAGGGGTATATATAAGTGCATTTTTATTTGTTTTTTTAAAAGATGTATAAATTATTAAATTTTCAAAATGACCGATTTTAAAATGACATATTTTAATCAACAAAGTAAGTAAATCTTACTTGAAACAAACAAATTAAAAGAAGGCGTTGTTATCCGGACGGCCAAATTCTCACCATGCACACATGGTCTCGACGCCGGCTTCCGAAGTGGGCGCACATTTCACCGAATCCGGCCACCCAAGTCAGTACATACTCCATCGGTCACATCGCTTGCAATATTCTCTGTCGAGATTCAGATTCACTGGCACGGCGGGTCGTTCCCGACTTTTGGAGTTGGTGGAATGCACTTGCTTGGTCACCTATAAATGTCGAGGCTGGATATGCATCACAATGTTCATCTCACACACTTCATCTCTCTCTCATAACAAAAAAAAAACTCCGGTAAGTCGACAGTTCTAAGGATGCCGACTTGGCGATTACTGCGTGCTCTCCGTCTCCTTGGTTGTTTGAGGGACAATGAAGATCAAGAAAGGAGGCCCATCGATTACCATGTGATCTCTCCTTGGTGGTTCGAGGTTGTGTTTTTCCGTAAGCTGAAGAGCTCTAACAGGCCGAGTTATAAAAACCAAGTGCACTGACTCCTATTTATAGGTAGTCGATCTCGAGCATGCTCAAAACCAAGTGCACACCGACTGCCGATCACTACAAGAAAAAATGTTTGGGCGACAATACTTTTCGTCGCACAAAGTAGCATTTCGTCGCACGAGAGTTTCTGTGACGAAATAGATTTCGTCATGGAGTCGTCGCCTTAGCCCCGTCGCCCAAAGTTAGGGCGACGAAAATTCCCTTTGTCGCCGTAAATGACCTTTTGTGACAAACAAAAATACCTGTCGCCGTAATATTTTGTGATGAAAAAGGATGTATTGTCGCCCAAACAACGGGTGACAAATTACTCATTTTGTCGCCAAAACCTTGGGGTGACAAATGGAGATTTTGTCACAAAAAGCCATTATCTTCATAATATTGCTATTTATTTGTTCAGTTTTTGAATTAGTACATGAAATACTATATATATAAAACCTAATGTTTTGTCGCCCTAATGCTACTGATGGGGCATTCCGAGAATCGAACTCGGACCTCTCGCATCCAAAGCGAGAATCATACCATTAGACCAAATGCCCTTCACAAATCTCATATAAAATCTTGCTCAGTGAAGATCTTCAACACAATTTTAGCATAAAATGAGAAAAAAACATATAAAATCTTGAAAACTAGGATTAATCACTAAATATTTATAATTAATTACCTATTACCAAGAAGGGCTTGAAGGTGGATGATCATTTTCTCCTCTTGCTCAGTGAAGTTGCTCTCTTAATGTCAGGCCTAAGTTAATTAGTCCACTAAGCCTACAACTCTTACTGCATCTCAGCAAACCTGCACTCATTCAAACCATATAAATGCATATCTTTGACCAGATCCAAAATTTTTGACATAAATTTAATGCAATCAAAGTTATCTTCCTCCACTCTTAACTTAGGAGCTCAAGGCAGACTTGAAAGGATATATATATGTATATATATATATATAGCTAAGATCATATATCTACGTTTATCCTAAATGAAGTAAACCATATATGTTGTTCTTCTTCCAAATGAAGTAAACCATATTATATGTTGGACCAATATATGCATATATAAAAATGAGAAGCTCGTACTATGTAAAAACTCTGTGTTGTCTCATATGTAGAGTGATAGCAGCACATCTATAGAGTGATAAATTCCTTGCTCAGGTAGCACAACTGCAAATCCATATCCCTCTTGTAGTTTACTCGTGCTCTTCTTACCCCAACCTTATCGGATGAAATCAGAACCCAAAATGTAAGATGAATGAAATGAACCCAAAATGTAGAAAGAACTGAGTTGACAAGGCATGGCAAACTAAGATGAATGAAATGAACCCAAAATGTAGAAAGAACTGAGTTGACAAGGCATGGCAAACTAAGGGGCATGGCAAAAGATGACAACCTCACCTTGTATATATGAAGCAACTATTCAAAGTTGTCAGGGAGGTATCCATTCACTTTGTCTATGGAGACTGGTGGGAATAGCATTTCCCCTGCAAGTAGAGTGTCTAGATAAACAAAAAGCATTAAAACAGCCTCAAAGTTAAATGTGAAATAAAGTATTCAAGCAATCAGATGCATGTAAAGGAAAATGCAATTTTTTTGAAGTGAAATCAGGACACCTAAACCCATTCTATATGAACCGAAAATCCTGGAACATGAGTAGTTTTAAAGTATAAAATATGGTAGAATCAAACAGTAAAACAACTTGCAGTGTCTCTAAACTATCACCAGAGATCTAAGTATATGCTTTATAAAAAGGATGACTTAATTTTAGCTAGGAAAAAGAGGAAGGGTGGTGGGGAGTGCGAGAACTACGTGAACTTACCATTTCATTAGACGACTCATCACATCCTGCTTTCTAAGTTCTAGAGTTTTAAAAATCATCTTCCATTCAACTGCAGATCTAGAATCATATATCATTAACACATCATATATAGTTGCCATCTAATGAGAAACATGGAGTAATACAAAGTCACATAGGACCTTTTACCTCTAGTTCCCAAGTCACATAGTACCTTTTACCTCTAGTTCTGTACGAAGAGTCGTCATTTCACCATCTTTACCATACTTCTGTTTCGCAGCCTTAAGAGCACCCTGTGATTTTTTTTTTTAAAAAAAAAGTATGGCCAAAGTATCATGGATTATTGCATAAAAAAGAGTACCACACTTAAAGTAAATCAGTTGATGTAACATTATGGCAAATCAATGAGAAACATGGATGTGCCTTAAGGTGCAAGAATGAAATCAATGAGAAACGTCGAATGCAGAACATTTCATCCTTCAACTCTCAATCAGAAAAATTAGATGCGTGTACGAAAGGGAAAGTAGGAAGACATGGAGGATAGGAAGCAAAAACTTACTGAGATGATTAGCGCTTATCTTTAGGGTTTTGGACTGGCAGGTGACAAGGTGAACCTTGCTAGTAAGAACATGCTTCAAAAGCTTAATTGAACCAGCACCCCTCTCCTTCACTGCTTTCCATTCCTATCGAATCTGTAAAGCTTCGCTTTCCTGTAAATAAAAGAAAAACAACTTCAAATTCAGACAGTAGATAATCAGAACTATATTTCAAGTAGCTGAGTCGTAGGAGGCTGTTGAGAGGTTTGGTATGGGAGTGTCCCTCCCACATTGATTATAAAAGATAAAAAATGATGGGTTATAAGGAAAGGTGAAACTCTACACAATAGCTTAAGCTTTTGTGTTAAGTTGGTGGATTCTGACCTTATAATTGCAAAAGTAATAATAATAAATCAATGTAATCCGACACGTGTTTGCCTCCCGTTAACTGCCCGTCGGATATTTCACATGGTATCACACAATAGCTTAAGCTTTTGTGTTAAGTTGGTGGATTCGACCTTATAATTGCAAAAGTAATAATAATAAATCAATGTAATCCGACACGTGTTTGCCTCCCGTTAACTGCCCGTCGGATATTTCACATGGTATCAGAGCCAGGTTCGGCTAGATCCGGCATGGGTTCGTTGTCAAGTGCGAGTTCGCACTTGAGGGGGTGTGTTGAGAGGTTCGGTATGGGAGTGTCCCTCCCACATTGATTATAAAAGATTTATAAAAGATAAAAAATGATGGGTTCGCACTTGAGGGGGGCGTGTTGAGAGGTTCGGTATGGGAGTGTCCCTCCCACATTGATTATAAAAGATTTATAAAAGATAAAAAATGATGGGTTATAAGGAAAGGTGAAACTCTACACAATAGCTTAAGCTTTTGTGTTAATTTGGTGGATCCCTTATAATTGCAAAAGTAATAATAATAAACCAATGTAACCCGACACGTGTTTGCCTCCCGTTAACGGCCTGTCGGATATTTCATAGAGGCGATCGATTCATACATTGCAATTAAATTTTTTTTAGAGCTGCTCTATTCTCATCCTAAAAAACACAATATTATTCATCCTAACTATTCAATCGATTCAATCTCCATGCTCGGCTAACAACAACAAAAATGCAGTAAGAAGAAGAAATTGACCAACAGTATCGAGATAGAGCAGGAAAGAGACAACAAAGGAATACAGATGCGACCTTCAAAAATGTATTTGTAGATCTCTCTCCGGTTCTTCTTTGAAATGATCTGCCAAGCAAAAGAGACACAAGCATCAGATTCAAAGACACAGACGAGGAGAAAGAGAGACTCACCATTGTCTCACACCGGCACCCGATCTAGATCCAGCTCCGGATCTAGGTTGTGCTCAGTTGTAGCGAAGGTTGTGCTAAGGGTGCAAAGAAGGAGAAGGAGAAGGAGAAGGAGAGAGGAAGCGAAAAAGGGAGAGGAAGGCTGAACAGAGGATTCAACCGGAGAAATGGAGATAAGTTATCCGAAGACGACAGAGGAGGAGGAATGTGGAGAAGGCGGCGTGAGGTCGAAGTGGCTCGCGAGGAAGATGAGGGTTTCAATTATAAGATGCAAACTACGGAGTAACATTTAGGGCGACTAATTGGCCGGCCTTTGTAGCCCTAGTTTCCTTTGGGTGACAAATTAAAACTTTCATCACAAAAAAGGAGTTATGGGCGACTAAATATAATATTGTCACTGAAAGATCAGTTTGGGCGACAAAAGTGAATCCGTCACCTTAGTTTTTATAGTTTTGTCGCCCAAAACTGTTTTTCTTGTAGTGGATTTAGGATGTCGATGTCGGTGTCTGTAGAATTGACTGCCATATCTCACTGACTTGGGAGGCCAGGATTGACAGAATGTTCACCGATACAGGAGAGTAAATGCGACACTGTGCGATTGACAATATATAACGATGCTCGGATAAGATGATATGATGAAAACACAAATGAGTAAGAATTGACACGGTTGTATTGTATTTAGAGAGAGTGGGTCAACAAGACTCTCTCCTAGAAGTATGACAAGTCCCAAAAAATATATATATAAATGGATCACATGATGCTTCCAATTTATAAGGGATATTTTACCGATCTACTACAATTTCGATTACAAATTATTTGCAAGTGTATAGAGTAATTTTGGAAATTGAAGAGTGGGCTAAAGGCATGACTGTTTTTTGAATTTGGGAGGCTTACAGGTGACTAAATTAGTGGTTCTTATAACCTATAATTACTAGTTTAAGGCTGTTATGTTAATCCGTCTCTTAAAATTTAAGAAAGCGGTTTTTTTTTGGTACGTCAGCTCGTGCTACATTAAGTCAAATATATGTGATAATGTGACAGTTCATTAAAGCAAATGAAACAAATGACAATATGATTAACCGCTACATAAGAGATAAAAAACCGATAGGTGATGATTTAATTTAGCAGTTTGTCACAACTTAGCCATATCCCCACTTGAAAGGAAAATAAAATCAATTCACCATATATATAGTCTAAGGATCATGTTTGTAATTAAGATCTTACTGATGAAATTTTAAAAAATATGATTTCAATAACACTATGTCAGTATACATCTCAGATTCTCAGGTGATAGACTAAAATTGTCGCCTAAAAGGGATTTTCGTCGCAGGACATATCAAATGACAGATATCTGTCGCCTAATGTGTCATCCGCTCGACACCATCCCTAGAGACTTCAAGCGACAGTGTCATGACATGCTCATCGCCTCAATAACCTTAGGCGACCAAAATCAAAATTGCAGAATTAATTACAAATTGCAAGAATCTAATACTCCGTATATATATACAAGGTTGTGATTGAGCTGCTCCTTTTATTTTATTATTGCTAACTAGTCTGAGTCATAATAAAACCTCGTTAACTTGTAACACACAGTAAATAATCAAGTCAAACTTTATTACTCCTTGTAATATTGTACGCCTTTGGCTATCTTAAAACACAGGTTGTTGACGTTGACCATGAGATGGAAGGCGAGATTGTGTAGCCCACTGTGCAGTTTCATCATCATAGACGAATTTATACGCTGTTTGTTTGTGGAGTAAGAGTAAGTAATGAAAGGAGAAAAAAAAATTAAAATTTATATGTAAAATATGATCATTTTTTTAAAGTTTAGATGGGGGAGAGGAAAATTATTATATGTTGTGTATCTTTAAATTCGCTCATTGTAATAGTTAGGCATATGCGTGACATTAGCACGTAAACATATATAGTTAAATTATAGGACTATTTGGGTGATGAAATAATACCCATTATATGCTAAAAAATATAGGATATTCTCTAAAGTTGCAAGTACTCTTAAATACATTTACACATCTAAGTTTGGATGACTTTACCTTGGATTCTGATCATATTATATAAAGTATTATTTCATCATAAAATGGCTCCATTCGGGTGAAACAGATTTGGGCCTATTAGTTGGATTTGATCTAGCTCGGCTCGCACTTCGGCCCATATTGATGTGTCATTCGAGACGCTCCTTGAAACCCTAGCTAGCTCAGCTACATTGTATACAAGGCCTTCTCCATGTCACTGTTCAGGAGAGCCTCAAAAGTAATAAAGGAACATGTTGATCACAAGTTTTAACTCTCTCAGTCTCTATTATAATAGTTTTAATAAGTTTTTACCTATGAGTCAAGAAAAAAATTTATCATAGTTAATTGCTTGTTCACATAAGTTTGTTATTTGTTAAAATACAATAATATTAACGACTCTCAAGTTCCTTTTATTTTATACAAAATTTAAAATTCTATATAATTTGTTATATCCCTAATAATAAGTAAATAGAATAGGCAAATAGCATTTTTGACGATTATAACCAATCTCGTATATCGATTTTGCCAGGGTATAAGTTAATAATCTACTCATTTGACAACCATATCCAGGTCTCATTTATAAATAACCACAAATATATTTTTAAATTAATGTAAATGATTTTTTCCCCATAAATATCTATATATTAATTAAAACCAAAACACCTATGCCACATGTCGTCCCCTCACGCAAAGTTATTTTTGTAATGTATTATTTACACAATATCATTTAATTATGGTAATTAAACTATCTAATATTATTTACACATTATTAACATAATATCATCTCATAATATATTTTTAACCATTTAAAACCAAAGCACCTATGCCACGTGTCGTCCCCTCACACAAATTTTTTTTTGTAAGGTGTAGTATTATTTACACAATATCATTTAATTATGGTAATTAAACTATCTAATATTATTTACACATTATTAACATAATATCATCTCATAATATATTTTAACCAAACTATATATTAATTAAAACCAAAGCACCTATGCCACATGTCGTCCCCTCACGCAAAGTTATTTTTGTAAGGTATTATTTAAACAATATCATTTAATTATGGTAATTAAACTATCTAATATTATTTACACATTATTAACATAATATCATCTCATAATATATTTTTAACCAATGGGATTAATTCAAAACTTTTTTTTAGTAAAGGTAATATTAACTATATGAACTATGTAATATTATTTCATTATATATTAGTTACATGATATATATTATAGTAATTAAAATATCTAATATTTTTTTTGAATGCAATCTAATGCATACTATTAATCTATATGTAAATCTTTATATCTATACCTATATCTATATATTTATTCTTAAAACATAAGAGTTTTAGCCTATGTTAACCTTGCCGTGTTTTTAATTAGCTATTTAAACCAATCAATTATTTTTTCCTTTAATTATTTCTTCTTCTTTCATTTATCTCTTTAAATTAATTTTTTTCTTTTATTTTTAACACATTTACTAACTATCCATATATATTCTTAATACCAAATTTACAATGATATTTTTTTTAAAAAAGTTACAATGTTTTTATTATTTTTCTAACCAATAAGAGTGATTTAAAATTTCTATAAATTTTTATATATGCTAATTTAAATGAGTTTTTTTTTTAAAATATATATATAATTATTTCCGTGATACTTTTATGGTAATTATTTTTATGATTTTTATCCTAACTTTTATTAATATTTTATAATATTAATTTTTTTATATTTTTTACAAAATCGCGCCATGGCGCGGGTACTGTACTAGTTAGTATTAAAAAATAAAATATTTTTTGAGGTAAGAGTAAGGAGTGCTGGTTCTTACATGGCGCGCTGGCTCACTGGCTGCCAGTATGCTTTACTAGTTCAAAATAATTTTTAAAAGTAACTCAATGCCTTACAAGTAGTACTGGCGGCCACTAATTTAAATAATAAATAAAAAATTATTAGTTCCATAAGCCATTTACAGTCAATGGCAGTATTATTTAAATGAAGAACAATTCAATTATTCATCAACAAAACGTAGTTGATGATTTTTAATTTTTATAATGTTGCTGTTATTAATCGATTTTTGGTATTAGCAAGTGTTTTTAATTAGTCTAAAACAAATTTGTCGATATGAAAAATAGTATTAGCAAAATTGATATATATTTTGTTGACATCGATTTTCCGTATCAGTAAAATTGATATGAAAACTGTTAGCAGTATATATTTTATAGATAGAGTTGTACATATTTACGATTGTACCCTCAGAGTTTTCACCCAATGATTATATATATAGGAATAGGCTCCTCTGAGATCCTTAAGGACTCAGTTATCTAAATACTTACATGATATCACAGCCTCTTTGTGAAACCCTAAAATTTTTCCGTTTCACAAATTAATTCGATCCAGCCGCCACCGCTCTTATAAGCCGCCGTCGCCGCCGCTCCCAGCAGCCGCCGCCGCCGCCCACACCCGCTGCCCCAAACCCTAGCCGCCACCGCCGCTCCCAGCCGTCGCCGCCGCACCCCTCTAGCCGCCACCGCTACCTACCTCTACCAATGGGTGATGTTGTCAACCCCCCACCGCAGCCACAAAACCCTTTCCATTCCGCCCAATCCGTTACCAACATCAAGAACCAAATCCCCCTAACCCTTGACCTCAAGAAGGTTCAATACCACACATGGGCGGAACTCTTCACCATCGCCTATCGGGGCCATGATGTCCTCGCCCACATCGACGGTTCCGACCGCCCCAATGATGTCCCTGAGCCTATCTGGAACCGCATCGACTCCATCGTACTCGGATGGATCTATGCTACCATCTCCGAAGATGTGTTGATTACCGTCCTCCAACTCGGATCAACCGCTCGTGATGTTTGGCTTCGCATCAAGGGACTCTTTCATGACAATCAATCCGCTAGGGCTGCGGATCTTGAAGGGAAATTCATCAACACCCGTCAGGAAAGTTTCTCCAACGTCTCCGACTATTGCCTTGCCATCAAGGCTATCGCCGATCAACTTGGCGATGTCGGACACAAAGTCAGCGAAGAGCGCCTTGTTCTTCAACTTATCAATGGCCTCTCCACCAAATTTGACGTCGTCGGCGGGATGATAAGCAACACCTCCCCGCTGCCGACATTCATGGTGGCTCGCAGCATGCTTTCCAGGGAGGAAAGCCGTCAGGGCCGCCCTCAAGCCCCTTCCCATGTCCTGGTGTCCTCTAAGTACTTCCTACCCACGGATCCTTACCCCCGAAACCCTCAAACAAACCAATCCAGGCCACCCAACCAGCGCGGCGGACGAGAGCAAGGAAGGAACTCGCGACGGGGCCGCGGCGGCGGCCGCGACATGTACTACCCGCCGCAGCACCCGCCGCAACCCTGGTTTCCCACCCCGCCTCCCTGCCCCTATCGGACGTGGGCCGACTACCCACCGCCCTCGATGCTCCGCCCCTACCGCCCTCCACCCTCTGCGGCTCCTTCTCCGGCGCAATACGACTCCCAGCCGCAGCACACCGATCTCTCCGCCGCTTTCTCCACCATGGGACTTCAGCAGCCGGACGACAACTTGTATATGGATACCGGGGCCTCTTCTCACATGACAAACGCACCAGGTAACCTACAAACTGTTTTTAATTCTAGCACTTTACCATCCATTTATGTCGGTAATGGCGCCCCACTATCCATTGTCGGTTCAGGTCAAGCAACCCTCCCCACTGGCCCACCCCTCCACCTTAACAACGTCCTACTTGCCCCTGACATAGTCAAAAACCTCATCTCTGTTCGTCAATTTACTATTGATAATCACGTGGCTGTCCAATTTGACCCTTTTGGTTTTCTTGTGAAGGACCTTCGCACGGGGACCCCAATCATGCGGTGCAATAGTTCCGGCGACCTCTATCCACTCGCCCAATCCCGCAAGTCCGCCCCTGCCGCCCCCACCGCCCTCATCACCCTTAGCTCCGACTTGTGGCATGCTCGTCTTGGCCACCCTGGCGATCACGTGCTTCAAAGTCTCCGCTCTAGCAATTTCATTTCTTGTAATAAAGCCTCGGGCATCTGCACTTCATGTGAGATCGCCAAGAGCAAAAGACTTCCTTTTAGCATTTCCCTTTCACATACTTTTGCACCTTTTGACATTGTTCATTGCGATTTGTGGACATCGCCTATTCCTAGTGCTAGTGGTTTTCGTTATTATTTGGTTATACTTGATGACTTCACCAATTTTGTTTGGGTCTTTCCACTACGCCATAAATCGGAAACACAGGGCCACATTATTAGCTTTCACAAGTTTGTTCACACCCAGTTTAGTTTGCCTATCAAGGTCATTCAATGTGACATGGGAGGCGAGTTTGACAACAACATTGTCCGCTCCTATTGTCAACAACAAGGGATAGCCCTCCGCTTCTCTTGTCCACAAACATCACCTCAAAATGGCAAAGCGGAACGCATTCTCCGCACGCTCAATGACAAGACACGAACCCTCCTTCAACATGCTACTTTACCCCATTCTTTTTGGGTTGAAGCTCTTCACATGGCCACTTACCTCCACAATATCCTACCATCAAAGGCCATTGGCAACTCCAATCCAACCTTGGCACTCTACCACCGCCACCAGTCCTACAATCATCTTCGAGTGTTTGGATGCCTTTGCTTTCCCAATATAAGTGTCACTACTCCCCATAAGCTCTCACCACGGTCCACAAAATGTGTCTTCTTGGGCATTTCCCCACACCATCGAAGCTACCGTTGTCTTCGCTTGGATACCAATCGGGTAGTGACATCTCGCCATGTGATTTTCGACGAACATACCTTCCCCTTTGCCCCCCACCATCAACCCACAGTCCCCACACCCCAAGAATCCAGCACCTCGGCCTCATTCCCACCCCTACTACGTCTCCTTCTTGGCAGCAAACCACCGATGTCGTGGCCGCCGCCTCAAGCTGCGGCCGCCGCCCAACCCGCAACACCATTACAACATGCAGCGGCCGCCACCAACATGTCGTGGCCGCCGCATCCTGCTGCGTCCGCCCCCCATGTGCCGCGGCCGCCGCAACCTGCTGCGCCCGCCGCTGCCCCCGTCGCACCACTCCCTGCTGCACCTGGCCCTGCTGCGGCCGCCGCCCCAGTGCCGCGGCCGCCGCCTCCCGCAGCGCCCGCCCCAATCATGACTACGTGTTCTCAAGCTGGGATCGTCAAACCCAACCCCAAATACAACCTCTTCACCCCATCCACTCCCATATCACCTATACCCAAGTCACCACAAAAAGCCTTACAGGACCCAAACTGGCATGCCGCCATGGTCGATGAGTTTAGTGCTTTAATTAAAAATGGCACGTGGGACCTCGTTCCTAGGCCTCGGGACTCTAATATCATTAACTGCATGTGGTTGTTCAAATATAAGTACAGGTCTGATGGGACACTTGAACGACACAAGGCTCGCCTCGTTGTCAATGGCAAGTCTCAGGAGGTTGGTGTGGACTGCGACGAAACTTTTAGCCCGGTCGTCAAACCCGCTACCATACGCACTGTGTTGAGCATCGCTCTCACTAAGGACTGGCCTATTCACCAGCTAGACGTCAAGAACGCCTTCTTGCACGGTAACCTTCAGGAAACTGTGTATATGCATCAGCCTCCAGGCTCCTATGATCGCTCGCGACCCTCTCATGTCTGCCTTCTCCGGAAGTCTCTCTATGGTCTGAAACAGGCGCCCCGCACCTGGTATCAGCGTTTCGCCACGTACCTCAGTGCGATTGGTTTTCAGAGCAGTCAGTCAGATCACTCCCTCTTTGTCTTCCATTCAGGGTCCGACACGACCTATCTATTGCTATATGTTGATGACATTGTGCTTACTGCATCTTCTCCTTCGTTATTGTCACGCCTGATGGGACTACTGCGTTCAGAGTTCGCCATGACGGATCTTGGTCCCCTGAGCTATTTTCTCGGCATCTCTGTGACTCGCACTCGGGATACATTATTTCTTCATCAGAAGAAATATGCCCTTGAGATTGTCGACAAGGCTAGGATGACATCCTGCAAGCCCGCTACCATTCCTGTCGACTCCAAGTCCAAGCTCGATGCTGCCTCCAGTCCCAAGGTTGATGACCCTACTGCCTATCGCAGTCTGGCAGGTGCCCTCCAGTACCTGACGTTCACTAGGCCAGACATTGCTTTTGCTGTCCAGCAGGTTTGCTTATACATGCATGATCCCCGTGAGCATCATCTACAGGCGCTCAAACGGATCATCTGGTACATCAAGGGCACCTGTGAACTAGGATTGCACCTCTTTTGCGGCCGTTTCGACAGACTCACAGCTTACTCAGACGCAGACTGGGCGGGTTGTTCGGAAACTCGCCGTTCGACCTTTGGTTTCGCTATCTACCTTGGTGACAATCTGGTATCGTGGTCCTCCAAGCGTCAGGCAACTATATCTCGCTCCAGTGCCGAGGCTGAGTAGAGGTGTCGCCAACGCCGTGGCGGAAACCTGCTGGCTACGCAACCTCCTCTGCGAGCTTCGTGTTCCACTTCATACCGCTACATTGGTCTACTGCGACAATGTCTCCGCAGTTTACCTCGCCTCGAACCCCGTTCAGCATCAGCGGACCAAGCACATCGAGATTGACATATATTTCGTCAGGGAAAAGGTCGCTCTAGGCCAGGTTCGAGTGTTACATGTCCCTTCTGCCCATCAGTATGCGGACATCTTCACAAAAGGATTACCTACTCCTCTTTTTACTTCTTTTCGTTCCAGTCTTGCTATTCGCTCACCTCTAGCTGCGACTGAGGGAGAATGTTAGCAGTATATATTTTATAGATAGAGTTGTACATATTTACGATTGTACCCTCAGGGTTTTCACCCAATGATTATATATACAGGAGTAGGCTCCTCTGAGATCCTTAAGGACTCAGTTATCTAAATACTTACAAACAAGCCGTTTTTTTTATAATAAAAACTAATATGGCATCTGAAGAGACTTGGATTGGGTATCTTAATACGGAATATAATAATTAATACCCATTTCATACTCCCCACAAACCAGCACAAAATTATATTAACAACTAGTATAATTTCTGCGCCATGACATAATATTTTAAAACTAAAACTTTAATAATATATATGTATAATATTATAAAATATTAACATTAAGTTAAGATAAAAATCATAATTTTTTTTTACTATAAATGTATCTTATAATTATCTCAAAATTATTTTTTTTTAAATCTCATGTAAAGTATAATACATAAATATAGATATTTTAAATCACTCAGTAATAATAATATCAATATCATTGTAATTTTGTTTAAATGTGATGTGTCCTAACCAATAATTATATTCAATGTTTTGAACTAAGTCCAATAGTCAGTGAAGAAATTTGGTTTAAGCCCAATAATTATATTAATTAGATTGAATTCAATATTTTCAATTAAGCACAATAATTAGTAAATATGTTAAGAATAAACGAAAAAATGTGATTGATTTAAAGAAAAAAGGAATAATTAAAAAAATAAATAATTAAAAAAGAGAAAAAACTTAATTAGTGAAAACGAGAAGATTAAAGAGAATATGCCACATAAATATTTTTTTTGTCAACATGACATATAAACATTAAGTATTTTAAATTAAGTGTATATATATAGATGTTTGCCTTACAAGGAGTCAGTGGAATTATTGTAAAAGGATTTGAATGTTTTTTCAAAATATTCAAAGAAAAATAAAAATTTATAAAAATTCACGCTTTGAAAATATTTACAAAAATATTCAAAATTTGCAGGGATCTCAGAAAAACGCGGTCTCAGACCGCGTTTCATTCATAATAAGTAATATCCGGAAGTGGGAAAAAAAACAAACGAAAAAAACGCGGTTTCAAACCGCGTTTTATAATTAATTTTTGGTAAAACGCGGTTTGAAACTGCGTTTATACCAATTTTGTTTTTAAATTAAAAAAAAAGGAAAAAAAAAAGTGAAAAAAAGCCGCGTTTCGGCTTCCATCAGAGCGTCTCCTCTCCCTCATCAATGGCGCCCACATCCGACACCTCGATTTGCAGCTTTGCTCCATCCATGGTGCTACTCAGCCACCACGTTCGGCGAGACCTCGAGCACCCGGGCTCCCTTTGCAGTAAATGGCGGTTCGACTCCAACATCGACTCCTCTATCGTCGCCGCTGGCCCGCTGCACATTTCATCCTATTTTGTACTATATTCCTTTTGTAAAGCTAAATCTCATATTTCCCTTGGAAAAAGATAATTAATGTTAATGTTTGCAGGCTGTGATTTTTACACAGTACACATTGAAGAATGAAACTTGTTTCCCCTCTTTTGTTTGTATCAAGCCAGAAAAGTCCAATTCATTTGTAGGTCAAATAGGAGTTTACCATAAAAGTCCAATCCATTTGTAGTTCAAATAAAATGTGTGTGATATTGCTGGGTGAAGAAACATCACAAGTGAAACGGCGGCGATGGAAGCCACAAATGAGGGAGAGGAGACGCTGTGATGGAAGCCACAAAATGAAATGCGGCTTAACTTTTTTTAAAAAAAAAACAAAATTGGTATAAACGCGGTTTGAAACCGCGTTTTACCAAAAACAAAATTCGTTTGTTTTTTTTCCACTTCTAGATATTACTCCATCCGTTGTAAAATATAGGGGCGTTTACTATTTGACACGTTTTTTAACGAGCTAAAAACTCCATGAAATATTAATTTTTTATTAATTTTTTTTACATAGTATGTATAATACTATGTAAAAAAATTTAATATTTCATGGAGTTTTTAGCTCGTTAAAAAACGTGCCAAATAGTAAACGCTCCTATATTTTGCAACGGAGGGAGTACTTATTATGAATGAAACGCGGTTTGAGACCGCGTTTTTCCGAGATCCCTGCAAATTTTAAGTATTTTTGTAAATATTTTTAAAACGGGAATTTTTTGGTAAATTTTTATTTTTCTTTGAATTTTAAAAATATTCAAAGGATTTTGGGTTGAGGCCTGAGGGTATTTGAGTGGATCATTTGTAATGGGAACCAAGAAAGAATATTCTTTGAAAGGTTTGTCATCTACTTATTGTCCGAGAATTTGAATGCCAACGTGTCCACGATGGCGTAGACATGGCCCATTGGCAAACCCGGGCCAGCCAGCCAGCCCGTCCGGGTTCCGGGTGACTAGTGAAAATCATTAGCGGATGATCGTGTTGCTCGATACGTACATCCACACACGGCCTTTGTTGATGAAAACTCGTATGTGACGGGTGAAATGGATGGTGATTTGATGAGTCCAATGAGAGTACGTGGACTACATATATACGAGAGTAAATGCCTCTTGTACAGACCTGTCAAACGGGTCATTTGGGTCGGGTTCGGGTCGGGTCACTTCGGGTCCCGGGTAATACGGGTTTCGGGTATTTCCGGGTTGAATCGAATCCGGGTTTGACCGGATTTCGGGTCATTTCGGGTCGATTTCGAGTTGGTCAATTTTTTCTTTTTTAAATTATAAAAATCATAATTTGATAATTTTGCAATAAATTTAAAAATCTAAAATTAAAGACATTGTTGATAAGTTATAGTGCATGTAATTATATACTATATCCGATCTAAAATATTTGATTTTTATTATTTCTCGTACTTTTTAATAAAATGTAATAATATATAAATATCAAAATTTTAAATAATTTTTTAAAAATAATTTTATTAGAAATTTGATATTCTATATATTATTACATTTTATCTGGTCTACTCTTTTATCGTCAACTAAAACAAGCCAATCCGAGATTTAGGTTTGGTAATACAGTAACATCAAAAAAACCTGTTTGCTTTCAGATTTTCACTTTTAATTTGAGCACGTACTGTCTACTTGAAAATCTATGTTTGGCAAATCATCTAGCTTTGCATAGCTTTTAATTTTAATACTTCCTCCGTTAATTAAAACTTGACGTTTTACTATTTACGCACGCTTTTTGAGGTGTTAAAAACTATATAAAATATTAACTTTTTTAACATATTTTTTTAAATAATTACATACTTGTTACTATTAATTATGAATTTATAAAAACAAATTAAAAAAATGTTAATATTTCATATAGTTTTTATCATTCTAAAAAAGCGTGCATGAATAGTAAACGACAAGTTTTAATTAACAAAGGGAGTATTATACTAGTATAATACACGTGTCTTTAAGGTATGTGATTTTGATTCATTTCAAAGTGAACATCATTTTATATATCTATATAATACTATATTAATATATACTTGTTTACAGCAAAATTAATATGTATAAAGTATTTTTTAATTTATAAATTAGTTGGAAAGAGATACAATATAAATTTTTTAAATGATTTAATAAGGTAAAGTAGTAATAAAACTCAAACACACCACTTATTATAATTTTAAATACATATATAATTATTATTATCATTAGGATGAAACTAAAAAAGGAAAAACCAAATTGGTATAGATAAAAGGCAATCGATGAATTCACTTAGGAGTTTGATTAAATATATAAAGAGAGAATTGACATTCGGGAAGATAGTATCCAAAATTGTGGTCCTAATAAATACTCTCTCTGTTAATTAAAACTTGTCGTTTACTATTCATACACGCTTTTTTAGAATGATAAAAACTATATGAAATATTAACATTTTTTAAAATTTATTTTTATAAATTCATAATTAATAGTAACAAGTATGAAATTATTTAAAAAATATGTTAAAAAAGTTAATATTTTATATAGTTTTTAACACCTGAAAGAGCGTGCGTAAATAGTAAAACGTCAAGTTTTAATTAACGGAGGGAGTATATAATATTAATGATATGAATTAAATGTATAAAGAAAGTCATGATATTGATGAAATAATGATATAAAAGACCACACGAAATGATAGTATCCAAAATTGTGGTTCGATGTATCAATGTACATAATCCTTTCTATGAAAAAAAAAAGAAATAAATATATTTAAAATAGATCACAAATTGATATACACATATCAATTCAAATAATATATCTTCATATGAATAAAAAAATTTAACTTTAATTGTGAGTTTGACACGTCAGCAAAATGAACAGCTAACAAACCGAACCCCTACACGACCACTAGAGGTAACCCGATTAGAGAGTATAGGCCTATGTATAGCTCTTCAAAATTCATTTGCAAATGCATATTCTTTCTTTTTTAACTTTTAACATAGAAGCATTTTCAATATAAGCCCACAATCAATCCTATCAAACAACATCACTTATTATATTTCAACCAAGTAAACACAAGAGGTCCACATGTAATACCCAACCCGATTTCTATCAGTTTTCATAACTATTAGTAAAACCCATCCTTTCGGGTCAAATACTCATCCAAACTTTATAAAAATCCCCATGGGCCATGGTTGGAATGCTGATCCAGTTACCATCAATTTTCCAACTGGACCATTCCAGTAGCCCCAATATTCACTGAGTTATGGCCCAATCTTTCACGAGTCATTTTCCCATAATTTTCACTTACAGTAGCTCAGTAATGATATTGTAAATCCCGTTATAAAATTCCAAAAATCATCATATTTTTAGACAATATAGAAATGATAGTTATACAACCTTTTCTTTTGGAATTTTGCCCAAAACCATTTTTAAACTCCTAAAAAAACCGGTTACTAAGACGTCGATGAACAATAACTATTTTTCAATACTCCCAATGTTCCACATTTCGTCAAAAACTCTTAATCAAACCTTAGGTTAACTTTAGTAAGCCCATGTTAAGTCATAATAATCGGTTACTAAGGTTTAGCCACTTCCATTTAATAGCCATTATCTAGCTCATTTTAAACGTTTTTCCATCCCCACAATAATATCAACATAACACATGCCCACTTTACTTGGCTCATGGTCTTACCTTAGGAAATCATGGTGAGGAGTATACCTTAGGGTATCTCAACCACTAAGAAAGCCCTAGGACGGTGATATTTGCTAGCTCTCCTCCCCGGCTTCTCCTAATTCTCCTTGGCAAGGGCTTGGTTAGGGACGACTCCAACTCCAATCTTGGCCACCATAATAAAGGGAAGAGGATGCTTAGTAAGTGATAAAAAATCAGCCCTAAGGGGTGGAAGGAAAGAGAAGAAACCAAGCTTACCTACCACCAAATTAGGGTTTGGATAGTTTTACTCCTAGATTCTCTTCTACGTTTGGTTGTAATGGTGTAGGAATGGTGAGTTTTCGAGTCACTTGTCTTGAGAAAATGGAAGGGGTCTTTTTTTTTGTGTGTGGAAATGGATGGAGTTTTGGTGTGGTTATGAGAGGTGTTTTCAGGCACGGATATAGGGGTGGGTTGGATTTTGCTACAGCCCACCCCAAAAATTCAAAATTTATATAATTAAAAATGGTTAAATATCACAATGTTGATGTAGCTAAGCTGGTTGATTTTGAAAGGCCCAAATTGAGTGCAATGCAAAATAACCAGTGTTCGATTACTTCCCACCTCTCCACTTCCTGTTTTTTTCTACATGTTTTTTTTGTTTTTTTTATTGAGTAAAAATTCGACGCACCGGACATACCCGGTGGGTCGATAGGCCGAATAAATCGGCGACGGTTTGTGGAACTAAGTGGAAACCTCAAATATGGACTCTCTCAACAAGCCTTCAGGTTTCGATCACGTTCACGACCTCTCGCACGTCGACAAATAAGAAGAGAACTGCTCAGACAAACCGCTAGCCCGAGAGCCACACAACCACACCACCAAGCAACTCGGTAATAAGCCAAATACAACGGATCCAATCCGGATTTTTGCTCTTTTTTCATTTTCTTCTTCTTTCTCTTTTTTTTCATGCTTCGGGCCCAAGCATTTTAGCTTGGGCCCAAAGAACTTGCAACCGGGCCGAAACCAACCCAAGTCCGGGCCACCACGGGCTTAGGAGCGAAAGGGAGGAAGACAACCAGGTGGAGATGATTCTCAAACATCGAAACCAAGCCCGCACCCGCGACCATGCCAAAGAATAGACGGGATCGAGGGACGACCAGTCCGACAGGGTGATGGAAAGGGACACCAGCAAGGAGGAGGAAGTCACAACGGCGCCAGAAAACGACAGAGCCGATTGACCCCACACCAAATAGCCCAGCACGAGACGTCATGGAAGCACACCAAACGGAATACTAACGGAGACAGTAGATAATAATCGATACCAAAGGATGAGCGAAACCCGAAATTGAGGGCCGAAACCAACGAAGCAGGAGCCGAAAACCCACCGACGGCCAAAAGGCCAAGACAATTTGGGGTAGGAGATGGTAAATCGGGGACGAAGGTACGAATTTAGGGTTTTGAATTGGGGTTATTTCCGTGAACCACCAGGGCGCCATGGAACCGGCCACAAGGCCCCCAAGGAGGTGATTTGCAAGAGATGGAATTGAAAATAAGGTGGTTGGAGATGGAGAATTGGCCAAGATTGAACAGGATATGGATGAAGGTTGAAGAAAGGTATTCAAGCGTCCATTGGATGGAGTACCCAAAGAGAGTTTCTCTCTCCTAGGAGAGAGAAACTCTCATTATTACACGGCATTAACTTGTTGTTTTTTTCTACATGTGATATTAATTAGTAACTCATAAAAATGAACTTCATTGCATATTTTATTTTTCTCTTTATTAGTTTTTTTTTCTACATGTGTACATGTGTTATACATGTGATATTAATAACTCTTAAAAACTTGTTCATTGCATAAGACGATTTTAACATATCTCGATTTTCATTCCTGGTTCCGTGCTTGGGTGTAACTCTTAAAAACTTGTTCGTTGTATAAGACGATTTTAACATATCCCGATTTTCATTCCTAGTTCCATGCATTGTGTTTTTAATGGAGTTATGAAATATATGGAAGAAAAGTGATAGAAGTGGAGTTGGAATGAGGGTGAGAGGCCAACTCAATATAGGGGAATAAGAAGTGGAATTTGTGCTCTTAATGTAGATTAAAAGTGGGGGTTATAAGTACCCCTTTGTGTGCTTCACTTAATTGAATTGGGTACGAAATTGGGTCAAGGGAGGGGACTTAGGACTACATTTTTCTGAGCTTTAGGGGCAGGACTGCCATGGCTAAGAGGGGGACAAGGGTGTGGTCAACTTGCACAAAAATGGTGGTGGAAACAAGGGAGGAGAAGGAGGTCGCGGAAAGATTGGTGGAATCTTTACCCGAATTAACTTGTCACAATAAACTAACAATTAATTGTAATGAGAAGGGGTAGAGTTGGGGCTGGTTTAGGCCGGTCATACATGCCCAAGGGGTGGGACAAGGGTCTGGTTTAGCCATGCTTGGGCTGGTAATATGTGAAGTAGGTCGGGTTGGTGTGAGTTCGGGCCACTGGCGGAGCCTCAAGCTCAACAATGAGGGGATCGAACATTGTTAATTACAACAAAAAAATAATTTTGTTTAGGATTTGGAACCTGATCAAGCAAGAGGCTTATCCCCACTCCTTTTTTTTGGTGCTAAAGGTGGGCAAAGCCCTTTATTTAAGTAATAACAGAAAAACTAGTTATGGACATCAGAAGATGCCTTCAAAAGCTCCCGGATACAGTCCGACAAGGCATTGAAAATAAAGAAGTCATTCGGTATCTCAAAAGCAAGTTTAGCGAGCGCATCAACCATCTCATTCGCTTGGCGTCGAACGTGCCTGATCTTCACCTCCCATCCAGTAGCATTGACTAGTGACCTGCATTGGTTTAGTAGGTAGCAATTTGCCCCAGCAGCAGCACTTTCATCTTCAATTCGGGCGATAGTGGTGGCGCTGTCCGTCTCTACAATCTGTCTTTCGATATTCATATCCCGAGCAATCTTTAGGCCATGAAGTACTGCCCAAATCTCAGCTCTATCAGCTGAGCAGAATCCACAATTGAAGGCATAGGCCTTCCTGACTACTCCCAGATGGTCTCGGAAGGCGCCTCCTCCTCCCCCCGTCCTGGGTTCCCCTTAGAAGTTCCATCGGTATTCAATTTTATCCAGCCCTGCTCCGGAACTGCCCACGCCGTTGGAGAGGTCCCCACTCCTAATCGACTAATCAGATCAATTGAATTTACAATTTAGGAATTTACATTATCTTTAATTAAATCCCTCTACTAAATCAATAATCAGATTAATTAATTTAATTATGCACATAACTTTTATTTCATACTTAAAACATAAATGTATGTTTACAAATTACAAACGTGGTGCATTTGACTTGCAATTCATACGACAATTTCGAACATGATTCAAAACCACTAAAAAATTACATTTCAACCATGAATGCTAGCTATAACATTTATATGTGCTGATTAACACATCTTCTTATTCCAAAATTAACACATTCATTATTTATATACTGATCAATACATCTTCCCTAAATCATTTTTTTGTGGGGGCAAGGGCCACTTCTGGCTCCCAAAACGTTCCGCCTATGGTTCGGGCTCTTAAAAGTGATCGGACTCTTAAAAATGCCTAACAAAAATTTTACGTAAAACTATCCCAAAATAATTCTTTGACACGTTCATTAAGTCCGAAAGCATCAAAATACCCAAAATATATGTCAAGTTCGAAAATCACAACTCCTGGGAGCTCCCGAATCATTTGCCTTAGTTTTTCCATAATTAAGCCTTTATTAAGCTCACAATGCCCTAATAAACGGTTTATAGAATAATTAATATTCTAAATTTTATGGGTATTATGTAAGCATATAGATACTTTGGGTCATTTTATGTAAATACTCAATAAATAGGATATAAGCGACGTCGTTTCATGTTTACTTGCCTATATAAAGGCTTCCTCTGTAACACTACTGCTTGAGTTAGTTGTAACAGATTTTCGGTTTCTAAAACAAGTTTCTTCTTCCTCCTTTTGTGTTCTTGATTTCCTTTCATGGAAATCTGATATTCTACATGGTATCAGAGCTACTGTGTGGTTCTAGGATTGTTTCCGCGTTTTTCTGTCATTGATTGATCGTTTGTGTTCATCGATCTTCGTCTGTCTCTGTTTGAGGTATAATGGAGGGAAATCTGTTTTTCAATCAAAGGACCAATGAAAATGGTGGATCATCGGCGAATACTAATGATCCGTTGTTCTTGAGCAATTCCGATCATCCAGGTATGACTCTGGTGTCGAATGCTCTTACTGGTGTGAATTTTTCTAGTTGGAGTAGAGGAATTCGTATGGCTTTAGGCGCGAAATTGAAGTTAGGGTTTATTACTGGAGCTTGTGTAAAACCTGATGAGAATGATGCGAATTATGAGCGATGGATTAGGTGCGACTTCATGGTGATGAGTTGGATAGTAAATTCCATGCATAGCGAAATTGCAGAGAACTTTATGTACTCTGGTTCTGCGAGAGAGCTTTGGAATGAGATTTGTGAACGATATGGAGGGACAAATGCGCCTCTCATCTATTAGCTTCGGAGAGAAGTGAGTACTTTTCAACAGGATAATCTGCCAATTGCTACTTATTTTAGCAAAATGAATCGTTTGTGGAATGAGATACAGATTCTTGAAGGAATGCCAACCTGCACTTGTGGTGCATTGAGTAGGTGTGGCTGCAGTTTGTTAAAGAAGATAATTGATAAAGAAGCTAATCTTAGGCTTATGCAGTTTCTAGCTGGTTTGAATGATGGTTTTGAAAGTGTTAGAGGAAGTATTTTGGCAATGGATCCATTGCCTTCTCTCAACAAAGCCTATCAGATGACAGTTCAAGTAGAAAGGGGATTGAAAAATCCAGCTGTGCCTCAGTCACAGTTGCAGTCTGATGAGAATTCTGTGTTTGCTGTGAATGGTAATGGTCAGTCTCAATCTCAATCTAGACCTAAGTTTCCTGGTAGAAAGGATTACAAGAAGGCTAGGTTTGAGAGATATTGCAGTTACTGTAATGAAAGAGGTCATCTTAAGGAGAGTTGTTTTAAGTTGATAGGGTACCCTGATTGGTTTACTGGTCCTCGTGATAAGTACTCGGGGAAGATTGCTGCAAATGTGCAAGAAAATACTGAGTTTGATACTCCTATGGATGGGAATGATGACAGGTAGTCTTCCAGAGATGACAGGCAGTTTTTTGGGGCTGGTGCTAATCCTTCTATGGTTAATGCAGTTTAAAATGAAGTTGTTAAGCTCATGAAAGGCAAGGGATAGTTATCTTCATCATCTCCTGCTCTTGACACTGGATTTGTCAGTTTTGCAGGTAACATGGAGTTTATTTCTAGCAAGCATATTCGTGCTTTTGATTGTTTGCAATGGATAGTGGATTCAGGAGCTACTGACCACATTGCTTTTTCTTCTACATCATTCACTAGTCTTGTCAAGTTACCAAGGCCTATTATTTTAGGATTGCCTAATGGTTGTGCAATCTCAGTTGCTTGTGTTGGAAGTGTTTTGATCAAACCAGATTTCATTTTGGACAATGTTTTATATGTTCCTGAATTCCAGCATAATCTGATGTCTGTCTCTAAGCTTTTGAAGGATAGGAGGTTATTCATCAGTTTCTTTGAATCATTCTGTCTCTTCCAGGACCGTTTAACTAAGAATTTGCTGCTGACTGCTCTTGAGACAAAGGGATTATACGTTTTGAGTGCTGGATCTTCTGCTGTTGTTGGTGTTGAAAGTTCTTCTGTCAAGGGGAGTGTTAATCAAGTGGTTAGCTTGAATAAGTTGCATGTTTTACATGCTCGTTTGGAACATTCTTCTCTTTCAAAGATGAAACATTTGCATTTTACTGATTGTGCTGGTTTGGATTCATATTTCTGTGAAGTTTGTATCATGGCTAAGCACCATAAACTGCCATTTCAGAAGAGTTCATCTTCTGCTATTGAATCTTTTGCTTTGGTTCATGCTGATTTGTGGGGACCGTATAAAGTTCAGGCTTTGTGTGGGGCTCATTATTTCTTGACTTTAGTAGATGATTTTACTAGAAGTACTTGAACCTTTTTGCTTCAGAACAAGTTGCAAGTTTTCAGAGTTCTTGAGAAGTTTATTGCTTATGTGAGGAATTAGTTTCATACCTCCATTAAGTGTTTTAGATCTGACAATGGGACTGAATTTGTGTCTACCAAATGTCGTGATTTATTTGCTAGTAATGGCATTGTTCAGCAAACATCTGTACCAGGTGTTCCTCAAAAGAATGGTAGGGTTGAGAGGAAGCATCGTCACTTAGTTGAAACTGCACGAGCTTTGAGGCTACATGCTTATCTTCCCTTGAAATTTTGGGGTGAGTGCATTTTGGCTGCTACTTACATCAACTTGTTGCCTTCATCTGTTCTTAATTGGAAGTCCCCATTTGAAATGCTTTATAAGAAGCCTCCTACATATGATGATTTGCGTACTGTGGGTTCTTTATGTTTTGCTTTGAAGCCTAAGACTCACAGAGACAAGTTCTTGTCTTCTACTAGGAAGTGCATCTTCCTTAGTTATCCTCCTGGTCAAAAAGGTTATAAACTCTATGATCTTGACACACATGTTGTGTTTGTTAGCAGAGATGTCATCTTCAAGGAGGATATTTTTCCCTTCAAAGATGTTACAGGTTCTACTTCTACTACTACACCTATTCAATCTCTCCCTTTAATTTCTGGCTTTGGTGATGACTCCTTGCAGCTCATCCCTTCTATGCCACCTATGATTCATCCTACTTCTCCTCCTGCTGTCATTCCTGAGATGGTTCCTACCTCTCAGGAGCCTTCCATCAATGGTAATCTTTTTGCTCCTAACTCAACATCCACATCTCCTACCATTGACCCTTCTTCTTCCACATCTTCCACTCCCACATCCCATCAGCAACCTTCTTCTTCCATCCCTCCACCTCCATCTATTGTTCCTAGACACTCTACTCGCCAAACACATCTTCCTTCCAAGCTGCAGGACTTTATCTATAGCAACATTCCTTCTAAAAATCCATCTGCTTCCACAGACTCCTCCTCCATTGCTTTTAACTTATTCCATCTGTCAGACTTTGATCATCTTACCCCTGACTATAGAGCATCTTTGTTCAGTGTTTTCTCTGTTCCTGAACCAAGTTGCTACTCACAGGCCAAGAATAACCATCAGTGGGTTGAGGCTATGGATAAAGAGTTGATTGCTCTTGATTCTAATAAAACTTGGCAACTTACTGATCTTCCTCCAGGGAAGCAAGCTATAGGCTGTAAGTGGGTATTTCGTGTTAACTACAAAGCTGATGGATCTGTGGATCGTTTCAAAGCTCGATTAGTAGCCAAGGGCTACAATCAAATCAAGGAAAAGGACTACAAGCATACATTCTCCCCAGTGGCGAAATTTACAACTGTTCGTGTCCTTCTTGCTGTTGCTGCTGCTAGAGATTGGCCATTCCATGCTTATTTGGAGGAAGAGGTGTATATGCTCCCTCCTCCTGGATTCAAACATCACAAACCAGGCCAGGTATGCAGGTTGCTGAAGTCTCTTTATGGCTAAAAGCAAGCCAGTCGCCAATGGAATATTGAGCTAAGTCGATTGTTGTTCAAACTGGGTTTTTCTCAGTCATCACAAGATCATTCTCTTTTTGTGAAGGCTAAAGATGGTCAGTTTAATGTGGCTCTTGTCTACGTTGATGATCTCCTTCTCACTGGTGATTCTCCATTAGAAATTGTAGCAACAAAATCTGCTCTTGATTCAACTTTCAATATTAAGGATTGGATTGGCTCGTTACTTTTTGGGCATGGAACTTGCTAGGTCTTCATCTGGGATTCTTTTAAATCAAAGAAAGTATATCCTGGATATACTTGCTGATGCTGGCATGACAAATTGCAAGCCTGCTTGCTTTCCTATGCAACAGAAGCTGCGATTATCACCTGATGATGGTGACCCTCTAGAGTCACCTGAGCAGTATAGAAGGTTGATTGGTCGCCTCTTATACTTGACCCTTAGCAGACCTGACATCTCATACACAGTTCAACAGCTTAGCCAATTTCTATCTTCACCAAAAGTTCCTCATTTACAAGCTGCCCATTTTCTCCTTCGCTATCTCAAAGGAACCTTTCATAAAGCTCTGTTTTATCCTTGAGCATCAAACCTGTCTCTCAGGGCATATAGTGATGCAGATTGGGGGACATGTCCCTTCACTTGTAGGTCACTTACTGGGTATTGTATGTTCATTGGTGATGCTCTTGTTTCCTGGAAAACTAAAAAGCAGAAGATTATGAGTAAGTCATCTGCTGAAAGCGAATATTGAGCCATGTCTGCTGCTGCAAGTGAGATCATTTGGCTTGAGGGTTTACTTAAGGATCTTCAAGTTAATGTTGTGCTGCCTATCCCATTGCACTGTGACAATAAAGCTGCTCAAAGCTTGGCTGCAAATCCTTTGTTCCATGAGAGAACAAAGCATATACGGATCGACTGTCACTTCATAAGAGAAATGGTACAATCTCAATTCATTCGCACACAGCACATCCAATCACATCTGCAATTAGCTGATATTCTCACCAAACCGCTTGGTGCCCAGCAACATCAGTTCTTATCTTCCAAGCTTGGGATTTTCTCAGTCCCTCAGTCCAAGCTTGAGGGGGGGATGTAAGCATATAGATACTTTGGCTCATTTTATGTAAATACTCAATAAATAGGATATAAGGGACATCGTTTCATGTTTACTTGCCTATATAAAGGCTTCCTTTGTAACACTACTGCTTGAGTTAGTTGTAACAGATTTTTGGTTTCTAAATCAAGTTTCTTCTTCCTTCTTTTGTGTTCTTGATTTCCTTTCATGGAAATCTGATATTCTACATATTACAACTTTTTTTTTTTGGTAATGTGGGGTTCTGGGTTGTCGACTAATCCCTCAAAGGTTCGAGCTCTAGCCTACAAAGAACACGAACCTCGGTTAACTAGGCAAAAACCTACTAGGCAGGCTCACCTAAGCCAATGAAAGTTTGAGCACCCACAAAAAATGACTAAGTTTGGTTTTCTCATTGGAGCATCTACAATATATAGATGCCCAAATTAACTTGTCACAATAAGCTAACAATTAATCCATTGAAGTCCTTTGTTGAATTTTTCCCTTAAGGATAGTAATCTTTACCCGAATTAACTTGTCACAATAAGCTAACGATTAATTGTAATAAGAAGGGGTAGAGTTGGGGCTGGTTTAGGCCGGTCATACATGCCCAAGGGGTGGGACAAGGGTCTGGTTTAGCCATGCTTGGGTTGGCTATATGTGAAGTAGGTCGGGTTGGTGTGGGTTCGGGCCACTGGCGGAGCCTCAAGCTCAACAATGAGGGGGCCGAACATTGTTAATTACAAGAAAAAATAATTTTGTTTAGGATTTGGAACCTGATCAAGCAAGAGGCTTATCCCCACTCCTAATCGACTAATCAGATCAATTGAATTTACAATTTAGAAATTTACATTATCTTTAATTAAATCCCTCTACTTAATCAATAATCAGATTAATTAATTTAATTATGCACATAACTTTTATTTCATACTTAAAACATAAATGTATGTTTACAAATTACAAATGTGGTGCATTTGACTTGCAATTCATACGACAATTTCGAACATGATTCAAAACCACTAAAAAAATTGGATGTGGATCCTGTGAAGTTGAATATAAACTCCATTGGTGCAGTTGGAGTAATATCAGCCCTCTAAGTTAATGAATGGCTAAGATTTGCCAATTTTTTAAATAGTTAAAAAAAGGAAATAAATATTTGTTGAATTAAAAAAGGATAATCTCGATCTCGCTAATCTCTCAAATTTCAGTTTTCCCACCAATTCATTATCACAGAAGATTTTAACTTATCCTTTTCATTTCAGTTTGTATGCCATCGCTCCAAATTGTTCATGGTATTAATCTCATTGTTCTCAATTAAACCAGTGTTGTTTAAAATCAAATCTTGTATTTGTGCAATCACACATTGCAAATTAAAAAGGTAACAAGTGTATATTTGGTTCTCTCATTGGCGCATCACTTGAAAATTAACATTATGGAGGTATCTGAGCCTTGGATCCCTCGAGAAGGTATGAAGTTTGAATCGGCAGAAGACGCTTGGAGATTTTGGCTAGTATATGGAGGAAAGATGGGTTTTAATGTTCGCAAACAGTATGAGAACAAGAATAAGGATGGGGAAGTAACTTCAAGAAGATTTGTATGTGCAAAGGAAGGGCATCGTGACAAGAAAGGCATTGCATCGATTCGTCCTCGGACTGAAACTAGAACAGGTTGCAAAGCTCGCATTGGGATTCAATTGATAAAGAAGACAGGCAAATATCAAATACATGATCTTGTGTTTGAGCATAACCATCCCTTACATTTACCAGAGACAACTCACTTGTTGTCATCGCAGAGGAAAATATCCGAAGCCCAAGCAGTTGAAATTGAGCTTGCCGATGACTCTGGAATTAAGCCTAAAGCAGCACATGAGTATATAGGAGCACATGTTGGTGGATCGGCTAATCTTGGTTTCACACACCGAGACCACAAAAATTACTTGAGAAGAAAGCGTCAACGAAACTTGATCTACAGAGAAGTCGATAGTCTGTTGAGGTACTTTCACATGCAAACAATAGAAAATCCTTCATTTCAATATTCAATTCAATTGGATAATGAAGAACAAATAACAAACATCTTTTGGGCTGATGCAAAGATGCTTATTGATAATGCTTTATTCGGTGATGTCGTTGCTTTTGATACTACATTTGGTACAAATAAGGAGAATAGGCCTCTTGGTATGTTTGTTGGCTTCAATCATTTTAGAGAGATTGTTGTTTTTGGTGTTGCACTTCTATATGACGAAACCATGAAATCTTTTAAGTGGTTGTTTGAAACTTTTCTGGCAACACATGATAATAAGCAACCAAGGACTATTTTCACAGATCAAGATATTGCCATGGGGAAGGCAATAGATGAGGTTATGCTAGATACTTTTCACGGATTATGCACATGGCATATAATGCAAAACGCAACCAAACATTTGATACACGATGGGTCTAATGTTCTTCGAGATTTCAAAGCTTGTATGTATGACTATGAGAAGGAAGTTGACTTTGAAGAAGCTTTCAATGCATTGCGTGAGAAAGTAAAGAAAAGTTCTTGGCTAGATAGTATTTATGCCTTGAAGAAAAAGTGGGCACAATGCTATATGATGGATATTTTTTCTTTGGGGATGAGGAGCACACAGTTAAGTGAGAGTTTGAATCGAGACTTGAAAGATTATCTGCATTCCAACCTAGATATAATACAATTCTTTAAACAATTTGAGCGAGTTATTAGGCAAAAGCGTCAAAATGAGATCAATTCTGAATTTGAGTCTCGAGAAAAATTGCCAAGAATGAAGATGAAGAGGACACCCTTACTCAGGCAAGCTGGTCATTTATACACTCCTAAAATTTTTGAGGCATTTCAAGATGAATATGATTGGTCTACAGCTGCCTATATCAAGCCACCAGTTGAAGGTCAATTGAGCAGTGAGTTTATTGTTGCAATTTCCAGTTTTGATGAGAGTGAAGTTGCTGATGCAGAGTATAAAGTTATGGGTGATCCTTCCACTCAAACAGTTTCGTGCAGCTGCAAAATGTGGGATAGATTGGGAATATTATGTGCTCATGCTTTAAAGGTCCTTGATGCAATGAATATTAAATTGCTTCCAGAAAAATATATTCTTAGGCGATGGACTAAAGAAGCTCGAGTTGGAACTGTGCGAGATATTAGTGGCAGGGTAGTTGTTGAGGATCCTCTGTTGGACTGTACAAGAAGATATAGAGATCTATGTCGCAAATTTATAAACATAGCTTCTCAAGCGGCCAATTTTGAAGAGATACCAATTTCTAGACAGTAAGTTAAATGTTGTGATTGATGATGTTGCTAAGATGTTGTCGAGCATACAACTTGAAGGGCATGAAGCTGCTTTGTCCATTCCTGATCTCAATACAACTATTCAGCAATGTGGTGCAATAATTCCTCCAACTGCTCAGTTGAAGAAAAAAATGGGGCGAAAAGGAGGAAAGCGGTCAAAAAGTTGGACTGAGAAACTACATAGGAAGAAGAAGAAGAAGAAGGATGCAACTCATGATTCGGTAGATCAACCAACAGAAAATCAGAGAAAGAAAAAACAAGCTTGTCAAAATGAACCACCAAAGGTATGGTTGACATATGAATCCATTTAAAACAAAATAATCATAGTTTATATTATCAAATTTAATATGTTTATGTTCTCTGATTGTTTGTTAATAAGCAGGAAGCTAGACATATATACAGCATGTATGACAGTTAGGATTGTGTTCATGAGGAATATAAGCTACGTTTATACAGTTGAAGATCAAATGAGGGGATCTCTCAGGAAAAGCTTTGAATGGATCAAGAACACTTCCTCTTAGAGTCTCATGTTGTTGATGTCATTCGATGACCTTTTATTTTATGGGGTTGAAGAACACTTGGTCATAGGTTGTTAATGACTTTTCATGACATTTATTTTTGGGTTTTGTTTGCTGTTTTGGGGTCTGAAATTTTGATTATGTTAATCTTTTTTTTTTGAATGGATTTATGGGATCTTGGGTAACCATGTTCTGTCATTAAAAGCTACCTTGAATGCCAAATGTTAAAAATAGAGAAATGCTTTGAAAGAATTTGAATGTAAATTTCTAGGTCTGTGATATGTATCATAACAAATATCTTTCAATTTGAGAATTTTTCAATCTGCAATTAATTAAAGATAAAACCAACTAAAAATCAGCTTACAAAGAAGAATTTTAACATACTTTTAGATTAGCCTATGCGGGATTTGAACTCGCATCTTTGTGCATGAGCACATCGCTCTTCCATTTGAGCTAATAGGCTAACATTGTGATGCTATATATTGATGTTTACTAATACTTTACCTCTTCTTTCACACACTTACCAAACACATATGCATATAACTTGGCCTAAATTATACATGTCAATAGCAATTCTGAATAATATAGCTAAACATAAATTATACATGACAATAATAATTATTACATCTATATAAGTTATCCTGTCAGTCATCAACATGATGAAAAAAAAAATAAAAGGAAGCTTTTCTATCATAACTCAAGTAAGTCATTAGCATGATCAAAATGAAGCTCTTATATCACCAAAAAAAAAATCAGCCTTCTAACTCTCAATTGTCAATTTATTACTCTCCAAACTAGATAATGAATTAGTAGGTGATGTATACCACTATTGCTTCCTTCAATAATGTCATACAACTCCTCAAAAAGGGCCAAACCTTGATTGAATACAGTTCAAGATACATAAGGATGCATCCCGATAATCTTATAGGATGAATTGGCAAGATAACTAAGAGCAAATCTGAGCACAATGAGTACACGAAGTCCATGAATCGGACAGAGGAGAAGTGAAAAGACCATGAATCAGACAGAGGAGAAAAGAAAATTGAAGATTAACAAGGTTTTGATTTCCAACTGACATGAATAAAAAGATAATCTGAAGGAATTAACAACTAATTGATTCAAACTATAAATATCCAAAACGCAGAGAATTCTAAGTCAAAACTTAGACCAGACCCCTTTTTCATGAAGATAAAAATTCATACTGATCACTTTTATTGGAAATATGCCTTATATAGAGAATAACCATTGATATTTCAAGCTTTAGGAACACAGACCCATAGTTTCTGTTATGTATATGACATGGTAATCTATTATTCATTTATTTAAGAATCATAAGTTTAATGCAATAATACAGACCAAAATTCATATAAATATTTAAAAACGCAGGGAATTATGCCAAAACTAATTTCTTCGTTCCTTTCGAATTGAAAAATTCCAAAACCCCCAAATTTATTTACCCTAATTCACAAGTCCATGAATCAAATAGAGGAGAAAGGGAAATTGAAGATATGCTGGGAAAAAGATTTGTTCAATTGAAGATAAATAGGAGCAAGGATGTACCTGGTATTCTCGATCGGTGCAGAAGAGGCAGGAGCCATAGATTTTTCCAATGAATTCTCCACATACAGGAGGCAATCTCTTCTTGGTGCTCTGGAGAACGAGGAAAGGTAATTTCTTTTTAACTTTTTCTAATTAACTAGTCTAGTACCCCGTGCGTGACGCACAGGATTTATGAAATGTTATATAACCTTATTATATATGTTTTTCAAATGTAGAATGTTAAACATATTCTTGTTGATCTTTTGTTCTTAACAATTTGATTTTGTTTAGCACTCATATAATATGTAAAACTTCAAAATATGGTAATAAAACAATTAAAAGTAGTTTTGTAAGTTACACAAATACTTATTTTTCTATGATCAAAATTTTAATGAAAAAACATATGTAAAACGTCGAAATTTTGAAGTGTTCTCAGGCTCTATATCCATCATTGAATCAAGATTCAAAATTGTATCAAGTGAAAAAGTTGGTGTTTCCTAAATCACGACAGCCTTCTTTTCACTCCCACCAAGATGTTCTTCTTGCTCATCAATTGCCATCTGTTGACTCAGACGATGAGAAGAGCAATGTTTTTTTCTCACGCAATCTTCTATTTCCCGAAGAAGATACTTCTTTCCAACTTAAATCTGTATATATTGCCTTCTTTTGACCATGTCCAGCACCATTTGAGAACCGTTCGCTGCCAAGCACTTCATGCTTGATGCGGCTTTTAGGGTACTTGATATGATCACATGGACTTGTAAAAGACGTGGACCCTGGTGAACTTTTGTATCCATCCTTCCATCCATCTTTACTGCTGATACCCAAGGGTTTAACTGGTTCTTCTAGCCCAACATTATAATTAAATATGCCAAAAGACCCATTCTCAATAGATTTTACATTCATATCTAGTGATGAATTGATGTTTATTCCCATCTAAAGAAGCCTAACACAATTCCTCTGCCATCCAGACCAAAATCTTCACAAAATAAAGAAACATTCATTTGCCAGAAACATCAAAGGAAGTATCAATCAAATGAGTAAAACAAAGGACTAAAAACAATAGCAAAAGTTATTTAATTTCTTGACTGTAAAAAAAGAGGGTAAATTCATGAGGTTTAAGGCTCCGGAGATGATAATATTGTTGCTTTTGATGGGTAACAAATGAATTAGCATTCGAGAGACGAAATATCAATGAAAGCCTGATTAATAACTTTTATAGAAGATTTTCTAGTCAATTTGTAAAATCTAAATCTCCAAACTGACATCTAGTTCACATAAATCTAGATCTCTAAACAAAAGGGAAAAAAAGCAGTTCTTATATATTACCAACATACAAAACAAAATAAACTACCAACAAATTCAATGAAGCTTAATACTCTAATCACAAATTAAAGTTTGAAAAAATAGGCCAAATCAATTAAAAAAACTACTGAAATAGAAAAAAAAAACACAATTTGCTCCTATTCGTATTATACAAACATTGGTATATTGGTATCTTTGCACAACACCTAGTGCATATTAAAATAGAATAAAATAAAAAATGAACAAATGAAAAAAAAAGAAATACGTTAGATTTTAAAAAAAATCATATGTTTCATTCAAAATTTTAATGTCCATCTATATTCCATTTTCTATATAAAATGAAATATTTATTTGGTATTTCATATTTTCATGACATACCACATCGTTAAATTAGAAAGTTATATATTGTATAATAAGAGTATATAATATTTTCTAAATCCCATGCGTGACACACGGGTATTGCACTAGTTATTATAGTAATATTTTACACATGAAAATAAAATTATCAATATTTTATAATTAAGGTTTAGTAGAAGATATAATATACCACGACATGGTATGAATACGTGAAAAAAGATATGAGTGCATACATAATACAAAACTCGGAATTAATTTGAACCAAAATTTTCAATCTTATGTACTTATTTAGATCTTATTTTTTCAACATGGTATATTCATAACATACCCTATATATTATTTATATTACATGAATTATTAATTACGAGGTATAAATTATTTACATTTGGAAAATATTAATGATTTAAAGTTAATGTTAAATGAGAGTAACTAATTTTATTGTTGAATATTATATTAAAATAAAATAAATTTATTTCACTTATATGCTTATCAAAATAATAATTTCAAATAGATTTATTTATTGTCAAAATTCAAAATTTGAAAAAACACAGAAAAGGTTACTAATTTCTAGCTCTTATTAGGAATATTTGCAGGTTTACTTAAAAAAAATTCTTTGTCAAATTTTGATTGGTGGTGTATAACTTGAAACACAAACCCCTCCTGATTTAATCTTACCATCTTACCACTATGAAAAGTGAGTTGTCAATTAATGAAGCCAAACATTTATTTTATTTAAAAAAAAAGTATTTTCCTAGATTACAAGTTTACAAGCAAAAATTCCAAAATAAATGTATGGGAAGGAAGATCTTTAACACACTCCTGCTCCAGAGCTTCCTGCATAGAGAGAGTAATCTCATCCCAAAATGCAACATCGCAGATCTGCAAGAAGAAAACACACTCTGAGACCACTAGAAGTATATATGCCTAATTAAAGCAATAATGGCCCCATAAAATTAACAATATTAAAATAAATAAAAACAATGAAGGTATCACATATATTGACCTTCTGAAGTGTTGTTTCTGTCATTCTTATAGGTTGATAGAGATCATCTTCATCACCAAAAGCACAAGTAGACACTAGTACACTACCACCTTGCAAGTTTCCATGTACTTCTTGTCGTTTTCAGAAATCTGAAATCCACCTTTCTCACTGAAGAAATCACAATCAACCATGGGAGTTGCCCTGAGCTGTTAAAAGCAATAAAAAAGACAATTCAACCAATAGACTCAAATGCTTAATTTCCATAATATAAGAACGTAAATGTGCTTAGACATCAAGACAAGCTTATGAAACACCCCGCATCATGTGATGAGGAAGCAAGGGTATGTGTCACAGAGCCAAGAACTATGTTCAAGAACCAAGATGCAAATCGCAACCTCATTATCAAGTTGAAGTTTTCTTAAACCAGAAATTAACACAGGGATGCAGGCTGCATCTGCCTACATCTGATTAAGGGTTGCGCATCAGACAACCCAATCAAATGAAGTGTAAACATAATCAGAAAAAATAAATATGCAATTCCTTATCTCAAAACTTTTATGCCGCTGGCTGTGAATAAGTTAAATCTAACAGGGTGGCTGTTCTTTCATAAACACTAGGCTTATTATTCAAGTTAGCTACATTTAATAAGGAATTGCAACCTTCTCTTGGAATCATGATATTCCATGTGATATTTACAATTTTTGTGACCTGAACTTTCCTGGCTTGCTTATTGCAAGATCAAGTGCTCAAATATCTTTACATGTACTGAATGATAAGGCTATGACTGCACCTCAGGCAACATGTGTAAAAGAGACAATCTCTTCATCATAGTGGATGTTATGCACATGAATTTTCCCATCAGCACATCCAACTGCAACAACTTCCAATTTCGATTCACCGAAAACTTCAATTACTAAGGATAACTCATATATGCTAAATATAATACCCAAGCACAATGAAAAAAAGAAAAGAAAAGAATCTACTGAAATAGATTTATGCGGATCAATCAAAGAAGCAAAAAAGGAATAACACACTACAATGGTGTGGTTCTCACACACAAGGCCTCTTTAGACACAGACATCAAAACCTCATGAATCAACAATCAAATAAAATGAGATGCTTAGTTTTCTTGGTATCATTAGCTGCCAACAGACGAAGAGTAAGTATAGAAACATGTCGGAATAATAAAAACAACTCGGACTGTCTTCCATGAAACTCAAGTGAGCTTGCTAGGTTGCTGCTAATGTTTTTAAGTTGGAAAAAGATTAGGAGGCCTCACCGATCTCATAACTCTTTTGAATCTAAATTAGATATGAAACAGACCTAGAAACTCAAACAATGCAGGAAACGAAAAAACAAAATTCCAATGATGATCAACACACTAACCTGACCGCAACGACTCAATCGATGCAGCTTCACAAATGTGTTGGCAGTGGGATCAACCACCTCTTAGTGGGAGAAGCTTCCCGGAGATCAAAACTACAATTCAATTTAACACCAAATGCATAAGGAAAATAAAAAAGACTATAGTTAAAAGTGACCTATGGTAGAGTGCATCAATAAGGATAAGCAATTGTAACATGTTTATTTGCCATGATATTTCATTCTTCATAACCATTAATAATCTATCACCCTAGAGATCTATATATATAACATGAAATAACACCAAGTAAAAACAAAATGCATAAGGAAAATCAAGAATCCTAGAAACAGCAAATTATGTCCAACAACGGAGCAACCTTCTCATACGCAGGTTCGTCGCCTGCAAATTTTAGCAACACATTCAGTTTCTTTGGTTCCCTGTGAATTTGATACATGACCATCCGAATTCTATTCCTATTTCCCAATGGAGGAATGCTTAGTTTTTGGAGACAGTCATTTCACTCGTTTTATTCTTAGAACAATAATTCTGTTTTTGCAACTGAAGGATAAGAGGCATGAAATACTTTCACCTGCTGTAAGAAAAATAAGTTGTCCATCCTCTGCTGACTTCTTGGATCCAGAAACCGGAGCCTACTACAAAAGATAAAATGTTGAGAAACACATTTCTTGTTCTTCTTAAACAACATAGAGTAAAATAAGATTTGAATCTCGAAAGAAATTCATTTGGTCACTAGTCCTTCACAAATATAAGACAGATTTGGCTGGGTTGCTACCTCTAAAAACAATGCTCCTTGTAAACTCAAGGTTTTTCTGAGCTACAAAAGTTCCCAATTTTTCAGTAAGCCACCTCCTGTGATGCCTGCAAAGGTCTATTATAATTCAAACCTATAAATGAGTTTACTAGGGAGGCGCTCAGATACCTCCAAGAGCACGGAAAAGAGAATCAGATGCCTTGTCATCCTCCCCCATCTCTGTTGTCATCTTCTCGTTCTCAATAAAATGGCTGGTAGCCTCTTTCTTAAATATCCGCTCTAGTCTCTTATCGAAATTATCACTACGGGAGTCGAACAATCCATGCCAAATTCGAGAGATCTGTCCCCTGTGCTTCTTATTTGACAGAGAAAGATTAAACCCAAAACCCTGAATCAGAAAGAACTTTTGTGTTGAAACTGAATCCTCTAAACCCTAATTTTTTTTTAAAAAAAAGGCATTTGCAAATCAAGCACATACCTGTGCCGCCGACAGGTCCTCCGCCGCTGCCGCCAATCACCTCTGCCATGCGCTCCTCTCTCCACCAAGCCATGACCGAGCCTCGCCCCCTCGTAACCACCAGAGTTCTTCCCGATAACAACGCTCACGATCCCTCGTAACCAATCGAAACCCTAAATCTATCAGACAGACAAACACAAGGCGTCTAGCCAAAAATCGATCTGTCTTCGTACCTCTCGCCATAGTCGTTGAGCCTTCTTCATCCTTCCCCCTTCACGTTCTCTCTCGACGGTCACGAAGCTGGGCGCCGGAAGCTGATCCTACATCGACCTTCCTGTCGCTCGGCCTCGACCTCTCTGGCGCCACCTAGCCCGATTCCGCCCTTTCTCCTTCCTTCTTTCAATTGGTTCAGAATTTCAGATGTTGGAGAGAGAACGTGGGGCAGGAAAAAGAGAATGAAGTTCAGATCGTGGGAGAGAGGCGGTAGAGAGAAAGAAGAGGAGAAGGGTAAAAAAGGAAAGAAAATAAAATTTTCAGAGAGGCTCCACGTGGATAACCTAAGAGGGCTTGAAAGGATAGAACTTTAAGTTCTAGGGAGATATTCTATATGTTATTTTTTTTCAACTATTTAAAACATTGGCAAATCTTAGCCATTCATTACATTGGACGGCTGATATTACTCCAACTCCATCTGTGGAGTTAAATATGCAACTTCACGGGATCCGAACCATGAAGGCTAGCTATAGCATTTATATATGTGCTGATTAACACATCTTCTTATTCCAACATTAACACATTCATTATTTATATACTGACAATACATCTTCCCTAAATCGTTTTTTTTTTTGTGGGGGCAAGGGCCACTTCTGGCTCCCAAAACGTTCCGCCTATGATTCGGACTCTTAAAATTGATCGGACTCTTAAAAATGCCTAACAAAAATTTTACGTAAAATATCCCAAAATAATTCTTTGACACGTTCATTAAGTCCGAAAGCATCAAAATACCCAAAATATATGTCAAGTTCGAAAATCACAACTCCTGGGAGCTCCCGAATCATTTGCCATAATTAAGCCTTTATTAAGCTCAAAATGCCCTAATAAACGGTTTATAGAATAATTAATATATATTCTAAAATTTCTGGGTATTACAACTTTTTTTTTTTGGTAACGTGGGATCCTGGGTTGTCGACTAATCCCTCATAGGTTCTAGCCTTAGCCTGCAAAGAACATGAACCTCGGCTAGCTAGGCGACAACCCACTAGACAGGCTCACCTAAGCCAATGAAGGTTTGAGCACCCACAAAAAATGACTAAGTTTGGTTTTCTCATTGGAACATCTACAATATATAGATTCTTCATTTTGGAGATTTTGGAGAATTTAAGGCATATTTTAGTCCAACAGATTCCCTATCTCATTTTCCAAAATGGGGAAGCGACATAAAAAAATAGAGAGGTTTTCCTAAATCTGCAGCATTCTCCAAAAGTAAATCATTATCCAAATTAAATACTAGAAATGAGAAAGTTGTTGGAGTTGAAGCAAAAATAATTTAAAGAATATGCATTTTGTTTCTCTATTATGGAAAATTTTTGGAGAAATTGTAGGAGATGGTCTTATTTAGCTATTGTTTCTGCATTGACTAGTAAGCATATGAAACAGTTTCACCAACATATGAGCTAATTTATGCCCTAATAAAGATCTTTTATTTTATTATGTACCCTCTATTGGATAACTAAGTGATAAAATAATAAATAATAGGTAAATAAGAGTACTTAATATTATAAGATATACAGAGTAATAAAATATAATTTATTAACAAAAACGCGGAAAAAAATACAGGTAAAAAATACCAATAAGTTTATAAATTAACATCGCCAATAAATGTTATTTCATGAAATGACAAATAAATTAAGAAATATACGCGATTGACTCTAAAGACTAAAGAACATGGTTTCCTTGTGAAGAATAAAGAATGATTAATATTTATTTTTGTTTGTTTATTTAATGTAAAAATTAATATGAAGCTGTTTTCAGTATAAATTACCTTCACATGAAATTATAATGTTCATGCACCAATCTTGCATGATTTACTGACTAACCTATTTTTTAAATCGATTTTTTTTAATATAACCTTGCGTAATTAAAGCATTTAAAAATCTTAAAATACAGGATAAAAAATCAAACGTCTTTTTTTTTTTTTGACATGAAGAAAGTTGTACATTTATTGTACTTATTTTCAAGAAGCTAGCTCGGCCAAAATTAAAGAATTTTATGTTATTTTATTCCTCTAATTTAATAATTAATCCATACGAGTAATAAGTAATTTAATGAATTTTGATCACCTACCCAACTCTTTTGTCTTAAGAATGCTGGTTTTATAGCTAGTAGCCACATTAGTAGCTAGCTAGGCGTGTATATATATATATATATATATATATATATATATATAATATTTTCATGAGAATTTTTTGATAAATAAAATTATATAGTTAAGTGATGATTATCCCCGATATTTTATTTTTTTAAAATAATACATAGATGAATTTGAATAAATGAATTAAATTTATTTATGTATTATTATTAGTAAAGAATAAAGATGGGATTATAATTAAATGAAAGAGAAATTGTACTAGTAATTACTAATGGAAATACAGTAGTTAATACTGTAAAGAAAGAAGGTAAGTATTTAAAGGGGCGGTTTGGAAATGATGTAAAATTGGATTTGTTGTTTGTGAAATAGAGAAATAAATCCAGCCAACTGCTGAGTGCTCACTACTGTGACGTCCAATAAAAAATCATCTTTTGCCCTTTCTTTCTTTCTCTCTTCCCGTCCAGACCTAGCTACCTTAGTTGAGCGCAATGGCTTCCCCTTCAAATTCAATCACACATGTGCTTTTCGACATGGATGGTCTTCTACTCGGTACGTATGTCTTCCATCGATCTCTTAGATCCGTCTCTCTAATTTTCGAATTAATTAATAGATCTGTAATGTAGTTGAATTGTTTTTTTCATTCGGGAGCTAGCTGGAACCCTAGGGTTTTAATAGATCTGTAATATATGTTGATTAATTTGATGATCTCGAGTTTTGCTTAATTGGTGATTGCGATTTTGCTGCTCGCGCAGATACTGAAAAGTTTTATTCGCAAGTCCAACAGACCATTTTAGATAGATATCACAAAACCTTTGAGTGGTCTTTGAAGGCCAAGATGATGGGCATGAAAGCTACGGAGGCTGCTAAGGTCTTTGTTGAGGACACCGGAATCAACACCTTTGAGTGGTCTTTGTCACCCGAGGAGTTTCTTGCTGAAAGAGATGCAATGCTGGAAAAACTCTTCCCTACAAGTCAGCTTATGCCTGGTATAGCCCTAATTTAGCTTCTTATATATTACTGTAGTTTTGTTCCATCTATTTGTGTCCCCCATTTCAATCGATCACAAGATTAATTTGTCATTTTTTTTGACTTAATATATTCACAAATGATAAATATATTTATAGGGTTTGGACTTTGTTTGCAGGAGCCGATCGCCTTATTAGGCATTTACACTCTAAGGGGATTCCAATATGTGTGGCCACTGGGTACGTATGGATCCATTATGAGTTATCGCATAATGGCTAGATTAAATTTGATTTAATTTATCTTCTTCAAACATAAATAACATCTTTTCGATCGTGATTTATTTCGATTTTTTGCATATGTTCTATCATATCATATCATAGCTTATATATATATATATATATATATATATATATATATATATATATATATATATATATATATATATATATATGGACTGCTTCTTTCTGAATGTGCTATCATATATATCATATCTAGCTTATAGGCTCCCTCTGTACATAATATGATATGTATGATTGATTGTCTAGTCTTCACCAATGATTTTGGTGCTGATTAAGGACTATATTTGTGTGTTCTCATATTCAAAAAACATATATTGATCATCTATATCGTTCTTTCGATCATGATCTATTAATATTTTGTTTGGATATATATTGAATAGATTGAATTGGTTTCTTTGTTTATATGTATATATATAATCTGCGCTATGTTTGTTATTTTGTTGTAAAAGATCACACACGAGAGGGTTTGAACTAAAGACACAAAACCACAAACAATTGTTTTCCCTCATGCATCATATTGTCCGGGGTGACGATCCCGATGTTAAGCGAGGGAAGCCCTCCCCGGATATCTATTTGGTGGCTGCGCAAAGGTTTGAGGTAATTAAGTGTTTAAATTTAGGGTTAAATTTATCATATTTGATCTATCCGTTAAATTTCCAAAGGTTTGAGCTCATTGATCAATTAAGATGAGAGGATATTAACACTGTAACCGCATAAATGTCTGAATAGGGTGGTCCAATCGATCCAAAACATGCTCTTGTCTTTGAAGACGCACCAGCAGGAGTTACTGCTGCTAAGAATGCGGGAATGTGAGTATATACACATCTCTCTCTCCACAAATGAAAAGTTCACTTTTAAGGCCACCAAACTCACTTTTCCATTGCATGTATATTGAACTACGCACAATATTCAAGTCGTCGGATATATATAATTTCATGTATATATGTGTGCAGGTTCGTTGTGATGGTGCCCGATCCATCCATGGATCCCTCGTATAAGCGTGAGGCCGACAAGGTTCTTGAATCGCTCATGGACTTTGAGCCAGAAGAGTGGGGGTTGCCCCCCTTTGAAGATGGAGCTTCTCATTCAAGAATGTGATGGGTTGGCTTACATTGTCTTAATTCATACACTTTTAATTTGTTTACCCGACTGTTAGGAAGTAACACTTGTTTGCACGTACTTTAGGTCTTTCGAAAACATCATCTATCTTTGATGGATATATACCTAGCTAGACTAGTGTTATTGTGGCTGCCAAAGGGCTCGACCTTTATTGAGTCTTTGCTTCCACGTACGCAGTACACGCTTTTCTGCCTTGGCATGACCAGGGCGCCCCCAAAATGCGACATCACTATAATAATGTATGACCCTTAAATTTCTACCCACACCTAGCTTCTAACCGTATTTGCTTCTCAGACAATTACACCCAACTCAAATATATACCCTATTTCATCTATATCAATTTTAATTTCAATTTTTTTTTAAAAAAAAACCTTAAATTTCTATCCTAAAAAACTAAATACTAATTCGATCAAAATCTTGTAGAACAAATATCACTTGATAGATTGTCTTAAATCTCTCACAAATCATCCAAGAACAACAACAAACGGCTCAATGATTCAACTCTTGATGACCCTCGCATAAATTAATTGTTTGAGCGTACCTGCGATTTTTGTAAGGAGAAGAAGCGTTTGGTTTTTTTTTTTTATAAAAAAAATCACTCTGGCAAATCTATAAATATTTTTGAAAATGAAAAGAACTTTGGTGTAATTTACATAACCACCCATAAAATTATAAATTATAAAAAAAAAACCACAGATAAATTAGATTTATTTTCACAAAAAACCACCCACCCATTAAACCTCTATTTGTTTTGTTTGAAAAGATTAAAATACCCTTAATTCAAGGTTATTTGTTTTTAAAAATATTGTATGTCTTTTACTATTCAATTTGACATTTCACCTTTAAAAAATGCAAGAAAATTAAGAATTATATATATATGCCCCAACCAATATCTCTGCATCATATTTGCAATGTGAAGAGCAGAGATTCGCGATGACTCCTACCATCTCATCTCTTTCAAATATTGAATAAGATGTGAATAAGCTTTAAAATAAATTCAGAATATTAATTACGGTAAAACCTAGATTATTACTTTTAAAAAACTTAAATATGGGGCCATTTCCATCTTTACACATGGTCATTTAACAAGTGGGTGGTCTTATGAAAACAAATCTAATTTATATGTGGTTTTCTATAATTTATAATTGCTGGCAATTCGGGTCATCCGGTCGGGTTCGGGTCGATCGCATTCGGGTCGGGTCACTGATGAGTCGGGTCAACTCGGTCAAAATTTCTGTTTCGGGCTTGGTCGGTCGGGTCGGGTCGGATTCGGTCAAAATGAAATTCAGATTGGTCGGGTTTCGGTCAGAATCGGGTTGGACCCATTCGGGTTTTCAGTCAAAATCGGGTCGGTCTCGTTCGGGTTTTGGGTCGGTACTCGGGTCGGTCCCCGATATATCAACCGATATATCCAATTTGGATATATCGGCCGACGGCCGATATATCGGAGGATTCGGAGATATTTAGAATCTGTTACCAATTTACCATATAGCCATATATCATATAGGTATATCGGATCAAAATTTAAACTTTTTATTTTATCAAGTTTATGGGTAATTTTACAATTTAAATATTAATTTTTCATGTTTATTTTTAAATTTTGAAGTATAAATATAATACGACCCCGATAAGCGATATTTAGAAGTTAGAACCTTGCTTTCGGGTAATCAATTTTATTAAATTGAATATGTAATTCATTTTATTTATGGATTTCAAAAAGCATTTTAGTAAAATTAAATATGATTCAATAAATAATCTACTCATTGGCTCGTAAACTCAATGTTGTTAAACTCTCGATTCGATCCTACGATCTAAAAATGGAAAAATGATCCCGGTCCTTTATTGCGATTATAACGATCCTATAAAATGTCTATTATAAGAAATTTCTAATATTTACCCTTTATCTATATTATATTTAGTTTATTTTTAAAATTTTACATCTTTATGGGTATTTTTTTATGATTTAACATAATATTTATCTAATATTAAACATAGTAACTTCATTTAAAAGAAAATTCATCCATAAGGTGGGATCTTACGATCCTACGATTCGATTATACGATCCGATCCTTACACCTTTTTACCGATCCAATTTAGAATCCCAATTTTAATGACATTGGTAAGCTCATTCTATTTATCATTAATTTCATTGAAATTTGGCAATATATTGTTATCAAAATCATACTTGATTCCCTATCTAAAAGATAATTCACGTTATTTGTGTCTTTCAAAAAGTAGTTTTCAAAAGAAATTTCACTACGTATATTATTCAAGTTATAATATCCTCATTGTACTCATCTTTTATTACTGAGAAATGAGAATTATGAATTAAAGTCGATCATTCATCATTAAATGAGTAAACGAGTAATGATTCACATCGATCTATATGAATATACTATGAGTTGATGACTTTGGGAGTTTTGAGTAATCTAGTAAACCGACTCCTTTGTAAGTTAATCTTAAATACTAATAAAGTAAATAAATTATTGCCTATATGAAAATAACTAAACAAGATTACCTTAATCCTCATATAAAAATTCATCTCCGATTATTCGATGAATTAGAATATTCGATGGATTTGAATATTCGATGCATTTAAAGTATTCCATTCATGATTCATCCCTCATCAAATTTTGGAAAATAAGGTAATATAAAATTATGAATACAACTTATAAAACTATCATATATTCATAATTCATAATTTCATATATTCAATTCATATTATCGTAATCTTGTTTTTTTTAAACCATATTCAATTTTTTAAACCATATACAACTTATAAAACTATCTTGTTTTTTTAAAACCATATTCAATTATTATTTTTAAACCATATTCAATTATTTTTAAACCATATTCAATACATAAGTAAAATTTTATTTTTGTCTCGTCAAATTTTATTTTTATTAATTAGATTATTCATTAGTCATTACAAAAGAAATTTCATAAACTAGGAGAAAATGAAAATAAGAGGGAATGAAAATTTCTTAGGAGGGAATGAAATTTGAGGAGGGAAAAGAGAAAAAAAATAGGAGGTAAATATAAAAGTGAAAAACTAATAAAATGGTTAAAAAAAAAAGGTGAACTCGGGTTACTGCTAATCTGCTATTGCCGCTGGCTGCTGCTAACAGTCCCACCACCCAGGCGGCACTGTAAACCCTAGGCGAGTAATCGCCTCACAGCCCGCACCGCCCAGGCGCCAACAGTCCCACCACCCGGTGCATCCCTCCTCCGATTCCGACCGATTCCGACCCTCACCAGGCCACCGTCACCGCTACTGCCCACCTCTGCTGCAACTCGAAGTCTCGAACGCTGTAAGCCTGTAAACATGGAGGAAGAAGATAGTATTACCTTGTTCGAATCTCCTACTACTGAAGGTAAGTATTCCGAATAGTCTGCTGCAACTCCTCCCTCCTACTGTTTTTGTGAATCTGATTTTATGAAATGTCCGAATCTCCTACTCTTTTTGTGATTTATGAATCTGATTTCTTTGAATCTGTTTTTGTGAATCTGATTCTCGAATGTTGTGGGTGTTGTTGTTGCTGATTTTCTACTATTGCTGCTGGATCTGAATCTCCTCCCTCCTACTGTTGTTGCTGATTTTCTACTGTTGCTGTTTTCTGTGAATCTGATTACTGTTGCTGATTTTTGTGAATCTTGTTTTTTTTATTTGTGAATTTGAATCTCCTACTGTTGCTGCTGGACAGTGAATGCTGATTTTTGGTTTCCTGATGGGTTTCGCATGAATGGTGATTGCTTCACATGTTATTAATCAAGTATTCAAGTTTGTTCATATGTCATTAATAAAGTTTATTTCTGATTTTTGATATAGTTATGGCTGAAAATTCTGCAATGGGTGAACTTGAGCCCGTGAGAGAAATTCAGGAAGATATTGATTCCCAAATTAAAGAAGAAGATGCTAAAGAAATAGAAAAATGTCGAAAGCGGAAACATTCAGTAGTTTGGGCTCACTTCAATCTTGAGGTTCAGCCTTCAGGTGTGCTTATGGCTGTTTGTAAGCATTGCAAAGTCGCTAAATATAGTAGCGATGGGCAGACTGGGACAACAAATCTTCATAGACATTTAGATCGATGTGTTGAGTACAAGAAGGTGAACAAAAAGAAGACTCGAGGCAAGCACAATGATGAGTATGAGTATCGAAGGCTGGTTGCTGAGGCTATCATAGATCATGGATATAGTTTCTCTTGGGTTGAACATCCAAGAAATAGGAAATTGCATACACGTCTGAATGATCAGATTCAGCCAATATCGCAATGCGATAAACTATTATTTTATTGGAGTTGATGGGGGTTCTGATTGTACTTTAAGCCCTTGTGAGTGGGCTAAAGTTGAGAAGATATGCAATTTGCTAGAGCCATTCAATGCAATTACTGAAATGTTTTCGGGAAGTGAATATCCAACTGCAAATTTATTCTTTCCTCAAGTATGGAAGATTCATAACCGTTTGGAGAGCATAGCTGTTTGCAGTGACACTGATATTAGTGATGCAGCGGTTCATATGCTAGAAAAGTTTGACAAGTATTGGGCTGACTTCGTGCCTATTCTAAAGTTTGCGATTATTTTAGACCCAAGATTCAAGTTGAGGTTTGTGCTCTTTGCTTTAAGTAAACAACATGGAGGCATCGAGGGTAAAAGAATGACTAAGGAAGTGGAGCTTCAGTTTGATGAACTTTATACAACTTATGGAGGTGCGGGGGCTACTTCAGTTAGTGCACAGAATGATGAGTTGGGTGGATTTGATGTTCTTGATGGACTTGAGGCATGTATATGAATATCATGAATAATTATGTGTGCTCTTTGCTTTTGGTCTTCAATAGTTTGTGTTTCTTATTCTTAATTGTACTCTATTTAATATATGCCACTATTTCATATTCTGAACATTATGATTAATTATGTGTCTTCAATTGTTTGTATTTCTTATTATGAATTGTACTCTTTTTAATATATGTCACTATGTCACTGTTTCTTATTTTGAATATCATGATTAATTATGTGTGTTTTTTGCTTTTGTGTTTCTATTTAGTCATTATAAGATTACTTATATTTAACATTTATCTTTCAATACCATAGAATTTGCTTCTCTCGATCAAGTTAGCACTTCAGAAGTTGATATTTATTTGAGAGAGAAATCCTACCCTGTTACAATGAAGCTTGATGTGCTAAACTTTTGGAAAGAGAATTCTTCTCGTTTTCCCGTACTTTCCTCTATGGCTAGAGATATATTGGCTATTCCAATAACATCGGTTGCTTCAGAATCAACTTTTAGCATGGGAGGAAGAATTCTAAGCAAATGGAGAAGCTCTCTTTTACCAAAAAATGTGGAGGCACTAGTGACCCATCAAAATTGGTTGAATGGATATGGTGGTAAGATCTTATTTATAGCACATAATTTAGTTGTCTTATTTTAATTGTTATAAGATATTTAGTATATACCTAGATTGTATTATAACATTTAGATGTTTATTATATATTGCGTAGAAGTTGAATCTTTGGAGGAAGAAGAAGAGTAAGATTCTACATTTCTATCTGATGTTGCTGTGCTGTTGTGAGTTGTGAATTTGTGATGTTGTGTGTTGTCGTTATGCTGTTGCCTACTTTGTACGGAGTCGGATCATCTGCTGGTGCGTGCTCTTGGGTTATTGTTGCTGCGTGGTTACTAAGTTACTGCTATTGCCGCTGGCTGCTGCGTTTACATATTGCATTTTGCTGTTGCAACTCTACAAGCCTGCAATGGTGTTGCCATGCTGGACTGCTCCTTGTTTTTGTACTCTTTGCTGTTATGCTGATCTGTTACTTGTTTTTGTTCGCTGTCATGATGCGAAGTTGTTAAAACTTGAAGTGATGTTGTGTAACTTGTGTTTATTTATTGAGTTACTACTATGGAAGCTTTTTTTTCTAAATTGTCCTCATATTTATCATAAAGTTATGGTAAATTTAACTTTGATCAATGGAATGCACTTATCCACTAATGGTTTTAAGTTTTCACTTTGATCAATGAAATTTTTATTTTGTTTAGAAATAGCATTAACTATCAATAGTTCGATAATGGATTACAATAAAAAAATTGTAGTATAAATGTATAATAGATATATATATATATATATATATATATATATATATATATATATATATATATATATATATATATATATATTCAAGGATATTTGAGTCGAGTTGGGGGTCGGGTCGGTTGGGACTCGGGTCGGGTTGGGACTCGGGTCAGTTGGGAGTCGGGTCGGGTTGGGCGTCAGGTCGGGTTGGAATTCAGGTCGGATTGGAATTCGGGTCGGGTCTTATTTGAGTCGGATCCGGGTTGAGTCGGGTTTGTCTGTATTCGGGTCACTTCGGGTTTCAGGTCAAAGTCGGTCGGGTTCGGTTTCGGGTTCGGGTTATGCATAACGCTAAATTTTCGGGTTCGGTCGGGTTTCGGTTCGGGTGAGTCGGTCGGGTTTCTCGAGTCGGGTCAGATTTTGCCAGCTCTAGGTGGTTATGTGAAAACTAGCATAGTTTATGAGTGATTATGTGTCAATGTAAATAATAAAAGAGATTCATGTCATTGGATAGATCTATTGATCGTTATTTTTTCAATTCTTATATTATAATTCATCTTTTTTTTGATTTAGTAAGAATTCGAGATTAGATTAACTTGAATCTTGATGGCCGACAAGTCGGCACACGGAAGATCGTCAAAATGATACAACAGAAAACATAAATGGTGCAATATAACAAGCGAAAATGCAACCTACAAAAGGCGAATCTAGACAAACTAAATCTAGTAAGTTAGGGATGTAGATTATGGATGAAGCGAAACACCATTATCAAAATTTAAAATATTATGTTAATATATTTTCGCACATGGGATGGACTGACACTAGTGTGTGTATGATGGATCCGGTGTAAACACTTCTCTAATTATGGTGTGAACTGGGAACATGCAAACTTATTAGAATTTTTTTCCCTAAATATTCACTATTAAATAATTATTTAACAAAATATTCACACTTTCAAAATATTTACAAAAATATTCATTTTTTTTGTAGGTTTGGCAGAAAAACGCGGTATAAAACCGCTTTTTATTTCTAATATGACGTATTTAAAATTGGAAGAAAAAGTGAGAAAAAAATTAACGAAAGAACCGCGTTTCTATCGTTAATTTTATTTCATGATAAAATATGTTTTTTTTAACTAAAAACGCGGTTATAAACAACGTTTTTAGTTTTTAAATTTTTTTTTTTTGGTCTTTTGCAATTCTCAAGGAAAGGGGGGAAATGGGAAGGTCAGGGGAGGCCGAGCTCAGAGCCTCAGAGACCCAAAGCACGTCTCTCCTTTCTTTTCTTTTTTTTTACAGGGAGTTTGTGAGGGGAGGTTGACTATTCATCTTCCTTCTTCAACCTCCCCTCTGCCAAGCCGAGCTCCGACCTGCAGCCTCCGCTCTCGTCCGACCTTTGGCCTCCGCTCTCCTTTGACCTACGACGTCGTCGATGACTCCGAGCTCGGCCTCCCCTACGCCATGGTTGGGTCCAGTCGACCTCTCCTTCGCCCATGCTTTGGGTCTCCGACTTCCGATCCCCTCCTCTCTCCTCCGACCTCCGGCATCGCCGAAGAGCTCGGCCTCCCCTCTGCCATGGTCTGTGACTCTGAGGTTGCCGAAGAGCTCGAACTCCCCTTCCCAGTTCCATGCAATTTGCAAAATCAAAAACCTTCCCATTTCCCCCATTCACTGAGAATTGCAAAAGACAAAAACAAAAAATTAAAATTAAAAAACGCGAAATCACGTTTTTAGTTTAAAAAAAACAAATTTTATCATGAAATAAAATTAACGATAGAAATGCGATTTCATCCCGCGTTTCTTTCGTTAATTTTTTTTCACTTTTTCTTCCAATCTTAAATACGTCATCTTAGAAATAAAACGCGGTCTAAGACTGCCTTTTTCTGTCAAACTTGGAAAAAATGAATATTTTTGTAAATATTTTGAAAGTGTGAATATTTTGTTAAATAATTATTTTTTAAGTGAATATTTAGAAACAAATTCAACTTATTATTCATAGGTACGACTCTAATTTCATTTGACGTAATATATGTTTCATATGTATGAATAGTTTATCGATTTTTCTATCCTATGCCCCTTGGGGCATAGGATAAGACACTAAATTAGGAAATTTTTTTAAACTTTTAATTAGTTTAGCCAAATTTTAAGAATTTTTTTTCAGAATATTCAGAAAAAAATAAATATTTATCAAAAAATTCACGGTTTTAAACTATTTACCAAAATATTCATCTTTGTCAGAATGATCAGAAAAACGCGGTATTAAACTGCGTTTTATGTGCAAAATAAAATTTTTAAATTGGAAAGAAAGTAGGAGAAAAATTAAAGGAAAGAAACGCGGTCTTAAATCGCGTTTTATAGGTAAAGAAAAAAAATTCACCCAATTAAATGAGTTGTCAGGTGGATTTGAAAAAAAATCATAAACCGCGGGTTTGAACCGCGTTTTAGGTGAAAATTACTGTTCACCTTCCCTGTTGAAACCTTGCTCCCAGAGTCCCAGCCTCCCATTGTTGCCGACCTCGACCTGTGCAAACAACTTCAAATTGGAATCCCCATGGACCTCGACAGGCAGCAGAGGGTCCGAGACTTGGAGATCGAGTTCGGCGCGGCGGAAGGGGCCGACAGTGGCGGCGGTGCAGGTGCTCCATGGCGGTGCAGGCCACTGGGAATGTTGGTACGTATGGGCAAACCGGGAGGAAAATTTGAAGTTGCAGGCCACTGGAGGTCCAAGGGGAATGGATTCCAACTTGAAGTTTCACAAGTTGCAGGGGTCAATCAAGGCTGGCAGCCATGGAGGAAAGCTTCAACATGGTGATGAACAGTAACTTTTACATAAACCGCGGTTTATGTTTTTTTTCCAAATCAGCTCATTTTATTGGAGTGAATTTAAATTTTTTTACCCGAAACATTTCTTTCCTTTAATTTTTCTCTTGCTTTCTGTTCAATTTAAAATTTTATTTTGTACCTAAAACGCGGTTTAATACCGCGTTTTTCTGATCGTCCGAACAAAAATGAATATTTTGGTAAATAGTTTCAAACCGTGAATTTTTTATAAATATTTATTTTTTTCTGAATATTTCGAAAAAAAAATCAAATTTTAATTAGATTTTTTAGGGTCGCTTGCCTTTTTTGTAGGGAATCTTTCTCAATTTAGTGTTTTATCCTATGCCCAAAGGGCATAGGATAGAAAAACCGATAGTTTATTCATATGAAAAATTATTTTTCTATTGTAACATGATTATTCGTATTGATTCATATGAGTTATATACGAATAATCATATTGTTTCAAACGAATAATTTTGCTGTTCAAAATTTTCTTTGAAGCACAATCATTGATCTTCTTAATTCATCACTCCATATTTATTCACAAATGTACATAGTAAGAGTTGTTATCAAATTATATATAGGCTATGTTTGACCCAAAATTGCACAATCGGATAGCTTTTAGGAACTTATGGTTTTGATATTATATAGTTTTAACTGAAATAAATATAAGATTTTAGTTTAATTAACTTTTGGAATATGAGTTTTTCAACAGTTACTCACTCAAGTTTTTCGGAGCTTTGGTTTTTTGTTCACAAATTTCTATCAATTACCCTATCAACTAGGCTTGTAAAACATCATACTAAATTATTAACATATATTTAACACAAATAGTTTATTAGTTTCAGTTACTCAATCAACTTCAAATACCCTACTATTTTACCAAATATAACCATATATAATTCAAAATATTCAAAACTTGAATCAACCCCAAATATCAAATAATCAAACCATACAATCATGCATACATGTGAAACGTTCAACGATAGTACGATACTAGTACATCACTCAATATCCTTACAACACAACCACCATGCATTGGACAATTCCTACCTTAACTTTCAATAATTCAATTCAACTACTCAAAGTACTTTGTCATATCTTACTCATGAGTTATACTCCCTATGTTATGTTGTTTGATTTATGACACGTTAACTATATACGGAGTACAATATTAATTTTTTAAATAAAATTTTAAAATATTGTTATGCTTAGTATTAATAATTGTAATAATATTTTCAAAAATTAATAAAAAAATTTAACATTTTATAATAATTTTTAACTTCTTAAAAAACATATCATAAAGTCAAACGACTGATATTTTAGAATGGAGAGAGTACTCCATTCGATCAAAAATATAATAAGTTTGACTTTTTGGAGTTAAAAACTATATAAATTATTATTATTTTTTATTATTTTTGTAAAAAACTAAATAATTAGTAATACATATTAAGTTTATTTTAAAAAATCACAATTTTATATAGTTTTTAACTCCTTAAAATACACGTTGAATAGTAAAAAAATCTTACATTTTATATAGGAGTGAGTAACAAGCTACCCGGTAAAGCTGGTCCTTTCTCGACCATCCACCGTACCGGTTGTTACATGAAAGGATCCTCTACAAACAACACAACTCTAAATTAACCAAAGTAAAAAATTATGATAAAAAAATTTATATTTATGTTTTGAATGACCACTCTTATGTATTTGTATAATTTTATGATAAAAATCAATATTTTGAAAAATATTAAAATTATTATCATCAAATAATCATTTTTTCAAAATATAAATTTTAATGATAAAAGGATATAAACACATAAGATTGGTTATTTATAACATAAATATAATTTTTTTAAATTATTTATCAGAAATTTTGACCTTAATTAATTTAGTGTCACACCATATAAGTATACTATGTGTTGTAGTCTTGTAGAGGATCTAGCGATAGAGTTTTGGTGGAAGTTTAGGTAAAGTTTGTAAATTTCACCCATAAATTTATAAAACCCTACTTTCATTTTTCGTCCACTTTGGAAAATAATGTAACGACCCGAAATTTAAGTACCCGAATTAACCTTCATAAACCTACTTAGAAGGTAAATAAGGTTCGGAATACTAGGTTATCGGGGAACGTTATAGGAGAAGTTTGATCTTCTCACGTGAGCTTTGGATCTTACGATCGAGTACGAGTTATTATTAGGTTCATTTATGCGGAAGATTTAGTTGTCCAAAGATGGGGATTGCGAACCCCGAAAAGATCGTAAGCCCGTTGGGGGCTTTACCTGTCCCAGACTATCGCGAAAACGTTTCGAACAGAAATAAAAGCGGAAATCATAAATACAACAAAACGCCACGGCCGCGCCGGGTCAAAACCAAATCAAAGCGAGAAAGTAAAGAGTGCGTAAGTCATGCCTCACTCGTTCTAATCGTCCCAAAAGGTCTGTCTCGACAACCATCCACATAAGTAAGTCATATCGGGTAAGGGGTACCTGAATCTAAAAACAAGAAATAAATCGGGGTCAATCATCGGAAATATGCACACTCAATGCCATATAAAGAGGCATACTTAAACTACATGAATGTTAAAATGTAACACATAAGCAAGTGTATAGATATATATAAATGCGAAATAAACACACAAGGGCCCGTATCATCATCATCATCGTCATCATCATCATATCATAATATCTTCTCAAACGTACTCATCCTTCTCAGACATACTCATTCTTTCTCATCATAAGTCTTTCATCATTTCATTCTTGTTCCATCGAGTATAAGTCATTTATTCAGATTTTGACGGCCGTCCTACCATAAACACATAGCATACATATGAATGGTTGGATTTACTAAGTTCATCCTACGTCATATTACCGGTTTATATTCCTAAACATGTTACTAGGTCGCGTGATGCATGAAGACTCTCGATAAGACAAAGAGTATCACATAAATCCATCATGAGTAAGTCCAGGGGACTTACCTGGAGTCCGGAGAATAAGCAAGCAATAAAGTGTACAACCAAGGATCCAATCAACAAGAGCCTATAAATTTCATTAAGCTTTCATTAGGTGGTATTCTAATGCATGGTACCCAACCTAATAATCAACATGCATCCACATGAGGTTCACGATTCTATAGATTACGCACTTTGGTTAAGTGATCCGGACTTAACCAGTTATAATCTATATCGTACTATCACATAATCGATTTTCTTCTTATCGGATCATAAGTCAAGTTATGGGTATACTTCATTTCTGTATTTTATATGCTCTAAGTTTCGGTTATGCCATCACATATTTAACCATATTCTTAGCATTCCCTTAACCAAGTGTTTTAATCGAGTCATTATAAAGACTGGTTACTAAAATTATAATAACTCTTGATACAACCGTTGGATTACCGTCATTTTTTAAAGAAAGTTAGATAACATTCCCAAGAACATCATATTAAAATGTCAACCGAATCAGACCGTTGGATTGGAATTAAAGTCTAAATTACAGAGGCACATATATCCATTCTGTTTGTTGTGACTTTTGCTACAAAACGCAACGAAAAACACATAGAGGCTCCACTTCCTAAGCCCTAATTTACACATAAGGCTCCTAACCTATAGAGGGAAAGGTGGATGAGAGATTACCCTCGAAGCCTCTCTCTAAAAAGACTAAATTACCCCTCCAAGCTTCCCGGGACCTTGCGCCAAACACCTAGCATTTTTGACAAATCCAAACCAAAACATAAAAGGAATTCTTAGACAAAAACCTTCAAAATTAGTTGTTCAACAAGTATAAAATCAGATTTGAAGGGGAGAAAACCAAGACTCACCCAAACACACTTGAAAACCTCAAGAACACAAAGGGCTCGGTACAGCTGGCTCGAAAATGGGCCTCAACGGGCAGCTTGTTGGGACTGGATTTTTGTGAACACTATGGTTGGAAAGGCCTCTCTTTTGTGGATATTTGGCTTCAAGAATCAGCCAAAAAGCTTGAGTGAGGAGGGAGTTATGGTGGTTTGAAGTTGAGGTGTTGCTAGGCCAACAATGACTTCCCTCTTTTCTTTCTCTTTCTTTTTCTTTCTTTCTCTCTTCTCTCTCCGGTTTTGGTGGTGTATATGGCTGAGAATGGCAGCCAATTGGGGTTCTTTATGGAGCCAAAGGGTGGGCAAGGGTGGTCAAGGAGTTGGTGTGTATTAGGTAGCATAGTGAATGGAATAGGACTTGGTCATTCAAAGGTGTCAATCCATGGGGGTTTTTATTCTTGGGTGATTTTGGTAGATGGCCTTTTTTGAATATTCAATTGGGCACTTAGGCCCTAAATCAATTTAATTATTTTGATGTAGACCCCTTCCCAATAGAGTGGGTTGGTCAATGGTCAACCGTTTGATCATTGACCGGTCAACGTTGACCGTTGACCGGTCAACGTTGACCAACCCATTTTGATGCCAATTTTTTTTTTAGTGATGCCATATTTTACCGTTTTGATGCCAAAATTTTACTATATTTTATTTTCACTTTGATGCCACTTTTCTAATGAAAATGATTGGATGACACTTTTTTAATGTCACTTTTTTTAAACCTTGATGACATTTTTTGTTTACAGTAATGTCACGTTGATCATTGATGCCATTTTTTTACTGTTAACGACTGATGCCACTTTTTTTTATGTCAATTTTTTGATGATATTTTTTTTACCATGATGCCATATTTTTGATGATATTTTTTCAAAGTAGTATTTTGATGACATTTTTTTCTTTAATGTGATACAAATTTTTCAAAATGGTATTTTGATGTCATTTTTATAATGTAATTATTTGATGCCATTTTTTTAATCAAATCGATTGATGCCACATGTTTTTAATTTAATCAATTGTACATCGATTTATTTTCATCGATTATACTTTCATTCACTGATGACACATTTGTGATTACACTTCATTGATGCAATCACTTGTGGTGACATATTCATTAAATTTTTATTCATGGATGACATTTGTTATTACGCTTCATTAATCACAATTATTTATGGTGACAATTTTATATAATTGATGACATAAGAGCTTAAAATGTGGAATCAAAATATTGTCACCTTATTGCACATATAAAAATACAAAGTCTTTGAAACTACGACATTAATATTGGTTGTATACGTAAAAACACCTATTATAACATGTCATCAACAAAAAAAAATGCATCAATGTAAGTAATATAATGTGGAATCAATAAAATATAGGGCCAACCACTTCGGGGGTTACATATCATCTTCAGGATATGTGAATACTTCACAGGGGCAAAATATGCATCCCTAAAAGTTTTAGACCGCTTCTGTAATTATATAAAATATAGGGCCAATCAGTAATTTTTAAAAATTTCGGGCCGGTTTCGTGATTTATTAGAAATTACAACACAAACCTTTCTTCCCCGTTGGAAAATTGCAGAGATGGCGGCGGCGGGTCAAATTGCACATCGGGGCGTCGGCTGCCATTGGAGCTTGATTCCACTGCCGATGAAGAGCGCATCGGGATCCTTGGGCATGACAAGAGCCGATTGGTGGGAGGCGGCTTCGGGGCAGCGCAGTCCTTGGTGGGAGGCGGCTTGCGGGTGACGGTGGAGGCCACCAGCGACGGGAAGAACCTCCTCAGGAACATCGACATCGAAGTCACACCACTTGAGATTCCGATATTGTATCCGAAGATGAGGCCTCCCATGGCTGCACCGATGCAGGTGATGGTAATTTCTAATTATTCAGATCCACGGGCAAAAGGAAGGAGAAGAGTGGAAATAGGTTGGATACCCAACAAACAATTAATAGGGTTTACGCTAGTTAAAAAAACAATTAATGGGCCTAACTACCTAAGTAAACATGCTAAATAGTCTAAATCACCAAATTCCCTCTTTATTCTTTAATCAACAAAATGATGGCTCATGAAGATCATCAAAATGGGGCTGAAATGGGTCATAGGGGAGGCGGCATTTTGAGGTTAAAAGACGTCTCGAAAAGTCGTGACAAGTTATGAAAGTTACCGAAATAAATGGATGACAAGGTCTTTGCCTCACCAATATTTCTCGGAAAATTATCATACGAATTCCATAGATTGGAATTGTAATCCTCTTTCCATATAAAATATGTCATCCAAAAATTTTAAATTTTTCCGGGTTTTCAAAATCGTAAAAGGAGGATAATTGCTCGGATTATCCCTCGGAAATTAATTAAATAATAATTAAATTTTTTCGGTCTTTACAAATAAAGAGATTAATAATTACTTCCTCCGTTCGGAAATAAATAATGTTTGACTTTTGTGCACGTAGTTTTAGGAGCTAAAAAACTATATAAAATCTTATTAATTTTAATTAATTTTTTTCGCAATTTAATACTTATTACTAATAGATACTCCGTATTAAACTATGAAAAAAATTAATTAAAATAAATAAGATTTTATATAGTTTTTAGCTCCTAAAACTACGTACACAAAAGTCAAACATCATTTATTTCCGAACAGAGGGAGTAATACCGTACCCGGTTTCAAGTTTGAACCCTTGATTAGCTATTTGGTCGCCACATTGAAGAAATTAATTAAGTACACTTAGAACTGGACCCAAATGTAATAATTAAGAAACCAACCTAATCCGAACCCAAATGATCGAAAAATTAAAAATTAAAATGTTATAAAAATTCCATCTCCGAATTGGAACAAAATCATATATATATTTATATACTCCCTCCGTTAATTAAAACTTGACGTTTTACTATTCTTTTGAGGTGTTAAAAACTATATAAAATATTAACTTTTTTTAATATATTTTTTTAACAATTTCATACTTGTTATTATTAAGTATGAATTTATAAAAACAAATTTTAAAAAAAGTCAATATTTCATATAGTTTTTATCATTTTAAAAAAGCGTACATGAATAGTAAACGATAAGTTTTAATTAATAGAGGGAGTATAATATAACATATCCAAATTAAACCTAGTTAAAGTAGTTGAAACGTACTCTAAGCTAAAGTAGCTAGCCGAACTTCTCTTATGAAAATCGTATTGACCGGTCAATAAATAATCGTATGTTGCACTTGAAACGTACAGCTTCCTACCTTCCAACAATTTAATTAAATTCAACTACTCAAATAATGGAGATTGATCAGCTAGCTATAGGCAGATGATGCGCGTGATACGTACGTACACAAACGCATGCACAGATGATGCATTGACAACTTCCTACCTTCCAGTCTAACCAATCAACATAAAAAGACTTCCTCCTACCTTCCAACAATTTAATTTTCAACTACTCACATTAAAAGCAGTCGATCGGTTATATATATGACTTCCTCCTATATCTGGCGTAGTGACTGTGATGAAGATCGAGGGCTTTATTTGATGAGGGTTGGGGCGCTGTTTATTGCCAAAACTAATCATCGATCGCCCTCTAGAGATCGATCAGTAGAAACAATATATGTTAAAATTAAAGAATTCAAGCAACTTAAAGAAGAGAAGATCGAGTGCTTATTACTTCGATCATATATGGAAGAGCTCATCCACTGCGTTCAGCAGACTGGAATCGTAACTCACCTTCGATCACCCTATTCTGAATTTGTCTGTTTTTCCTTACGTACTATATATATTATTTTAATCATCATTTTTTGACACTATATAAATTACTTGTTGATTGAATTGAAAGGATGCGATTGAAGTCAAGTTTTCATGCCCTCATGGCATGCCTGAGCGGAGAATGGGTGCTGCTGTAGGGCAAGACTGCACCTTAAGCTTGTTGAAAGAGGTCTGTGGTTGGGTAAATGTGAAGGCGACTATTGTGTTGGCCAAAATCTCCCCAAACATCACCGACATTACTCAGGTTTATTTTGTTTATAACTACCTCCCAAATTTATGTAATATATATATTGCGTTGTTCAAAAGTAAGGTTGCCTCGATCATATATATATATTCTTGCAATTTCTTCGTGGTGCACTCACACTAATTCAGAGAATCTGAAGGTGGCAACAACCTAAGCACTTTATTTGCCAAGCATTGATATATAAGGAAAATTTTAAATTCTACAAATTTTATAGGATCATATTTAATTTGTTGAATATAATCTATGTACTCTTACTAATACGAGCACGAATCATTCCCATTGTTTATGTTACTATATAATGAACTTGCATATTCAATTTTCCTAGAATATTCAAGTGGTTAATTAATCTTTCTCTGATTTATACAGCCTGCAAGGGTGGCGCTGAAATCGGGTTGTGAGGGGGTAGCTACTATAAACACAATCATGAGTGTCATATGGGAATCAATCTCACCACCTTGCGCCCAGAGCTATGCGTGGAGGGGTTCGATCGATTTCTCCTCTAAGATACATATATCTTGCAAATTTGAAATTCCCTTGAGAAGCTTACTAATTGATATATTCTCTTAACCATCAATCAGATACTCTACCCCGGGAAGATATTCTGCCAAGGCGGCTCATCCTATTGCACTAGCAAGAGTGATGAGCATTGCAAAGATGATGAAGTCCGAATTTAACGATAAGGACTATTCCCTCTTTGGCATTGGAGGTGTTGAGACCGGCGCAGATGCTGCTGAGTTCATCCTTCTTGGATCAAACACCGTTCAGGTGTAAGTATGGCTTCAACCAGTTGGCTGCAACATCCTTGCGTAGGTGTAAGTACAAGGGGAATGTGTTGAGGATCTAGTTATCAATTGATCCAGAGGAAGAAGATGATTGTGTACAAAACGACATCATTTTGATTACGAACGGTGTTGTTTAAGTTAAATGGCGCGTGTAATATTAGCACCTTTTCAAATAAATGAAACGATGCCGGATAGCGCTTCTACGACGTCGTTTCCTATTCATCTGCTTTCCCAGTTCTTCCTGAACTACGAAGGTGATCAATGGAGGTGTCTAAATATATAGGATCTTCTCCATAGCATTGATCCTGGTCAACGTTTCTTAGTTTTGGCGGGAACTCTTGTACACGTGGTGCTCTGTCCACCATAGGTTAAGTTGGTTACATTTTGTATATATAGGATAGATTTGACTGACGTCAAAACAACTTTTCTGTAATTCATTTTTCCTCAAAACACTCAATGAAATCAATGGCGATTTTCTGGTTTTCTTGATTCAATCCTCCAATATCTCATATTTCTTCATGGTATTAGAGATCGATTGGGAAATTGTTGAGATTAAGTCATTGCTATCATCTTTTCCGCTATCGATTTTGATGATGAAGATGACTTTCAAAGAAGGATTGAATTCAAAGACAGACCAACACACATAAATCGGGTGTGAAGTCCACATTTGAAAAAGGATCGAGTTCTAAGAGGAATTGATAATGCATGATTTGTATAAGCATTCTAAATCAATCTTAAGTCATTTATGTTGCATTTAGTTAGGTTTTTAGTATAAAGTACGTTCATTGCCTTAAAAGTTACAAAGTTCAGAATCTATGCATTTTATGCCTATTTATGCAGATCTCTGAAAATCAAGTTAAAAGAGAAAGAGGAAAGCGACCATACAAAACCTTAGAATCTTACACTAGGTCAAAAAAGGTATTTTACATCACTAAACAGACATCGGTTCCATGTCCATTTGATGTATTAAAACATGTTTTGCGTTTATACATCGGTTACTTATTATGACCGGTGTAATAAGTGTTCTTAAAATATATATAACCGATGTGTAAAGTATATACATTGGAGGTTAAATAAACCGTTGTAAAATGAGTAATGTATAAAGATTTTTTTTGTATATAAATAAAATTACCCTAGGGAGCGGTTCAGGTAAAATAAAACAAAGGCAAATGAATTTGGGGAGAAATTTAGACCGGACCTCTCTTTTTCTCTCTTCTTGCGCTCTTTCTCCCTCAGATCTTAGATATTCAACCCTCCCATGGCTCAATCCCTCATCACTCATCAGTACCTCACCAGATCTCATGCCGATTCCTCCCTCGGTCCTCGCTATTTACCCTTCTATGTCTCTCATATCCCTTTCCTCTTCTCTCGACCCCAAATCGAAGATAGAGTCCAACAATTCTCCTCCCGACCTCGACACCACTAGCACACCCTTCGTCTACTGCTTCTCAGTGCCGGAGTTCAACCGTATTAAAGCCCATGCGTCGCCTTCAATGGATTCAAGTCCATCCATTGTTCGATTTTAATCTCAAAGCCTCAAGAGATTGTGGGTCTAACTGATTCGAGGGGAAGGAACATCTCTGGTTAGTTAATTTCTAAACCTTTGTTTATTTGAAGCCTTTACTGATTTGAAGAAGCTTCAAAACGATTAGGAATTTTCAATCTAGGGTTTCGATTCCTCCATATATTAGTGCTTCGGATCTAGGGTTAGGTTTCTTTGGTTCAGATCTAGGGTTTTCGATTTTGGTAAAGAATTTTCAGCCTAGGTTTTCGCTTGATATAAAAATTTAGCTTCTTGATTCTAATCTTATCAAAGCCTACATTCAATCTGCGTCATAATATAGGGGAAAAAAATTGAATCAAGGTGTTGTTTAGAATTTGGGCTTGCACTTATATAAGGAACTGATTTCATTATTTGTTGTCTTGGTATTTTAAGTTGACAAGAGAGGAATTAAGATAACAAGAAGTAAGCTTGGGGGTGAACTGAAATCGTGTCCTAAAGGCTAGTTACTTGTTAAGTTGCATTATCTGATTTATACCTTATGTTCATATCGTTGTGAATACAAATGTCTTAACATATCATTTCCTAGTTTATATACCAATGTTTCATAATATGGGATTGAATAAGTTGCTTGTCTTTTGGAATTTGAAGAGTTGAGGGACAACCCTTAATAGTGATGTAATCTCGCTTTTATTCCTGTCAACTCTTTGAAGAGGGGTGCTTTATTTCCCATCTTAAATCAAGGCTTTTGTTTGCATTATGTAACTTAAGATTTATTTTGATGAAACATTAAGCAATAATCTTTGAATTGCCTGTTGCACATGTGCTTCTTTCATGTCGTAAATGTTCAATGCTTAAACATCTTGTCATTATTCCTTTGTATAAATTATGAATATTGCCTCAACTATATATGTTCTCTATGATTCAACGTCATCCTATATAATCTACTTTGACATTAATTACATTTGTTTTACAAACCTTGCTTCCCTAGGATATATTTTTCTTTATAGGATTCTTTTAACTTTTTTTTTCTTTGCATCACAATTATAGGTCCGACCAAGACTAGTGCATAATCCTTGGATATCAAAGGCCCTTTTAAGAGGATTCTTACAGGTAATTAATACTATTTTATGTTTGTAGGTTAGTTTTCAATTCCATTTTTTTTTCTTAAAATAGTTTGAATGGTTGGTTGGTTGTTCCTGGTTTCTGGTTGTTGCTTGTTGCTTGTTGCAATTGAATGTGTTGTTGATCATTCATTGTTTGATAAAAAGGGGTTGGGCATAAGATCAGTGATGGTACGTTAGTTAGTACTTGGGATGCATCTTGTCCATATTTTAATTTAGACAATGTAGTTTTATTATAAGGCGGGCTTCAATTTTCAGCAATGTTCTTTTATTACAGTTGCTTTTTTATGTAGATTTTTTATCATTCTTATAGCATGTATGACCAATGGAACAAATTGGTCATATGCTTGCTTTCTGACATGAAAGGTACGAAATATAGGGTGTTTTATTAGATTTTTTTTTGGAGGTGTTGCTTTTAGCTTACCTGATGCTGCATTTGATAGGGCCAAATGTAATATCCAGTACTTTATATAGACTATTAGTGCATTTTGTGTGGCATTCTATTAACATGGTACTCATTTTGTAGGTTGAGTTCTTTTGAATTCACTTTACCTGTGAGATGGTTCTTGAAGAATCTCCAACCCTTCTTTGTTGGAATTGAATGAAGCTCAAAAGTGTTGATATCCAAGCTGTAATATGAAAAAGGTTTTATATATATTTGTCTTTGTACAATCATGCATGAGATGGCTTGTTAGTAGAGTCTCTAGTTCAGTTTCGAATTTGAGATCTCTCTTCTATTTGTCTATGTTACTTCTTCATTTTGACACTTCAAATTTTGTAGAAGAAGCTCATATGGAAATATTTTTTTATGGGTATTTATGAGAATATTTTTTATGGATATTTATGAGAATTGTACATTTAATTAAGGTTATTTTTCTTGTGGTTTTGTTTCATTGTGTGGTTGTGGTGAAAGTGAGGAATTGTACATTTAATTAAGGTTATTTTTCTTGTGGTTTTGTTTCATTGTGTGGTTGTGGTGAAATTGTGTCACTGTGAATTTTTATAGTGAAATGGAAAAAAGCAGGTAAAATTAAATTGGGAACAAACCTCTTTTTTTATAATAAAAACTAGTACGATCCCCGCGCCATGGCGCGATTTTTTTTATAAATAATATTTAGATATAGATAAATCATAGACATTAGATTTAATTCAATATTTTTAATTAAACCCATTGATTAGTAAATGTGTTAAAAATAATAGAAAAAAATACACTTGGGTTATAGAGATAAAGAGAAAAATAAATAATAAATAGTGAAAGATAAAAGTTTTGAATTAATCTCATTGGTTAAAAAATGTAACATCAAATAATATTGGGTAATTAATATTAGAATATTTTTCAAAAAAAATTAGAAAATATAGTTACCATAATAAAATGATATTATGTAAATAATATTTCCACAAATAACTTTGAACATGAAGAGGACATGTGACATAAATTAATATTGTATATATATATATATATAGATAGATAGATAGATAGATAGATAGTTAGTAAATGAATTTGAGTTAAGCCCAAATAGTTATATTAGATTGAATTCAATGTTTTGAATTAAGTCCAATAGTTAGTAAGATTAAAGAAAAAAAAGAGAATTAAAAGAAAAAGAAGAAAAAAGGAGAATTAAAAAAAAGAGGATTAAAGAGAAAAAAAAAAATTATAATTGGTCAAAACTCCTAAAATCTCTCTAATGTTGACACCTCAGCATAAACTCTTCTAAATTAAGAGTTTATATAGATGGGTTTATACACCGGTTCACATCAACTGGTGTATAAACCACCCCCACACGTGTGCTGGTGTACTTTTCTATATCGGATTTTGTTTCTTTATACACCGGTTTAAAAACCGGTGTATAAAAGATTATACATCGGTTCCATCACTAATTCATTTTTTACCACACCGACCCGTACATCGGTTATAAACCGGTGTATATGAGCTTTTATACCCGATGTAAAACACCTTTTTTTGCCTAGTGTTAAGGGAAGAATCAAGGAAGACGACGGAAGGAGAAACGGTGTGGTGGAGTGTGTTGCCATTCCATTTGGAAGATAACAAAAGGCAGTAGGTTTTCAAATGCATGCATCTTTTTATATTTGGTGAAATCTGATAGGGACTCTTGTTAAAAATAGAGTTATTTTTGTTAATTTGTTTAGTGTAACTAATTGCGCTTTTAAATTTTATATAACTAACAGGAAATATGCAGGGTCATGAGTCCTCAAGGCTGTGAGCTGCCTGACTTTGATTCCAACAGGTTTCTTCTTCAGATGAAGAACAAATCTTGGACGTTCATCATTATGATTTGTGAACCCAACTCCGTTAGTTTTATCATGGATTGGTAAATTGGAAGATTATCATCCTAAAATTCTTCTCATCAATTAGTTGGAAATTGGAATGCATGTATGTTGGCATGCATGTAACTTGAGAAAACTTATTGTCATGCATGTATGTTGATGGGTTGGACTGCAAGGAGAAGACACTTCATAGCCCAGGTCAGCCTGTCGGGCTATAAAGGCCTTTTTCTTTCTTTTATAAAGGCTCTTTATAGTCCGGTCCAAATAAAACCGGGTTGTAAAATAACTTTTTTTCTTAATTGAAAAAAGATCCTAATATCCCGAACTTGTATTTTCTATATCTGGGATATTAGACATTTAGACTTGTAACTTGAGAAATGTTTAAGCTAATATCTCGGGCTTTTCCAAAGGGCGTCCGTGATATTAGGGTTGGAACATGAAAAAACCTACCCTTAATATTCCGGCCATGTCTAAATTCGGTCCGTGATATTAGAGTGTCATACCTATTAGCCCACTGAGCTGAAACCCGAACGTGTATTTCCTTAAATTAGTGATATTAGGTAAAGCCGACAATACCCGACTGGACCTGAGAAAACAGATCCAATTTATCCGACTTGAACTTGTCCGACACCCGAATAATTGGAAAAAAAAAGTTTAAATTCGAGACCAACCGACACAATCTGAATTAGGCCCGAACCCGAAATTAACCCAAACCTAGTAATAACCCGAACTTGATTTTTCACCAAAAGTTGTCATGTGGCATAAACAACTTTTGTTTTATAGTATTTTATAGGATTGAATCATAAGTAATTTTGATGAGATGTAATAACCAAATTAATTTCAGGTTTTTCAACCAATTAAATTATAATAATTTTTTAGTAATTTCTTGATAGATTATAAACAATGGGATTAATTCAAAACATAATATTAATATATAATTGAATTATAAGCAATTTTGATGATATAATGACCAAATTAATTTCAGGCTTTTCAAACAATTAAATTATAATATTAAAAAAATCTATCAATAGATAATTTAGGTAAGAATAATTTTTATGAGGATTTATCACTTGTCTTTTTAACCAATGAATCTAGAGCTTTTAAAAAATTTCGTGACACATTCTAAACATGCAATAGATTTAATTCAAAATTAAATACTCCCTCCGTTTCCTTTTAAGTGACTTTTTCAAGTCATGTACGTAGTTTTAGAACGATCAAAACTATATTAAATATTGATATTTTAATAATATTTTTTTAATAATATTATACTTATCACCAATAAGTATGAGATTATCGAAAAAATTATTTTAAAAAATTATTATTTCAATCCGAATTCCAATCCGACCCGAATTCCAACCCGACCCGACTCCCAACTGACCCGAGTCCCAACCCGACCCGAGTCCCAACCGACCCGACCCCCAACTCGACTCAAATATCCTTGAATATATATATATATATATATATATATATATATATATATATATATATATATATATATATATTATACATTTATACTACAATTTTTTTTATTGTAATCCATTATCGAACTATTGATAGTTAATGTTATTTCTAAACAAAATAAAAATTTCATTGATCAAAGTGAAAACTTAAAACCATTAGTGGATAAGTGCATTCCATTGATCAAAGTTAAATTTACCATAACTTTATGATAAATATGAGGACAGTTTAGAAAAAAAAGCTAAAGTTCATAGTAGTAAATCAATAAATAAACACAAGTTACACAACATCACTTCAAGTTTTAACAACTTCGCATCACGACAGCGAACAAAAACAAGTAACAGATCAACATAACAGCAAAGAGTACAAAAACAAGGAGCAGTCCAGCATGGCAACACCATTGCAGGCTTGTAGAGTTGCAGCAGCAAAATGCAATATGTAAACGCAGCAGCCAGCGGCAATAGCAGTAACTCAGTAACCACGCAGCAACAATAACCCAAGAGCACGCACCAGCAGATGATCCGACTCCGTACAAAGTAGGCAACAGCATAACGACAACACACAACATCACAAATTCACAACTCACAACAGCACAGCAACATCAGGTAGAAATGTAGAATCTTACTCTTCTTCTTCCTCCTTAAAGATTCAACTTCTACGCAATATATAATAAACATCTAAATGTTATAATACAATCTAGGTATATACTAAATATCTTATAACAATTAAAATAAGACAACTAAATTATGTGCTATAAATAAGATCTTACCACCATATCCATTCAACCAATTTTGATAGGTCACTAGTGCCTCCACATTTTTTGGTAAAAGAGAGCTTCTCCATTTGCTTAGAATTCTTCCTCCCATGCTAAAAGTTGATTCTGAAGCAACCGATGTTATTGGAATAGCCAATATATCTCTAGCCATAGAGGAAAGTACGGGAAAACGAGAAGAATTCTCTTTCCAAAAGTTTAGCACATCAAGCTTCATTGTAACAGGGTAGGATTTCTCTCTCAAATAAATATCAACTTCTGAAGTGCTAACTTGATCGAGAGAAGCAAATTCTATGGTATTGAAAGATAAATGTTAAATATAAGTAATCTTATAATGACTAAATAGAAACACAAAAGCAAAAAACACACATAATTAATCATGATATTCAAAATAAGAAACAGTGACATAGTGACATATATTAAAAAGAGTACAATTCATAATAAGAAATACAAACAATTGAAGACACATAATTAATCATGATGTTCAGAATATGAAATAGTGGCATATATTAAATAGAGTACAATTAAGAATAAGAAACACAAACTATTGAAGACCAAAAGCAAAGAGCACACATAATTATTCATGATATTCATATACATACCTCAAGTCCATCAAGAACATCAAATCCACCCAACTCATCATTCCGTGCACTAACTGAAGTAGCCCCCGCACCTCCATAAGTTGTATAAAGTTCATCAAACTGAAGCTCCACTTCCTTAGTCATTCTTTTACCCTCGATGCCTCCATGTTGTTTACTTAAAGCAAAGAGCACAAACCTCAACTTGAATCTTGGGTCTAAAATAATCGCAAACTTTAGAATAGGCACGAAGTCAGCCCAATACTTGTCAAACTTTTCTAGCATATGAACCGCTGCATCACTAATATCAGTGTCACTGCAAACAGCTATGCTCTCCAAACGGTTATGAATCTTCCATACTTGAGGAAAGAATAAATTTGCAGTTGGATATTCACTTCCCGAAAACATTTCAGTAATTGCATTGAATGGCTCTAGCAAATTGCATATCTTCTCAACTTTAGCCCACTCACAAGGGCTTAAAGTACAATCAGAACCCCCATCAACTCCAATAAAATAATAGTTTATCGCATTGCGATATTGGCTGAATCTGATCATTCAGACGTGTATGCAATTTCCTATTTCTTGGATGTTCAACCCAAGAGAAACTATATCCATGATCTATGATAGCCTCAGCAACCAGCCTTCGATACTCATACTCATCAATGTGCTTGCCTCGAGTCTTCTTTTTGTTCACCTTCTTGTACTCAACACATCGATCTAAATGTCTATGAAGATTTATTGTCCCAGTCTGCCCATCGCTACTATATTTAGCGACTTTGCAATGCTTACAAACAGCCATAAGCACACCTGAAGGCTGAACCTCAAGATTGAAGTGAGCCCAAACTACTGAATGTTTCCGCTTTCGACATTTTTCTATTTCTTTAGCATCTTCTTCTTTAATTTGGGAATCAATATCTTCCTGAATTTCTCTCACGGGCTCAAGTTCACCCATTGCAGAATTTTCAGCCATAACTATATCAAAAATCAGAAATAAACTTTATTAATGACATATGAACAAACTTGAATACTTGATTAATAACATGTGAATCAATCACCATTCATGCGAAACCCATCAGGAAACCAAAAATCAGCATTCATTATCCAGCAGCAACAGTAGGAGATTCAGATTCACAAATAAAAAAAACAAGATTCACAAAAATCAGCAACAGTAATCAGATTCACAGAAAACAGCAACAGTAGAAAATCAGCAACAACAGTAGGAGGGAGGAGATTCAGATCCAGCAGCAATAGTAGAAAATCAGCAACAACAACACCCACAGCATTCGAGAATCAGATTCACAAAAACAGATTCACAGAAATCAGATTCATAAATCACAAAAAGAGTAGGAGATTCGGACATTTCATAAAATCAGATTCACAAAAACAGTAGGAGGGAGGAGATTCAGATCCAGCAGCAATAGTAGAAAATCAGCAACAACAACACCCACAGCATTCGAGAATCAGATTCACAGAAATCAGATTCATAAATCACAAAAAGAGTAGGAGATTCGGACATTTCATAAAATCAGATTCACAAAAACAGTAGGAGGGAGGAGTTGCAGCAGACTATTCGGAATACTTACCTTCAGTAGTAGGAGATTCGAACAAGGTAATACTATCTTCTTCCTCCATGTTTACAGGCTTACAGCGTTCGAGACTTCGAGTTGCAGCAGAGGTGGGCAGTAGCGGTGACGGTGGCCTGGTGAGGGTCGGAATCGGTCAGAATCGGAGGAGGGATGCACCGGGTGGTGGGACTGTTGGCGCCTGGGCGGTGCGGGCTGTGAGGCGATTACTCGCCTAGGGTTTACAGTGCCGCCTGGGTGGTGGGACTGTTAGCAGCAGCCAGCGGCAATAGCAGATTAGCAGTAACCCGAGTTCACCTTTTTTTTTAACCATTTTATTAGTTTTTCACTTTTATATTTACCTCCTATTTTTTTTCTCTTTTCCCTCCTCAAATTTCATTCCCTCCTAAGAAATTTTCATTCCCTCTTATTTTCATTTTCTCCTAGTTTATGAAATTTCTTTTGTAATGACTAATGAATAATCTAATTAATAAAAATAAAATTTGACGAGACAAAAATAAAATTTTACTTATGTATTGAATATGGTTTAAAAATAATTGAATATGGTTTAAAAATAATAATTGAATATGGTTTTAAAAAAACAAGATAGTTTTATAAGTTGTATATGGTTTAAAAAATTGAATATGGTTTAAAAAAAACAAGATTACGATAATATGAATTGAATATATGAAATTATGAATTATGAATATATGATAGTTTTATAAGTTGTATTCATAATTTTATATTACCTTATTTTCCAAAATTTGATGAGGGATGAATCATGAATGGAATACTTTAAATGCATCGAATATTCAAATCCATCGAATATTCTAATTCATCGAATAATCGGAGATGAATTTTTATATGAGGATTAAGGTAATCTTGTTTAGTTATTTTCATATAGGCAATAATTTGTTTACTTTATTAGTATTTAAGATTAACTTACAAAGGAGTCGGTTTACTAGATTACTCAAAACTCCCAAAGTCATCAACTCATAGTATATTCATATAGATCGATGTGAATCATTACTCGTTTACTCATTTAATGATGAATGATCGACTTGAATTCATAATTCTCATTTCTCAGTAATAAAAGATGAGTACAATGAGGATATTATAACTTGAATAATATACGTAGTGAAATTTCTTTTGAAAACTACTTTTTGAAAGACACAAATGACGTGAATTATCTTTTAGATAGGGAATCAAGTATGATTTTGATAACAATATATTGCCAAATTTCAATGAAATTAATGATAAATAGAATGAGCTTACCAATGTCATTAAAATTGGGATTCTAAATTGGATCGGTAAAAAGGTGTAAGGATCGGATCGTATAATCGAATCGTAGGATCGTAAGATCCCACCTTATGGATGAATTTTCTTTTAAATGAAGTTACTATGTTTAATATTAGATAAATATTATGTTAAATCATAAAAAAATACCCATAAAGATGTAAAATTTTAAAAATAAACTAAATATAATATAGATAAAGGGTAAATATTAGAAATTTCTTATAATAGACATTTTATAGGATCGTTATAATCGCAATAAAGGACCGGGATCATTTTTCCATTTTTAGATCGTAGGATCGAATCGAGAGTTTAACAACATTGAGTTTACGAGCCAATGAGTAGATTATTTATTGAATCATATTTAATTTTACTAAAATGCTTTTTGAAATCCATAAATAAAATGAATTACATATTCAATTTAATAAAATTGATTACCCGAAAGCAAGGTTCTAACTTCTAAATATCGCTTATCGGGGTCGTATTATATTTATACTTCAAAATTTAAAAATAAATTACCCATAAACTTGATAAAATTTAAATTGTAAAATTACCCATAAACTTGATAAAATAAAAAGTTTAAATTTTGATCCGATATACCTATATGATATATGGCTATATGGTAAATTGGTAACAGATTCTAAATATCTCCGAATCCTCCGATATATCGGCCGCCGGCCGATATATCCAAATTGGATATATCGGTTGATATATCGGGGACCGACCCGAGTACCGACCCAAAACCCGAACGAGACCGACCCGATTTTGACCGAAAACCCGAATGGGTCCAACCCGATTCTGACCGAAACCCGACCAATCTGAATTTTATTTTGACCGAATCCGACCCGACCCGACCGACCAAGCCCGAAACAGAAATTTTGACCGAGTTAACCCGACTCATCAGTGACCCGACCCGAATGCGATCGACCCGAACCCGACCGGATGACCCGAATTGCCAGCAATTATAAATTATAGAAAACCACATATAAATTAGATTTGTTTTCATAAGACCACCCACTTGTTAAATGACCATGTGTAAAGATGGAAATGGCCCCATATTTAAGTTTTTTAAAAGTAATAATCTAGGTTTTACCGTAATTAATATTCTGAATTTATTTTAAAGCTTATTCACATCTTATTCAATATTTGAAAGAGATGAGATGGTAGGAGTCATCGCGAATCTCTGCTCTTCACATTGCAAATATGATGCAGAGATATTGGTTGGGGCATATATATATAATTCTTAATTTTCTTGCATTTTTTCAAGGTGAAATGTCAAATTGAATAGTAAAAGACATACAATATTTTTAAAAACAAATAACCTTGAATTAAGGGTATTTTAATCTTTTCAAACAAAACAAATAGAGGTTTAATGGGTGGGTGGTTTTTTGTGAAAATAAATCTAATTTATTTGTGGGTTTTTTTTATAATTTATAATTTTATGGGTGGTTATGTAAATTACACCAAAGTTCTTTTCATTTTCAAAAATATTTATAGATTTGCCAGAGTGATTTTTTTTATAAAAAAAAAAAACCAAACGCTTCTTCTCCTTACAAAAATCGCAGGTACGCTCAAACAATTAATTTATGCGAGGGTCATCAAGAGTTGAATCATTGAGCCGTTTGTTGTTGTTCTTGGATGATTTGTGAGGGATTTAAGACAATCTATCAAGTGATATTTGTTCTACAAGATTTTGATCGAATTAGTATTTAGTTTTTTAGGATAGAAATTTAAGGTTTTTTTTTAAAAAAAAAATTGAAATGAATAATAGATTACCATGTCATATACATAACAGAAACTATGGGTCTGTGTTCCTAAAGCTTGAAATATCAATGGTTATTCTCTATATAAGGCATATTTCCAATAAAAGTGATCAGTATGAATTTTCATCTTCGTGAAAAAGGGGTCTGGTCTAAGTTTTGACTTAGAATTCTCTGCGTTTTGGATATTTATAGTTTGAATCAATTAGTTGTTAATTCCTTCAGATTATCTTTTTATTCATGTCAGTTGGAAATCAAAACCTTGTTAATCTTCAATTTTCTTTTCTCCTCTGTCTGATTCATGGTCTTTTCACTTCTCCTCTGTCTGATTCATGGACTTCGTGTACTCATTGTGCTCAGATTTGCTCTTAGTCATCTTGCCAATTCATCCTATAAGATTATCGGGATGCATCCTTATGTATCTTGAACTGTATTCAATCAAGGTTTGACCCTTTTTGAGGAGTTGTATGACATTATTGAAGGAAGCAATAGTGGTATACATCACCTACTAATTCATTATCTAGTTTGGAGAGTAATAAATTGACAATTGAGAGTTAGAAGGCTGATTTTTTTTTTGGTGATATAAGAGCTTCATTTTGATCATGCTAATGACTTACTTGAGTTATGATAGAAAAGCTTCCTTTTATTTTTTTTTCATCATGTTGATGACTGACAGGATAACTTATATAGATGTAATAATTATTATTGTCATGTATAATTTATGTTTAGCTATATTATTCAGAATTGCTATTGACATGTATAATTTAGGCCAAGTTATATGCATATGTGTTTGGTAAGTGTGTGAAAGAAGAGGTAAAGTATTAGTAAACATCAATATATAGCATCACAATGTTAGCCTATTAGCTCAAATGGAAGAGCGATGTGCTCATGCACAAAGATGCGAGTTCAAATCCCGCATAGGCTAATCTAACAGTATGTTAAAATTCTTCTTTGTAAGCTGATTTTTAGTTGGTTTTATCTTTAATTAATTGCAGATTGAAAAATTCTCAAATTGAAAGATATTTGTTATGATACATATCACAGACCTAGAAATTTACATTCAAATTCTTTCAAAGCATTTCTCTATTTTTAACATTTGGCATTCAAGGTAGCTTTTAATGACAGAACATGGTTACCCAAGATCCCATAAATCCATTCAAAAAAAAAGATTAACATAATCAAAATTTCAGACCCCAAAACAGCAAACAAAACCCAAAAATAAATGTCATGAAAAGTCATTAACAACCTATGACCAAGTGTTCTTCAACCCCATAAAATAAATGGTCATCGAATGACATCAACAACATGAGACTCGGAGAGGAAGTGTTCTTGATCCATTCAAAGCTTTTCCTGAGAGATCCCCTCATTTGATCTTCAACTGTATAAACGTAGCTTATATTCCTCATGAACACAATCCTAACTGTCATACATGTTGTATATATGTCTAGCTTCCTGCTTATTAACAAACAATCAGAGAACATAAACATATTAAATTTGATAATATAAACTATGATTATTTTGTTTTAAATGGATTCATATGTCAACCATACCTTTGGTGGTTCATTTTGACAAGCTTGTTTTTTCTTTCTCTGATTTTCTGTTGGTTGATCTACCGAATCATGAGTTGCATCCTTCTTCTTCTTCTTCTTCCTATGTAGTTTCTCAGTCCAACTTTTTGACCGCTTTCCTCCTTTTCGCCCCACTTTTTTCTTCAACTGAGCAGTTGGAGGAATTATTGCACCACATTGCTGAATAGTTGTATTGAGATCAGGAATGGACAAAGCAGCTTCATGCCCTTCAAGTTGTATGCTCGACAACATCTTAGCAACATCATCAATCACAACATTTAACTTACTGTCTAGAAATTGGTATGACTCTTCAAAATTGGCCGCTTGAGAAGCTATGTTTACAAATTTGCGACATAGATCTCTATATCTTCTTGTACAGTCCAACAGAGGATCCTCAACAACTACCCTGCCACTAATATCTCGCACAGTTCCAACTCGAGCTTCTTTAGTCCATCGCCTAAGAATATATTTTTCTGGAAGCAATTTAATATTCATTGCATCAAGGACCTTTAAAGCATGAGCACATAATATTCCCAATCTATCCCACATTTTGCAGCTGCACGAAACTGTTTGAGTGGAAGGATCACCCATAACTTTATACTCTGCATCAGCAACTTCACTCTCATCAAAACTGAAAATTGCAACAATAAACTCACTGCTCAATTGACCTTCAACTGGTGGCTTGATATAGGCAGCTGTAGACCAATCATATTCATCTTGAAATGCCTCAAAAATTTTAGGAGTGTATAAATGACCAGCTTGCCTGAGTAAGGGTGTCCTCTTCATCTTCATTCTTGGCAATTTTTCTCGAGACTCAAATTCAGAATTGATCTCATTTTGACGCTTTTGCCTAATAACTCGCTCAAATTGTTTAAAGAACTGTATTATATCTAGGTTGGAATGCAGATAATCTTTCAAGTCTCGATTCAAACTCTCACTTAATTGTGTGCTCCTCATCCCCAAAGAAAAAATATCCATCATATAGCATTGTGCCCACTTTTTCTTCAAGGCATAAATACTATCTAGCCAAGAACTTTTCTTTACTTTCTCACGCAATGCATTGAAAGCTTCTTCAAAGTCAACTTCCTTCTCATAGTCATACATACAAGCTTTGAAATCTCGAAGAACATTAGACCCATCGTGTATCAAATGTTTGGTTGCGTTTTGCATTATATGCCATGTGCATAATCCGTGAAAAGTATCTAGCATAACCTCATCTATTTCCTTCCCCATGGCAATATCTTGATCTGTGAAAATAGTCCTTGGTTGCTTATTATCATGTGTTGCCAGAAAAGTTTCAAACAACCACTTAAAAGATTCCATGGTTTCGTCATATAGAAGTGCAACACCAAAAACAACAATCTCTCTAAAATGATTGAAGCCAACAAACATACCAAGAGGCCTATTCTCCTTATTTGTACCAAATGTAGTATCAAAAGCAACGACATCACCGAATAAAGCATTATCAATAAGCATCTTTGCATCAGCCCAAAAGATGTTTGTTATTTGTTCTTCATTATCCAATTGAATTGAATATTGAAATGAAGGATTTTCTATCGTTTGCGTGTGAAAGTACCTCAACAGACTATCGACTTCTCCGTAGATCAAGTTTCGTTGACGCTTTCTTCTCAAGTAATTTTTGTGGTCTCGGTGTGTGAAACCAAGATTAGCCGATCCACCAACATGTGCTCCTATATACTCATGTGCTGCTTTAGGCTTAATTCCAGAGTCATCGGCAAGCTCAATTTCAACTGCTTGGGCTTCGGATATTTTCCTCTACGATGACAACAAGTGAGTTGTCTCTGGTAAATGTAAGGGATGGTTATGCTCAAACACAAGATCATGTATTTGATATTTGCCTGTCTTCTTTATCAATTGAATCTCAATGCGAGCTTTGCAACCTGTTCTAGTTTCAGTCCGAGGACGAATCGATGCACTGCCTTTCTTGTCACGATGCCCTTCCTTTGCACATACAAATCTTCTTGAAGTTACTTCCCCATCCTTATTCTTGCTTGATCAGGTTCCAAATCCTAAACAAAATTATTTTTTTGTTGTAATTAACAATGTTCGACCCCCTCATTGTTGAGCTTGAGGCTCCGCCAGTGGCCCGAACTCACACCAACCCGACCTACTTCACATATTACCAGCCCAAGCATGGCTAAACCAGACCCTTGTCCCACCCCTTGGGCATGTATGACCGGCCTAAACCAGCCCCAACTCTACCCCTTCTCATTACAATTAATTGTTAGCTTATTGTGACAAGTTAATTCGGGTAAAGATTCCACCAATCTTTCCGCGACCTCCTTCACCTCCCTTGTTTTCCACCACCATTTTTGTGCAAGTTGACCACACCCTTGTCCCCCTCTTAGCCATGGCAGTCCTGCCCCTAAAGCTCAGAAAAATGTAGTCCTAAGTCCCCTCCCTTGACCCAATTTCGTACCCAATTCAATTAAGTGAAGCACACAAAGGGGTACTTATAACCCCCACTTTTAATCTACATTAAGAGCACAAATTCCACTTCTTATTCCCCTATATTGAGTTGGCCTCTCACCCTCATTCCAACTCCACTTCTATCACTTTTATTCCATATATTTCATAACTCCATTAAAAACACCCAGGCACGGAACCAGGAATGAAAATCGGGATATGCTAAAATCGTCTTATACAATGAAAAAGTTTTTAAGAGTTATTAATGTCACATGTATAACACATGTACACATGTAGAAAAAAAAACTAATAAAGAGAAAAATAAAATATACAATGAACAAATTTTTAAGATTTACTAATAACACATGTAGAAAAAAACAAGAAATGGAGAGGTGGGAAGGAATCGAACACTGGTTGTTTGGCATTGCACTCTATTTGGGCCTTTCAAAATCAACCAGCTTAGCTAAGATACTTACCAACTTTTAATTATATAAATTCCGCATTTTTTGATGGGCTGCAGCAAAACTCAACTCACCCCTAAATCCGTGCCTAAAAACACCTCTCATAACCACACCAAAACTCCATCCATTTCCACACACAAAAAAAGACCCCTTCTATTTTCTCAAGACAAGTGACTCGAAAACTCACCATTCCTATACCATTACAACCAAACGAAGAAGAGAATCTAGGAGTACAACCATCCAAACCCCTAATTCAGTGGTAGGTAAGCTTGGTTTCCTCTCTTTCCTTCCACCCCTTAGGGCTGATTTTTTTTTATCACTTACTAAGCCTCCTTTTCCCTTTACTATGGTGGCCAAGATTGGAGTTGGAGTCGTCCCTAACCAAGCCCTTGCCAAAGGGAACTAGGAAAAGCCGGGGAGGAGAGCTAGCACATATCACCGTCCTAGGGCCTTCTTAGTGGTTGAGACACCCTAAGGTATACTCCTCACCATGATTTCCTAGGGTAAGGCCGTAAGGCCATGAGCCAAGTAAAGTGGATGTGTGTTGTGTTGATATAATGTGGGGATGGAAAAAACACCTTAAAATGAGCTAGATGATGGTTGTTAAATGGAAGCGGCTAAACCTTAGTAACCGATTATTAGGACTTAATATGGACTTACTAAAGTTAACCTAAGGTTTGTTTAAGAGTTTTTGACGAAATATAATGTGGAACATTGGGAATACTGAAAAATAGTTATTGTTCATCGACATCTTAGTAACCGGTTTTTTTGAAGAGTTTAAAAATGGTTTTGGGCAAAATTCCAAAAGGAAAAGTTGTATAACTATCAGTTCTATATTGTCTAAAAATATGATGATTTTTGGAATTTCATAACGGGAGTTACAATATCATTACTGAGTTACTGTAAGTGAAAATTACGGGAAAACGACTCATGAAAGATTGGTGCATGAACATTATAATTTCATGTGAAGGTAATTTATACTGAAAATAGTTTCATATTAATTTTTACATAAAATAAACAAACAAAAACAAATATCAATCATTCTTTATTCTTCATTAGGAAACCATGTACTTTAGAGTCAATCGCATATGTTTCTTAATTTATTTGTCATTTCATGAAATAACATTTATTGGCGATGTTAATTTATAAACTTATTGGTATTTTTTACATGTATTTTTTTATCACTTAGTTATCCAATAGAGGGTGCATAATAAAATAAAAGATCTTTATTAGGGCATAAGTTAGCTCATATGTTGGTGAAACAGTACTAAATAAGATCATCTCCAACAACTTCTCCAAAAATCAAATTATTTTTGCTTCAACACCAACAATTTTCTCATTTCTAATATTTGGATAATGATTTACTTTTGCAGAATTCTTCATATTTAGGGAAGCCTCTCTATTTTATTTAATTACAATTACAATTACAATGTCAATTACAATACAATTTCTCTTTAATTTAATTAAAATCCCATCTTTAATTAATTAAAAGTCATCTAAAAATAAAATACAGGATTATCACTTAAATATATAATTTTATTTATAAAAAAATCTCATGAAAAGATTATGGATAGTTATGTGGCTAGGCCATGAAAATTGATTAAATTAATTATTACTCCCCCCGTTCGCGAAAACTTGTCACTGCCTAAATTGCCCTTATTTTTGTCTTAATTATCTCAAAGCAAAGTACAATCCCATTTTTCAAGGTAATTCAAATTTTAAATAAACGAGGGTAAATTGGAAAATATATGGATATATAAAATATCTAAAGTGACAAATTTTTTTTAACAAAATCAAAACTCTAAAATGATAAGTTTTCGCGGACGAAGGGAGTATGAATTATGATTAAATTAGAGGAATAAAATAAAATAAAGATATTTAAGTTTGGTCGGAGAGTTTTGGATAGCTTCTTGAAAATAAGTATTAATATAATCCTCGTAAACATTCCTTCAGCATCTCATCATCAATAAAGTATGTGTTACAATCATACACAAGAACCTTCCTTTCTTCAATATTAATTTCAAGAGCAACTCAATGCTTGTGTTTAATATTGAAGGGTGTATATATCATCTTTGCATTACCTCAATACTTAGCAAAGTCAGGATCAAATGCTACATTATATGAACCAACTACTACAAGTAAATAAGGATGATATAGCACCCAATCTAATATAATAATATCTTGAAATTTCAGAGGCTCTTCTAGTGCTTCCCCAATATGCAGACAAAGCATATTACACATGTTTTAGTAGATTATCAACAAGACCATTATATTTTTCATTAAAAATAGAACACATATAAATTATATATACTTACATTGCCCTCCATCCATTTTGTTTGCCCAGTGATAACTTCAAAAAATTCTTTCTTCAATAGTAAAATTCACGTTAAAACAAGAAGAGAGAATGTCAGCTTATTAGAAATATTAAAATAACTACTCAAAATGTCAGTATAAAAATAAGCACCTATTCCCTTCTATGTACGAATACAAAAAGATATGATCATCTTGAGATAATAAAGACTTTGAAGCAATGTATTTTAGAGCTTTGTCCTTTTTCTTATTTTCATAGGGACTCAAACAAAAAGTACTACCTTTAGGTATACTCTTTGATAACCTTAATTGCTTAATATCAGCATGAACTTCAGGATATGATTCTTTCGACCCATCAAAACAATCAACGCGTTCACCAACACCATCAGAATCATCACCAATAAGCTTTGTGACAACTGCATTACCCTCATTATCCCTTAAAGCAAGTTAAGGTCAACATCTTTTGTTGGAATATCAGCTGCTTTAGTATGAATGTCAGCATCTCTTGAAACAATGTCATCCTTCACTACAGATTTCCCTTCATTAGTTTCAGCATTGACTACGGTTATAGATATGACAGTCTTGGGACTGAGAGTAGCCTTAGGACTGAGGGGAGCCTTGGGACTGAGAGGAGTCTTCACTAGAACGTCCTCTAAGACTTCATCAGCCTTCTACCCCTCAACATTCTCCAAAACATCATCAACCTTATGTACATATTTCCCTTCAACATTAGCATGGATGTCATCTTGTTCCACATGGTCCGAGTCATGAGCAAGATCAACTGCAGAAAGTACGGAATCGGACTCAATAGGCTTTGGACACTCAACAAGTGTGACATCAGTTTCAGCTTCACCTAAAGTTCATGCCCCAATTTTAGCTTCTTTTGCCTCATCTTTTTTCTCTTGATCTTCATGAGGAATATCCACACAAACTTTCAGTCCAGACAACACATGAGCAATAACCTTCTTTGGAAAATCATCGGAAGGAATTAGTTTTGAATCATAGAAATTTGGATGCATGGAATCAAACAGGGTAAACTTGTTTTCAATACTAGTAACCCTACCACCAATATTTTCAACCCCCCTAACTTCTTTTTAAAGATCAACAATACCTTTCTCTAACTTTAAAACCCTGATTATCAGCTTCAGTGCCCAATCGGGAGTAGCCACTAAAGTATCGAGCTTCAATGACAACTCTCTTGCCCATTTATGCATCTCTCTTTCAAGACCACTGTTGTCAGCACGTTTAAAATCTTTCTCAACCCCTTCATTGTCTAAGTTATACCCAAACTCAACCCGTTCATTGTTGGCATAATTCATGTCATCATCACCTCCAACAATAACCCCCCCCCCCCCCAGTGTCTTCATCTTCTGCATCTTTCCCAACCCCATTGTCAGCTACACCAACACCTTTATCAGCTCCATCCATCCTTATGTCTACACCCTTCAAACCACTCTCCATCCCTTTGTTAGTATCCTCCACCCTTGTCCTAGCTCCACCCTTCAAACCACTCTCCATCCCTTTGTTAGTATCCTCCACCCTTATCCCCCCTCCCCCTAGTGTCTTCATCTTCTGCATCTTTCCCAACCCCATTGTCCGCTACACCACCACCTTTGTCAGCTCCATCCATCCTTATCTCTGCACCCTTCAAACCACTCTTCATCCCTTTGTTAGTATCCTCCACCCTTGTCATAGCTCCATCCAACTCCTTGTCACCTACATCCATCCTTTTTTTAGTACTCTCCTCCTCCTTGTGAGCTGCTTCAATGCCTTTATCAGCTCCTTCTAGCACTATATCAAGTAGACCCAACCCTTTCTCAATCACTTTTTCAGCACCCTTTCCCACACTCCCCCCTTCAATACACAACAACTCCTCACTATCAACTTCAATTCCCTAACCTTTTTACTCTTCTGAAATTAAAATTTCAAACCTATACCCTCTTCCGCTTCATCGTCTTTAACAACAACAAACCATCTTCTTAAACTGTTGCTCCTTATGCATACATGATTATACATGATTGATAGTTGCTCCTTATGCATACATGATTTATTCTGGGACAACTTCTCTATGAGAGTGTCAAGATACTCACTCTTGTATTTGGCATATTGGGGTTGTGGATCCAAAACTTAATTGATTTGGGAGTTTTGTAGTTCTCTATGCCGTTCTCACAAAACTTCTTCTTAAACTATCGGTCGGTGCTTTAATTTCAGCTATTATGTTGCTAATTGCTCATATAGGGGGGGATTAGGCATATTGATCACGAGATATATACCCCTCCAAGTATGGGATGGTGGTTATTGATGCGTTTATTCATGACATAGTTACCCCTTTAGCGGATGGATACTTGGGCATGGATGATGCACCCTTCGAAGGGTGAGGCATCGACTAGAGGGCGGGGAGGGAAGTCTACTTTCATTAGTTATTGTAGAGCTTCATTCCTTGTTACTTTTCGTATTTGCATTTCGTACGTCCCCACCCCCCTAACCCCCGTTTTGAGTGGGCCTATCCTACCTCTCCTCGGTGTTCATGGTAGACTCATATTTGAACTTTGCTACACTATTAGTTTCAACTTCTAAGTTTTTAAGTCAAGTAGATCCTAAGTCCTCAACTAAAATGGATAAAAGATGACCCAATTTAACCTCAAATCTTAGTCACGCTCGTGCCTCGACTGTAAGGTCTGTGGTTCTGTTTTAAACACCTTACTCACTTAGCATTCCCAATCCTTAATGGGATCAGGATGTTACATAAGTCTTACTTTAGCTCCTAAAAAATACTTATTGATTAATATATCACGAGTTGCCTATAGTAATGGGTGAAAATGCTTATATATGGAACAAAAATTTTAATGAGATGGGAATTTATAATGACGAGTTTTCAAGGGCATATAGCTAATAACTCTCCCCGGCCCTTGAAAAGTCCCTTTACATATATTATATTATATAAATAAAATTGCAATTTAAATTACACTCTACCAATTTCAAGATGTTTATTTTTATTTTTTTGTTAATTAAAATTTTGTGAGGGAAATTGAAAAAAGGGAACAAAACTGCTATAAAATGCATGAATTGGTCCCATTAAATATTACTGTAATATATAAATGCATCTTATTTTTCTTTATTTTTTTGTGTTTAAAATTTATTTTATATTTATCATTTTGTATGAATGTGTTTTGATCTTATAAATCTTATACAATGATGACTAACCAAGTAACTCTCAACTGAACTCCGATCATCAGTTTGTACTTTTTTTCAAAATATATAAATTATATCAACAATAATTAGCTTTTTTTATTAGGTAAAAATTCGACACACCGGACAGACCCGATGAGTCGAGAGGCCGAATAAATCGGCGACGTATAAACCGTCAAATATGCAGAAGACATAAAACAATAAAAAGACAGAACAATCAAATTACAAGGGTGCAATTATAGGCAAAGACTAGCATAAATGAAGAAAGAGCTGGAGCAGTGTGCAACAACTCATCCGTCAGTTGGTAGAGGCAACGCAGGGAATCCCTGGTGAACAAAGTGGAAACCTCACATTTGGACTCTGTCCTCGAGCCTTTAGGTTTCGAACACGTCTACGACCTCTTGCGCGTCGACACATAAGAAGAAACATCGCTCAAAAAACCGCTAGCCTCAAAAGCCTCAAAACCCACCACCAAGCAACTCGACGTCCCGCCACAAAATAACGGAAACAAACCAGATTTCTCTTCTTTTCTTTTTTTTTCCCTTCATTTTTTTCCTTTTTTTCCCTTTGCTTTGGGCCCAAGTTTTTATGCTTGGGCCCAAAGAACTAGAGATCGGGCCAAGCTTGGGCCCGAAGGATGAGAACGGGCCCAAGCAAGGAATATGGATGTTGACGTATGGCCACACCAGTCACGGACGACGACGGCCACACAGAACACCATCAGCCGGGGACGACGACGATACCACCAGCACGATCACCACCAGCCCACCACCACAGGATAACCAAATCGAAACAGATCTAGCGAAAACGGTGCGAAGAAGACTAGAAGCTCGATCGGGTATAGGAAGAAGAAGGCAAATCGAAGTGAATCGACGCGCAGAGACTCCTTTGCTGGAGAAGGACACATATGCAAGAGGGGAAGAAGGGAAGGGGGCGAAACTACCTCCGGTGATACCCAAATTAACTACCCACTACCACCACACACCACGCACCCAAAACAAGCCCCAAAACCACCGACACCAACTCAACAGAAGAAATCCACAAACCCAGATTGACAGGGAAGAAGCGAAACTTCACCCAATACCACACAAAGACCCAAAATACAAGGGGAGATGCACAAAGGGAGGGGAGCGGGAAAGAACCCCCAAAATAATTTCTACATAATCTACACCATAGTGAGGATTTAATCAGGAGGGTTGAAACCCTGGGTACACGAGAGGAGGAAGACAAAATCTAGAGAGAGGCTCTGCCCTCTCTCTCTAGATTTCTCTACTTCGGAAGGCGGAAGTGTCTATAACAATAATTAGCTTATGTTTAGTTTTGGTACGTGCCACCTTTTAAAAATTTTAGTTTTCATGTTTCTTGTCACTAAATTATATATGCACATAATTAATTAAGAAAAAATTTGTCTAACAGGCCATTATTTTGGCCTAAATTGGACAAATGTCCACGGGCCTATCCAAATTAGGTTAAAGGCCACCTCTTTTTTATTTTTTTAATCAAGCCTATCCTCCATCGAAGACATCCAGAATGAGGCATTCGCAGAGATTTCATCGACTATTAGTTGTCGGCGAAATCGCAGAGATCGGATCGGACGAAGGATGCGAGGACGGCGCCGATGATCAGATCGCATCTCGTTGTGAAGCACAGAGCACCGAAGCCTCTGAGCAGTGTTACGGTTTCACCTGTTTCAATCTCCAATTTCAGCAAGTTCCTCTCCCATGGTGATCTCTCTCTCTCTCTTTCTCTTCCCCTTTAAGTTACTTGTTTTCTCCATCACTGTCTCGATTTCTCTTTCTTCAGATCCACAGATTTGTTCGCATAGCTACCACTTCCGATCTCTCTCCGCCTCGTGCACCTGGAGCGCCTCTGTTGTTTTTCGATTCGTTTATTGATTTCTCATATCTATTTCTTTCTTAATTGACAAATTGATTTGATTCGTTTTGTTTTGATTGTTACTGTGGTGATCGAATATGAGAAACTATTTTTTTCGATTCAGTATTGGCGCTAGTGGTTTCGAGTCCGCAAATTAGTTCGTTCCGAGGGGATCGCAAGCCATGGATGCTCAAGGATTTCCTCCTCGACGACCTCGATTCGTGCTCCTCCAGCGGATTCCGCTCCTTTCCTCGGCGGCAGTGCTGTGTTGCCATCCGAAACCTCATCGAGATCGAGGTCCGCAACCGCAACTTCACGCGGATCCACTGTCAGCGCCTCTCCAAATCTTCGTCGTCGATGGGTACATGTATTAATAAAATTTGTACTAATTACAAAAAGATGACCAAGTTTTATATTTGCATTAATGGTCCAAATTTTTAGAATTTTATATTTTGCTTACTAATGTAATAATGAAGCAAAATATAAAATTAAGAAAATTTAAAGTCTCATAAACAATTAGTTTGGTGTCAAGCAACTTAAGTTTCAGCAATTCCGATTGTTGAAATCGAAGTTGCTTTTTTTTTCCCGTCACCACTTCGAAACCGGAGTTGCTGAAACCGAATATATATGGATTCAAGACCTTGATTGGTCTAGAGAGATGAATGTAACAACTTGGGCGAGTGCTGAAAATCGAGTGAGCAAGAACACGAGTTTTTACAATTTCAGCAATTTTTACAATTAATTAACAATTATATATTGAAAAATAGAATTTGTGGTTAATTTCTGAATATTTCTGTTCAATGTCTGTCATAATCTTCAAAATTCTTTGCTGCTATTGAAATGTATTATGTGTGTATGTTTTCCGCAATTTTTTTTATGTCCGCAATTTTTTAGTAATATTACATTTCGCTTTCAACACTTTTAATCGTGTCAATACTTTTAGAAATATCTATTTTTATAAAAAAAATAGTGGTGTCTGCAAATTTTTTTAACGTCAGCGGTATTTTGAGCGTTAGTGGGTGTCCGCATTTCAGCAAAATTCGTTATGCTGAAATGCGGACTCTTGGAGAGCTTATTAGCTTCTTGTGTTTTTGTGTGATCTGAAAATGCTGAAATTAATTGTTATTAGCAAAATTCGTTATGCTGAAATGCTGAAATTAATTATTATACAATTGTATGAGCTACTATATCTTGCACACAAGCATGTTCAGCAACACGGTTTCAACATCAATTTTGATGTTCCTTGCTTTAAATCTCCTTTAAAAGCCTTTTAGCTCAATAATAGAGCAATGTGCTTATGCGCAAATACATGGATTCGAATCCCGCATAGGCTAAATTTTATATCCCGCAACACGGTTTCAGCAACTCCGATTTCAGCAAACCCGGTGTCGAAGTGGTGACGCGAAAAAAAAAAAAAAGCAACTCCGGTTTCAGCAACACGGTTTCAGCAACTCCGATGTCGAAGCGCTGACGCAAAAAAATAAAAAAAACTAATTTCAGCAATTGCAACAACAATTTAAGAAACTCCGGTTTCAGCAACTCCGATTTCAGCAACTTAGGTTTCAATAACGCGCGAAAAAATAAACTAATTTCAACAATTTCAGCAACTGCGGTTTCAGCATCTTCGATGTCGAAGCGCTGACGCGAAAAAATAAAAAACTAATTTCAGCAATTGCAAAAACAATTTAAGCAACTCCGGTTTCAGCAACCCTGGTTTCAGCAACTCCGATTTCAGCAACTTAGGTTTCAGCAACGCGCGAAAAAAAAAACTATTTTCAACAATTTCAGCAACTTCGGTTTCAGCAACTTTGGTTTCAACAACTTCGGTTTCAGCAACTTCGGTTTCAGCAACGCGCGAAAAAAAAAACGCTGAAATAGGAGTTGCTGAAATCAAATGTGCTGAAACAGGAGGGGGGGCACTGGGGGCGCGCGTGGGGGGGCAAAGGGGCAAAGGGGTCAAGGGAAGGAAGGTGGACATTTTGCCAATTTGGAAGGGAAGTGTGGACATTTTACTAATAAAGGCCCTAATTATGGCCTATAGCACAATTCCCCCATTAATTAATTTGATTTTAAATTGTTGGGAGGAAAAAATCCTTTTTATTGAATCCTTTTTAATTGTGTTCGTTAATATAGGTGCATGTACCCACCAGTACGTAGTTCCATTAGAATATCATTAAATACATTATAATTTAATATTTTATACTTAAAATTTAAATTTTAAACTTAATATATTTAAATTATATTTATGGTAGGGATAAAAAAATATATTAATATATTAGGGGCAAAAAATGTGTCAAACGTGCACATTAATATTGTTGCATTTTATTTGGAAATTTAAGCAAATTTTTAATAAAAATACTTTTGAGCCTAGAAAATTAGTTTGAAAAATATTTTGATATTTTTTAGTATATAGTTTAGGTGTTTATGAATGAAAGGAAATGAGACATTACTTATTAGTATAAAAAAATATTATTAGATTCGAACAATGCTAATGTCTTATAAACGTATTTAATTTTGATTAAAAAGTAGTGTATAAAATGTTTTTACAATTTATAACCATTTTTAAGAATAAAATAGGAGAATTTGTTCATATGTTGATCTTTTAAGACTACATATGGAATAAAAAGTAGTTTTAAAAAATATTTTTTTTAAATTTAATAAAATATATTTTAAAATCTATTTGAGATTCTGATTTAAATATAAATTTTAAAATATTATAATATAATACTCCATATATATATTTGACAAAGTTAATTAACAGGTCAACAAATTTATCAATTGAAAACATATAATTAACCACACTTGCTATTTAATACAAGGACTTTACTTATATATAAAATTTAGATACTTTGAATAATTAAGTTCAGTTTAAATAATTTTTATTTGGCTAATTCTAATTTTGTGCCTTTAAGTTGTAAATCCCTGTCTAAAATTCTTGGCTCCACCGAAGGCTAGCACATGTGAACATGTATGAACACGACTTCCTAGCTGACATCCGTCCGGTCAGTTTGGACCCTTAAAAATAATGGATTGGAGATGGAACTGATGAATTAGGTGCTTGTAATGAATGTAAAGAAGCTAAAGATGGCAATTTTAAAACTCAAAACACACCCATCCCATCATGTAATGCCAAACCCATACGCCATGTTCTCATTTGAAAGGTACCTGCTATTTCAGGCTATACCTATTAAATTAAGTCCTTAAAAGTAGAAAGTTATTTCAAAATTCAGGTTGTTGGTGATAATATATTATGGGGATGGATGCACTCTACAAGTACACTCAAGTCAAGTCGATCTGTCGTTACTCCAATTTACAACTCTCCTTGGGTGTAAACAGGGGCGGAGGGAAGGGGGTATGAGGTGGCTCGAACTCCTCTAGTCCTCTAGGTCGGAGAAAAACGTTACAAAAAATGTATTTTTTTTTTTATGATTTTTGATAGTTTAAAGGTTAAAAAACCATTAAAAATATTAATACATTAGTAAGTGTGCTCAGCTTAGTTGGTATAAAGTGGGAATTTGAATGATGAATTTTTGAGTTCAAATCCCTATAGCTTCATTTTATTTATTTTTTTCCCTTTTAGCTTTTTAAATTCAAAAACTACTATATTCTTTTCAAAAACATATTGAAAATTGTATCTCATATGTATATTCAAAAATTTTTTTGATAATATAATTGAGCCTCCCTCGATTTTTTTTTCTGGCTCCGCCTTAATTATCCTCAATTCTCCGCTTTTTACCATACTTTATTTGTGGATCACAACAATATAAAGGGAACAATAAAAGAGGGCACCTCCATGGCTCCATGTCCATCATCTTACACTTGATACTCATTTTATTTGAATTTTTGTTCCATCTATTTCATTTTCAAGTAGTTTCACTCGAAAAAAATCGAAATGAAATCAGAAATCAAAATGACTTCTTTCAAAAGCCCAAATCAAATCCGTTATGGTCAAATATGATAAGTTGAAATTAGGCCTAATTAGCCCATTTTCTAAGTATCTTCGAACTCAAAACAACATTAATTGTGGCAATTTCTTTTAGATAAAATTTGCAAAACCGGCCCATTTTTTGAATCAAATTAGGAAAGTGTCCACCACCCCTTTTAAATTAGCTAAAAGTCCACCTTTAATTTAACCCTAAATTCGTGCCCCCTATTCTCCCAAATCTCCCAAATCTCAGATCTGATATCTACGTTTCATTTGCTGCCTCATCAACACCAGCAAAGACGATAATCCGGCGTTGTGCAGAGAGGAGTCCTGCTGGACGATAATCTCAGATCTGAAATCAGATTTGATGGATGCGCTGAACAAGGAAGGGGGAGACGTCGCCATCATTCTCCAGATCTTCACGAGGCGGCGGTGGAATCCTGTTGGCCGAGGTCGGAGGCAGTGCTGGTGTTGATGAGGCAGCAAAGGAAGGGGGAGAGGTCGGAGTGGAGGCGGAGGTCGGAGACGGAGGCGAGGGGGTGCTAGATCTGGATCTCAAATCATTCGTCATGACCACAACGAAGGCGATGTCGAACGGCGGAGATCAGGATCCGGCGCCTCATAACCGAGTCTATCCGATCTTCATCAAGCTCGACGAGGACGAGATCTCCGCCCTATCTCCTGTGCTCGACGAGGACGACGCCGTCGCTCATCTCTTCCCTCCCTCTCGCCGCCTCTTCCTTGCCGACCAATTGAAGCGCCTCCTCTCCAATTGAAGTGCCTCCTTCCTCCAGCAACAAGTTCACTTACACCTGCGACGATCACACCTTCAACTACCTCGTCAATAATGGCTTCGGTACCCTCACTCTTTATCTATTCCCGTTGTTTCCTCGCTTAGATCGATGTTTGTTTCTCGTTTTCTATTAGCGGCTCTACATTTGTGTTTGATCTATCACATGATCTAGACTTGATACTGCTTCTTACACTTGTGCAAAATCATCTGCAAAAGATGTCATTTTATGTTCCATTTCCGATTTCATCGAACCAAGAGCAATTGCTTGCTTTTATTGCAGGCAGGACTAGTGTTAGACAAGTCTCAGTTCGGATCTTACTTTATGTATTCAACCATGGATTCTCTTATACACAATCTCTACCATTTTCAGCATTTTTTCCTTACAAAGCTTGTAAACATCTTGAACAATTTAAACTGAAAGTGAGAGTAAGGATATCCTGAATCTGTTTTACCTCATTTTTTCCTTTCAGGCTTGTTTTTATTTGTTTTGCCCCTTTGAGTCACAATGTTTGTTTGCTATGATGGAATTGATTGGGAAGTTTAAATAGAGGAACACTAGCTGATTACATTCTTCCCAAACTTGCAGTTTACTAGCTACGTTGTTGCAGTGGAATATCCGTCCTGTTTCGTCGCCGAATCCGAATCCTCCGATCCGTCCACTGTCTCCAATGGCGTCTTTCCAACGCCTTCGTCATATGATAAGCGATGTAAGGCCTAATTTCAGCATGTCTTCCTCTTCTTCAACCCTCGCCATGTCTTCAATCTTCTTCAGGCAGAAGATCGATTGGCAACAGCCATGGCTACATCGGGTGCTAGATAGAACGGTGGAGTCCGGGTCTTGTTTCGCCGTCGAATCCGCATCCTCCCGGCACATTTTTCTCTCTCCAGTCTCCACTTTGAGGTTCGTAGCTCTCCTTGCATACTACAGAGCAAGAATTCGTGAGGTGGGTGTGTGACTTGGGTTTTGTAGTTGTACGCAAGTGTTGCTCTTCACCTTAAGATGATATGCTGCAACATATGCTGAAATAGGGGTGAAGAAGACTATGACTAAATTAATTAAGGGAAGATTAATGTAGAAATATGAGTCTAACAGTCAAAAGATATTTCTAGGATCCTATACAATTATTTATATTTAAAAAATTTCATCAATTATATGGATTTTTGTAATACACTATGTATAGCATAAGGTCAAAGATATTTCCACACGTAACTATGGAAAATGTGTCGTATGACCCACTGTCGAAATGTAATACAATCAACGTTGTGCGAATTTGGAGATAATAAGTTCCAAATCAGTATTTATTTCATTTTTTAACATTAGATATTTTCGTAAGCAATTACATTTTTGAACATTAGATATTCTCATTCGCATTTCAGCAAAATTCGTTATGTTGAAATGCGGACAGTTGGAGAGTTTATTAGATTCTTGTTTTTTTTTTGTGATCTAAAATGTTAAAATGCTGAAATACTGAAATTAATTCTTAGTAGCGAAATTCGTTATGCTGAAATGCTGAAATTAATTCTTATAAAATTGTATGAGCTACTATATCTTACGCACAAGCATGTTCATCAACACGGTTTCAACAATTCCGGTTTCAGCAAAAAAAAAGAAAAAAAGCAACTCCGGTTTCAGCAACACAGTTTCAGCAACTCCGTTTTCAGCAACTCCGGTGTTGAAGCGCTGACGCGAAAAAAAACTAATTTAAGCAATTACAACAACAACTTCAGCAACTCCGGTTTCAGCAACTCCGATGTCGAAGCGCTGACGTGAAAAAAACTGCTAAAAAAAGAAAAAAGAAAAAAAAAACAACTCCGGTTTCAGCAACTCCGGTGTCAAAGTGGTGACGCGAGAAAAAAAAAAGAAACTCCGGTTTCAGCATCCCTGGTTTCAGCAACTCCGATTTCAGCAACTTCGGTTTCAACAACACGTGAAAAAAAAAAGAAAAAAAGAAGAAAAAAAAAGCAATTCCGGTTTCAGCAACACGGTTTCAGCAACTCCGATGTCGAAGCGCTGACGCAAAAAAATAAAAAAATAATTTCAGCAATTGCAACAACAATTTAAGCAACTCCGGTTTCAGCAACCTTGGTTTCAGCAACTCCGATTTCAGCAACTTAGGTTTCAGCAACGCGCGAAAAAAAAAACTAATTTCAACAATTTCAGCAACTTCGGTTTCAGCAACTTTGGTTTCAACAACTTCGGTTTCAGCAACGCGCGAAAAAAAAACGCTGAAATAGGGTTTGCTGAAACCAAATGTGCTGAAACAAGAGGGGGGCGCGCGTGGGGGGCAAAGGGCAAAGGGGGCAAGGGAAGAAAGGTGGACATTTTGCCAATTTGGGGAGAATGGTGAACATTTTACTAATAAATGCCCTAATTATGGCCTATAGCACAATTCCCCCTTTCTTTTACATACCCATCAATATAGAATATTACGAGTAATTAAGTAAGCCCTTACACGAGTCATGTAATACTCGATACAAACATAGATATAGATGGTAGCAGAGATTCCCGTCTCAAGTTTGCAAAAATCCTTGCAGTTGCTCGTAGTGATATAACATGTATAAAAAATTAAAGGTTTCTATTTATGAAATGGTGATTGCTGGCATCACATGTACATGAATCCTTTATTTGATAGATGACCTACCTGCACATATTGAAAATGCAAGATATCGATCCTTTATTTGGTTATATCCAAGTAGAGTAGTGATTATGGATGTTTTAATTGTATCCTGAAATTGGGTTGAATTGGTGTCTCTTTTTAATTAAAAGATTCTAAGTAAGATTTTAAAATCTTAAATCCGGAATTATAAAACAATATATGTTCAGGATTTATTTTATAACCCTAGGTCAAGATTTTATACCTACAGATTCGAGATTTTTATAAATATACGTTTAAGATCTTATAATTATATATTTTACTCCACATTAAGTAGGTTCAACTTTTTATAATCTTGAACCCATAATTATTATAAAAAAAAATAGGTTCAAGATTTTAAAATTTTGAACCAATATTTATAAAATCTTGAACACATGGTTATAAAATCATGACTTACCATTACAAAAATCTTGAAGCTATCATCAAAAAATTTGAAACTTATAGTTATAAATATTGAACCTAACATTATAATAAATATTTTGTCAGAGCATGTTTATCAGTGAGCCTCGGTTCGGGCTCTTAACTTACTTTTCAACTGCCACATCAGTTAAAGAGCCCAACCCAATTTTTTACCTTTTCAGCAAATTATCAGTGAGCCCACTCCGGGGCTTTTAACTTCACTTTTTAAAAAAAACATATTCAATAACGGTGTCTATGGGTAGATAAAAAAAATTACATTCAAAAATAATTTTTTTTAAATTTTTTTACATTAACAAAATAGAGAAAAATCGATTTAAAGAAAAAATTAATCAAGCGCTGCCACATGGCAGCGCTGCAGTGGCCCTCCCTGTAATGAGCTCGGGCTCATCTTCAAGGTCGTTTTTCCCCGGACTCATGGCCACCTCACTTCTTCTTTCATTTTTCTTTTATTTTTTGCCTATGTGGATTATTGGTGAGCCCTTGGGCTCACCAATAAACATGCTCTAAATATTTTGATACTATAATAAACTTATATTGACATATTTCCCCACTAACAATTTGATAGATATGATAATATAAAAAAAATCATGAACCATAGTTATATAAAAAAAAATCTTCAACCCACAATTATAATAAACATTTTGGAAATATTTTGATATTATAAGCAGGTTCAAGATTTTAAATTCTTGAACTCATAATTATAAAACAATATTGTCAAAAATTTATTAAGTAGGTTCAATTTTTTTATATAATGCTAGTTCAAGATTTTTATAACTATAGGTATAAGATCTTATAAAAATCTTTCAGTTATAAAAATCTTACACCTAACATGAACCTATGTATAGGTATAAAAATCTTATACCTAATATTATATATAAAATCTTGAACCGAGAGTTATAAAAATATTGAATCTATAGTTATAAAATTTTGAATATATAATTATAAAATGTTGAACCCACCCTTATATATATAAAAAAAGAACCTATATATAATTATAAAATCTTCAACTTATTGTTGGGTTGATTTGAATCTAATAGGTTTTACTGATAGGATTAATTCGAGTGGAATTAGATTTATCTATATATTTGTGGTTAGTAGGTCTAGTCCTTGTGGGATTATATATCTTTAATTTATATTAAGAGCTATATAAAAATATAAAAATATAATAATAATCAACGGCAGCGCAAGATCAATGGAAAAGAGTGTGGGCATATATATATATATACTAGTCTTATTACCCGCATCTTATGCGGTTTTTTATATATTAATTATTTTTAACTTAAATTTAAAATTAAATATGCATATAATGTTCAATTATGCTAATTTTTCATGGTAATATAAATCTAGGTATGTTTTTTCAAAATATCTATTCTTTTTTGTTGTTGTTTTTTATGTAAAATAAAATGAAATAAACCGAGAAAGTAGTATGTATACTATTATTAATTTTTTTTGAAGAGGTACTATTATTAAAAGATTGAAACAAAGCTTCGAACACATGGAAATAATTATTAGATTTTTTTCCAAATTGATCTAGTATGTACACTATGATATTAAAAAAAAAAATCTTTTTTAATGATCGTTTAGACTCCACCTAAACCCTTGATCACACCCTACCTAGACTCTGCATAAACCCTTAATTTAAATGATAAAATTAATATGTATTATATTTGATTCCCTCACAATTCGACTTTTGTTCGATTCCATTGCTCTGAAAAAACAAATGATCCCTAGAATAAATAGTATCACCGAAGGCTCAGATTATAAACGATTTCATGACCTTAATTTATGACCTAACATGTATTAAATTCGGTTAAAGAAATTTAGAATTCATAGTTGAGTTGTTGTAAACCGTATACATAATCATCTTCACAAATCCAAATATGATAGGTTTTGTAAACACTTAAGATATAAAAATTAATGGTAACAACTCATATTGATAAGTTTAATAATTTAAATGATAAAATTTATAACCACTTAAGATATAGAAATTGATTATAATAATCAATCAAGGTAGACACATAAGTTAGTTCCATTTTGATAATATTTTAAAACTTATTTAAATAAATCTAATTGATTTGGATAAACTAACTATAAAACATTAATCTATTTTTTTATAAATGTATTTCCAATCCACACGATGATTATTATATTATTTGTTTTATTTTAACTTGTGCAATAAGTTACATTTTTACCTTATTTAGTTACATTTTGCGATTTATTTGATGAAATGTAACTAATTTTGAAAAGATAAAGAATCTTTAAAATATGTCATAAAATTAATTAAATTAAATCTTAAGTTTTAAGCAATTATCTTTAATATATATGTTCCAACCAATAATATTTGCTAAATACGTATAGACTAAAAACGTATTTAATTAGCTAACCTTAATCTTATTACTATGTATTATGAAAATAATAAATAGAGAAATCCAAATCAACCATCATAGTAAGTAGGTACAATTTGCAGTTTTACAGTTTAATGACGTTACAATATAAAAATAATTGTACGTTGTTTAAATCTTTATATCATATTTTTACAATTTAACAAAGATGCATTTTTACTTAAACTAAATCTTTCAAATTAAGATGTAGATAAAATTATAAAAATTTAAGTTATTATATTGGAAAGATTATTTCATCTAATTAAAATATAAGGTTATATTGAATAGATTATTAATCTAAAAAGATAAGTTTTTTACCTAACTATATTTGTTTATTAATTGATGTGGCCCAAAAAGATAATACCACTTTAATTCAGAAAATGACACGTAAGCAAAAATAATCCCGCTTTAATCCAGAAAATTCCGCGGACGCGAGATCGCACCAGAGACCGTTTCTGGCCTCTGTTTTAGTATTTTATATAGATATATGATCGATCATATATAGGAAAAAATTAAGATGAGCAATTAATATATCCGCCACCCAACAAATTAAATTAAATTGATTTAGTTCGATCACAAGTAAAAAAGGAAGGTTCTTTTAATGACCCCGAGAATTGATCTCTTATCTCGCTATATCGCTAGAAAGGGTTATATAAAAAAATTAGGAGGAGTTTAGGGGATTGAGAAAGCCCTACCTCCAAACAACAACAACAACAACAGCCACCAAAACTCATAAAGTTAAAAGTTGTTCTCAACAAACATACAGAGATTCCACTTGATCGATCGATTGGGGGATCTTCTCCGGGAATTGACGGAGATTTCGCTCCATTGTGGTCAACGGATTCACAACGTACGTACGTTCACCAGAGTCTCACTCGTTTTGTATTGAATTGAATATTCCCCTTGCAAATTAAAGTACATGTATCTCTTCTTCAACCTCAAACTCAAACTCAAACTCAATCTCAGTTCTCAATCTCTATATCTATCTCTATCTCTGCTGCAGGCCGGCTACACTAAGTACCTGTCATGACTTCACATCAAATTACAGCGGCAGCAACAGCACCGGTTTGTTTCTCTCTCCCTTAACCTTTGGGAATTGCCTGCCTTCCTGCAAGTTTCTTGTTTCCAAGACCCATCCTTTTTTTTTTTTTTTATGTCTCCAGGAGGATATCAGGGGGAGGCATGTTGCTACCCTCTGCTGTTGGTTCTTGGGGCTGGGCTCCCTTCTCGCCTGGAACAGTATATTGACAATTTCCGATTACTATTACCAGGTCTTTCCGGTATGCCTAGCTACCCTTGAAACTCGATCATGTTTCGACCCCTTAATTAACCCGAGGCCCAAGTTTTTTTTTTTTTTTGTTGTTGTTGTTGATGTTTTCTTTTCTGTTTTTGTAGAACTACCATCCATCAAGGGTGCTGCCTCTCACCCACCTTCCCTGCGCGGTCATTACAATGCTCTACTTGGCTTGGAATGAGTCAAGTATTGGCACCAGGAATCGCAATATAGCCGGGTTCTTGCTCTTTGCTATTAGTAGTTTCCTACTTGTGGTGGTAAGTTCTATACATATATATTATTGTTCCATCATCTGTTTATATGTACTCCATCTTTATTATTTTGTAGTAACATCTTGATGCATTGGGAGTGACTTGCAGTTGGATCTGGCTTCGCACGGCAAAGGGCATATACAAGATTACATCTTCCTCTGCCTCATTTGCGGTTCTTTTGGAGTTGGAGATGCCCTGGTCCAAGGTGGAGTCGTCGGGGACCTCTCTTTCATGGACCCTGTATTTTTGCAGGTATATATGCTTGTTGTTGTTGTTGTTTTCTTTTTAAAAAAAAATTATATATATATATATATCAATCTGCCCAGCCTCTTGATTGCTCGATCATATATATGCATGTTTGCAGTCATTCTTTGGTGGGCTAGCTGCTTCTGGTGCTCTAACATCCGGCTTGAGGCTAGTGACAAAAGCGGTGTTTGAGCAAAAGAAACAAGGACTACGACATGGTGCACGTGCGTAAATCCTTTTCTCCCTTGTAAAATCAAATTGAAACACACACCTTTGATATAGTTTGATGTATTGATTGATGTTTTTCGGTTGGCTGTAGTTCTGTTCATGGCAATGACCTCGGCATTGGAGTTTCTATGCCTTCTACTCTATGCAATTGTGTTCCCTAGACTGCCCATTGTTAAGTACTATAGGGCAAAAGCAGCCAATGAAGGGTCAACAACCGTTGCAGCTGATCTTGCTGCTGCTGGTATACGACAGGTGATCAATCGAGCTCCAATCCATATATACTATATACCTAGCTTGAATTAGGAAAGTGATCGATCAGATTGGTGAAGCTTATATATGGTTTGTTTTGTTGGCTTATGGCAGGATGATTGCAGGAACATAATAGAGGAGCGGCTGAGTACAAAGCAACTAATATGGCAGAATTGGGATTATGCTCTTGACTTGTTTGTCATATATACGCTGACATTGTCGATTTTTCCTGGTTTCCTTTACGAAAACACAGGAACTCACAGCCTCGGATCCTGGTGAGTCGTCGGCTGATCTATTTCCCTGCCTTTCTACTGAAATCGAATGTGGTGGCAATATATATGATTTGTTTTGTTTTGTTTTTGTTTTTGTTTGATTGTTAAGGTACCCTCTTGTTTTGGTAGCCATGTACAACTGTTGGGATCTGATTTCCAGATACACCCCTTTGGTACATTGCTTGAGGATTAAGTCGAGAAAGGTCCTGTTGGCAGCCAGCGTAGCTCGCATCCTCTTCGTCCCGGCCTTCTACTTCACTGCCAAGTACGGTGACCAAGGCTGGATGATGATGCTCATCTCTTTGCTTGGGATGACCCACGGCCACCTAACAGTGTGCGTTATGATGGCCTATCCCAACGGCTACAGGGTAATTAAATTAAATCGATCATGAGTCTAGTACTCTAGTCTCCAATTTTTTTTTTTTTATTTTTTATTTTATTTGAATTTGTACGTGCTTTTTTTTTTAAGGGACCCGAGCAAAACGCACTGGGAAACGCTCTTGTTGCCTTTCTTCTTGCTGGGTTATTCTCCGGTGTCGCTCTCGGCTGCCTGTGGATTATTGGCAATGGGAGCTTCTGAGGAACCAATTCAAAGCAGGCAGCTTATATGCAGCTTTCACATGGCCGTTGTCCCATTTAACTCCCTTGCCCGGCGGCCTGCCTGGCTGCGCGCCGTTGAGCCGGTTGAAGATGATGGACAGTAGTACGTACAACGTACGGAACGTATTCAATCTTATCTATTGTGACATCTTAATTAATTTCATGGTTTTCTTTGAATTGTAACCTACTCTTGTAGTGTGAGAGGTACTGATCCGAGTTTCTCGATCTCTATATACAAAATCTACTGATCCACTTCACCTAGCGACAATCTTGACAAGTCGATCAACCAATAGCACAAATTATGAATTTATATCATGTATGTGGAGAAACTAGCTAGTGCCCATTTTAACGCTTAGTGTTTCACAAAGGATATCATATTTTGGATATACCCCATTATAATGTATTCTGTTTGTTGTTGATTATGTGTGTCTGTTGTACATGTTTTTTTTTTTAGTGTATGCTTAATTAGTTTTTTTTAAAGTTACTCTTATATATATATATATTGAGTACATTATATATGTGTAACATCTTTAACACACACGTGTGTAAATTAAAACAATATACAACTATTTCAAATTAAGACAATAGAGGAACGCTAAAATTAAATTTTGGGGGAATCAAGGTAGAAAAGGGTTAAGCGCTTCATTGATTTGTTCAACCTAGAAGCAAATCGCCATCCGCCTCCCAAGTTCTGCCTTCGGCCCCGGCGTGGCCATCTTCGTCTCTGGCCCTCCCCCTTCATGCCCGCAACATCTCTCCACTCCCGGCGACACTGCCGCCAACAAGTTTTGATTTGTTCTTAGTTTGATTCGGCCCTTCAATTGTTGTTCGAAAATGTGTAATTTCTTTTGTTGTTGTTCGATTTGGCCCTTCAATTTATTGTTAGATTTGTTGATTATTATTTTTAGGACGCTCCCTGCATTGATTCCATTTGTTGATTATTATTTTTAGGACTTTGCTGCTCCAACCTCTCATGCTTCCATTGTTGCTTCAAAGAGGGGGCTCCCCATTGATTCTCAAGAAGCCAAGGTGGTGATGGTTGAACTCTAGATGTTTTCCTTCTTGTAATCTTTATTTTCTAAAACATATAATTTGATTTGAATTTTTTTCCAATTGTTTTGTTTAAGTGATAAAAATAACACCTTGTGAATACTGATGGACCATGGAACTGATGGTGATCAGATGTTCCTTCTTGGGGTTCATCTAACCAGGCAAAGTATTTTAGTATATATAATAAATAATAAATGCATTTATTATAATATATAATAAATGCAAAAATTTGTATAATAGAGAATCTGTTAGAGTTATATTGAAATTTTTTTTAGAGATTTTGATAGTTGAGTCTATATTTTAGAGATTTTTTAGAGGGACTGTTGGATTAACTATATTAGAAGGATTAAACTTGCTTGGAGATGTATCTTCCTCTTATTATTCGTCGTCTTCACCTAAATTGAAACAACAAAAATCAGATGGAGACTGGAGTTTACAACTAAGCAATTGAAAATGAGTAAAACTAGAAAAGAACAAAAGGAAAAAAAAATCCAAAACCTTGAAATCAACAGGTTGATCTGTGATAATTATTCGTGAGTTGCATAGCAGAACAGACCTGCTTGTTCAACTGAACTTAAAAAATCCGAGTTATGCAGCAAAAAGAGGATCAGAGGAATGATTCGGACAAAATTAACCATCCAAAAATACGATTTGATCGAGTGTTTGGCAATGTACATGTACGAAGCGTCGACAAATCATGGCCTGGGTAGGTCAGAACTGTGCCAATTAGCTTGTTAGAAGAGGTCTGTGGCTGGGTAAATGCAAAAGCCCCAACATCGCTCGATCGATCGATCAGGAACGTACATTAGCTCGCTTACGCATTTACCCACCACAGATCTTGTTCTACCAAGCCAAAAAATTAATTAAACACCACTCCCGCGATCGATCATTTCCATTATAGTGATCGATCGAAGAGAGAAATTGAATGGATTGGGGATGGGGGAGAGGCACTCAATTTGTGGATGATCGCGAGAAAGGGCAAGCCATATATATAGCGTACGTACTGATCGACTAGACTACTTTTAATTTGAGTAGTTGAATATTAAATTGTTGGAAGGTAGGAGGAAGTCTTTTTATGTTAATTAGTTAGACTGGAAGGTAGGACGTACGTATCACGCGCATCATATGTACGTTTGTGTACGTACGTATCACGCGCATCATCTGCCTATACCTAATCTCCATCGATCGACTACTTTGAGTAGTTAAAACTTTATGGACGGGTGAATTTGAAAAATCTCAAATAACACATCCAAGGCACCTTTTTTTTTTTTTTTTTTTTGTTTCAATCCTTTGCTATAGAAAAACTCTAGTATGCGCATCTACCTTTATCGAGTTTGAAACTAATAAAAATGAAGAAAAATAAATACAATAAATAGTAACCACCCATATAAGCATCTATCTATATTACGGGTGTGTTTGGATTCAGGATTCCGATGCATTATACTTATAAGTATAATCACATTTACCCCTCGTTTGTTTTTTGGTAGAGAAAGGTAATGATTACCCTTATAAATATAGTCCATATTTAAGTTAAGATTCATTGATCACTATTCTAATCATTCCCCTTCTTCTCCCATTTTTCATACAAATTGTTACCCTTCTATTCCCTAATTTGAAGGAGGGTAACTAATACCTCTAGGATGGGCTAATAATCCCCCCACCCTCTCCTCCAAGCTCACAAAAAATGATAATCATATACATTTTATATGTAAAATTTAATACCTTACCTTTCCATTCTCCTCTTATATAAACAAACGAGCCCTTAAAGTGTTTGGTTTACAAAATTATAAGGTATTCAAAATAAAATATATTATAAATTGTGTAGATTAATTATATTACGTTTATAGGGTAATTACAAACTTAACACGATATTGAGTATTTTATTTTTACAATGGATGCAATGTTTTATTTTAAATTCATATGATTTGAAATACATATAAATTTAGTTAAACAAACACTTTAATAGTTATTATTTTAGTGATTATACTTATAAGGATAATACATTGGGAATCCAAACACACCCTACGGTATCCTATGTGTCGTGTCGGGGTTGATTCTAAGGAAAAAAATTATTAAAATAATGTGTTATCATAGTTTATAGAAATTTATCATAATTCACAATCTCTCTCTCTCTCTATATATTTAAGTTAATTGATAACAAAAATAAATCAAAATATTTTATAGTCATACTTACCAAAAATATTAATAAATAAATATGTAGTATTTGATAGGTGCTATTTTATTTATATCTAGATTAATTTTTGGTGAAAATAATTATTTATATCAAAATTAATTATTTAATAATTATTATAGTATATATATTATTTTTTGGGGCCAAAATAAATTATCGAAATATTATGCAGCCATAATATGTAGCCATAATCCATCAATGCATAGATATTTTAGTAAAATAACATAATATTTTTAAAAATCAGTTATCTCTTAAATTACATGAGATTTAATTAATGATAGATTAGAAAAAATATTTCTAGAATCTAAATAAAAGATACCGAGTATTTACATTATAAATATCGATATAATTTTACTTATTTCTATATTATTTTTTGGTGGGAAAATTATAGATATTTATACTTTATTTATTTATTTATTAAAATCTATTTAATATTTTTATTAATATATTCTTCGGGATGATCCGCACTAGTGAGAATATAAATGGTTGAGACTTTACAAACTTTGGGTGTGTTTAGATTCCAATTGCATTATGTTTATAATGCAAATAGATAAGGTGATGTTTGGTTAACATAATTTTTAAGGTGTTTTAATTTCAGGATTTGTTTGGTTTCCATGATATATTAAATATAATGCAGTTATTTTAACTCGATTTATCTGATTATTTGGTTACATTACTCTTTACCTTGATTTTTACGAGATTTTTATTTGTACAACTAAACGCTTGCATAAAACGAGGTAAAATAATTACATTGTAATTAAAATGCAATGTAATCCAAACACACCCTTTGCCTAAATTTCCACCAAAACTCTATAGGTTCTAGTTTTTACCCATCGGTTCCGGTCCGTAATTTTTACTCCGTATTTCTGTATTGGGAAAACTCTTACTGTAGTAAGCAGTGTAACAACCGGTACGGTGGATGATCGTAAACTTTACTAGGTAGCTTGTTATATGAGTTATGACATAGTACTTTGAGTAGTTGCATTGAATTGTTGAAACTTTCAATGTTGAAACTTGAAAGGTAGGAAGTTGTTCAATGCATGGTAGTTGTATATTTTTTGATAAGGTAAAAATTCGAGTTCAGACAGGCCTGATACTCGATAGGCCGACGAATCGGCAGACAGACTAACCGTCAACATACAATATAATAGAAACAATGCATGGTAGTTGTATTAATGTAGCGATGGGGTGTGTCACTAATTTTTAATTAAAAAAAAAACTAAAATGATTGAATAATCTCAACCACTCATTCCATTTAAGTAATAATCCTGATTTGTTAACATGATACACGTTAAAGAATATGTACACCAAAACTAACCTCTCTGCCTTTAAGAAAAATGAGTAGAGAGGTTAGTTCAGGTGTACACACCTTTAACATGTATTATGTTAACAAATCAGAACTGTTGATTGAATGAAATGAGTGGTTGAGATTATTCGGTATTTTTAGTTTTTTTCTTTAATTAAAAATCAGTGAGACTCACATCTTTTCTTGTCCTGACTTGGGGGCGTGTGTGGTGCACATTATTTAAATTATTCGATGGTATATCTGGATTATACGATCGTATCAACGGATTATACAATAGTATCCATGAATTATTCTAATCGGGTAGCACCTTGAAGGCTTGAACTTTTAACTAAAAATTATTTGATGGTATCGCTTAATTATTCGATGGTGTTACAATCCAATTCGGTTACTTATGTCATTATAACAAATAACTAAAATCTATTCGATGGTATCGATGAATTATTCGATGATATCACATGATTATTTGATGATATCGATGAATTTTTCATTCATATGACCGACAGTCTAATAATAAAAACCGTCTCATAAAGCACAGAATTGGTCCATGCACATAAATAATTTGGTTTTCCCCCGAATACCTCTAATGAACAAGCAATTTAGGTCTCAATTCCCCCAATTGGATTAATTATCAGGCAAAATCCTTTTCAATTGAATAACCCTGATCCTACATATCAAACAATCAATCTCAACCACCAAACGAAAATAGTCAAAATCGGCGGCACAAAACTAATCTAAAATTGAAAGCAACCAAAAATTCAAGGGAGAGGAACAGATCTATGAGCAACAGAACTTGAACCCTCTACTCTGCAAATCGAAATCAGGCAAAACCCCTTTCAATTGAATAAGTCAATAGAAAAGTGGAGAGAGACTTAATGAGCGAAGATGGCGAGAAGACCCCAATGTAGAGGCCATTGATGGCAAGAAGGCTCAGTGAGCGAAGACTCACTGAACGATCGTATCCTCAATGGGAGCCATTGCTGCTGATGGCGAATTGGCGAGAAGGCTCATTGATGTAGACTACAATCGCCACGGGAGCCATCGCCGCCATGGGAGACTCACAGTGTAGAAATCTGCCATGGGAGACATCGTCGCTAATGGCTAGAAGCCATCGCTGATGGGAGCCCATCGCTTTCGCCTTCGTCGTCCGCTCTGCCATCACTATCGCTTGCTCTAACCACTAGTACAAAATAGTGATCTTACAGCTGAAAATATTCGGGAGTTGAGAGATGATACTCGTACAGGAGTTTGTATAAAAACTCCCATGAAATATATATTTGAAAAAATAAAAACACAATCTCATATATCTGTCAACGGTTGTTTTTTTAACTACTAAGCTCATCTCCCATGGTAAGCTAAAAAATGGGTTTTTGCCTAATTTTGCTCCCATTCTAGGCCAGAACTTATTTTAGTCTTTTTGTTTTTGGCCTATTTCTAAAAGAAATGCCAAATTTGGCTTCCTCTTTTGGAAGGTCAAATGCTATTTATTTATTAATTAATTCATTTTTAAGTGATTAATATTTATGTAAATATATAAATAATACAATTATAAACCTATATATTTTATAGTTATGGTTTTTAATTAAAAATAAAAGTTGTTCTATTGTAAAGATATTCAAGAGTTCTTCAATATGACTATAATATTTGACATATTTGAATTATCATTGCATAAATAATATTTTTAGAAAATAACGTTAATATTTTTTATTATAGATTCATCAAAATTATAATAAACTAGTGAAATTCCCGCGCCATGGCGCGTTTGCGAGGAAAATAAAATAAAATAAAATATTTATTATATGAAATTCCCGCGCCATAGCTTGTTTAAATCGACTCCCAGGATATGGAGGCTTAGAATATAGCCGAATTAGAAACAATTTGATGATGGAAACACTCGGCAATATCATTGAGGCAATGTATTCAACAACTAAACCCATCATCTCAACAAAGGATGAATAGGAGTTAAGAGTTTGATGTGTTAGGAAATGTGTTTTAGATATCCGTATTTATACTAAAGTAGGGAAAAAGGATAATAAAAAAAAAAATTAGATTATACAACATGATATAGGAATGAATAAAAACGGTGGAGGAAAATAATCTTTGACTATTTTTAATTGAGATAGATACAATGTAAAGTTCCAGGAACACTCTTGATTGCTAAGGAACCTATCAACCTCACTGATGGTAAGGTAGAGTGTTTCTGGTCTCAACTCAAATTTAAAGTAAACTTCAATAACCAGTTCACCAGGATTGATATCATCTTCTCACAAAGTACTGGTTGTGCAGTCATGTAGTCCGGATTCGAATTTCGCCCTAAAGAAACCCATATATACATTCATGTCATATACTCATTAATATAAGGTACCAAAGTTGGATAGAAATATGGGCCAAATTGAGTACCTCAGTGAGCCTGTAGATTGAGTAAATTTCATCAACATAGATTCAGTAAATTTCATCAACATATTCAGCCACTGCAAGCTCATTTTTTATGTCTCCTTCATTGATCTTTATGCCCAAATCTTGGGTTTTCTTTGGTACCCCACAAGCTTCCTGTACCCCCATTTATATGTTGCAATTGTCAGAGGCTAAAAACATAAAAAGTTGTACTATAGTAAACCCTAATAAAATAATCGAAGTTATGCACAATGAATCACCTTGCTATGTGCTGACTGCTGAGAGGACAGAACCACAAAGATTCAGAAAAAAAATAAAGAACAAAGATCGAAAAGCTTAAAGCAAATCGAATCGAGCGAATTGAGAGACACGGTGTAACAATGTGAAAAGACTGCAAATTGGAGAAATGTAATAACAGATCGAAACAAAATAGCACAAGATTTCTCCATTGTAGCATTGGAGGTAGACAAACCAACCAAGGGCAGGTACACTTATGCCTTTGCCTTTCCAGCCTGAACAACTTGAATTATTGTTGTATCTTCATGATCTATACAACAACACAATATACAGAAAAATCAAGCAAATTAACCCAATGTCTTCTCCCTTAGAAAATAAAAGAAATAGGAAAAACTATTGTCTTTCACTTGTAGGAAAGAAAATAAAGGAAAAAGTACCTAAGAAGCATGGAATATTCCCAATTCAAGAATCTAATAATCCACACTTTAGACGCACACAATTTTCACCAAACATAAGTTACATAAAATAAAGTTCCCTGCATAAAACATTTCTAAAAAAATGGATAGTTGGTTGTCACCAAACAATCTACTCGCTAAATCAATTAGTTTCAAAAGTTAATACTGGAAGAAAGATGTAGTCATGGCTATTTTGCAGTGAAGTTCTACGTACACTCTCATGATTCGTAGCACTAATGCAAATTATTAAGCAAAATTTGTTCTGGAAGTTCATTAATTCAATTCAGTTGTGACACTGAAAGTAGAACAACCAACTTACTTGCTCCAATCCAATATGCTCAAATCATAATGCTATAATCTTCCGAGTATACTTGGAACATCTTCTAGCTGATGTCTTCCAGAAGAAAAAAAAGGGGTATCGAATCTTGGATTTCGCTCATCTTGTGTTGAACACGAAAATCTGATTGCCTCTCCGAGATGGCAGCTTCAAGTGATGGGGTTTGTTTCGTAATTACCTCAATGCTCTGCAAGGAAGAAAATACATTGTATTTAAAAAAGAAACGAAAATTAAAAGGTATACACAAAGATCAGAAAAAAGTAGCAAATAGACATTAAAGAGTGTTGACATGAGTTTCGTGTAGATCTAGATATATTTCAACCCAAATATGTACTGTTGTCTGGATATCTAGGAATATTTGAGTTGAATTGCACCGTCTTTCATATACAACATATCCATGATAGTATGAGCCAGTCAGTTGTCAGCCAACAATTTCGTAAACAACAGGTACAACCCAATAGATTCGTTAATAGCATAAACAAATTAGCCAAGACAACATACCCCTCTTTCTTTCCATTTTGCTTCTCTTCTATATCTTGAAGGGTTGAATCAAGACGTTTCCTGTAAGGACAGAAGGTGAAGAGTTTAACAATCATGTGTAACATATTTACATGGAAATAGAGAGCAACAATGGAAATGATCCTTCTGAGACGTAAAAGCAAGCAGCCATGGAAAAAGTAATAAGCTAATAGCTTGACCAAGATAAAGTCAAATCCCATAGTGTAGGTCTTAAACAATCTGACTGAGAAGGAGGTGCCTGAGCCTATAGTGACATAAAAGTTTCCTTCAGCCTCCTTTTAAATTAACTAAGAGACAATACCTGAATTCTCATATAAAAAATTATTAAAATTGCTGAATTTATTATTGCTGAAAGAAGCAATAAAACCCCAAAAGACAATTTGTAAAAGAAAGACAATTATTAAAAATTATCAATTGTGTGGTACACCACCTTCTGAACCCAAACCCAAATGAAATCTTTCAACAATGGAGCATAAATGAAGCTACTAAAAACGATCGCCAGCAAAGAACACACTCTGGGACAACAAATTGGTAGCCTCACCCATATCGGTTAGATTCAAACATTCTATTTCACCCAAGCATCAACACACAAAATACCTAAAATGATTCAAAACACTTAACTTTCTGTTGCTAAGAAATTCAATAGATAGATAAAAAAAAATTGCCAATCAAAAGGAATTTGACAAATAGATAACTAATGCTAGAATCAATCATCCAATCAATTACGAAAGCCATAAGCTAGTCATAAGCATAACACAACATAGCAAAACAACAACATGGGTAGTTGAAGAGATGTGAATCTGCTCAATATGCAACTCAAGCATTTCCATATTCAAATATTATAACTGCTCCAGCAACCAATATATAACTTCAAAATATTTGCAGTTGAAACATTTGACAGATTGAATGAGATCACTGTGAAAAATCAAAATTGGAAAAAAATATAGAGATGGAAAATCAACCTCAAGCTAAGCAAGATAACTCTGTAATCGACAACAGGCATAGGCAAAGGATGAAGTCCTTTTTTGAATCGACAAAACCTGTTTTGAATCCACCATCAGATGCACCTAGGATGACCGAAAATTTGATGAAAAATTAATTGAAAAAAATTATGGAACAATTCAATCCATAAAAAGAATGGAAAATTCAAAATTAGATACAAAGAAGAGAGAAGGGATCGAAACAACCTTAACCAGGCAACGGAGATTTGAAGTCGATCACAGGCAGAGGTGCAAGAGGAACCCTTTTGTGAAGCGACAAATCCGGATTGGAATCCCCCATCAGATGAACCATAGGATGATCGGAAAGTGCAGCAAATTCACGCCATATGCAACAATAAAAAAGTCACCGGAAGCAATAACTCAAAGAATCGATCAAATCGTGCGAATTTCTCGTGAAGGGAGCAAGAGTTGAAATTTGAAACACATAGATTTAGCAATATCGAAGAATCACCATAGATAAAGCCAGAAAGATCGAAATCGGGCTCAGTAGAGAGAACAAAGGTAAAGAAAGAGAAGAGTAGGAGGTATAACCTGGGCGGAGGCGGAGGTCTCACAAGTCACAACCCTAGGTGTGTTTTGGGTGAAAAGTGAAAACTGGAAGAAAAAAAAAAGGTAAAAGGAACAATTGGAAGAAAAAAAATCTCATTGGATGAAGAGGAGTGAGTTAAGGAGGAGGCGACACATCAGCAAAACTCTTTGGTTTTAAGTAATTATTATATTATATATTATATATATAGATAAATAAATATTAAGTTGCTTAAAGTACTAAAGAAGAAAAAACAAGTACAGAATGAAACTACCAACTATTGAATCATGATCACATCTAATATTCTCGTAGATCCGCATTACTCTCTTCATAACCATTTCCTATTCCGGAGCCACCACTTTGATCATCTTCATGTATATAGTTTTCATTGCTCGTTCGAAAGTTACCATAGTCATAATTTTCAATAGTTTCATTTGAAGAGTGAGATAATGATGATATTTGATAAAAATTCATTGTTCATTCAAATCGAAATGATAAAGATAAAATCAAATGACGGAAATGAGATGTGACAGTTCTAAATTATATTAGTATTTATATGAAATTTAGTCTACCAAAATTGGCTTACGGTGGGAACAGTAAAACCGTATAATAGGGCAAAATATAATATTCTATAGAATATTCTCTTTTAGTAGGCTATCTCTTCTCACCATTATGGCTTACGAAGGAAGATGCTATTGGGAGGTTTTTTCTTTAATTAAAAAGATTAGGGAAAATGGCAGAAAACCACCCCTTAAAAATGGGTCTTTGCAGAAAACCACCCCTTAAAATTGAAATTGCAGAAAACCACCCCGTAAACCCATTTTGTAGGTAAATCGCCACCCACAACCCTTTTTTTCCATTAGGTTGGCGTTTAAAACGGTGAAAAGTCATTTTTACCCCTCCATTTTAATGTTATTTTAATGAGAGAAAAATGTATGAATTGAAATAAATTAATATGTTATTCTATTAATAAAAAATGAGAGAAAAAAGGTATGTTATTCTATTAAAATAACATTAAAAATGATGGATAAATATATTTTATTAATTTATTTCAATTCATACATTTTTCTCTCATTAAAATAACATTAAAATGGAGGGGTAAAAACGACTTTTCATCGTTTTAAACGGAAACCTAACGGGAAAAAAGGTTGTGGGTGGCGATTTACCTACAAAATGGGTTTAAGGGGTGGTTTTCTGCAATTTCAATTTTAAGGGGTGGTTTTCTGCAAAGACCCATATTTAAGGGGTGGTTTTCTGCCATTTTCCCAAAAGATTATTAACAAAAATAACCCTTACCGGAATCCACATGAGCAACACGACCAATGGCAGATTCACCAAAGTCTGGATCTAAGACTTCTTCAAATTTCTCATTGTTGTCATCCAATGGTAGTGTTCCCGCTTTAAAACTTGCTGGCATAAGCCCCTGCCCATGGCTATAGGAGTCCACTGTTTTCTCCCAACTCTAGGGAACAAAGAATGCAGCCAAGGAAAAAATTACAGTAATACATCACTAGTTCAATACTACTAGCAGTAGTTACCGGATGGTTAACACAGCAGTTTCAACCCCGCAATGGAGAACAAAATAATATCAAAAATCAGCATATGACATTATTGTAAAATTCAGGACACACAATAGTGAAATGAAGTCAGATAAAGGGAACCATGATCTTATAGTTATATATAGCAATATACAGGAGCAAAAGATCTTTAAAGCACCTAAGAAAGTCCAAAATGGAGCAACTGATGCACAGAAAATTGAGCATTCATCATTACAAAACTAATAGAACTAAATCAAGGCAGGTAAACATAAGTAACAAGCTAACCCAACATATGGACAAGCTAAGACCATTTGAGTTCTAAAATTGCACTTTTCGGTTTTATATTTGCACTTTTTCAAACTAAAATTGCACATAACACAAGTAACAAACTAACCAACTTTGGACAAGCTAAGAACATTTATGTTCTAAAATTGCACTTTTGTTTTATATTTGCACCTTTTCAAACTAAAATTACACATAACACAAGTAACAAGCTAACCCAACCGTAGACAAGCTAAGAACATTTAAGTTCTAAAATTGCACTTTTCAGCTTTATATTTGCACTTTTCAAACTAAAATTGCAAATCATTGCAATCTCCGTGCTCAAACACACCATCATCGTCCTCATTCTCATTTTCCCGCTGCACATAACTCTTAATTCTATTAATTAACTCTTCTCTTTGTTGCATGCGTCGATCATTGTCAGTCGTAACCTCTACTGCTGATGCTATTTTCACAGCTGCAACACCAAAAGAATGTGTGACAGATGAAACAGCACCATCCTCTTTGTGATCCCCTTCAACAACACTAACACTTTCCTCAAGCTTCCTACATCTCACATTGGCATTAAGCTCCTTTCCTTGGGCAACTGAGCAGCTATCATCCCTCTCCGCATTTGATTTTCCATCATCAGCAGCTGTAGAAACAACACTAACAGTAATGCCACCCTCCGCTTTCTCTGTAGCAGTAGCACCCACCATGCTGCTAAAATTCTTGTTTATCACCTTCACACTATCAATTTGAAACACCCCCAAATCTGCTGACAACAACACCTCTATCCGTAGAATCCCCAACTTTGGGAAGCCAGACCTGTCGAGCATCTTGTTTCTCACACTGCACCTTATTATTTGATAAGAAACTTACTAACAGTAACTCAGGATTTCTTTCATCAAACACAATTAACAGATTCAAATAACCTAGATGTAATAATCTCTGGATGCACCTTTCAATTTCTTCTCTTAAGTTTACACTTTCGGCAAAGGATAAATCAAATTATATATAAATGATAAATCTCCTTCTTGAAATGCTCATCAATTGAAGCTAACAACGCTGATTCAATGATTCGTTCTACGTGGTTACAAAAAGGGCAAAACTAATTAAAATAACCCGACCTTTAAGGGTGTGTTAAAAATATATTCCAACTTTTCAAGTGTAAGATAAATATCTCGACCTTTAAAGGGGTGTTAAAAATATTTCTCAACCTTTCAAATGTAATATAAATATCTCGACCTTTATAAGTGATGTTAAAATAATATCTCAAAAAAATTTATACAAAAAAGCTAACAGTACATGCATATATGGCAAAAAAAAATTTAATAAAAAAATAAAACTTTAAAAAATCTATATAAAAAATTATAGATTTACATATGTTTCATCTTTTATATTTTATACACACTATTTTCTTATAACTCTATATTAAAAACCTTGTTTTATTAAACCAGTTTTCTTTTTTTTTTTTTATCAAGGGAAAGAAATAAATTAATAAAATATAAATATAGATAAAAAATGATAGATTTACAAGTGTTTAATCTTTTATTTAGATGATTTTTATATTTGAGGGATAACACCCATATTTGTATAATGGGCCATTTAACTAACTTCGCATTTTTAATTAAAATTTAAAATAGAAAGAAGAATAGTTAGAATTTTAGTAAATAAATTATGTAAAAAAAATGGGACAATTGAACAAAGAAGAATAATATGGAAAATTGAAATATTAATAAAGTGTCTTGAAATTTTTTTAAAAAAATAATAAATGAAAACCCTTGTTTTCTTAAACCCTTTTATTAATTTTTTATATGTATTTTTTAAATTTTATTTTTTTATTAATTTATTTTGCCACATACGTATGCCATGTTAGCTTTTTTTTTCCTAGAGAATTTTTTTAGATATTATTATAACATCACTTATAAAGATTGAGATATTTATCTTACATTTGAAAGGTAGGGATATATTTTTAACACATCCTTCAAGGTTGAGATATTTATCTTACATTTGAAAGGTTGAGATATATTTTTAACACACCCTTAAAAGTCGGGTTATTTTAATTAGTTTCGCCTACAAAAAATGATCATCCTTGGTAACTGTACAGAAGAAAACAAAAATCAGAACTTGTATGGAATCACAAATATGACAACCATTACTTTAAATCAGAAAATGAGGATCAAATTGATAAAATTTTCCTACCTTAGAACATGCAGGGGAGAAAACAAGCATAACTTTGTCTACAAACTCCAGCGCCTTTTTATGGTCACCTACATCAAAGAGACCTGAAGCTAATTGCAAACATCTTTGTGCCTGATTGCAAACTTCTTGTCTAGGCTTTTGCGTTGAACCTTATGTGCTTCTCCTCTTGGTTAATCTGCATTAGGATTTAAAATGGCGAAAATCGAACCAAATGTTCTCAAATCTAACAAAGACAAAGGAAAAATCATCCAGCATTTAGAATTTTTTATTCCAGTTCTATTTCAATCGGCAATCGAATTAATCTGTATACACTAGAACAAAAATCGATCGAAAGACGAGATGAAGGGAGTACCTTGGCTCTCATGGTGCAGGAAGATCGGGGATGGAGAACTTTGCTTTCGGCCGCGCGAGAAGAGAAGATCAATATGTGCGAAACTTAACCCCTTCCAAATTCACCTCCATCCCGTCCAACTTCTCCGCAATCAGCTTCCTCCACTCCGAAAGCTTCCGCTCCAGATCCCTAACAGCTTCAATGTCTTCCTCAAGTCGCAATTCATAGGGAAAGAAGAAGCGATGTCCAAAGGCGCTTCGGGATCGGAGGTTGGGGATCCGGGACTCGGCGTCGGTGGCTGGTGAGGTCGGAGGGAGGCTCGCTGCTGGCAGCCTGGTCGGAGGTTGGGGGGAAGGAGGTTCTGTGTTTTGTTCAGCGTGTGAGCCGGTTGAGCCCATTTTTATTTCAAACCGGTCTGGTTCAGTTTTTTTTTAAATACCACCCGCATTCCGATTTTCACTAAATGACAAAATTTTACAGTTTAAGCACATTTTACACTAAAATTAGCTCATACGGATTGATTCCAGTAAAAACCTAAAATTATAGTTAAAAACGGTGAGGAGCGTTTTAATTGGTTGATGCATGAGAGGATTAATGATAACGGGCGTGTCAGCGTGTGTACTTCATTTCTTCTGTGTGCACATTGTGTTGTAAAAAAATAAGGGTAATTTGGACTTTTTCTTTACTTCTTTGCTTCCCGGAAACCCCCTTACCTGTGTTCTGTTCATCTTCTCTCTTTGCGATGAACCTCTCGCCTCTCACCTCGTCTTGCAACTCGCTTCTTCTTGCCCTTCGAATCTCTACGCGAGGAAGATCTCCAATGAAGGTTGAAGGGCAAAGACAAAGGCGTTAGAGGGAGACGAAGGGTAAGGGTGAAGGTTAGAGATGAAGGATACAGAAAGCAGAGAGAGACAAAGGCGAAGGGCGAAGGCTAGAGGTGAAGTTGAAGGCGATTTGGCGACTGGATGAGGATGATCGAAGAGGAGGCGCATTTGTATGTGTACCAATTTTATGTAATAATTTGGGTTTTGTTTTCAATTCTGAAAATTAAGGTTCTTCAAACCCTAATTTGTTCGAATTTGTACGGGATTTGGGGCATGTTTG